>CM061548.1:43731098-44973598 GCA_030864215.1 Capsicum pubescens
CCAAGTATCCTACATAGTCAGCATCAGAGTATCCTACCAAGTTAAAGTTACTACCTTTTGGATACTATAGGCCAATATCATTGGTTCCTTTGAGATATCTCAAGATTCTCTTCATAGATTTTAAATGTGATTCTTTGGGATTTTCTTGAAACCTTGAACATAGCCCCACACCGAGCACAATATCAGGCCTACTTGCTATAAGATACAGTAATGAACCTATCATTCCTCTGTACAGCTTTTGCTCCACATCAAGACCTGTTTCATCTAAATCAAGTTTAGTGGTAGTGGCTATTGGAGTGCTGATCTCTTTTGCCTCTTCCATGGAAAATCTTTTGAAAAGTTCATTGGCATACTTCTGTTGATGGATCATGGTTCTAGATGTTGTTTGTTTAATTTGCAAACCTAAGAAGAAGTTTATCTCCCCCATCATACTCATCTCAAATTCACAACTCATGAGTTTAGCAAACTCATGAGTCATGTTCATATTTGTGGAGCCAAAAATAATGTTATCAATGTACACCTGCACAATTAACAGATCTTTTTCATCAGTTTTTAAGAAAAGAGTGTTGTCAATTTTACCTCTAGTATGACCATGCTCCAGAAAAAACATTGACAATCTTTCATACCAAGCTCTTGGAGCTTTTTTCAGTCCATACAAAGCCTTGTCCAGTTTATAAACATGATCAGGAAATTCCAGACTTTCAAATCCTGATGGTTGTTTGACATACACTTTCTCTTTAAGAATGCCATTTAAGAATGCACCCTTAACATCCATTTGATAGAAAATGAATTCCTTATAAGCAACAAAAGCAATAATCAATCTAATTGCTTCAATTCTGACTACAGGAGCAAAGGTCTCATCAAAATCTATTCCTTCTTCTTAATTGTACCCTTGGACCACTAATCTTGCCTTGTTGCTTGTAACTGTTCCATGCTCATCAACCTTATTTCTATACACCCACTTAGTTCCAATTACTGTTCTGTCTTTTGGGATTGTAACTAAGTGTCATACTTTGCTTCTCTCATACTAATTTAACTCTTTCTGCATGGCTATGATCTAATCAGCATCAAACAGTGCTTTAGTTACCTTCTTTGGATCAATTTCTGATAAGAATACCTTGAAAGCACACATGCTTCTCAATCCAGACCTTGTGGTGATCTTAGAAGTGAGTCCAGTGAGAACATTCTCAATAGGATATAATCCTTGATACTTGTAAGCTTTTGAGACCAAACCTAGTGAGCTACTAAGATCACTGCAGATGCTCTGAGTTGGGGTAGTTGATGGCTCAGTCCCCCCTATCACTGTGCCTCCAGAATTAGTTCCCCTATTGAGGTGCCTCTATGTTTGGTAGCTCCAGTCGATGAACTAGGTTGTGTAACCTGTTCCTCAGAGTCACTTCCTTCCTGCAGGTTAGTCTTAACACAAGATTCATCAAAAACTATATACATACTTTCTTCAACATAGTTTGTTCTATTGTTTAGAACCCTATAAGCCTTACTATGAAGTGAATAACCTAAGAAGATTCCCTCATCACTTTTAGCATCAAAGTTTCCCAGATTATCCTTTCCATTATTATGAATAAAATATTTACAACCAAAAGTTCTAAAATGAGAAATGTTTGGCTTTCTTCCTTTCAGTAATTCATAGGGAGTCTTCTCTAGAATAGGTCTGATCATGCATCTATTTATGATATATGTTGCAGTACTAATTGCCTCAGCCCAAAGTTTTTTAGCAAGATTTTTTGCAAGCATCATTGTTCTAGCCATATCTTCCAAGGTTCTATTCTTTCTTTCTACGACTCCATTTTATTGTGGTATTCTAGGAGCAGAAAAGTTATGATCTATACCATTTGTGGAACAAAATTCTAAAAATTTAACATTTTTAAATTTTGTACCATGGTCAGATCTTATAGAAACTAGAGAAGTGCCTAGTTTTTTTTTAATTTTCTTGATGAAAATAGTAGACATCAAAGGCATCTTCTTTAGAAGCTAGAAAAAATGTCCAGGTAAATATGGAATAATCATCAACAATAAAAAAAACATACCTTTTTCCACTTCTGATTTGAAGTCTCATTGGTCCACACAAGTCCATATGGACTAGGTCAAGACACTTGGTAGTGCTGACATGGTTCTTTGACTTAAAAGAGGATCTTACCTGCTTCCTCCTTAAACAGGAACTACATAACTTTTCTTCTTTGAACTTGGTGTCCGTCCTTTTGACTTTGACTCCTGCAGAAGTAAAAATAACTTTATTACCTTTATCACACAGTTGTGAAATACTCAGCAGGTTGTGCTTCAATCCTTCTACAAGATAGACATCTTCCAATGCTCTTGACTCACATGTGCCAATTTTTCCAACTCCAGTAATGATTCCCTTTTTGCCATCACCAAAAGAAACTCCTCCCCTATTTATTTTGGAGAGTGAAAAAAACTTTTTCTTATCGTAAGTCATGTGTCTTGAGTAAGCACTGTCCAGGTACCCATGCTTTTTGCTTTCTTTCACCTTTTCCCGTAAGAAATCAATGGTTAGACTTAGGAACCTAGACAAGCTTGGGTCCTATTTTATAAGTAAATGGATGAATTAAATTTCTTCTAGTCCATGCAGGCAACATGTAATGTGACCTATTTCTCTGACCAAAACCAGTTCTTTTCTTCTTGGTCTGAGGAAGTTTATTAGCCAAGTTTTGACTACTAGATCTGGTTTTAACAGCCACAGGATATTCAGTGGTTGGATGCCTAAGGTTACCACAGATATAACATAAGTCTTTAGGATCATCAAGACTCTTGTGGAAACCCAAACCTGTCTTTTCACTGTGATTTCTTTCACTCAACTTATGAACAATTCTGGAAGAATTTGTCCACCTATTTTCTCTTTCAAGATCAAGTTTCAGTTTAGAGATCTCTTGACTTAGTTTATTCACCATATCAGTTGCATCATTATATTCTTGTTTGTACTTGACTAATTCAAGTTCAGCACACTCTTGTTCCTTACTCATGACCTTTTTTCCATTATCAGTGAGTGTCAATTTTAAGATTTCAGACTTAAGATCATTGTTTGAAGAGTTAAGTTGTGCAACCTATTTCTTGAGAGTGCAGTTTTCTTCTTTAACTGTATTCTTGCAAGTTTTTAAATCAATGAGATCAAATTTTAGACTTGCAATACTATTGAACAACTCATCCTTATCAGAAGTTAATTCTTGGAAATCGTCAATTAGTACACTCATCAAGGAAACAAGTTTTTTTTTTTGAAAATGAATATAATTTTCTTTAAGTTTAAGTATACTTACCTCAGAAGCATCATCTTCTTCCTCTAAGTCAGAATCTCCTAAAGCCATGAATGTTGTTTCATCATCATCGGAATCAGATCCCCCAAGCTGATACCATAGCATATTCTTCCTTCCTTTTAGCCTTTTTTTTCAATTCTTTCTCAGCCTTTTCCTTCCTCCATTCTATTTCCCAAACAGGACAATCCCTAATCTGATGATCAATTTTTCCACACTTATAGAATCCATTTGGATTGTCATTGAAATGTTTCTTAGTACCTATTCTTTTTTTCATTTTAAAGAATTTACTGAAATTCTTAGTTATGAAGGCAACTTGTTCCTGGTCAAGTTCAACTTCATCACCACTGTCTGAGGCCTTCAAAGTCAAGACTTTCTCAGGGGCTTCTTTTTCATTAGTTCCATCAATTTCCATTTCATAAGTCCTCAAATTTCCCGCTAGTTCATCCAGTGTCATGCCTATGAGATCCTTTGCCTCCCTAATTGCAGTGACTTTAACATTCCATTTTTTATTTTGGTAGTACCATCAGTACCTTTTCAACTTGTTCCTCCCCAGTGATGACTTTTCCCAAGGAAGTCAACTCATTTGTTAAGACAGTAAGCCTTGTCATCATTTCATGCAAGGATTCATTCTCCTTCATCTTAAATGCTTCATACTCAGTAAAAAAGAGAGCAATCCTGAACTTTCTTACCTGAGATGTACCTTCATGTGCATTTACTAGTGCATCCTAAATTTGCTTAGCAGTAGTACAAGTTGGCACTCTATTGTACTCAGCCTGTCCTAGTCCACAGAATAAGATGTTCTTAGCCTGAGCATTTTTCTTTAATTCCATTAAGTCATCAGCAGTAAATTCACTCCTTACTTTCTTGACTTGTTCTCCATCAACCAACTTCATTGGAATAGTAGTACCATCAGTTATCCTATCCCATAATTCATAGTCTTCACCTTGGATGAACATTTCCATCCTAGCTTTCCACTATATAAAGTGAGAACCATTAAAAAGTGGAGGTCTAGTAGTTGAATGACCTTCACTGTGACCAGTAGGAGGTGCGGAATTCATCATAGTGATCTTTTCTTAGGTGCTAACCTTATTTCATACAACCTCTCTCTGATACCACTTGTTAGAGTGCGTACCCTACTGATTTTAATATTATACTCTACTAGTTGCCTATCTGTGGAACAAGTAAACTAATGTGGTTTACTGAAGTAAAAGATGAACACAGTATTTTACGTGAAAAACACCCGGCTCAAGAAAGGTGTAAAAAATCACAACCTGTACCTCTACAGAATTTAACCCCAACTTCACTATTACTCTTGAGCCTCAACAATCAACAAATTACAAGACTTCTTGTAAACTAGGAATTAAAACTTCTAACTCCTATTTCTACAACAACACAAATCTTCCTAAGATAAGTGTTCCCAAGTCTTCGATTTCCCTAACTTGAAGACACAACTCCTAAATCAGTTTATACTTCACTGAGACTAGAACAAAAGACTCATTACAACTTAAAGAACCAACCTATTACATAAAGTCTATGACTTGCGAAGTAAAGGACCAGGTTCTTCTTCAAGTAAGTGAACTGATTTGCTGATTGATGATTTTCTTGCCATTGCATTGAGTGAAACTCTTGAATATTGTTTCTTGTATTTAAGCCAACTCCTAATAGAGTCCCTTAGATAATGTGCATTTCTTTCTTCAATAGGACTCTCAGGTAGTTTTACTCTTACTTCTATTTGTCTCCTTGGTTGAAGAGAGTTCTTCCACTTTGACTCCTAGTTTGGCAAGACTCATTTATTAACTCAAACTCTAAGTGTTGCACTTATCTTCTCCTCAATCTTTTTTCTGTATGTGATGAGCATTGGTAACACATATGAGTTTTCTTACTTATCCACTTTTGCCTTAACGCCTTGTCAGCCTTTCATCAACTTCAATATGTAATACATGTGAGAACCAGTAACTTCTATTTCCTTACTTGTGTGGACCATCTTGCACAACATGTTTCATCCATATGTCTATCATCAAAACTTTAAATTCTCTAACATCCTTATTTTTATTCCACACTAAGGGTGGAATAACAATCCTGAGATAACAAATTTAAAAATAGCTAATTTTGAAATAACTTGTTCCCAACTGTTAGTTTTAAATAGACAAATCGCACATAACACAATAAAAATGATGTCTAATTTTCAACAAACAAGAAACAGGAGAATGAAAGAAGATAACTGAGAGAAGCAAACTTGTGCAGAGAGTTGTTCATACTGTAGAAAAGAAGTTGGATAAAAGTATTTTAATAAAAAAAATTAAAATAGATAATGACCTTATTTTAAAGTCATGGTACTAACCATGGTAACTACCTCCTAAATAATTTAGAAAAGAAATACAGAAAATGAAAAGATAAATACGACAGTCCTAAAATAGCTAACTAATATTCCTTCTTACATTAGAAGCTGCGAATTCCAAGTTGTTTCCTTAGAAACTCGAACTTACTGACTGGATGGGATTTCGTAAATACATCTGCTAGCTGATCTTCAGATCTTCAATAAACAAGACTCACTTTTCCTTTTTTTTTGCATATCCCTCAAGAAAAAAAGTTTGATGTTAAAGTGCTTAGTTTTCCCATAGAACATCAAATTATGAGAAATAGATATTGCAGCTTGATTATCAACATAAATCTCGATATTAACTTTTTGTTCCATATGCAAATCAGAAAATATTTTTCTCAAGCATAAGATTTGATTTACTGCTCTTGTTGTTGTAATGAATTTAGCCTCTGTCGTGGACTGTGCCACAATTCCCTACTTCTTGGAACATCAAGAGACAATCCCTGATCCCTGATGAACTTTTCATATCATCAGTGGATCCAGCCAAATCACTATCTGACAATCCATACAAATTGGATTTCTCACACTTCTTGAATTTGACACCATATTCAATGGTACCTTTGATGTATCTTATTATTCTTTTAGGTTCTTGCAAATGCATTTCAGTAGCATAAAGCATAAACCTAGATAAAAGATTTACAATAAATACAATATCCAGTCGTGTAGTAGTGAAATACATCAAGCATCCAATTAAGCTTCTGAAATTTCCTTCATCAACTTTATCAGTTTCATCCTCTTTGCTCAACTTCTCCTTTGGATTCATCGGTGTGATTGTTGCCTTGCAATTTTTCATATGAAATTTCTTAAGTATATCTCTTACATACTTCTTTTGGCGGATAAAAGTTTGATCATGACCTTATTTAATTTCCATTCCAAAAAGTATGTCATTAGTCCAAGGTCTGTCATCTCAAAGACTTGCATCATTTCTTTCTTAAATCTTCAACCAGCCACACATTGTTTCTTGTCACCAAGAGATCATCAACATAAAGGTAAACAATGAGAAGATTAGTTCCTTTGTGTTTAACATAAAGAGTAACTTCAGATAGACTTCGAACAAACCCCAAACTCAACAAATGATCATCAATTCTGCTATACCAAGCTTGTGAGGCTTGTTTTAAGCCATAAAGAGACTTTCTAAACAGACATACTTTTTCTTATTTTCCTTGCTCAATGAGACCCTAGGGCTGCTCTACATAGATTTCTTCTTGCAGTATACCATTTAAAAAAGCAGACTTGACATCTTGTTGGAACATTTTCCATCCCTTTTGTGCTTCTATTGCTAGCAACATTTTATTGGTATCTGATCGGGCTACTGGAGCAAAGGTATCCAAGTAATCAACACCTAATATTTGGGCATATCCCTTGATGACAAGTCTAGCCTTGTATTTGTTGATAGGACTATTAGAATTAAGCTTTGTTCTAAACACCCATTTTACTTCAATGAGCTTTCTATCTTTTGGTTTGTTAACTAACTCCCAAGTATTATTTTTCTTGATCATTAGCAACTCCTCCTCCACAGCGTTTCTCCATTTTTCATCTTGAAACATTTCGTCATGTCTTGTAGGCTCACAAACTTCCATATTATTTTGTTGGTAGATGTCAGAAAGTAATTTTGTACCTCTAACTGGAGGATTATCTACTAACTTATTTTTCCATTGATCGGATGTCTGCTCCTCTAAAGCTTTGACTGAAAGTTGATTGTTCTTCCAATCCTATTTCTCTTCCTCATTAAAGTGCACATCTCGGCTAACAATCATCTTT
Organism: Capsicum pubescens; assembly: GCA_030864215.1. Lineage (NCBI taxonomy): Eukaryota > Viridiplantae > Streptophyta > Magnoliopsida > Solanales > Solanaceae > Capsicum > Capsicum pubescens. Next base: position 43,738,524 of record CM061548.1, read on the forward strand.
CCTGTTTATAGATCATAGACTTTGTAGGCTTTGAAGGATGAGCTATAACCCACAAAGATTCCAGGGGCGGCCCTTTAATTTGATTAGGTTTGTCACTTTAAACCTGCGGCACATGAAAGAAACAAAGACAACTAAATACTTTAATGAAGCTTATAGTTAGTTTGAATCCATTCTAAGCCTAAAATAGAGTTTTACTTTCCAACGCTTTAGTGGAAAGTCGATTTTGGAGAATGCTATTGTATTAGTTGCCTCAGCCTAAAAACTTTTTGGCATCTCCTTTTCATGCAACATGCATTGCTCCATCTCCATTATATACCCATTTCTCCTATCACTAACTCCATTTTGTTGCATAGTGTATGGAGTAGTAAGCTGATGAGAAATGCTCTTTTCCTCACAGAATTTGTTAAACTCTTCAAAATTGTACTCTTTTCCATTATCAGACCGCAGGATTGGGTTCTACAACCACTTTAATTGTCCACCATCTTCTTGAACTTTCAAAAAATTCCAGCCACTTCTGATTTGTATTTCATGAAAAAAATCCAGCTTAATCTTGTATAATCATCAATGAATATAACATAATAAGGACTACCATTAAAGGACGGTTTTCTTTGAGGTCCTACAATATCTGTGTATCAATTGCAATCTTTGAGAAGCACGCCATGATGCTTTAGAAAATGGATTCTATTTACCGAATTGACAAGCTTGACAACTTGGTAAATGATCAACTAGAATTGGTAGTCCTCTTGTCATATCCTCCTTCTTCAGCAACAATAGTGCTTGTAGATGACAGTGACCTAGTCTCTTGTGGCAGATTTTCATTACATCAGCCTTCATGGTGTAGGCAAGTTGCTCCTTCTCTGTTGGATCAAAGGAAAGACTTTTGTCTCTTATCTTCACCCTAAAAATTTCATTTTCAGTAGCGTCACTGATTTGGAAGTGATTATTTTCAAAAAAATGTCTAAATTTTTTTTCCATCAGATGTCCTGCACTTAACAGGTTTTGATCAATTTCAAGAATATAAAGAACTTCAGAAACTTTTTTTATGTCTGTGTCAGTCTTAATAGCTATGGTTCCAATTCCTTTGACAGGAAGATGGTCCCCATTTCCTATCCTAACCTTAGAAATTTTAGTGGGCTTCAACTTCTTGAATAGGCTCTTGTCACGAGTCATGTGATTAGTGCACCCACTATCAATTAACCAAGAATCTGTTGAGATCTTACTTGAGAAGCATGTTGCAATAAAAATAAGATCCTTTTCTTCTTAATCAACAACTTGAGAATTTGCTTTCTGCTACGGGGCTTTACCTTTGCAAATCACTGCTTCATGTCCAGGTTGATTTGCATTTCTTAAATTTAGCATCAGGTTTCCCCCAACACTTGAATGGTGGATGACATTTTCTTCCACAATGATGGCAACGGGGAAAGTTCTTTTTCGCACTTCCTCCCTTACTTTTGTTGTTGGTTGATGTTTCTCCTTCACTCAATGCTTGATTCTTTCTCTTCTTTAGAAATTTATTAACCTGGTGCTTACTGATAAGAGCCCCTTCTGTTGTAACATTCTGTCTCGTGAGTCTTCTTTGCTCTTGAGCTTTCAGAGAATTGAGCAACTCTGTCAAACTAATTTTGACAAATCCTTAGTATTTTCTAAGATCGTAATTGTTGCTTCATACCTTTCAAGAACTATTACCAGAATCTTCTCAACAATTCTTGAGTTGGCAAGTGTAGAGCCAAGTAGCCTCACCTTATTTGCAATATTAAGAAGTCTATCTGAATACTCCTTAACTGTTTCAGAATCCTTTATTTTTTGCAATTCAAATTCCCTAATTAAGTTCAGAACTTGCATATCTTTTATTCTCTCATCTCGAGCATACTCTTCCTTAATATAATCTCATACTTCTTTAGCAGTTTTCAGAGACATTATTCGTGTAAACTGTTGACGATACAACAACAAATAGACATGCCTTGGCCTTCAATTTTCTCGTCTTGTTTTCCTTGTGTGCTTTAATCTGAGCCATGGTGCGATTATTCGGTAGGGATGGAATATCGTAATCCTCTTCCACAGCTTCCCATAGATCTAAAGCATCCAAGTACGTCTCCATTCATACTGCCCTTACATGATAGTTATCTCCATCAAAGACCGACGGAGCGATTGGTGCTGGTTTCTGCATCCATGACTACTCCAACTCAATCACAGATCCCTTAAGATGAAAGTTCTGATACCAAATGTTAGTTTTAAATAGACAAATCACACATAACACAATGAAAACGATGTCTAGTTTGCAATAGACAAGAAGCAGGAAAATGAAAGAAGATAACCAAGAGAAGCAAACTTGTGCAGAGAGTTGTTCATTTTGTAGAAAAGTAGTTACATAAAAGTGTTATAATAAAAAAATTGAAATAGATTATGCCCTACTTTAAAGTCATGGTGCTAACCATGGTAACTACCTCGTAAATAACTTGTAAAAGAAATACAGGAAATAAAAAGATAAATACCGTCCTAAAGCAACTAACTAATACCAACCAAATGATCCCTGAGTATTAAGAAAAGTTACTGCATATTAGACCCTTTTCATCCCTTAGATATAACTAGAGTTCGTTAAATATGTGAAGGTGACTAAAAGTGCTTATTTTTTTGGTTAAAAGTGCTTATTTTTTTGGTAAACTTAAAGGACTTGGAGCCTATTTGGATGGGTTTATTTTAGGTGCTTTTAAGTAGTTAAAACTGCTCAGTAGTATGTCTAAAAGACCCTTGTGGACCTATATCAAACATACAAACAACGAAATACCCGGTGTAGTTACACAAATGAAGTCCGGGAGGGTGGTGAGTAAGCAGCCTTACCCCTATCGTCATGTAATCTCACTTGTTTGTTAAGGGTGGTGTGTATGCAACCTTGATGTTACCCTGTGAAGATAGAGAGGTTGTTTTCAATTGACCCTCGAACCTATACCAAACATAAGGGATCATTTTTGCCATTCTCTCTTATAGAACTTCACAATTAACTATAGTTGAGGGACTATCGGAAATAACCTTTCTAATTCACAAAGGTGGGGATAAGGTCCCGATATGTTCACGACATTGATATTTACACGAAAAAACAAACATAACAATCACCTACCAGTTAATTAATGTGATATTAGCATACAACTGGAAATTGTCTACTGTAAAACTTTGACAAAATTATACTTTGCTGAGTTATTCACATAGACTGACAACCAAAACATAGAGACCTTAAAGGACAGAGACACAAAGACACAGATTGGAATTAGCAGAACTAGAAAAGCCAAACTCAAGCAGTACATTTCTACAACAGTTTTACTATAAAATATGAATGAAATGACATTTCTTTCAAGGCTTATTTTCTCAGGAACTGCATTCAACTTATCAAGTCTTTAAAGCTGCATCGATCGTGTTGTTGCTGAAATCCCAAAGCTTCCGTGCAAAAACTTCGTCTTGTGCCAGCTTGTTCGGCTTGTGCTCATTGCAGTTGCTAAAGAACTTTCCAGTGACCCCCTTCAGACTTGGATGCAGAGCAACATAGCAAGTTGTAGCTGCTCCCTGTAATGACAGTCAACAACATGTGTGAGTTAGACTCATGTCACAGGTTCAAAGGCGGATCCGGTGTTAAAACTCTATATAAGTTCAAGAGATGAGGCTTTTACATTGAACCAGCGTATACTTATGGGCTCAGTTACACTAAGGGCAGCCTGGTGCACTAAAATTCCTGCTATGTGCGGGGTTCGGGGAAGGGCCGACCACAAGGTTTTATTTTACGCAGTCTTACCTTACATTTCTGCAAGAGACTGTTTCAAGGCTTGAACTCGTTACCACCTGGCCGCATGACAGTCTCCGTTATACTATTTGTTGCAATCTTAGTGGATTTTTTCATATAAATTTATGCTCCATGTTGAAAGTACTAGGTTGAGATGAATCTGATGCAGCAATGTTGCATCTGCCTCTACAGGGATTTGAACTCTAATTTAGATAAAAATCCTAGTATTTAATTAGAAAAAGGTAGAGGGACGGACATACTATCCACCAAGTCTCAAACGTGTGCTACTACTGGCCCTCAAAAGGGAAAAGAAAGCCAGAAGGCTTAACCATTGCCAAGAATTAAATCTTTACCTGAGGGATATTCTTCCACATGAAATAAGTGAAAACCCTTAAAATTTCTGTCAAAAGAGAATCCAAGTGATTCGAACTCAAAAAAAATGAGAATCCCAAACTGATATTTTGTGAGAGAGTAATATAGAATACTTACTCGATGAAAGAGAAGTATATCTCATGAGGGGAGTCAATATTAAACCTGGATGCACTGTGTTGACAGTTATATTTACTCCCTCTTCCTGCATTTGATGAGAAGATAACAATTTTTTCACGACAATGACGTACCTAGTGTATTCCCACAAAGTGGGGTCTGGGGAGGGTAGAATATACCAGATCGTACCTCTACCTCAGAGATTAGGTAGAAAGGTTGTTTCTGATAAACCTCCGCACAAGACAAAAATAATCTAAAAAAAATGTGATGGAAGTACAAAAGATAATAGATGGTATCAAAAACAACAAATAGTAAAAGGAAAAGTAGTACAACAAAATAATACTCCGCTAGACTATACGAAAACAATAGATAGTAACAAAAATTGAGGAACAAGAAACTACAAGAGTCGTCCTATAACTACTAGAAAGGGCAACAAAATAAACCACTTGACATTATTTTTGGGGTCTAGACCAAATAAATGACTCGGGAGTGTTGCATCAACAGTTTAAACATGTAAATCGGAAGATTTGCACAATTCAACATGGTATTAAAATCGACAAATATGTTGAATTTTGAGTCCCACAACGACCGCATCAACAGTTTAAACATGTAAATCAGAAGCTTTGCACGATTCAACATGGTATTAAAATCGAGAAATATTTTGAACTTTGAGTCCCACAATGACCTATCGTTAAAGAATTTCTGTGCGTAGTCAATAGCATGTGAAATACCATATCAACAGCTAATAGAAAATAACAAGAATGCGTAATCTCTAACAGTTTAAGCTTGTCAGTGAGACAGTTCACACGATTCAACAACTTTAGGTCGTGAATTAAAACAGATTATCAAACCAAGAAGTGATCTTATTTTGATATATATCAATATATAGCTCCCTCCTCCTAATGTCATACCGAGTCCATTAAATATGCAACATACTAGTGAATTACCTGCAATCGGCGAGAAAGCTCATTACTATGTAATAAGTTCGCCAATTTGGATTGACCATATGCTAGTTTGTCCTGATAACTGATGCAAAGAAACAATAGATGGATGAAGATTTAGAAATATATTATACTGTGGTATATGTACATTACACTATATCAAAGTTTGATAGGTTGTAATATACCTGTTCTTGTCATTGATTTTGTCGAATCGTATTCCTCCTTTATAAGTGATCTGGTAAAATAATGACGACACGTTCATAATCCTACCCTGAATACCAGTAGATTTTGCCGTTTCCTTCATTTTGTCTAGAAGAAGGTTAGTCAAGTAGAAGTGACCTGAAAAAGCAAAGATTTGTCGCGAATGATGACACGTTCACAATCAGCTGCAAAATGTGTATTTGAGTTAAGCATTGCATAGATACCAATATGATTTGTCGCTAATTGCATCTCTATGCCATCTTCTGAAAGCTGAAATGGACAGAACATGACTCCTGCATTGTTTCTGTTTAAAACAAATTCTCATTAGGCAAACATATTGTATTAGTAAAACTCAATCGAGAAACGTTGAGAGCAAATTACATTAGGATGTTGAGGGGAAGGTTAAGTGCTTTGAAATTATCAGCAAATGCCTTGACAGATCTAATTTTGCTCAGGTCAAGTTTCAGAATATCGATACGAGCATCTTTATTGTCCTTGAGAATAAGTTGTTTTGCCTCATCCGCGGCCTCCATATTTCGTGCAGCAATAATGACATGGACGTTCCTCATTGCTAGAACTCTTGCTGTCTCCAAACCAATGCCGCTTGCACCTCCTGTAGTCACAAATGCAGTATTGTAAAAAAGTAGAATAATTACCAAACGTCAGGTCTTCAATAATATCCAATTAATCACGAAACAACAGAAGGGGGAGTCTTCGTCTCTTCAAGCCAGGGTAAAGTTGTTCCTGTGTGACTTGAATCGTGGAATCAACGGCGGATGTTTGCATCAGGGTAGACTGTCTACATCATACCACCTAGGGGCCCGACCCTTCCCGGGACCCTGAGTGAATGCTGAATGCTTTGTGCACTCAACATAACATGTTGGTTAATTAGACTATCATGATTTTTAGGAGTATGTCGTAACAGAGTGCCAAATTTTCCTCTACTGAACAAAGACAAACTGGATTGTCTGAGTTTAAAATGTTCATAGTTCCACTATGCAATCCTTTAGACAATGAACAACTCTGTCAGTCAAATTTCATATATAATTATATAGTGGCAAATGTTTTTAGATTAACGTTGTATAAAACTTAAACTAATTCACTAACAGTAATATTTATTTTAAAAACTACCAAAGGGTCAAAGACCAGCTATGAGCACACAAACACCTAGTAGTTGTTTCATATGTGCATAACAAGGCATCCGAGGGATCGATATGGTTGAATAGCTAGGATTGCTTCCACCCTTAACTATGTTAAATTAATCGGACAAGGGAGTTCCGGTTGTTGAATGAATAAACTATAGAAACATGGTTCTATAAGTGAACTTGAGGTGTGCATTTGGACTCTGTAACTAAACAGAAAATCACACCATTAGGTTACCTAAAAAACAGTCGCAGGTAACTTACTCATAGTCTATGTTGCTCGGACTCTTCAAAAATATGAGGGGTGCGTGTCAAACTCAAAAGTAGTGCATTTTTGAAGGATCGGACGCAGGTGCAGCATCATTTTTGGGAGAGGCCGAGCAACATAGCTTATAATTAGAAAGTATGAGTCAAATCCATCAGTGTAACTCAAAAGTCATATCATGGTAGCAGATTTATTCTCTCTACAACAACAATATAACCAGTGTAATCCCACAAGTAAAGTCTGGGGGAGGACACTGTGTATGCAGACCTTACCCCTCCTTGGAAGGTTGAGGGGCTGTTACCGACAGATTTATTCACTATATCAAGTATATATGAATAAAAAAAGGGCAGCCCGATACACTAAAGCTTCCTCTATGCATGCGGTTCGGGAAAGAGCCGATCACAGGGTCTATTGTATGCAGCCTAGCATTTCTGCCAAAGGCTATTTTCACGACTTAAACCCGTGACCTCCTAGCCACATAACAACAACTTTACCAGTTACTCGAAGGCTCTTCATCAGCAGACTTCGCCGCTCTATCAAGTATATACAGATGAGATTAAACATGAAACCTGTAACAATAGCAGTAAGATTGGAGCCATCAATGCCATGAGTAACTTGTTCAGCAGTGGTAGCTGATCCAAATCCACTGGGACCTGGTCTTCCTGTTATCAACCTTAACATCTATTCACCCTAATTTTTTCCACAAATATGGCACAACAACAAACAAACAAACAATAGGAAACCAAGAGGACTCTCTTATCTACTGATGTTAATAAACTGAGAAAGAAGAAACCAATCCTGGTTGACATATATACAGTTGGATGCAGAAGAAAAATATTTTATTAATACAACATTTGAATGGTCAAGGGACAAACTTATAAGCTAACATTAAAAAATTAGTGGACTTTTTTATTTTATTATTTACTCCCTCCATCTAATTTTATGTGGCACCATTAACTCGTTAAACAAGCACCTAGTTATTAATTTCTCGCTATGATCCCTTTCCCTCTAATGGCCAAAAATCCACCTGAACCGTCACCTTTTTCACGAGTTTCACACCTCAACAATTAGCTGTTCCTTTTTAATTTCTACGTAAACTATTACCCTCTGTACATTAAAACACACCTCAAAATTGATTAGACTAACTATTAGTTGTTCCCTTTTCTTACCTAAACTATTACCATCAACGAGGTGTATTTTAATACATAGATGGTGCTAATTCACGTAGAAAAAAAGGCACAGATAGTGATAGCTCACGAGAAAAAAAAAACAACGAATTAATAGTTTGTATGTGAAACTCAAAAAAAAAGAGTGACAGGTTATCTCAGCCTAAAGACTAAAATTAAATCAACAAATCAGATCTTAGCTTCACATTTGAGGTTTTAGACTGAAGAATGGGATTCTAGACTTTTGACTAATTGATCCTGGTTTTACCAAAATAAATGTGTTACTCCGTCTCAAAATAATTGTCACATTTCAATTCTCTTTGACAATTATTTGACACATTATAGAAATTAAATTGAATTAAATTAATTTAAATATTTCAACATTACCAGAATTTAGATAAAAGTATATGAAGAGTTAAGTGATTTTATAAGATCAAAATATAATTATGTTTGTTTACGTTATAGCATATTTTAATAACTTCCCGACAACTAAAAAAAAATAAACCCTTCTCTTCACCTACATAACTTACTTAAATAAATTAATTACATTTAAAGTCATTCATTCGTATTTTGTATCAAGCATTTTTACTAAGAAAATGATGGGGGGAAAAGTGATAACAAAGATAAACAATTTTTTGGGTGCTATTGGATATATTTTCTTGTGGATGACTTTGACTAATTAGATAATTATTTCTTTTATTGTTAGTCAAGCTGACTATATTGATTTATTTAAATTTCTCAATTATAGGCGTGTAATAGTTAGTAATATATTACTAATAGTTGTGATTAGCCAGATTCATTTTGTTTAGTATAACTTGTAGTTAGTTAATTGGATTTTTCTTTTGACTTGAATACTTTCCCAATGATTTTTCTTTTGAACCAAGCATTTGAAGTAGTTTTTATTTCTTTTTTAATTGCTATATCGTCCATATTAAGCTGAACTTGAACTATTTATCTAAACAAATTCACACCATTTAAAGAGTAGTTATTATTTCCAATTAAGTCGAACTTTGTTCATACATCAAATAATATTCCCTTTAAATTAGATTCCACATGATTTGTCAATAAAATTTGATGGGCTCATTTGAATATTAACTATTCTCTCTTCATTTTCACGTGTTCATATTTGACTTGACATACTCCTTAAAAAAAGTATAAATTTAAATGTGGTTTTACTATAACATCCTTATTAATTATAAGTGATATAAATGTTGGAAAATAAATAGTATTTAATACTAAGGCTAAAAATAGGAATAAAGTAATAAATTCTCTTAGTCGTCCAAATTGGACAATTTAAATAATTATTTTTAGTATATTGAACAAGTAAAGATGACGAAGGAATATTATGCTAGTATTTATCGTTACCAGTGTGAATGTCAAACTATTGGTCAACATCATTGTAATATTTTCATACTTGCTTTTTGTTATGGAATGGTTGAATGTCCATGTGTCCAAAAGAGGAAACATGTAGCAAAGCCTTAGTTTGGCTAAAGCCAACTAAGCTTCCATCTTTTTTAAGTTGCACTACAAGTAGGTATTTGCCAACAAATAATTTTGTTGCTATATATTTGATATTGTTGCAAAAAATACTTTTGACAATAATAAAAAAGTCGTTGCATGTTGTGGCAATTACAGCCGTAGCGAAAAGTTTTCGCAACAAAACAATTATTGCTAAAAGCCAACTTAATATAACAAAAATATTGTTGCAATAAATTATATTTTCTTGATAAAAAATCATGAAGTTGTGGCTTCAAAAACTATTTAGCAACAAAATATTTCTATTGCGATACATAATTATTTTTTGACAACATTATGATTGTTGCCATTAATTTATTTGGGATAATACCCACGAAAATACCTGAAGTTTGACCGGATTACCAGTTGAGCATACTGAACTTTGCGGGGGTCCTATCACCCCCAGACTTTTTTTTTCGTATTTTAATGGCATATATCTGCCACTTGGCACACTGCGTGTGATTCACGCGCATTGAGCGCGTGAACAGTGTTAAAAACGTTTTAAAACTCTTTTTTTTTGCCAAACAACCCCTTAATTTTATAATTATTTAAAATTTTATATTTTTATTTACTTTTTCGTTCTTCTTTCTTCTTTCTTCTTTCTTTCTTTTCTTCAACAATGGTTTCTCCATTGTTGAATTGAAATTTAATGGAACTCAATGGTTATAATTTAATGGAACTCCCTAATTGAAACTCAATGGATGATTCGGAAGATTCAAACTCGAAAACTCGCTAATTTAATTTCGAGTTCCATTAATGGAAATTGAATCTTCCGAGTTCCATTAACGGAAGATTAAATAGCTTCATACATGAAATTAAATTTTCCAAATCTTCCGAGTTCCATTAATAATTTTTTTGAATATTCCGAGTTCCAATAACGGAAGATTGAATAACTTCATACATGAAATTAAATTTTACGAATCTTCCAAGTTTCATTAATGAATTTTTCAAATCTTTCGAGTTTCATTAATGAAAATTGAATCATGAAATTAAATTTTTCGAATCTTTCGAGTTCCATTAATTAGCGAGTTTCATTGAATCTTCCATTAATGGAACTCGCTAATTGAATCTTCCGAGTTTCAACGGAAAACTAATGGAAGATTCCATTCAATTATTTGAAAAAACTTTCTTCACAAACTCAATGGAATCATTTGGAATGTTTAATATGGTTGTAATTGTGAAAAAATATTGAAAAGTGATAAAATGGAGAAGAAACGGTGCGTGCACCGCACTTCCCACCAAAAAAACTGGGTATACATTTTGAGGGGAGGATTAATTCCACTTAAAAAAAGTCCGGAGGGGAATTAATTCCAATTTAAAAAGTATAGGGGGGTAATAGGACTCCCGTAAAGTTCAATAGGCTAAACTGAAAATTTGGTTAAACTTCAGGTATTTTTGTGGGTATTATCCCAATTTATTTGTTAAAGTTAGTTATGTTTACATTTAGTAACAACATATTGAGTTGTTGGTAATCACAAAAATTAATTTTCTTTTAAATTATTCAGTGGATTCTCACAAAAAATATAAATTCAAATTAAATAAATTATTAAATGCAAAGAAACTAACATATCATATACATGTAAAGATCAATATACAATTTAATATATAAAAAGTATAGTACAATAAAATTCGAATCTACTCTCTTGAGAAAATTGAAGGAAAGGTGTCTTTTAAGTCTTGAATGAATGATTGGTGACATTGACCAACGGATAGGGTCAAACATCATTAGGAAACTTGATTAAGTTAATTGTGAACTTGATTAATATTTTCAAAACTTTCTAATCTTTTCAAAAATACAAATCAACCCAACTCACACCCCTCTTCAATCCAAATCAACCACTCTCTCATCTCTCTCGACAACTTCTCTCAACTCTCTCCCAACCAACAGTTCCGCAAAATTTCTTCCTTCAGGCCCCGACGACTTCTACCTTCGGCGACAAATAGTTGGGCTTTGAGTTCCCCTCTTTACTCCCTTCAACCTCCGGCGACTTCTACCTCCGGCGATAAGTAGTTGGGTTTCGAGCTCCCCTCTTCAATTCAAATCAACCTGTCTCTCATCCCTCTCTCGACAACTTCTCTCAACTCTCTCCCAACCAACTGTTCTACAAATTTCTCATTTTAATCATCGACGACTTCAACATCCGACTACAAATAGTTGGGCTTCGAGTTCCTTTTCGAGTTCAACTTTTAATCGACGTGACAACCTTGCTCTCCGGCCACAACAGCTTTGAATTCTTCATCGTTCCTTTTCTTCTTTCACAGATAAAAATTTATGGCCTTTTTAGTTTTGAAGAAAATGAGAAACTTGAGCCAACTTCTCTTATAGTATTGGTTAACAATTTCAATAGTTGTTGCATTAATTTGAAATGCGGTCTGAATAAAATTCTAATTTCTGGTATTTTTTCTTTTCTCTTTTTGAAGTGAATTATGATATTTTGTTGTTTGTTGCATTTTTTTGAAGTTTGATTTTTATTGTTTGTGTTTATAAAAATAAAACGATAATTTGGGTTGATTTGTTCTATTCTTGTTCTTGGTAAAAATGGTAAAATTGCTATTTTTTTGTTGAACAAAATCGTGCTACTGTTTTTTGTTTCCTCCAACAGATTACCCATCCGGTGCAATATATTAACCATCTGATGCAACAGATTTATCATATGATGCAACAGATCAACCATCTGATGCACCAGAGGAACCATCAGATTACAATTCTGATGCAATAGATTAATAATTTGATGCAACAGATTAACTATCTGATGCAACAGATTTACCATATGTTGCAACATATTAACCATAGGATAAAAAATCTGATGCAACTAATTAACCATCTGGTGCAATGGAAGAACCATCAGATTAATGATCTGATGCAAAAGATGAACCTCCTGTTGGATAAAATCCTATCAACTCTTCCAACAGGAAATGTCCAAGACTTGATTTTTCCAACTGATCATTCATCTGCCCCGATAGACGACCCTATGTTGGAAGAAATCTAAACAATATTGACCGTTGATAATTGTTCCAATAGATCACTCATGTGTTGCAACAGATGTGTGACCTGTTGCACAAACATTCATCTTTCTCAACAGATGAGTGATATATTTTGTATTTTCGTAACAGATTACTCAGCCGTTGTTACAGATTAGTTAACTGCTCTGACAGATCACTCATATATTGCATCAGATGTGTGATCTGTTGCACAAACTATTTATCTTTCTCAATATATGAGTGATATATTTTGTATTATCACAACAGATTACTCAGCCGTTGCTATGAATTATTTAACTGTTCCAACAGATCACTCATATGTTGTAATAGATGATGTCACAACAGATGTGTGATCTGTTACACAGACCATTCATCTTTCTCAATAGATGAGTGATATGTTTTATATTGTCATAACAGATTACTCAGCCGTTGCTACAGGTTATTTAACTGTTCCAACATATCACTCACATATTGCAACAGATAATGTTGCGACAGATGTGTGATCTACTACACAGATCATTCATCTTTCTCAACAGATGAGTGATTTGTTTTTTATTATCGCAACAAATTACTCATCCGTTGTAACAGGTTATTTAAATGTCCCAACGAATCACTCATATGTCGCAATAATGTGTGATCTGTTGCACAGACCATTCATCTGTCTTAAAAGATGAGTGATAGGTTTTGTATTATTGCAACAGATTACTTATCTGCTGCACCAGTTTGGTTATATACTGCAACAGATATACTACCTGGTGCAACAGATTGGTAATTTGTTGCAACTGTTATTTTACTATTTTGCTTGTTTGATTTACTGTTATCCTTTTTTAACGATGCATTAATCAACTATAATATATATTTTTATGTTTCTGTTAATTTTAGATAATATGGTTCCCAAAAGAATAGAAATTGAATCAAGTCCAAGTAAAGGAATAAGTAAAACAGCTAGGCTACATCCATCACTCTATGAGTTTGCTTTACAAGCGTTATCTCAATCGGGAGCAGAATATGATGAACACGGGGAGGAGGAATGTTTCAAAAGAGATTATGGAAATGCTAATAGCCCTTCCACCGAAGAGTTGGTCAAAGCCTTCGGCATTGATCGTTATCCTGTAAGAATGCAGTGCGATGGTGCCACAGATTTAACGTGTGATTTTGTAGTTAAGTCAGCCATGGGAAAATCTTTCGACGCCTTCAGAAAAATACTTCGAGAACAAAAATTGGATGCTTATTTAGGGATAGCTGCTTTGGGAAATATCTTAATTTGCCGGAGGACAACAATGCTCGTTTCCAAATGAAAATGGTATATGAACTTCTCAAGCGTAGGTTTATGTATGAAAACAAAGATAAGATTGATGAGGTGGGGATAAATTATTGTGGCATGCATGTTTATTTTTGTTGGAAGGAGTTTGTCATAGTTACTGGACTAAAATGTTATCCTCCTTCTTAAGTTATACCTATTCTAACCCAAAACAAAATACCCCGCACACCCAAAAAAGGCAAAGGCAAGTCGTGTGATCGTGATGACCTGGTGTCCATTGTTGGTCCAAGCTTCAAAAACAAAAATTTGAAAGAAACGTTGAAAGGTAAAGGACTTTCAAAGAAGCACAAGCAGTCATTGTGCTTGGTTTGGTTTGTACATAATATTCTTTGGGCGAGAGATGTTAACAACAACATAAGCCTCGGTTTAATAAAGCTCTCCGAGGATCTTGAGGCATTTAACAGCTATCCTTGGGGGTATGAAAGCTTCAAAATGACTGTCAAATATTTGTTGACTCCGTTAGCGCCAAAGACAGTCAACTTATATAGCTTCCCATGGGCTTTCATGGTAAATGTTTCTTTCTTCTATTATGATATCATTCATTTTTTTCACTCAATAATAGTTTTGATTTATTGGCATTATTTTATAGGCTTAGGCATTTGAAGTCATTCCTTATTTGAGACAACAAGTGAACTACCAGGAAGGAGTTTTCTGTCCAAGAATTTTGAGATGGTTGTCGGCCAAAACTGATAAAAATGTAAAATTTCTTGATCTCTTCAACCCCCCGAAGGATGCAGTAAGTATAATTATAATTATTTTTTTCTTTTAATTAATAATTTTTTTTTGAATGATTTAATCATCATTCTAATATATGTAATGATTTATGTTAGATTGTGCATCGGTCGCTAGTTCCGACCAATCGAGAGTTGAAGATGCCATTTTTTATTACTTTACGATCTGTGCAAACTTTATCGGACCTTAAGGTCATCAACAAAATAAAAATGGAATTGTTTGGAGCAACAACCATTATAAGAAAAATAATTTTAGAGGGTGGGATTGTTATTGTTGATGGTCTTAGTGGTGATGGAGTTGTTGGTAGTGGTAGTGGTGTTGCTGCTAGTGCTAATGATGCTCCTCTTACAGTATTTAAAGAAAACCATTATGAGTATGATCATACTAGTTATACAGATTTTACCTCTCCCAGCGAATGTTCTGCATGCAAATGCCAAGACTGCAGGGCGAAACATGATGTAGTGATTAATGTTAATAATGCATTAACTGCTTCTGTAAAGGAATTGACATCTAAGAGGGGTCTCATTCCATCAAAGAGGATTTTATTTCCATCCGCTCCATTAGAGATTAGGGTTAAGAGAAGAAGAAGAAGAAGAGTGATTTCCAGGGCATTATCAAGAATCCAAAAAAGCGAAATTGCAACTCCTCTATCTGTGTGTTGCACTGAGCAATGTACAATGTCCAAAGGAGAGTAGCACGAGATGAAGAAGGTGAATATATATGTCTTCTAACTGACAAAACAAACAGACACATATTTGTTTCTACAGATGACACATCTGCTGAAAATTATCAAACAAATATATACATCTGTTACAATAGTTGACTAACTTGTTGCACCAGATAAATTATATGGTGCAACATATGTCTCATCTATTTTACCAAATCAAACAGCTCTTTGTACCATTTTTATTTATACTAACAGACGACCTATCTGCTGCAACAGATGATTCATATATTGCAACGGATGGTTCATCCATTGGAAATTATCATACAAGGTCTTCCTCATGTAGAAATTTTTCCCAACAGTTGATTCATTGTTGCAACAGAAATATAATCTGTTTGGACAATTTAAAACGGAAGGAAAACCTGTTTGATTTGCTAGAAGAGATGAGTTATCCTTTTTTATTTTGTTGTATCTCTGTGATTAGCATTAACCAATTCTGGCTTTCCAGGTGGATGTAGAAGAAGCTACTACTGAACAGCATTGACAATATGCTACTCTTTTTATGGAAATACGGAGAACAGAAAGCGCAGAAACCGTAAATAAGCGACAATAAAGATCCACGACGAGCAAAGCCGAATTCCATAACACCGGATGAAGAACAACTTGTCCACGCTGAGTAGATATTTATAGCTTGAGCCTTTCAAAGTAATCCTTGGCAGTATACTTAAATTGTTGTTGATGTATTTATTGAGATCTGTACCTATAACAATTTTTTTACATTTTATTTATTCGTTGACTTATTTTAGCTAATTTATGAAGGGTTCGATTTATTTTACTTTGTCTATGAATTTTATTTATTCCTTAGATTTGAACTTATTAATTGAAAAGGAATACTAGATTCCAATATTGCAACAAATAATGTATCTGTTGCAACAGACGACACATCTATTGGAAAAGTCAAATAAATTTAGACATATGTTGCAATAGGTAGGTAATCTGTTGGAATTTATCAAACAGGTCTTCCCACTGTTGCAACAGATGGATTTAGATAGAAATATTGAGATAATGGAATAGATGACCAACCTATTACAACAGAAAAATAGGCATCAAATGTGTCAGTCTGGCACATTTTGCTGACTTGCAGTCACCGTCACTTGGCCCCCAACGGTCATTCCCCCCCCCCCCCATTGTCTTATATACTCATCTTCCTCCTAAAATTTAACCCTAAATTCCCAAATCTTCTTCTTCATCGTCATCTTCTTTTATCTATCCAAATTTTTCAAATTATTTCTTTTATTTTTTCCAACTGAGCTTGACAATGTCGAGCGCATCTTCCACTTTTTTTGTGATAAAAATTTTCGATATTGTAAGTGCGGTCATGAGGTTCTGTTAAAGACTTCTTGGACTCAATAAAATCTGGATCGTAGGTTTTTTACTTGTAAGATTTCAAAGGTAATATTTTTTTTATTTAATTATTGACTTGTAATTATTTTATAATTGTGTTCTCTTTTTTTATAGAAATTGGGTGGATGCGATTACTTTGATTGGTATGAAGAACGACACCCTTCACAAGTAAATTGTGTAATTTGGGGTTTGTTGAACAAAGTTAAGGCTTTTGAAGAGAAACAAAATCGAGCAAGAAGATACTACATTGTTGCCATTATTGCTACTGGTTTGGTGTTGTTGGGCACATGGATATTCAAACCTAATTGCTAAAATTTTTATAGTAGTGTGTGTATTTGCTACTGGTTTGGTGTTGTCGAGCACATGGATATTCAAGCGTAACTGTTAGAAAATATCAAAAGATTTAGGCATATATTGTAAAATTTAGGTCATCTGTTGAAAATTATCAAACAGGTCTTCCCACTGTTGCAACAGATTAGACTTAGATTATTAGATTATTCATAGAAATAACATCGGCGTAATGCAATAGATGACCAACATATAGCAACAGATAAACTATCTGCCAGAACAGATTAAAAATATTTTACAATAGATTGACAATCTATTGCAATATAAAAAACTCAACTTTCATCAGAAAAAAATTATTGCCACTACATGTACATGTAATAAAGTTAAGGGCGACTTGAAATTAAAAAGTTTATGTTTCACAGGCTCTTTTATATACACAGGCTTCAAGAGTCCAGTTAATACCCCATAAGCCCAAACCTCTTGCAGGTTTGCCACAGCGTGTCGCACAGAAAAGTCATTGGCTCGGCCATTTCTGTGCTGGTCAGCAAACTTTCGGTGTGTGCAAGAGCATGCGAGCCGCTCCTTTAGCGGCATCATCTTTTAGAAAGATCATTCCCTTGTTTTGACCTTCAAAATCTCATGATTTCTTCATCAATACTTCCTTTGGAAAATGATTCATCAGTTTACTCTCCCTCAACAAGATAGGCAACAACACCATCAGTGGCTCCACGAGAAGAAAAAGATCAAAATCATCAACGAGAGGTACGTTGGATTCATAAACATTGATCTTTCCCTCCTCGAGTAGTATCTCAACAGCCCAATAATGCATGCCGTTTATGCTAATGACTGCAACAATCCCTTTTTCCTTGGTCCAGCTTTTGCCGTGTGGATTTGGCCTCTCCTCTCCAATATATTTTATCATTTCTTCCTCATCCAAGACCAACGTAGGAACTAGGAAATCAAGTCCCACGCCAAGGGCTAACACCTCCCCATTGAGTTAATCGTACCTATCCTTGAGCTTCTTGCAGAAGTCGAGGTCCATTATCCTATCGACAGCGTCATAAGTTTCCCGGTAGGTTAATTACCTTTTTCTCATGAGGCAGAGAATTATGTCAACATGTTGTGAGATAAGAAGTCAATTTTTAAATAGGTTAGTAATTGTACAAATGCCAAGGATGGTCCATCTGTTGCATAGGGTTCTCTGAATCAATAATCCAACGCAATTTATGCAACAGATGGATAATAAGGTGCAACAGAACCACTACCAGTTGCACCAGTATACCCAGTTGTTGCAACAGATATGAAATCTTTTGTGTAGCTTCTTCTTCATAGGGTAGATTAGAAGGGCTAGGTTAGGAAAAGTAAACTTTCCTTGTCCTCGTACGGCATACGCATATCAGTCATAGTGTGGAAGTCTTGGGGGGGGAAGGGAGGCCTGGGGTAATCTGGTGCGCCTGGCTTGGCATTCTTGGCCTATCGCAGATCCTTCTTCTCTTCGGCACCAAGTTCCGCATATATGTCCACCTTCTTGACTGGCCCCTAAACTTCAACAACTTTTGGAGAGGGAGGAATTATAATTTCTTTTGATTTCTGACCGGAGAGTACGCCTCTAATTGCTCTTTTCTTTCTCCTAACCAACACTGTAGGAGTTTGTGGCTCCCTCACCTTCTTGGATGGTATGAAACACCTCTTGGATTTGAATTCCTCGATAGCTTTAGAGATAGCCTCTACTTTTTCAAAGAGTTTATCCTGTCTGTCCTTGCACTCTTCGCATTCGCAACGAGAACACGAGGGTGAAGAGGGGTGAGAGGGACCTGTGTAAGGGCGAAAAGAGGTGTTTTCAAACATATTTATTCTTTCTTGAGCATAAACATACTTATTATCACGAGTGGTAGCAGCATCAACATACCTGTCACCAACACCAAAAACTCCACCAGAAGAAGCACCCGGATCTGCCTTAGTAAAAGGTTAGTCATGAAGAGCCTCAACATTAGGCTGACCTTGTCTAACTGCTCTTCTTATGGATGTTGCTCCAGCCAATTCATTCTTTATTAACTTCACTGTTGGGTATGCTATAGTATTAACATGACCTAGAGTAATATAAGAAGTCATCACCGACTCCTCCTCAGTAGGCACAGTCCATGGATGCACAACCTATAAAAAAGAAAAAAAAGATGCATTTACATCATATAATATAATAATTTTCACAGTTGGGCTACATTTAAAAAAAAAAACCCATCTGTTGCATAGTTTGCAGTATATGGTTAAAATCCATTTGAGTCTGGTTCAGAGAAATAGAGCAACACATGGATAATCTGATGTAAAATATCAATCATCTGTTGCAACAGTTGCACAAGACGGGTAATCTGTTATGCAACAGATGCTCTGTACATCACAACAGATGAACAATATGTTATCAGATTACACATTTGTTGCATAATTTGCAGTAGATGGTTAATCTGTTAGGAGTCAGGTTCAGAGAACCAAAGCAACAGATGGATAATCTGATACAAGATATACCCTATCGCAACAAATGTCCCATATGGTGCATCAGATATAACATCTGTTGCACCAGATATAACATTGGTTCAATATCTTTTTTTAATTAAAATTATTTTACTTGAAGAAGACGTACTGTATCATCCGGAGGGTTAAAGAGATCATCTTTCTTAATATTGGTGTTGCTCTTTGCAGCCAACCACTTAAACATTATTGGATGAGAAACCTCATTCGGGTAATCCATTAACTGCTTTCGGAGGGGAGCAATGGCTTCAAATGCCCAAGCCTAAAAACTGTAAACAAAAAGAAAGCAAAAAAAAAAGTCATAATAATTATATTCAATATAAATTAATGGATGAGTAAAATTAGTAATAACTTTTATCATGAAAGCCCAAGGAAAGCCGTATAATGTGGTAGTCCCTGAGGATAGCTTTGTTAGTAAATATTGGGCAGTCAAGTAGAAGTTGTCATATCCCCAGGGATAATTGTTGAATTTATCAAAATCCTCAGTATGCGCCAACAAATCATCTTCTATGACCTTGTTGACGTCTCTTGCCAATATAACTGAATGGGCAAACCAAACTAAGCATAATTGCTCCTTGTTGGTATAGTTTAATCCTCGAGACCTGTCAACAAATCTGATGCTTTGTAGCCACGTCGAGCAATGTCAAACAACCCATCTATTTTTTCCTTGCATTTTCTTGCCTTGGATGTTTTGTGGGGTAGTGGTCCTTCTGGACGATGGCATCTCAAGCCCGTCACTATGGAAAACTCTTGCAAGCCAAAACAAGCAGGCATGCCACAGTAGTTGATCCAGATTTCATCCATCTTCTTTTTAACCCCTCCTATGGATCTTTATCATCCCCCATATACTTGATCATGCACTTGAGAAGACCATATACCATCGTTATAGGGAAATGAATATGGGCAGATGGGTCCTCAGGCAGCTCAAGAAAGCGTCCAAAGCAACTCTTCTTAAAAAGTCCACCTATGTTTTCATTCTTCATAATTTTCATAAAATGTTCAAAAAAATTCCCCATCTGACATTTAAGTACAATTTGACTAGTTAGTTGTTTTGCTTCTGGGTTATTTATCGGCATCGCAACTTGAAATCTGTCAATACTAAAAGTTTTGACAGGATCATATTAATTCACGCCCCATTGGTGATCCATTATCATCATGTTGATGATCATCCTCTTTCTCTTTCTCACTCTCTAATTCCTCCTCTTTCTCACTTTCATTTTAACCATCACCATCTACAGACCCTTGTCCACCTTCCTCAATATTGTTTTCACATCTCTCCTCAACTTTACTTTTCCCTGACTGAGATTGTTCAGGAAGCTCCTCTGAATCCCTCTGTACTGTAGCCTTTTAAGTTGGGTGGTCAGACGTTGATCCACTTTCACTTTTTTTCTTTTGGGAGACATGTTTTACCTACAAAAAAAAAAAACAAAAATTACATTACAATTGATGTATGCATAAATTTTAAAAAATACATTCAAACACCACGAATACCGACACACCAACAGCCACCACCAGCAAATGCCAACAAAAAAACACCACGAATACCGACACCACTGACAGCCACCAAAAACACCACCAACCAATGCCACCACTAGTGCCACCACAATGACGACGACGACGACCACCACCACCACAACCAACACCACAAACATCATCCAACAATACCACGATCGTCAACGGAATACTGCGACGGAAACTAGGGATTTCTCGAGTTTTTCCTACGATTTTACCATCAAAACTCAAAATTGTAAACTCATTCTCGAAGATAATACAACTAAAAGTTTTTATTTTTCATCATTAACTTAAAAGCCCTTATTTTTTAGAAAAAAATAACAAATATAGAGCTCTTCTCGAAGTATGTTGCCTACGAAGACAAAAAAAATGACTGATACAAGCAAGAATGAAGTCAAAAATAACACCTATGTGGTCGGAAATGAGAAGAAAAGCGATCTAGTGTGGAGGGTTGAGCAAATTTGTTGAGTAGTTGTTGTTTGTACTGTATTGTTAAGTGAGAATAAGAGAGAAAGAGTAACACCTCGAGATTTGAAATGATGAAACGTTTTGTATGGATTGATTTGTATTTTGGAAAAGAATGACCAGTTTTAAAAATATTAATTTGGTCCGAATTGATCTTAACTAATGTTAAAAAATCATAAAATATATGCGTAATTTTTAACCCTCTCATCATGCAATTGTCAAAAGGGTAATTCAATTGAAATTGTATAAAAACAATTGAAGTTGTAGTTGAGAGTACTCTAGTTGACCCTATGAAAACTCACCCCTGGTCCTAGATTAATCAATTTAGGTACTATTAGTCTAACATATAAAGTCAATTGAAATTGTAAAAAATAAATGTTCAATATGTTGCATCAGATTTCTCATCTGTTGTAAATTATCAATCATATTAGGTAACCACAAATTACGAATCTGTTGTAAATTATCAAACAAATTAAATCATCTGTTGTGATAGATTACCCATCTTTTGTAAATTATCAAATGGATTGTCACAACAGATTACCCATATATTATAAATTATCAAATAGGCGCTGCCATCTGTTGTAGTTGACCCTATGAGAACTCACCCCTAGTCCTAGATTAATCGATAGTTGACCCTATGAGAACTCACCCCTAGTCCTAGATTATTCAATTAAGGTATTAGTTACCTAGTTCTAGATTAATCAATTAAGGTATTAGTATAACATATGAGGTAGTAAGAATCGGTTCTGCCCAGAGTGATCGATCGATGACTCTGGTTGGGAGGAACGCAGTACCGTCTCATCATGCAATTTCCAAAAGACTCAATTGAAGTTGTAGCTAACCCTATGAGAACTCACATTCAATTAAGGTATTAGTCTAACATATGAACTCAATTGAATTATATATAAACAAATGTTCAACCTGTTGCAACAGATGTCTTTTCTGTTGGATCAAATCAAACAGATTAGTTTATCTATTGCAACATATTATGCATCTGTTGTAAACTATCAAATAGATTACGTCATTTGTTGAGACAGATCATGAATCTGTTGTAAACTATCAAACAGATTAAGTCATCTATTGCGATAGATTACCCATCTGTTGTAAATTATCAAATGGTTTAAGTCAATGTCGCAATAGATTACCCATCTGTTGTAAATTATCAAATAGGGGTTGTCATCTATTGCAGTTGACACTATGAGAACTCACCCCTAGTCCTAGATAATTAATTAAGGTATTAGTTGAACATATGAGGTAGTAAGAATCGGTTCGGCTCAGAGTGATCGATCGACAACTCTTGTCGGGAGGAACGCAGCACCGTCTCATTATGCAATTGCCAAAAGACTCAATTAAAGTTGTAGTTGACCCTATGAGAACTCACCCCTAGTCCCATATTATTCAATTAAGGTATTAGTTGAACATATGTGGTAGTAAGAATTAGTTCGGCTCAGAGTGATTGATCGATGACTCTTGTCGGGAGGAACGCAGTACCATCTCATCATGCAATTGCCAAAAGACTATTGAAGTTGTAGTTGACCCTTTGAGCGCATTCATTCATCCCTAGTTCCACCTAGATCGATGTAAGTACTATTATTAATCTTAACATTAAGTTAATGAGAACTCATTTCAACTCAGAGTGATTGATCGACGACTCGGGTCGGGATGAACGCAATACTAACACCATTCAAATGCAATGACTCAATTGGATCTGTAGTTGACCATGTGAGCTCATTCATTCATCCCTCATTCCACCTAGATCGATGTAGGTACTATTATTAATTTTAACATTAAGTTAATGAGGAGTTCATTCTTTCATCCCTAGCTCTACCTAAATCAATTGCAATGAAATCTATTGCAACAAACGACTGAGCTGTTGGAGAATTTCAAACAGATAACAATGTCTATTGCAACAGATGACATATCTGATTTAATTATCAAATAGATATTTGCATTTGTTATGACGGATGACTGAGCAGTTGGAAATTTTCAAACAGATATTGATATCTGTTGTAACAGGTGACATTTCTGATTTAGTTATCAAATGGACATTTTCATCTATTGTCACAGATGACTGAGTTATTGGGATTTTTCAAACAGATATTTATATCGGTTCCAACAGACGACAAATCTGTTTGAAAATCTTTTTTTCTTTTAAGTTTAAAGCAAGCTTATGTCCGAGTAGATAAAGTACTAGTACTACTAAAGACGGTAAAAAATGTTTCTTGGATAACTCAAAAATCTCATTGAGTAGTCTTGTCCTGTCTTTTCAATGTCACCCGTTTTCTTCCTCGTGCCCCTTAAATTATTAGTGAATATTAATTAATGAATATTGAAACCCCTAATACTTCTTCCGTTTCATATTATATTGTAGTTGACCCCTATTGACATGGCACACCCATTAAGAAAATATTAATTAGGGGTTTATTTTACTACCAAATTAGCCTTATTAATTATGCTTTGAAAATATAAATTTAAATAAATACACTTTATTTAGTCATTTAATATTAAGGGTAGTACATCTAGAAATTAGAATTATCTCATCTCTCCTTCAACTCTAAATTTATTTTATTCGTCTATCATTTTTTTTCTTTCTATCCTCTTTAGGGTTATCACAACTTTTTTTTCTCTCATCTTTCTCATAAATTTTCATTCGGATCTAAATCGATCCATATCCATATCTTAGATTCCTCAACTGAATTTTTTGTTTTGATCCCCTTTTGACATTAAGGTATGATTCACTATTGGTCTTTCATTCTCATCTTCTTCTTGCAAGTTATTTACATCTTTTTTTTATTTAATTACCATTTTCCCATATCATATTTATTTAAAAAATTTGAAGGAACTTTTAATTGTTGAATAAACGAACCGAGAATTTTTATTACAAGATGCGAAAAAAAGTAGTTTGTGGGAGAAGTTTAAAAGCCTTGTTGGCAGTATCATTTTTATATGCATTTTGTTTGTTTCTTTGTTGTTAATGCTATTATTGGTGTTGTTGGTGGGGTTGGTGGGGTTGGAACTTGTGGTGTGGTGTTGTTG
Organism: Capsicum pubescens; assembly: GCA_030864215.1. Classification (NCBI taxonomy): domain Eukaryota; kingdom Viridiplantae; phylum Streptophyta; class Magnoliopsida; order Solanales; family Solanaceae; genus Capsicum; species Capsicum pubescens. The sequence goes on from CM061548.1 coordinate 43,762,936, forward strand.
ACAGTGGCGGATCCAGATTTTTTAGACGGTGGGTGCTTATTAGCTTAAAAATAGTGGAGTCCAAACAATCAACACAAGGAGTAAGGGAGGAAAAAAATAAAAGGAAGTTTAAAGTAAATAAGGAGAGAAGAGTTGGTTACCAAAATTAAAAGAATATGAGCTGAGTGGGAATTGAACTCAAGACCTAAAGAAATAATTAGCCTTAAGCACCCATAAACAACAACTAGGCTAACCAAACAACTCTTACTATGGGTGCTCACTGATTAGATTATATACTTTTTTTCTTAATTTCCATATACCTATATAAAGTTCGATACGAGTTCAGTTTGTGCTCACGCACCCGGAGGACTCCATTTGGGTCTGTCCCTGGTTGTTGATGGTATTGGAACATAGGATGTATGCTTCTTTGTTGTTGATGATGTTGTTGGAACAAATGTTGTTGTTTTTTTTGTTGTTGATATTTTTTATTTGTTGTTTGTAGTTTATGCTGTTGTTGATGTTGCAACAGACGGAGCAACTGTTGGAACAAATCAAACCACCAGCAAGGCTGTTATGTATTCCAACAGACTCCATATTTGTTGCATCAGACTCCATATCTGACGCAACAGACTCTACATATGTTGCAACAGATGGATAATTTTCTTTCTGTGACATAATTTTTTTTCTTCTTCTTTGTAGATATAAAAGGAACTGAAAGTTGATCAACTTTTGCCTGACCATCACAAGAGGCTGCAGTAAAGATAGGTTCGGAGAAATAAGTTGCATGTAGATGAAACCACTTCATATGTGGGAGGTATGTATTACTGGTAATGTTATCGTAGAAACACACATAGAGTTTACTGATTTTATGAATGTTGTTTTTACCGATTAGTCATAGATCATTCAAACAAGATATCTGCAATTTTACAGTTAAGTTTGGTAGGTCCGAACTGATAAGGCTAAGGGGCCATGAATATGGTTTTGATACCTTGTTAAGATTTAATGTCGGATGTTGCTCATGTTTATTTGTCATGCCTTCTACAGACTTTCGTTGTGGCAAGCATTTCTGGCGACGGTGTAGACTTTTTCATGACGGATATGTTGTCCTCTATATGGTAGAAGAATGACCAATCTTGCCCCTCCTTGTTTATCTTGTGCATGCAAATGTGAGGAGTGCAAGGCAAAACATGATGGTGTGATTAATACTGTTAATGCATTAATTGCTGATGTAAAGAAATTGATATCTAACAGTAGTGTCATCTAGTCATTCAATCAAAGAGAATTTCAGTTTCATTCACTCCATTAGAGATTAAGGTTAAGAAGAGAAAGAAAGCAATTTCCAAGGCATTATCAAGTATCCAAAAAAGAAAATTTTGAATCTGATTAAAATGAGAAGATAAAAAGGGGAAGAATAGGAAGGAAAAACTGAATGTTAGATTTAGTTCATCTTGTGTCGTTATGTAGAGATACTCCATCTAATTTTGAGTGCTTTTTCTTTTCAGGATGATGAGGAAGGCAGAATCTCCCCATCATTAGCTAATACCGGAAATAAGACATCTGATGTTATTGAACCACCAGACTGCCCTGTTAAGTTTGATAATCCAGATGATGTCTTTGCTCGAGTTAGTCAACAGATTAAACGATCTCAATCACTTGGTTTTTCTGCTGATCAATCTTCTCCGTAGAAGACAAGATATCAACAGAACTGCTTGACACAGCGAAAGGTGATATCGATAGATTACTGATTATGTCTTCTCAAGACTTGCTTCTACTAAAAAACTGTTCTGCATTGAGTGATACACTATCCATATATGCTACAGCACATGATTTATCAGCCGGGAGAGTGCTTGCCTTAGAAAAACTCAAAGAGAACCTTCCATACTTCTCCTTGACCTTGCGTCGAGATAAGAAGGACCAAGAGGAGTATTATAAGAAAGCTTCCAAGAAAGAAAGTGTTCCTCGTTGACAAACTCACAAATATCAAGAGCTCTGTGTTGAGCTTAACGACCATAATGACAAAATGATTGAATTGGAAGTGGTGACTTGACTTAGTCAAACAAAAAGTCACGACTGTTCATATCCCTTAATTAAATAAAACTGGTGACTTTTCGAATATGTAAATTTAAAAAAATAGGATCTAAATACAACATTTTATCTTTTTATTGTATTTCAGAAAGAGACAGATTGGTAATCTGTTGCAAAATATATTTCACCTGTCAGATAACTTACAACATATGGATAATCTGTTGCAACAGATGGATTTATCAGTTTGATTTTCCATCAGTTGTGGAGTCTATTACAACTTGCTAGTCATCGGTTTATTCAATTTCATCGAAAGCAATAGATTTTTCTAAACACCTCTTGGCCAAACTCAATTTTTGCTCTTGGATTGCTTCTCTTTTTTTCTTTGCATCCTTCAAGCTGACCTCCAAATTTAATTTTTGCCATCAATCCAAGAGCAAAAATTTAATTTGGAAGCCAGCTTGAAGGATGCAAAGAAAAAAAAAAGCAATCCAAGAGCAAAAATTGAGTTTGGCCAAGAAGTGTTTAGAAAAATCGATTGCTCTCGGTGAAATTGAATAAACAGATGACTAGCAAGTGCAACAGACGCCACAGCTGATGGAAAAGAAAAATGATATATCCATCTGTTGCAACAGATTGTCAATATGTTGTAAGTTATCTGACAGGTGGAATATATTTTGCAACAGATTACCAATCTGTCTCTTTCTGAAATACAATAAAAAGATAAAATATTGTATTTAGATCCTTTTTAATTTACATATTCGAAAAGTCACCAGTTTTATTTAATTAAGGGATATGAACAGTCGTGCTTTTTGTTTGACTAAGTCCAGTCCCTTCCAATTCAATCATTTTATAAATAGGTCCCTCCGGCCTCCTCTCACTCACTCGTTCATTCTACTATACTTACAATACTAATATGGTTGATCCAGATTCGTACAAGAAGATTCATATCGAGTCCTTGCAGGAACTTCAAATGTAGTTTGATAAACTCCAGAGGGATTTGATCGGACTTTGGAGCAAGGCTGAGGAGGGCCCAGCTGCTGCCAGGTGAAAATTGTTAGGTTGACAATAATAATAGTAATAATAATAGTAGTAGTAGTAATAATAATTAGGTTATGTTTTTCTTTCTTTTAGCATATGTATTTTCCTTTTTTATATCTGATCTACCTATAAGGGATTCAAAAAAATCCATGTATATGTTTGGTTTGGTTTGATCGACTTTGAATTTTTAATTCCTATTCAATATTTAATTATCATTCTATTTATTTTCTATTCTCAACATGTTGACGGTTAGAGGTAGGGATTGCGCACTTGTGGCAACAGATGGTGATGAAAAGTCATGATGAGAAATTCTCCTAAAAATGGTTCGTTAATAAATAATAAGAAACTAAATAATATTATAATCGTAAAAGAAAGATTATTTAATTTTTAAAAAAAGTCACAACATTGGATTAATTTAATTAAGATATATGATGATATGATTGTTAAGAAAAAAAGTGAATGAATAGTCGTGACTGTGACTTTTGTCTAAACACATTCAACAAACAAAAATAAAAAATATTGTTGATGCATCAAATTCCTCATCTGTTGCGACTGATGAATCAGTTAGAAGAAATTAAAAAGCTCCTTAAACAGATGGGCGATTTATAGCAACAGATGGTTTATCTGATGCAAGAGATATACAATTTGTTGCCATAACTCAATTAATAAAAATGGTTATTAAAGAAACGGTTATTGAAAATCAGATGTATTCAATTTTTAAATTGAGAAAAAGGTTATTTAAATTTAATAAGCTGAAAAGTCATGACTTATCATAATAATAAAAAACTCACCAGTTTGATTTAATTAAGTCATTTTTTTTTCATAGAAAAGAATAATGAAATAAATGATAAACACAATTTAAATCGTAAAAAACTCACCAGAAATATTCTTGTTTTTAAATCTTCTTTATTAATTTATATAATTAAAAAGTCAGAAAATTTGGATGTCATGAAAGTAATTTTTTTAAGAAAAATATATATATATATATTATATGTTGCAACAAATATATTATCTGATGCAACAGGTTATCTATTTGTTGCAACGGATGATATATCTGTTGTAACATATGATTTATCTGATACAACAGATATATAATCTATTGTCCAACTCAGTGTAAAAAAATGGTTCCTGAAAGAACTAATTATTTTAATAATAATAAAGCTGAAAAGTCATGACTTATCACAATATTATTTAATTTAATTAAGTCATAACTTTTTACAGTAATCAAGAATGTCATTAATAAATGAAGGTGAACAGTTGTACCTTTAAATCTGCTTTATTAATTTATATAATTAAAAAGTCAGAAAATTTGGATGTCATGAAGATAATTTATTTTTTAACAAAATACTTCCTCCGTTTCATATTAGTTGGCTTCTATTGACTTGGCACACCCATTAAGAAAATCTTAATTAGGGGTTTATTTTACCAAATTAGTCTTATTAATTATGCTTTGAAAATATAGGTTTAAGTAAATACATTTTGTTTAGTCATTTAATGTTAAGGATAGAATTGAATGAACATAATAAAATCCTCTTGATCTCATCAAATGGACAACCAAATTAAAACAAATATTTTTAGAAAGATGGCCAACTAAAACAAAACGGAGGAAGTATATATATTATAAATTGAACAGATATATTATCTGATGCAACAGGTTATCTATTTGTTGCAACGGATGATATATCTGTTGTAACAGATGATTTATCTTATGCAACAAATATATAATCTTGTTGTCCAACTCAATGTAAAAAAAACGATTCCTGAAAAGACCTAATTATTTTAATAATAATAAAACTGAAAAATTATGACTTATCACAATATTGCTTAATTTAATTAAGTCATAACTTTTTACAGTAATCAAGAATGTCATTAATAAATTGAGGTGAACAGTTGCGCCTTTAAATCTGCTTTATAAATTTATAAATTTATAAATTTATATAATTAAAAAGTCAGAAAATTTGGATGTCATGAAGGTAATTTTAAAAAAATATATATAGATTATATGTTGCAACAAATATATTATCTAATGCAATAGGTTATCTATTTGTTGCAACGGATTATATATTTGCTGTCACAAATGAGTTATCTGATGCAACAGATATATAATCTGTTGTCCAACTCAGTGTAAAAACGATTCTTGGAAAGAACTAATTATTAATAATAATAAAGCTGAAAAGTCATGATTTATCACAATATTGCTTAATTTAATTAAGTCATAACTTTTTATAGTAATCAAAAATGTCATTAATAAATGGAGGTGAACAGTTGCGATTTTTTGCCTAACTCATTCAAGTTCAATCCTCTATAAATAGGTCCCTCCTTACTCAGTCATTCGTTTTACTACACACTATTTATTTCTTGCTCTTATTACACCTTCAACTACTTTCTCTTCAAGGACTTGATAACTTTTTTCCGTCTCTGATAAATATTTTTCTTGATTTTTGTGTAAATATTCATTGTATATTACATTACATTCAAATTCTTTCTTTTCTTTACCTTTGTTTTTACGTGTGTTTTATCAACTTATGCGTTTTCTAGATATGGCTGATCCTGTGTGGAATGTCGCTATTTTACGAGATGTCATGCAGGAACTGTAGAAGGAGGTTCATGACCTGCATTGGGAGTTAGCCGCCGTCAGAGTAAGGATGCTGCGGGAGATTCGCAGGCTGAGGAGGGCGCTGCTGCTGCCGGTTGAAGATTGGCCGGCTAGCCATACAAATAATAATGATAACAATAATAATTAAGCTTTTTTTTTTCTTTTATCTATGTATTTTTTTTTGTTTTATAAAAAATTATGTTTGATGCACTTGACTTTTTATTTCTTATTTAATTTTCGTGCTATCTATTTCTATTTCTTAACGAATGACATGTCTACAATTAAGAAATAATTTGATTCCAGTATCAATAGCAAGAACATATGAGTTATCTGTTAGGTTTGTGACAAGAGCTGTGTTTTGTTGTTCAAAACAAATTAGTAATCTGATGAAACAAATTATTTATCTGCTGAAACAGATTATTAATCCGGTGCAATAGAATACCAATCTATTCAATTCATATTACGGGCACCTAGAACCATAAACATAAATCCAACATGAGTCTACTGTTACAACAGAACATTTATCTGGTGCCGCAGATAATGGATCTGTTTAAACAGATTACTCTTATATTGCATTCATGTTTGCGTGCTAGCTATTGTTGAAAAAACAACACACTAGCAGTTAACCAGATGACAAATTCAACTAAAAAACATAATCTGACTTACCAAAGTCTCCTCTCAAGTAAATTTCAAAGTTGAAAGTGATTTACGAAATAAAATTTGACATAAGAATTTGGTCAAAGATCAGCAGTTGTGGTAACAACAACAACAACAACAATGGTCAATAAGAAGAATATGAAGATAATAATGAAGTATAAGTTGATGATAATGAATCAGAAGATGATGAATAAAGCTGCAGCAACAATGAACAACAAATATCACGAAGAGAGAGAAAATAACAACGAATGAGGAGAGAGAAAAAGACGCCTTTTTTTCCTTCGTTCCCCGTTATATTAACTAACATTTGGATCAAAGTGTAAATTTAAAAACTTGTGGATTATTTTAAAAATTTTCAAACTTTCTTAATCCATAATTAAGTAATTGTCACCTCTACTCAATTATTAAGAATTATGTCACCTACACCTCATTTTAAATCTCTTTTGTCACCTGTGGCCCAAACCCCCTACTCTCTTAGTAACATGAAAAGTCTTCTTCCACTTGTGCACTGTTGGGTCACATTGCCAACTGTGTTTGATCTACACATATTTGTCCTACAAAAAAAGGATATATAATGGCATTTTGATAAAAAGTTACATAAAGTACAAAGTAGGAACTAACAAAAAAAACAAAGTGAAGTAAGCACATGTTTATGTAGATATGGACACTGTTGATTAACATATCAATATTGTGTGTAGTCACAAAGTATGGTCTAAAAAGGATAAAGTGTACACAAATTTTATTACTATCTCGTGAAGATAGATAGGTCAATTTACCTCTATCATAAAACATGATAAGCATGGCACGGCTACTATATCTATTTGTTTTGGTACTTCTCTTCAATAAGAATGGTGGCAGTTCTAAAAGCTATGATAAATAACAGTTTTAAACTAGAGGCGCTGAGAAGATAAGTTGGGAACAATTAACCACCATTCAAGTTTACTAAATATATTATTGCTTTTAATGGCATCAAAATCATACTGAACCTATCACATAAACAAGTGTTACACGCTCATAAAAATCAATTGGGAGAACAAAGAACAAATCTACCTTTAACCTTGGCATCTAGTCAAACAACAATTTTAGAAACAACAGAATGCACAAACATTAACAATCAATTGCTAAATATACGCGTTAGGTTCCCACATGCTGACATGGAGAATTCACACCAAAAGAAATTTTGACAAACTCACATTATCTTTAGGCTTTAGGCCTTTGTCCAAGTTAGACAGTCCAAATTAATGATAACTATAGCTGAAAGGGAACACAAAAGAATTCCTAAAGTAAGAGTTGTACAAAAGGAGTGATGGATACTTGTTATCTCTCCCTCGGGCAGTGTAGTTTTCAAAGATGAGCCTTCTGATGCATCTTTGTCCTGCTGTCTAGGTTTCTCTTTCACAGATTTTAAGCTTCCTCCACCTTGCTGAATTCCAATTTGAGGACTAGGTGTCAAAGTTAACAATTAAAGACACATAAAAGATGGTAAATAGAAGATAACTAAGAAGCTTAAGTGAATAATTAAAGAACATAGAAAAGCATACAGAAAACATAAACTAATTTAAAAAGAAAATAGGTAAAGTCCTAAGGCAATTTGTTACCAGACATGAGTTTAATGAGATAATAATCTCAAGCAGATAATTAGAGAAAAAAAGAATCATGATTATCCAATCCAATATTGATTGCTCTGCTCATCTTCCTTATTAGAATCGAATTTTTTAGCTCATCCTCATGTCTCTGTCTGTCCATTTTGAACTATCAACATATCAAGTGTAGTACCATAAAGTGAGACTTGGAGAGGATAAAGTATACGCCGGCCTTATCACTATGTAGTGAAGATAGGTTGTTTTCAAAAGACCCTCAGCTCGAGAAAAGAAAACTCCAATACAAAATACGAAAGCATGATAAATGACAATAAATCCCAACACAAAGTCAAACTAATTGATTAACATATGAAGTTCTAGGATTAATCCCAATTAACCAGGGTTTTTTGCAGATCAACATTTATAACCCTCCTCTAATAGAAAAATATATTCATCTTTACTTTCACATCAAAGTTAATGGATAGAATTTCCATACAAGCATATTAGGACTTAACAAAGTAAATGTATAGTGGGAATGAACAATTATCTAGTATCTGAAAGGATTAAATCACCGACGTCACTAAATTGTGTGTACCAACACTCAAAATACTTGTTAGGCTTTTACCACGATAACGAATCGCCTATCTTAAAAACTATCAAGATTTAACTCAACTGCAATGTTTAACTAGTTTCCTACTTCAACTATTGTTTAAGTGGGTTTAGATTGGTGTGAACAACCCAACAAAAGATAAATCTACAGGATAAATTAAAGAAAACTGCAATAACATGAATCGCTCAATAAAACTAATAATCGATTAGTGATGGAATTCAATTAATAGAAATCATCTTACAAAATCATTATATGAAGTTACTCTAACTTAAACACACAAGAAATCATGAAGACAAATTTACAGTAAATAGCAGAGCAACCCAAGTAGTAGCAAGTACTCTGCAATGGTAAATATTCTGTCCATTCAACTTCATTAAAATAAATTATTCAGCTAGTGAGATGATTTTTATAAAGAATCTTCTAGGAAAAAAGATCACTCAAGGAAGTTACAAAACGTTCCAATCCAATCCAATTTTATTGAACAGATACCAAAGTTCAAATTATACAATAACAACAATAACATAATCAATGTAATCTCACAAAGAAGAATCTATGGAGGTTAAAGTTTCCGCAGAATTATTACTACCTTAGAGGTAGAGAGGTTTTTTCCGATAGACCCTCACCTCTTCAAAATAAATACCCACAAAATTAATAAATTGTCCCTATAAAAAAAAACTAAAGTGCAACATAACTAAATGCTTTAGCATTCAAATGAGACAACAATTACAAAGTATGTATTATTGGGGCTTTGGATTAAAAAGGACAAATAAGTTGTCCAATTAAGTGAGAGTCCTCCAAGTTTTTAAAATCAAGTGGGAGGGATAAATTTTTTTTGAGTTTTTTTTTTTAAGTTTTTCCGTTTGAACAACTTGTCCAAGTTGTTGAATAACTAGGCGTAGTTGTTCGACAATTTTGTGAAGTTGTTCAACAACTATCAAAGTTGTTCAACAACTAGGCGTAATTGTTCGACAACTGAGGAAAGTTGTTCAACAACTATGTGAAGTTGTTCGGATAACTAATGTAGTTGTCGAACAACTATCCCAGTTGTGGATAGTTGTTCAAGGGACTTAGTTTTTCTAAGGAACAAGTTTGTGGGACCCACTTATCCTTTTTTTTAATTGGAAACTTGGAAGGCCTTGTGGCTCATTTTTCTTGTATTATTAGTCATTCTACAAATAAAGATATGAAAACAAAAGGGTAACGGAGATAGAAAAATCAGTAATATAATTCATTTGCTAGAAGATAGACATGTAACCAAAGCACCGACATAATTTGATATGGAGAATCAAGACCATCAACTAGAAGCAAGAAGCTAGAATGGAAGTAACTTACGATTGGAGCCCCAATTATCTTTTTTGAGGAAAATCCAACTTGTTCGAACCTACTAATTCAAATCTTTGATTGTTATGTTGATTAGAAGGGGTGGAAGAGAAAAAAAATTCCCATTTGTAATTGAATCAGTCCTAGTCCAAAATTGAGAATTGGGAAGAGGTTTAGTCAAGGGGATTTGGGTAAAGAATTGGAAAGGAGAACAGAAAACCTAAATTGAGAAAAAGGAAACACGGAAATTTTAGTACTGAAAAGGGAAGAAAAACGAGGAAGTTTTTTCCCGCTTTTGTTTTTCACTAAAATTTTTGAGTTAGGGATACAATTATTATTTTTTCCACAAATGATAAAAATTGTGGAGAAATTTAATTAGTATACCAATAAAAAAAACTTTCAGCAACAATAAAAAATATTATTGCTAATTTAATTGGCACATAGGACTTTGATACCAATTGTAGGGGTGTTAATAGATCCGCACCCCCTATAATTGGTATCAAAGTCCTATGTTGTTTAAAGTTACGGAAATAGTAAATATTTGGAGTTATTTGATTAATTTATTAGATTTAGATATTCATCAAAATATTAATTATTTAGACGAATAACGTACAAAAATTATAAAAATATAAAAAATAAAAACAAATAATATCTGAAAAACGTAAAGAATTAAAAATAAGGATAAAAAGACTACAGTATAACATAATTGATAGAGTTAGTAAAAATTCAATAAATGCACAAAAAGAAAAAATATCAAATTTAGAATCAATAATAGATAGTCTAGAATATACATACCAACATAATCTATTAACAATTAAATAAAAATGAACAAAGAAAAATTTATAATAGACGAAAAAATATATGAAAACCATGAAGGATTAAAAATAAAAATAGTATTTTCTAATCTAGGAAGAAGGTATAAAAAATAGGTGAACATTTATATTTAATGTTAGAAAAAAAAAGAATTAAAATTAGAAGATAAGTTGACAGTCATGGTAAGAATAGAAAGAGAAAACGAAGAGATAGATAGAAAAAAGAAAATAGATAAAATAAAACAACAAACTACAGAAGAAATACGAAAAATAGAAGAAACTAAAAATAGTAGGATTGTTGAATTAGAAAAAGAACTACAAATGCTAAAAGATTTGTATGAAAAAAGGACAGAAAGAAAAAGAAGAAGAAAATAAAGAACTAGAAACTAGTGAATTAGAAATAAATACAATAGATGCTGAAGAAACAGATAATTATGACTCGGAAAGTAGTGAAACATATACAAAAATTTTAGAAAATATAGAAAAACTGAAATTAATGAAAAACAAGAAGTAATTAATAAAGAAAATCTAGAACTAATAAATACAGAAGTAAATACTCTAGATAAAAATATAATATCTTGTACATCAGATATAAGAAAATCAACCTATAATTACAAAAGTAAGTTTAAAAGATATAATCCAAAGGATGAATATAATAAATGGACACCAAGACAAATAACTAATTATAACTTTTTAGATTTAGACTGTGTAATAGACACAAATAAAATAATACAACTATGGGTAGGATACATCTCAAAACAATTATTAGATAATAAAATAGATTCAACAAACACACCAGAATATATAGAAAAAACATTAATAGGAACAGTAAAATTATAGTTTTTAAACCTAGCCGAAGCAAGTAAAAAAGTATTAAGATCTGATACAAAAACAGAAGGAACATCAACACCTACAAAAATATTACCAACAGAAATATTGAAAAAATATGAAATAGCTATAAGTGATGAATTTAGCAGTATGACAATGGAAGAAGCAGAACAAAATAAAGAAAAAGATACGAATAAGAATTTAATGTTAAAATTAACAATATGTAATATGTGCTATATAGATGAATATACGTGCGCATTTAAAGAATATTATTATAAAGGAACATATAATATAGAAGAAAGTAAAGAAATAAGAAAATTATATTTTAGTAAATTACCTGAACCATTTAGTTCAAAAATAATAAAGAATTGGGATGAAGCAAAAATAGTAGATACCCTAGGAGCAAGAATAAATTTTTTACAACAATGGTATAGAAATCTATGTGAAAAATATAGAGAAGAAATAAAAATGGAAAAAACATTAATAAGAAATTTAGCATGTTGTAAAGATAAAATAGCACCCAAATTTGGATATGAAGAAAGATATTATAAGAAAAAAAAAAGACATAAGAAATATAAGAAATACAAAAAATCAAAATATAAATATAAGAAACTAAGAAAAAGATATTATGTAAAAAATTATAAACATAAAAGACCATATAGAAAAAAGAAATTTATAAAAGAATGTACTTGTTATAATTGTGAAAAACTAGGACATTTAGCTAGAGATTGTAAATTACCAAAAAACTCAATAAATAAATAAATATCATAAATAAATATAGAAAATACAAAATATATGCAGATAGATTATATAGATTATGAATTAGAAAGTGAAGATAGTATATATGAAATTTCGAAGGATGAAACAGATAATGAAATAGATAGTGAATTAGATGAATCAAATGACTGAATAAGATATAAAAATGAACCAAATAACTGAAGAAGATATAAAAATAATAACAAAGGAAGAATATTTAAATGAAGAAGGAACAGATCAAAAAATAATATTTGATAGTAATATATTTGACGAAATAAAAGGAAAAGAGATAGACTTAAGTATAGAAAAAATATTTAAAATACCAACGATAAAAAATATATTTAGTAGAAAAAAGGAAGATACTACGTAGTAAGTCAAAATGAACATGTAATAGATTGTAGATATGCAAAAGGAAGAGCTAGCATACCAATAGTAACAAAAGAATAATTAATAAAGAAATAAACGATATAAAAAGTAAAGACCCAATAAAATATGTACACCTTGGAGGAACAGAGATATTAATAAAAACATGTTTCAGAGAAGGAATAGATACACCAATAGAATTATATTTAGCAGATGATAGAATTATAAAACCTATAGAAAAAAGTATAATAACCGCTATAAAAGGAAATTTAATATACCAAAAATTTTAATTTATAATAAGTGCGAATTATTCAGTAGCAATAACAGATAAAAATATAGATAAATCATTAGTATTATATTGGAAAGTATCAGGAATAGAACTAACCCCAGGAAGTAAAATATTTACAGCAAGATGTTAAAATCTATATGTACTAACAACAAAACATAAAATAACAGGAAAAAATAAAATTAATAAAATACAAATAGAAAGTCCTTTTGAACAATTCGTAAAAACAATTGATAATAATGACTATAGTTACAAAAATATAGATATAGAAGAAGATTTAGAAATAATAAATGATAGGATAAGTACATAAAAAAGAATAGCTCACGAAAAAACAGAATCATCAAGTTCATCAAAAAGAACAAGTTATGAAACAACTTCAACAGTTAATTTAAATCAATATTATATAACGAGAACAATAAATGAAAAAGAATATTTAATACTCCTAAACACTGGAGAAGAAGAAAATTATATAGCAAAATATCTAGTAAAAAACGAAGAAATAAAATCTAATAGTAATATATGCCCAGATTTACCAAGGAGCCTAATAGACATTAAGGATACGACAGAAAAAAGAAATAATAATAGGAATTAGAAAAATAAAAATAAAATTTGAAATAAAGGAAGAAATGCAAAAAACAGATATAATATTAGGAATAAAATGGTTAGAACAAATAAAACCATACAATATAGAACATACACAATTATCTATAATGTATAATAAAGAAAGCTTATTCATAAAAAGAACTTTAACATGATATGAAAATATATGTGCTTGTAAAAATAATAGTAGAAGGATATTATAATAGATATTATACACCTATGATAGATACAGGAGCAGAAGCAAACTTATGTAGATACAACTGTTTACCAGAAAATAAATGGGGTAAATTAAAAACACCAATAATAGTCAAAAAATTTAATAATGAAGGAAGTTTAATTACATATAAAGCTAAAAGTGTAAAAATACAAATATGGGATAAAATAATAATAATAGAAGAAATTTATAATTATGAACTAACATCAAAAGATATGCTTTTAGGAATGCCATTTTTAGATAAATTATACCCACATATAATAACTAAAACAGATTGGTGGTTTACAACACCATGTAAACAAAAAGTAAGAGCAAAAAGAGTTATTAATAAAATAAGAAAGAAAACTGATTGGATAGAAGAAAGTGAAAAAATTACACAAAAGTTAGAAAATATAAAAAATACTGAAGACACAATAGAACTAGTCGTATTTTAGATAAATAAAAAAGAAATAACTATATTTTCAGTAAAGAAGATAGAAATAATTAAGAACAAATTAGAAAGATTATATAGTGAAGATCCATTAAAAGGATGGGAAAAAACATAAAACTACTATAAAAATTGAATTAATAGATAAAAATAGCATAATAACTCAAAAACCATTAACATATAATTTTGACGATTTAAAAGAATTTAAAATGCATATAGATGAATTATTAGAGAAACAATATATACAAAAAAGTAATAGTAAACATAATAGTCCAGCATTTATAGTAAATAAACATAGTGAACAAAAAAGAGGTAAAAGTAGAATGGTTATTGATTATAGAAATTTAAATGCAAAAACTATGACATATAATTATCCAATACCAAATAAGACAAATACAAGGATATAACTATTTTAGTAAATTTGACTGTAAATCAGGATTTTACCACTTAAAGTTATAAGAAGAATCTAAGGAATTAACTGCATTTACAGTACCACAAGGATTTTATGAATGGAATGTATTACCATTTGGATATAAAAATGCACCAGATAAATATCAACACTTTATGGATAGTTATTTTAAACAATTACTTAATTGTATAGTATACATAGATGATATATTATTATATACAAAAACCAAAGATGAATATTTAAAATTATTAGAATAATTTACAGATATAATAGAAAAATCAGGAATAAGTTTAAGTGAAAAGAAAGTTGAAATTATGAAAAATCAGATAGAATTTTTAGGAATACAAATAGATAAAAGTGGAGTAAAAATGCAACAACATATAGTACAAAAAATAATAAATTTAAAAGAAGAATTAGATACAAAAAAGAAATTACAATCGTTCTTAGGATTAGTAAATCAAGTAAGAGTATATAGACCAAAATTAGCAGAAAATCTAAAACCATTACAGAAAAAATTAAAAAAGGATATCAAATATAATTACAATGACGAAGATAAAAAAACAAGTCCAAAAAATAAAAATACTTTGTAAAGAGTTACCAAAATTACAATTTCCAGACGAAAATAAAAAATTTACATATATAGTAGAAGAAGATGCAAGTGAATATAGTTATGGAGGAGTACTTAAATACAAATACGAAAATGAAAAAATAGAACATCATTGTAGATATTATTCAGGAACATTTAATGAAATGGAAATAAAATGGGAAATAAATAGAAAAGAATTATGTTCATTATATAAATGCCTATTATCATTTGAACCATATATTTCTTATAACAAATTTATTGTAAGAACAGATAACACACAGGTACGATGGTGGCTAACGAGATAACTACAGAACTTAGTTACGACGAAGGAAATTCGGAGACTAGTATTAAATATACTGAATTTTACATTTACGATTGAAGTGATCAATACTAACAAAAATGTCATTGCAGATTACTTATCAAGACAAAGTTTCTCAAACTGATTTATCAATGGAAGAGGCTGATGCCAAAGATACCCAGACCGATTTATTACTTCAAATGTTTGAGCAAATGAAGTTATTACAAGAAAGAGTTATTACACTAACTACTGAAGTTACAAACGTAAAAGTGCAGGTTGGGCACTATAAAAAATAAGATACTGTGCAGGAAGAGCACATTAAAAAATTAGACCTAGAAGGTGACGATGAGAAACACCTAAAAACTCAAATTACTAATGAAATTACAGTTACAGCTGCAGGCGCAGGAGATATATCTAAAGGAAAAAATATAGTCACTCAAAATAAACCTGAAATACCAAAGAAAAAAAATTACAACCTCAACCAGATATTTTCAAAACCATATACACCAAATATACAAAGATCAAAATCATTTGCACCTCTCCAAATACATACATATTCTGAATCACTTAACCAAGAAAAACAGACATACAACTATGTTGCCCAAAAATACATTGAAAATATATACACCTTACAAACCATGTTAAATACCAAACCTATTCAAAGTGAAGAACTAGCCGCACAACAAAAAAGATATATTACCCAGAAATGCCAAAATTACAATAAACTTATTGCTTTTCTAGGTACAAGTTCGAATTTAATCAAATCATGTTACTATTATGGATTATTATCTACAGTTTACACAATTACTGGAGAAGAGTTAGAAGGAATTCCAGATATTCACAATGGATTTATGATCTACAAGAGAAATACTAACGGACAATTATTCTATGTTTGATTTTATTCCTCCCCAGCCGAAATATTATTTGATGAAGTTAAACAGACTATTATAGTAATCAAGATAGGTATGATCAAAGATTGTATTATTCCAGAAGAGCTATGTGAACAAGACGAGATACCAAAGACACAAATACCAGGATTTTACCGCAACAAAAGAGTTATTGGACTTAGTAATATATTATCAGAATTACTTAATAATTATTCAAATCAGAAACCCATTTGGATATATAGCTCGAGGAATCAAACATTGATTTATTCAACTTGTAAAGAAGTTAGAGATCAAGACATGGAAAAACTTAGGAAATGGGGATTAACACTCCTCAGACCAGAAGAACAACCATTGACGAGATCTATCAAAAAAGGAATTATCTCAGAAGAAGCTATGGAACAATTTTGTGAAAAAGTTGGCCAAAAATACAATGATCACATATGCAGCAGATGTAGTGGCAGACACAACTTTATTCCAGATGTGATGCTACACTGACAAGAAGATAGAAAGCAGCAGATACGACAAGAAAAAGATAAGGAAAAAGATAGCTGCGGAGCAAAATAATGGAGATAAAAGACAAGCTATTAAATTGTGAAAGTGACATGTAACAAACTTTCACAATTTTCTTTACGTAAAATCTATTGTATAGGTTTATGATACAAAGTTTGTAAAGACTTTTTGTAGAGAATAGTTAGGACAATAATTAGGTTAGGTAAAGACTTTGTAAAAAAGTTAGGATACGTGTAAAACTTTTGTAAAGTATTCTCATTATAAATGAAAGGCATCGAAGGCAAGCCTTCATGCGTTGAAGCAAACACTCTTCTTTTAAACTTTTAAATATTTATTAAAAAATAGGTATATTTCAATGGAAAAATCTATAGAGGAACAAAGCTTAGAATTATCAGGCCTACCAGAACAGGTATATTCATTTACTATTATGAATAGCTAAATTCATAAATTCCTAACAATCATGATATGATAAAATAAGTTCATGTTAGTTGCTTTATAGTAGAATTATTCGAAAAATAGCATGTTAAGAAGTTTATTATCAAAGTGGAAAAGGAGAAAAATCCCTAAGAACTATGCGATCCTAAAGGTGAAACCGGTGAGGCAAGAAAGCAGTGATAGGGGAGTAGCCAGAGTAGAGGCGCTGTTTAAGGGAAAAACATCCAGATTACCATGCTAATAGTGACTGAAGAACATGTTAATTTAAGAATAATCTAGTATATAGTAATCTAAAGTGATCATATTTTGTTATGTGTATGATTGAAGGGAATATTTTGAAAAAGCCTCATATGAAAAATGAATACTTATTTATCTGACGAAATGGTAGATAAATTTAAAATACTTGTTTTATATGTACTTAAGGATATAGAAATTACAAATATAAGAAAAATCATATTAGAAAAAATATTTGATAAATATTTTATGACTAGAGTAAATTATATACAACACTTACCTAACTACTCTTACAAATGCTTATATACCAAACCTACATATCAACCATGATAAATTATGTATATTTAGAATTTTGAAAAATGAATATGAAAAATATACAATCAACAGAAAAACAAATGAAAACAAATTTAGATGAATATATGAGGACTAAAGATATAAAATATATACAATTTCTCAGTGAAAATATAGAAGAATTAATGAGATTAAAAACTAAAAAATATTATAATAAAGTATTTAACCAATTTTAAATGACAAATAATCTTAAAATATTAATCTTAAATATACTTAGAAATATAGAAATTATAGATATTAAGAGAATAATATTATAAAAAATATTAGACTATGAAATTGAAATTATAAATTGGATAAAACAACTATACCTAGATAATTACTCAGATGGATATTATTCAGACTAAAATGTTAGAATATATTAGAAAAATTAGAGAAAACCAAAGTGACCTATATGAAGAAATTAATTATAGAAACAGACTCAAAGAAATAATGGAAAATCTAAAAGAAAAATTAATATAAATAAAAGAAACCTTAGAAAATTTAGAAAAAAGTACAGATAAAAGTTTATATAACATAAAAAACACATTAAGAGAAGAAGAAAGAGAGATAATTAATAGTATTAATAACCTTAATTCAGATATAAATTATAGTACAATTAGAATAGAATATTACACATAAACTAGTAAACAAGCAACTACTTTAGAATAAAATGATAAACTATGAGTATTTAAAATATTGGAGACAAGATATGGAAGAAATAAGATTAGAAGAAATGCTTATGAAAGAGAATTTAATCGAATATTTTAGAACAAAAGATATAGAATATTTAGAATACCTCAAAAATAATATAGAAGAATTACAAAGACTAAGAGAAAAAACTAAAGAATACTACAGTAAAACATTTAATCAAATATCAGTTAATCATCCCCCTAGATATGAACAATAAACTAAAAATAAAAATATTTAGAGAAGCTAAGAAATATTCACGCATAAATAAAAATAGATCCATTACAATAGATCTATTAAAGTTATCCGCACAATAGATCCATTACAATAGATCTATTAATAGATCTATTTTATTAATTTATAATATAGGGCAACAAGATTTAAATATTTGACAATAAAAAAAGTTTTGTGGGTAAAAGTTTTTTGATATAGCAACAACTAATAAAGTCGTTGCCATTTATTGATATTTAGCAACAACATCATCATCGATGCTAAAACATTGTTGCTAATTCTACACTTTTTTGTAGTGTTGGAATTATCTAACATAGGCTATAGTGTTGGAATTATCTAACATAGGCTATAAATAGCCATGACCTTGTATTGAAAAGTTAGTGGTGTGAAATATTAATACAAAATTCTCCCCTGTTCCATTACTTACACTTTGTTATTTTACATAGTTTTATAACACGTTGTCAGCACGAGTCTCTATCATTTTGAGCAAATACAGATAATAAAGGTAATTATTTATTTTTCTTAAATAATGTCAAATATATCCAAATATGAATTTGTTGCCTTAGATATATCGGACAAAACTTACATGTCCTGGACACTGGAAGCCGAAATACATTTAGATGCGATGAGTCTGGCAGACACCATCAAAGTGTGTGAATTCTGTCATAATTCTACTTCTGAACTGGTTTTGAATGTTGTTACTTATTGGTTTTCCAAAAGATCGTTTCCAAAGTAAGAGGAAGATGCATTTTAGGTTGACGTATAGTGCAACTTGTCATATATATTGGGTCATGTGTTATTTCCATGGATCGAGGTTTCCCCGGTTTTGCCCAAGAAAGATAAATTGAATCATCAAAAATTTATAGTGTGAAGTGCAATTAGATACATTTCTGAGGAGATTCCTATTACTGTTATTAGTTAGAATAATATCATCCAAGTCAGGTTTTTTGTTATTGGGATTTGTGAATTCTTAAAGATCCATCCCCCGACTGTACATGATAATTTTCAATCATCCTGCTCGAGCAAGAATAAAAAGAACCAAATGAATTCGTATATCCAAATAAAATATATTTACATGTATGAGTAATCACTTCAGTGACTTTTTCTCATATGGTGGAGAATGAAGAGTGGTAATACTAACTTCTGTAACACGTTGTCTCCCCTCGTATCATGTCTAGCTCTTCAATGTGCTGTGCAGCTATTATCCATTAGTGACAGCTGGAATAAGTTTCTTCATTTTGTTGGAGTAAGTTTGTATGTTATTGCTGGTGTGAATTGATTAATGTATGTTCTTATATTTACAAAAGAAAAGCTGGAAGAACATATTTGCTTATATTGGTCCTGGCTTCCTTGTTTCTATTGCCTATATCGATCCTGGAAATTGTAAGTCGTGGTAATGAATTTGGATTTACTGATCACATTTACTTCTCTATGCAACTATGTTGTTCTCTGCACAATGTGTCTTGCAGTTCAAACTGATTTACAAGCAGGAGCTCAGTACAAATATGGGGTGTGTCTCTGCTTTGATCTGTTCTTCTTAATCTATTGTGCATGTCTAGAGTAAATTTTAAGGGGAAAACCAACAATCTCTATTTTCAGCCGCTAGTTTTTTACTATTCTTACTGCGTTATTTCCCTTAACGGTATTAAAACCAACAAATATGCTTGAGTTGAGCTTTTTTTGTTCTGCTTCTAATCCGTGGCCTTGTCACTTTTGTCTTTTAAGGCCTATGATTTGGTTATCAATCACTGTAGTAGGATGGATGAGATAAAGGGAGGAGTAACACATTTCGGTAGACTCTCGGCTTATGTAGTTTCTTGTTCATTGGTTTTTGTTACTTTTTGTACTTTGATTATTATATTATTTTGCAGTAGTTACTGTTCATAATAATTTATCATGCTTTCACTTTCATTTATTCTTTTTTTTAATTATTTTTTTGTGAATTGAGGATCTATCCAAAAAAAAATCTCTTTTCTTGTGTTAAGAGTAAGATTTGTATACTATATACTTTTCAAGCCTCACTTTGTGGACTATGTTGGATTGTTGTTGTAATCACACTACACAAAAAAATATTTTTTAACGACAATAAATATGCACTTTAACAAAAAATGCTAAGACTTTTACTGGTATTAGTTAATTGTCATTGGATCCAACGTCTCTATGCACTTTAGAAACATTTACAAAGAGTGCTGAAATGTAATTGTTGTAGGGTTCGAAATCGAGAGGGCTCCATCCGAAAGCTTATAGTTTGCAAACCATAAAGACGATAAATCAATTGACAAAGAAAAGTAAATACTAAAAAAATATATTATTAATATGATTTGGTCAAATGAGCTACATATTAAAAATAATATTGAAAAAACTTAAAACCTATCGGGAGAAAATCTCCTCATAAACAAAACTTTTTAAACGATTACATTGTGGATGTTATTGTGTTAAAGGTATGAAAAGAGGGGTCATCTATTTATAAAGTTTTAAAACCTTTCCTCTGTTAGCAAAATATGAAAAAGAATTATATTTTTCTTTTAGGAAAAGTAAAAGTAATTATGGTATTACTTTTATTTTCTTTATAAGAAAAATAAAACTTAAATTTGGTAAAAAATTAGGGCAAAAGTTGTAACAAATCTTTTCTTTTTGGCTTGATTTTCTTGACATAATTTAATCCACCTTCTTCACGTGCATGATCTTTGTTCTTCACATAATATTCATTGTCACACCCTTTATTTTTTAACTCCAAAAGATATAGATTTTAAGTTTCGAAAGAGTTTTTATTATTAAAGTGACAAAATGAAGATAATTTGTTTTGAAAAGGACCTTTTACATTCAAAACTCAGAGTCGCCACTTGACATAATCCGGTGTGCCAAGTCACCTTTGAAAAATTCTTTCCAAAATAATTTGACTCTAAAACTGATCCGTGAACAGAGATTCCAGCTAAGGAATTCTGTTGACCAAGGGGAAGGTGTTAGGCCCCCCCGATCCCGTGGTTCGACTACGTTCGCTTGGTGGAGCATATCGGCTAATTTGAACATTATGAATGTATAAACCAAACATAACACACAAATCAAACAAACAAACACACAAAACAAAATAAATCTAAAGTATAATGTTCAGTCCAATTATACAGTCCCGAAATAAATAAATAAAAAAATGCGAAAATAAATTCTATCTAACCTACACTAATCCTATCTACACTCCACGGCTCCACCCGACACCTCGGGCCTTCACCACAAACATCTTCCAAGTACAAGATACTTCGGGACATTTCCCGAATAAATCAATACAGATTCTTCGAGGCATTCCCCGGCCAAATGAATACATTTTTTTTAGTGCGAGAAGATCAACTATTCAACAAAATTTCAAACATTCCGTGGAATTTTCAACATTCATCCAAAGCCGCTGATTCTAAACATTTGCCTACCCAACCTATTTGCCTAAACCAATCGACATATCATGATACTATCAAATTCAATTAACGTTCATTTCAAGTTATACGAACAATGAAATCAAACTAACCAAAATCGCCAATTATATCAAGTTTCCAATTCTCACCCCCAAACCCATTTTTAACCACATGATTAGTGCATACTTCTATTATCCATTCACCTCTCAAAATCCGAAACCAATCATTGACGCAAACAACCAACGAAGATTCGAACTAAGCATACAACACATAAATCATCCACACCCACAACATCAATAAATAATCAAAAATAAGGTAAAGATCGGGATAAGAAATGAACCTTTGAAGAATCGATTACGTTGATAATAATGTTTAAGAAAACCAAATTCGAGATCCCGAATGGAAAACCTCAACGGCGATGAAATCCCAACTCAGTATAGAGACACCGAAATTCGAGACTGACCACGACAAGATGACTGAGACCAACAGTGTACGAATTCCCTCAAACCAGTGCTAAAAAATAAGGACCAAAACCAGAAACCCCATACGAGCGAACCAAACCAGTATGCAAAAGTTATTGCGAAATTAATTCGAAACAGAGACGAACGAGTCAGCGCTGGTTCGATCAACGATGGGAACCCCAAAGCTAACAACAAATTTTGGCAAAAAGTTCATTGTTTTAGTCCAGATTCAACTAAAACTAATGGAAAACGAAGAAGATTTTGAGGAATTTCAACACTTTGGTGGATTTTTGAACCTATAATACCTGGATTCGACTAACACAGACAGTTTCGATGACGGATTTGCCGAAAAAGCTCAAAACCTCCGTTCTCCCCCTCTCTCTCTTAATCGCTTCTTCTCTCTCTATTCTATGTGTGTATGTGTGTGTTCCATTTTTTGTATGCTGTCTCAGAAAAAAAAAGAAAAATCACGTTACTTTATCTAAGAAGAAGAAAAAAATGACGTCACTTTTTGCTCAAGATGATGATGATAAAAAAATGGGTCCCCTTTCTCTCTCCCTGTCTATGCTATATATGGAAGAATGGAATCCTATATCTACTCAATGAATAATAATAATAATAAAAAATGAAAGTGGGGCATGGTATATATGTTCAATGCTCCTTCCAGAAAGCTTCCTAGTGGGTATTAGTATCATATTTCTTTTTTTGGTCTTTTGTGAATTCATAAAAAAAAAATGTGAGAAAGGGGTTGGGGGGGGCATGAATGGGTGAGGGGGTAGAGGAAAGGTAGGTGAGGTGTTCTCTTTTAATTGGAGGGGTAGAGGTTAGGTGTCCATTTTTTCTTGGGTGGGTTATTGGAATATTAGAATGAGACAAAGTTTATTATGACTTGTTATTTGGATAAAACAAAACAAAACAAAAATAAATACATAAATAAGTAAAAGATGAGGTGGTTATTTATTTTCTTGGGAAAAATTATAAAAATGGGGTTAAATTGTGTGATATCGGAATAAGAAATATTTTTGACGGGACAAAATTATGTGTCTACATCATGCCCCCTTTGAATGTAAACACCCCGTGTTTTCATACAAAGAAGTACACAACAAGACAGAATTTTGTCCCGATTATTATTCGAAGAAAGCAATAGAAGAAAGAAGGGCAACCGAGTCTTGACTTAGGACACCCTACCTACCCAATTTATGAGGGAGTCAGGTGACAGGTATCTCAAGGGATTGAAAGGAGATAGACTATATCGAGTTGGAGAGTTGAGTGAAGTTTCATCGAGGTTCCGATCCACGGCTCTGTCATTACATCAAAAATGAAAATTACAAGTTAACATATAAATGAAATTAGAAAATCCTATATATGCAGCTTTCCTTAACTCTTGGCTTGAGTTTTATCACCCTATTCTTCAGGCGGACTCCTGACTTGTAATTTTTTTCGACTTGTTGCTTGGCTTTCAATTGCTTCGCTTTGTTGCTCGGCTTTTATTTATTCGCCCTGCTCTTCAGGCGAGCTTCTGACTTGCCATTTTTGTCTCTCAATTTCATCACCCTGTTCTTCAGGCGGGTTCCTCGCTTGTAATTTCTTCAATTTCCCATTTTGTCACCCTGTTCTTCAGGCGGGTTCCTGACTTACAATTTTCTCACCCTGTTCTTCAGGCGGACTCCTGAAACCAGAATCAAAACTAGAACGACAATTATCCCAAACAAAGATTATAATAAAGAAGGATTTCAACATTTTTTGAAAGTAATGTCCCATTTCTTGGAGGGTCCTAAATAGAAAGTAAGTTCCCATTTTTTGGGAGGGTTCTGAACAGAAAGTAAATTCTCATTTTTCGGGAGGGTCCTAAAAAGAAAGTAAAAATCTTATTTTTCAGGAGGGTCCTAAACAGAAAGTAAAATCTCATTTTTTAAGAGAGTCCTGAACAGAAAGTAAAATCTCATTTTTCAGGAGGGTCTTGAACAAAAAGTAAAATTCCATTTTTCAGAAGGGTCCTGAACATAAAGTAAAAATCCCATTTTTCAGGAGGGTCCTGAACAGAAAGTAAAATCTCATTTTTCAGGAGGGTCCTGAACAGAAAGTAAAAAATCCCCTTTTTCAGGAGAGTCTTGAACAAAAAGTAAAATCTCATTTTTCATGAGGGTCCTGAACATAAAGTAAAGTCTCATTTTTCAGGAGGGTCTTGAACATAAAGTAAAGTCCCATTTTTCAGGAGGGTCCTGAACATAAAGTAAAATCCCATTTTTCAGGAGAGTCCTGAACAGAAAGAAAAATCTCATTTTTTAGGATGGTCCTGAACAGAAAGTAAAAATCCTATTTTTCAGGAGGGTCCTGAACAGAAAGTAAAATCTCATTTTTCAGGAGGGTCCTGAACAGAAAGTAAAGTCCCATTTTTCAGGAGGGTCCTGAACAGAAAGTAAAATCCCATTCTTCAGGAGGATCCTGAACATAAAGTAAAGTCCCATTCTTCAGGAGGGTCCTGAACATAAAGTAAAGTCCCATTCTTCAGGAGGGTCCTGAACATAAAGTAAAGTCCCATTTTCATTTTTCAGGAGGGTCCTGAACATAATGTAAAGTCCCATTTTTTAGAAGGGTCCTGAACAGAAAGTAAAATCCCATTTTTCAGGAGGGTCCTGAACAGAAAGTAAAATCCCATTCTCCAGGAGGGTCCTGAACATAAAGTAAATTCTCATTTTTCAAGAAGGTCCTGAACAGAAAGTAAAATCCCATTTTTCAGGAGGGTCCTGAACAGAAAGTAAAATCTCAGATATGCCTTCCCAACGGTAGATGAACTTGCTGAAAAGAAATTTACCCCTGTTTCATCAAAGACAATTTTGTCAGTTAAAAACTTAGTGGTGGTTTGCAGCACTTTGGATTTCCAGACATCTGCTGCAACATTTGTTCCTTTCATCTTTGTTTCAGATTGTTGATATTTGCCCCTGTCTTGTCGAGTCATTGACCTGAATCCAGATTGAGGGAAATGAGTTTTGACTCAAACAATGAATTTCCATTTTACCATGCCTCTGAGATGCACCCTTTTCAAATCTGAATACTCCCACGAATCCAGTAGCTTGTCGGTTGATAGAATTCCTTTGCTTTGTGTTGAATTACGATCATATTTCTTTCATGTGCTGGTCCTTGGCTTTTTCTCATACAATTGGAAAGACTGGTAGCAAGTTTTGAAATCCTTTTTCGCTTGTTTTGACACAGACTTGACTTAAAATGTAAGGAAATGATGGTGACTTTTATTTTGATAAATGACATAAAAATACAAAATATGAATATGTAAATGAAAGAAAAGGGCAATGTCCCTTATTCAAAAAGAAAACTTATCTGAATACGGCAACCAACTCCAATGAGTATGACATGCATTTTGGATTAAGCTGCCTGATCTTCCTATCCAAACTTCCCATTTGTTGTTGAGTTTGTTCCTTTACCGCTGAGTCGCTTCTTCAAATCCATTGGACTCATATATCTCATTCAATTGAAGACAACTTAAAAGACTTTCGCTAACAAATCTCTTTCCTTTTCACTTTTCTCTCAAACTCGCCATCGTCTTACGGTGCCCATAAGAGTTTTCACCAATAAGACTCTCTCATTTTTATTTCTTTCAAATCCCCATCGCCTTATGGTGTCCGTGATGGTTTTCACCAGTAAGACTCTCTCATTTTTATTTCTCTCGACTCACCATCGCCTTATGGTGCCCGCGAGGGTTTTCACCAATAAGACTCTCTCATTTTTATTTCTTTCCTGATTTCTTATACTGAGGAAGACAAGTAGTACCCTACAATGTATCATCATATCCATTGCATACTTAGCCTTAACATTATCAAAGATTGATCTGAAGGACTTTATTTGGTTGTAGCTTGGCTTTTGGATAAGGTTAGGAAAGGATGGCAAGAGGCTCAAATGACACTTGAAGTGGGGGTGGGAGTTACAACTTTTGGAATCGACTCAAACAATACATTAACTCATGCCCTAGTTTTTGTTAACTGGTGACTTTAAAATCTTTATTTGGTTGAACCGAGCCCTGCATAGGGCAGTCTACTTATCTCACTCCCAAGAGAGGAGAATCAGGTCGCACGTAGTTCCATCGGCTTGTTCTTTGTTTTGATCTAATTTTCTCTTCTCTCTTTTTTTCTTTTATTATTATTATTATTTTTTTTTTTTTTGATTTTCTTGACATTTTACTTTTTACTCTGTTTTGATTCCAAAAGAGGAATATGAAAGAAAAATAGAACTAAGCTCACATGGGGTAAACAAAGGATGACACAATGTTTGGATAACAGAATGAAATGCCTTCATCATATCAATATTAAAAAATGCAAGTACTAAACATGCAATAACATCAACAAAAGATAAAATATCATACATAATATCTTTTGACCGCATCAGCATTGATAGCCATTTCTGCCATTTTACCTTCAATATCTGTCAAATATAAGGCTCCATTGGGCAACACTTTCTTCACAATGAAGGGACCTTGCCAGTTTGGGGAGAACTTGCCTTTTGCTTCATCTCGGTGAGAGAGGATACGCTTAATACCAATTGACGAACTCCAAAATGCCTGGGTCGTACCTTTTTGTTATACGCTCGAGCCATTCTTTTCTGATACAATTGGCCATGACATACCGACGTTAGCCTTTTTTCCTTAATCAAACTCAATTATTCCAGTTGGGTTTTGACCAACTCGTCATCATCAATCTCTGTTTCCACAATGATTCGAAGAGAGGGAATTTCAACTTCTGTAGGAATGACTGCTTCTGTCCCATACACCAATAAATATAGAGTTGCCCCTATTGAAGTGCGAACAGTAGTGCAGTAACCTAGCAATGCAAACAACAACTTCTTATGCCATTGTCTAGACCCTTGTATCATTTTTCGCAGTATCTTCTTGATATTTTTATTGGCGGCTTCCACAACGCCATTAGACTTTGGACGATATGGAGCGGAATTTTGATGTGGAATCTTAAATTGTTGACACATTTCTTGCATCAAATGACTATTGAGATTGACAGCATTGTCTGTAATGATCATCTTTGGAATTCCAAACCTACAAATGATGTTGGCATGAACAAAATCTATCACCGCTTTCTTTGTTACTGACTTGAAAGTTACTGCTTCTACCCACTTTGTAAAGTAATCAATGGCCACTAAAATGAATCTATGCCCATTTGACGCTTTCGGCTCAATCGGCCCAATCACGTCCATCCCCAAGCTACAAAAGGCTATGGAGCAGACATCGTGTGCAACTCAGCAGGAGGAGAATGTATCAGATCACCGTGTACCTAACATTGATGACATTTTCAAACAAAATGAATAGAATCCCGCTCCATAGTAAGCCAATAATAACCTGCTCAAAGTATCTTCTTTGACAAGACATAACCGTTCATATGCGGACCACATACTCCAGAGTGTATTTCAACCATGATCGCCGAGGCTTCTTTTGCATCCACACACCTCAAAAGTCCCAGATATGGGGTTCTCTTGTACAAGATTCCCCCACTTAAGAAAAATCCACTAGCCAAATGCTGAATAGTCCTTTTTTGATCACTGGTGACATGTGCTGGGTATTCTCCCGACTGGATGTATCGCTTGATATCAAAGAACCAAGGTTCGCCGTTGAGTTCTTCTTCAACTACATTATAATAAGCATATTGATCACGACTCTGTATATGCACTGGATCAATATAGGCCTTGTTAGGATGTTAGAGTATTGAAGCCAAAGTGGCTAAGGCATCAGCAATCTCATTGCGAATTCTTGGAATATGCCTAAACTTTACTGACACAAACCATTGACATAGATCTTGCGAGCATCGTCGATACGGTATGAGCTTTAAATCTCGCATCTCCCATTCGCCTTGAATCTGATGGACGAGCAAATCTGAATCCCCTAACACTAATAGTTCCTGGATTCCCATATCAACAGCTAGCCTCAAACCCAGAATGCAAGCTTCATATTCTGCCATGTTATTGGTACAATAAAATCGAAGTTACGCTGTTACTGGAAAATATTGCCCCACCTCAGAGATAAGATCTGCACCTATTCCGACTCCCTTCATGTTAACGGCTCCATCAAAGAATAGCTTCCAACCTGGATCAACATCTATAATGACTTCATCGACACAAAATACCTCTTCATCAGGAAAATATGTCTTTAATGGCTCATACTCTTCATCAATGGGATTCTTAGCAAGATGATCTGCTAAGGCTTGGGATTTCAGGGCGGTTCGAGTCACATATATAATGTCGAACTCGGTAAGCAATATTTTCCACTTTGCTAATTGACCCGTTGGCATAGGCTTCTGAAATATATACTTCAACGGATCCATATGGGAGATGAGATAAGTAGTATATGACGAAAGATAATGCTTCAAATTTTGTGCTACCTAAGTCAGGGCACAACATGTCCTTTCAAGAATAGTATACTTGGCCTCATATGTTGTGAACTTCTTGCTAAGGTAATAAATAACTTGCTCCGTTTTGCCCATGACATCATACTGACCCAAGACACAACTGAAGGAATTGTCCATGACTGATAAATATAAGATCAAAGGCCTACCAGGCTCCGGTGGTACCAGTATGGGCGGATTTGATAGATATCTTTTGATTTTATCGAACGCTTCCTGACATTCTTTAGTCTACTCAACAGCAACACTCTTCTTCAGCAACTTGAAAATGGGCTCACAAGTAGTTGTGAGTTGAGCAATGAACCTACTGATGTAGTTCAGCCTGCCAAGCAAACTCATCACCTCTTTTTTGTTCTTGGGAAACGACAGATCCTGGATGGCTTTGATCTTTGAAAGGTCCAATTCAATACCCCGACGGATGACTACAAACCCCAACAGCTTTCCGAATGGAACTCCAAATACATATTTTGATGGGTTGAGCTTGAGATTATCCTGCGAAGCCTTTCAAAGAACTTTCTTAGATCTTTAACATGGTCAGCCCGTCTCTTTGATTTAATAATCATATCATCTACATAGACTTCAATATCCTTATGCATCATATCATGAAACATAGTGGTCATGGATCTCATGTATGTTGCTCCAGCATTTTTCAAACCGAATGACATTACTCGATAACAATAAGTTCCCCGTGGTGTGATAAAATACGTCTTCTCTGTGTCTTCATCATCCATAATGATATGGTGGTATATGGTATAGCAATCCAAAAAAGAAGCAACCTTATGTTTAGCGCAGTTGTCCAGAAAAACATAGATGTTGGGCAACGGAAAATCATCCTTCGAACTTGCTCTGTTCAAATCACGGTAATCAACATATACTCAAATTTTGCCATTTTTTTGGGACAGGTACAACATTGGATAACTATGTAGGATAACGAGCCATTCGAATGACTTTGGCTTCAAGTTGTTTCATAATTTCCTCTTTGATTTTGATACTTACATCAGTTTTAAACTTTTTCAACTTTTATTTCACAGGAGGGAAGGCAGGATCAGTTGGCAATTTATGAGCTACTAATTCAGTACTTAAACCAGGCATATCATCATAAGACCATGCAAAAACTTCTTTATAATCAATTAATGCTTGAATCATTCCATCTTTTAACAGTGGCAAAGCATGTACACTTATTTTAGCTTCCGTAACATCTTCTTGACCCCCCAGATTAATTGGCTCAGTTT
Organism: Capsicum pubescens; assembly: GCA_030864215.1. NCBI lineage: Eukaryota > Viridiplantae > Streptophyta > Magnoliopsida > Solanales > Solanaceae > Capsicum > Capsicum pubescens. Next base: position 43,793,141 of record CM061548.1, read on the forward strand.
CATTCAAATTAAGATTCAGTTTGTCTTCAAACTGTTTCAACTCTTTGCTAATTTCTTCTAGCACCTCTTCTTCATCATATTCCCCCTCTTACTTCATTACATCTTGATTATTTTGGATTTTAAGACCAGGCTGAAAATTTTGCATGCATGTCATGTCATTAGAATCAGCATAAAGAGAACTGTGTAAAGAAAAGACAAAAAACAAAATATATTAGACACGAAACAAAAGGGACATAGCATTTCATTAAAAGGAAAGATGAGAGGGTTTAAAAATAAACACCAACATAACATAAACAAACTAAAATCCAAATTACAACCCTGAAATAACTCGAATAAACAGAAAGAAAAACAAAACAAACTACCAAAACTTCCTCCTGATGGGGAGATGAGTGACTTCCCAATTGTTGAGCCGGACAACTGGACCTATGAATTGCATGTCTGCCTTACTGGTACCTTCTCCTGCTTCAACCATGTCAACTTCGATCAACAAGTTCTGGAAGTCATCAACCAATTCAGCTTCAAACTCTATAGGTGCCACGACACTGCTCTTGATGAATGACTAACTGAGTAGAGGCACTGGGCAAAAGAGTGACCATATTTCTTTCTTTCTTTCCTTGGCTTTCTTCAGATCTTCAGCCGTAGGTTCGACATCCATACCAAAAGTGCCCAAGTTCTCCCTCGAACATATGGGATGAACTATACCATGAAGAGACACTCCCAAACCCTTTCCTGGCTCGAATCCATATTTTAACATTTCATTTATCATTATGACAGAAGTGGGAGACAATTGTGGCCCTGGAATAACCTACCCTTCAAAGATACGATTCACTTATACTGTATCAAAAGTTTGAAAGACAAATGTCTTCTCTACATTATTTGCTTCAATAAGGGACAAGGGAGCATCTTCGTAGGCGGACAAATCACCTTCACCATGAATAACCACTTCTTGCCTGTTATGCTTAAACTTGATCATTTGGTGCAATATAGATGCAACTGCCTTGGCCTTGTGGATCTATAGTCTTCCCAACAACAGATTGTAAGAAGAGTCAATATTCAATACTTGAAACTCTGTGGCAAACTCAAAAGGCCCTATAATCAACATTAGTTCTATTTCGCCAATAGAGTTTGATTTTGCACCATCGAAATCCCTGACACATACATTGTTGGGCCTGATCCTCTCAACACTAATATTCAACTTTCGCAAGGTGGAAATAGGGAAAATATTTATGCCGGAACCTCCATCAATCATGACATGAGTGACGTAGAAATCTTCACACTTCACGGTAATATAAAGACCCCAATTATGCCCTGTACCTTCAACAGGCAATTCATCGTCAGAAAAGCTGATCTGATTGACCTCAAAGATTTTTCCAACCATTTTCTCAAGCTAATTTACCGTAATCTCTCTAGGAACATAAGCTTTATTCAATACCTTCAATATAACATCGTGATGTTCCTTAGAATGTAGCAACAAAGATAAGAGGGAAATTTGAGTAGGGGTCTTCTTCAGCTGATCTATGATTGAATACTCCGGCAATTTCATTTTTTTTAAAAATTCTTTGGCTTCTTCTTCGGTGACTGGCTTCTTGATAGATGAAGGCCCTTTAACAATTGGCTTGGGCTTTCTTAAACCTTTAGGCATGAAGCATCTTCCGGACTGAGTCATACCCCCTACCTCATCTACTTCTTCCACGACTTCCTTCTCCTGGTAAGTCATCACAGTCCGCTTATAGCTCCAGGGGACCTTTTTCGTATCAACTATCGGAGGTTGGGTCACCGATTTGATGATAATAGGTACTGCAAGCGCTTCTTTCACCGTCAAGATAGGCTTACCCGTAGCTCTTACCACCGTCAACTTAGGTCTATCCTGACTTGAACCAACAGTTGTTCTGCCTTCTTTCACCGTGATCACGGGTTTCTGTTTACTTTCTTCGACTTTATCTTCTCTCATTTCTTCCTGGCTCAATGATATTGCTTTTAATGAATCGTCCACATTCACTGATTTATCCTTATTGGTCTGTATTCTGACAATAGGCTTATAGCACCTTGACGACTTTTTCCCATCATATATCAATTCTAACATATTGGTTTCAGCATGGGCTGGCAATGAATTCTGGTTAATGTTTGGAACTTCCGGGGCTTGGACCAGAATTTGATTTGCATCAATTAAATCTTGGACAACTCTCTTTAAATGCCAGCATTTCTTGATATTGTGCCCTGGCATGTCAGAACAATACGCACATCTTAACGAATAATCAAGATTTCTCGGAGGGGGATTCGAAAGCCTTCCTTAAATTGGGCTCAAGACCTTCAACTTCCTCAACCTATCAAACAGACTGGCATACGACTCCCCGAGAGATGTGAACTGATTCTTGGCTACCTTCTCTTTCTTATACTCGGGCCTAGGTTGGAAAGCGGGTTTGGAGGGGTTTTGGTAATTTAAAGGAGATGAAGGACGATTTTGAGAAGCTTGCGCATGCCATTGCGGGTAAGAAGGGGTTTAAGCATATGGCTATGTGCTATATACCGGGTACGGGGGTGGTGGAATAGAATATAGTGGGTTTTACGGGGGATAGTAATGATGGGGAGAAATATATAGAGCTTGGGCATAGGCTTGGGCTTGGGGTTGGTGATAGGGGCAAGGCGGTTTTTTGGGATAGGAATGGGATCCAGCTACAACGGTCGCCACGTCCTCTTTCTTCTTTGTACCTCCAAAAGTTCCAGAGCAACCTTGAATTACTTGGGTGGTGGCCTTTAATATGGCAAAACTCATAATCCGTTCAGTCTTGATTTTGTCCTCTATCATCTCTCCCATTTTTAGGACTTCAATAAATGACTTTCCCTTTGCCAGAAGTAAATGTTAAAAATAGGTCTCATCCTATGCCTGAAAGAAAACCTCTACCAGCTTACTCTCCTTCATTGGAGGTTTTACCCTTGTGGCCTGTTCACGCCATCTTATCACGTATTCCCGAAAGCCTTCAGTACTTTTCTTCTTCATATTGACCAGGGATTTCTCATCAGGAACCAGATCGACGTTATATTGAAAATGTTGCACAAATTCATTAGCTAGGTCATCCCAGTTGTTCCAATTGTCAATATCCTGATCGACGAACCATTCTAAAGCTAGACCGGAAAGGCTCTCACCAAAGAAAGCCATAAGTAACTCTTCTCTTCCCCCTGCAGCCCTCAATTGGTTTCAATAATGTCTCAAATGCACCACGAGTTCACCGTTCCCCGCGTATTTCTCAAACTTGGGCATTTTAAAACCAATGGGGAGGTTAATGTCTGGGAACATGCAAAGATCTTTATAGGCAACACTCTTATAACCTCCGACTCCCTGCAAATTCCTCATGTCCTGTTCTAAACTCTTCAACTTCCACGCCATGACTTCTTGTTCCTTTATTGCAACAGTCTTCTCCATATCAAATGGAAACGCAGGTGGCTGAGTGTACCCATACGGTTCATTCATCTTTAAAGTAGGTTCCGGGGCATAATACTGATTATCTAAAATCCTCAATACTGGATCACTAGCAGACCGAGGGAGTACCATTGTCGGACACACAGTATAGGCGGGAGATTCAAGTGGTGGTGGAGCCACGAACACAGGCCCTGCCGGTGGCGCTGGCTAAGAGATGGGCCTTGGTTGAGGAACTGTCAGGGGCATACTAGAAGTGCCAGGGTAATATTATCATGGAGTAAATCCTGGTGCGTGCTCCGGTGACTCAATGGGAATAGAGAATTACACCTGAGAGAGCAGTGGGCAATTGGGGATGTTCCTAAGATCTTCAGGGAGTGGAGGAGGAGGCATGCCACTAGCCCATGCTCGGAGAAGATCTAGAAATTGTTGTCTAAGTCTCAATACCTCATCATTGCATTGTGAACTTTCTTCCCTGGGATCCTGATCTGGGTCAATGAGTGAATTTTCAATCTCCCTACTAGCCATGGCAAGCTTCGCTTTTGATCTAGTGAAGTACGGCTGACTAGCCAGAGTGCTGCAAACCAACCACTTATCTAAAAGAACATGCTCATCAAAGACAAAACCCGTTAGGATTAGGTCACATCACAAGCATGGGAATAACATTTGTAAAATGGTTCTAGATTCATGCATATTTCTACGAACCTTTAGGGTAGCAAGGTCATTTTAACATCATCCCGATCTTTTACTACACCCATTTGCTTCTTTACTCTAATCACACCTCTCTTTTTTTTCTTTCTTTCGCCATCACTTCTCTCATCTCTCGCGTCAATCCCTTTTTATCCCTTCTCTCATTATTCTTTCTTTATTTTCCTCTCTCGCTGTCTCTCTTTTTATCATTCTTTATGGTTTTTGTTTTTCCTTAAAATAAAAGAAAAAATAATGAAAAACCAAGAAACAAAATGATTAGATCAAACCCAAAAGTAGGTTGCCTACGTATCATGTTGTACATGAATCAGATCTTGCGTAGTTTGGGAAGCGCATGCATAACTATCACAAAGTTGAATTTTTTTTTTTGACAAAAAATAAACAAAAGAAAGAACAACGCAACGTCACAACATTTCATAAAAAGACAACTAAAATCGACTTCGAATTTAAGGCAACCTTAACACTAATCAACAAAGACAAAACAACACTCCAGACCCACAAGACAACATGCGTGACATTCCTAATAAAGACCCCAAAGTTAAAACAAACTCGACACGAACTCAACAAAGACACAACAATGCAATGATAGAAAAATAAAGGTCTCAAACTAAGAGAAGAAGTGCCCCTTCAAACTGTTGCGCCGCGTGACGACCCTGGCTGAGATGGCCCTGTCTGTGAAGCTCTCGCCTAACCAGTTAAATTTTGCAACATACCCTGCAATGACACCTTGATATTTGGGAGAAAGCTCCTAGAACGTGTTGCTGCCTCTTGGGGAGTGCACTTGAAAAGACTGTTCTGATACCCTTCCACAGTTGTGAGCAACCTTGATAATTGAACTCTCAACGTCTCTACCTTGGCTCCCGCACTTTTATCCTGACGGTCATAAACTATACATTCTTCCTGTATTCTCCTTCTAAGTTGTGCTGGTAATGGCCTATTGACACCCCGAGGAATGGATTGTAGCCAAATTCTATATATTGGAGTGTATCCTGGATTATCTAAACCTTACTTGAGGGTATTCACGCCCTGCCACATTACGTTATCCCAGAGTTGCTCGTATTTAATATCATCCCTAGCTTGGTCTCTAAAATACTCAACATCCTTTTGGAGGTCTATTATCGGTGAAACATCTTGCAATCTGCCCAACTGACGCATTACCCTAAGATGAGTGTATGGTCGAGTACAATTAAGCCCCAACAGAACTAGAAGGAGTTGCATGCTACATCCGACCAAGATTGTTTTTGGGTGAAGCCAAAAATAGGTCCACAGAACATTGTTATCTGTTCTTGATTCGAGAAATTCAATCCAAGCCTCGACTCCCACTGTCAATGAGAATTCGTCAAAACGCATTCTTTCTTCCATGGCTTTCACTCGATCGGAGAGGCAACGGTCAATGACATCTGATTTCATCAAAGACGGAGCATGGCAATACTCCATCATCTATAATTGCAACACTAGATTACTTCCTTCGAAGAACTGCTTCCCCCTTTTTATTTCAGTTAGGGCCTTATATATCTCTACTAAAATCATAGGCACTAGAGTAACCTTGCCCCCTTGATCCTTATGAAATAAGTCCATCACTACAGATTGCAACCGAGTATTAATACGTCTTTTTTCTTGTGGAAATACTAAAGTGCCTAACAAAGCAAGAGCAAAGATTTCAAGACGCTTTCTTTCCCATTTCTTCTTAGTTATATGAAATTCATCCCAAAAATAATCAAAACCTCCCAATGATCTGAATCGAACGAACAAGTAATCTAGGGAAATCCATGATTGATTAAGACATCTCAAAAGCATATTCTTACTCTTTAAACCATAATGCTGAAGAAAGCTTAAGCCAGTATGATTGCGGGGTCGAATCATCTTTAGACCAATATAAGACAACCAACACAGATCGGATATTTCCGCTAGAGTAGGTGTCATCTCACATTTTCCTAACCTAAACACCAAACTACTAGGATCCCAGAAAGTTGACGCTGCCTCTATCAGATCTGGACGGGGCGTAAGATGTAAGAGGGCTGTAAGATTACCCAACACTATCTGTAGTTCGTGCTACTCAGCGTAGTTGAACGTACCCTACCATTTGACTAACTTTTTAGGGACCTTAGAAACCATTCGAACTCTAGACCTCATGGTTGGGTCCATCCTGAAATAACACATAGGTCATTAACGTAACAAGCAATTCAATTAGAGCAAAAGATTCACAACCCTTGGGACTTTGACACAGACATATGTCGAAGAGACAGACCACTTATGACTCCAAATCACCAAACAGTACCGCTGAATGAAATCAGCCTACTTGGCAAGGACCAGCTAACAACACTAGATTACGAGAAGAAAAACCTTGGGCTAAGATCAAGACAAAGACCAAAAATAAAATATTACCGAAATCACCGAGGGTTGCCTACGTATCCCACCCTGAGGGGAGGGATTCAGGTATGCGTAGTTCATCCAGATTGGATAATTAATGATTAACTGATAGACTGGCCCTAACTTAAGAGATACAACCAAAGATAGACGAATAAAATCTTTTTGGGTTTTTAATTAGGCACTTCAAATAAAACTGACACCAACAATTATGAAGGAATTTTTTTTTTGGCATTTTCGATATATGAAATGTACAAAACTTCTACCATTTTTTTTTATTTTCTTTCATAAAAACTCCTAATTTTTTTTTGACATTTTTTAAATTATGAATGTTTGCTAAAGAAACAAAGAAAAATCTTTTTGATGTTTTTGTTTTTGGACAAATGAGTGCGAAAGATAAAGATAAAAGAAAATCTTTTTGAATTTTGAAAAACAAAGGCCATAAAGAACTCTAAAACTACGAAACTCTCTTTTTTGACTTATTTTTCTTTTTTCTTTTTTTTCTTCAACACTTAATATTCTACACACTTTACTTCTATCACATGTTTTCCCAAAATCAGTCCGTCAAATTAACACATTACCCTCAGAGATGCAATATTTAGCACATAGAGTTGCCTTAGAGGTGAGTCTTCTACAAAGGGTAACGTGGGTCCCGCTAGATCTTAATATGATGCAAATAAGTATGTCCTAAAGGCTAACCTACGCTGGGGTACACTAACAAGGTTGTTTGGGGGTGCATATGGTCGATAGTGGCTACGAGAGCTTTCCACCCACTCCATAACACCGAAGTTTCCCCCTCTTAAGATAAGGGTGACTCAACTAGAGGTTGTGTACAACACATGTACTATAGACTTGTTGCAGAAAGAATGACTCGAGTTATGCACATGATGCCAGATATAAAGCGGTAACACATAAGGTAAAAACTGTAAACAAAGAGCATGTAGGTACTCAACAATAATAAAACAATAACACAAAACAACAAAAACAATGTATATACACCCATAATTCCAAACAAAGCCGATACAACTCTAAAAATAAGCTCGAATTCTGAAAAATGTCCCCAGCAGAGTCGCCAGAGCTATCACACCCTTTTTTTAACTCCAACAGATATAGATTTTAAGTTTCGAAAGGGTTTTTATTATTAAAGTGACAAAATAAAAATAATTTATTTCGAAAAGGACCTTTTACATTCAAAACTCTGAATTTCCACTTGACATAATCCGGTGTGCCAAGTCACCTTTGAAAAATCCTTTTCAAAATGATTTGACTCTAAAACTGATCCGCGAACAGAGATTCCAGCTAAGGAATTGTAACACCCCATACTTTCAGGCTAGAATCTAGACCATCGTCCTTACCTGTATGGACCCAAACTAGATGATTCCTTATTAATATATGCGTGGTGATTAGTCCTATAGTGTAAGAATACCTTTGAATATGAATTGAGTTCAAAAATATCTCCTAACTCTAAGACGAGTTGAAAACATTTCTACTGAATAAGTTTTAGTGGATGTTTAAACTTGGGTCAACGTCCATTGATCATAACTCCTATTATATGATGAATTAGAGGGCCTATTAAATATCAAATGAAACGTCTTCAAATAAGCTTTCCAAATATACTAATTTCGCCTAAATCTGATATTCGAGCAAAAGTTATGGCCATTTTAGTAACTGAGACAGTAGAAGCAAGCGATAAGCGTGCGACTCACACCCTATCGCATGCTCTAAATTTTCGGATTCTATTTCCGCATTTTTAAGGAAAAAATGGGTATTTTCAGCCCCCCTTCTTCAGGTTAAACATGGGATTTTAATCCCAAATGACCTCATTATTGATATTTTCATCAAATTACTCCAAGAACAATCTCTAGGGTTTCAAACTAAAAACCCAAATAAATCAAGATTCAACCGTGAGTTTTAGAAAGTGATTAAATATTTGGACTCCCCACACTAAAGGCTTCAAGAATCATCAACTTTTTGGGTTTTTTCTAATATCTCAGGGCATAGAAATTATGTTTTTAAGAAAAAGGTTTTGAATTTGTGAATACAATCATGTTTTAGAAGTTTTGATGGTATTATTTTGGTCTTTAGGCCTTCCCCAAATTGATTTGAATTGATATATGTATATATGTACATATTTTAATATTGATGATTGAATTGAGAGCTTGATTTATGTAAAAATCCCTCTCTTGTTGATGATAGGCAGATTTACACGCCTATATCAATATATTTTGCCCATATTTTAGCCTAGTTTTGAAAACAAATTATATATTTCATGCACTTTTAGTCCCTTTTCCCGTAAATGAGCTAACGAACATGAATAGGAAAGTTTCAGGTATAAATGATGCAAAATACAGCATTTTATGGCTAACTTGACGCAAAAGAAAGCTCACGAACGAAGGAGAAGGAAGTGGGACGCCTAAAGGACCAAAACTGCTGCATGGAAAATCTGTCCTGGGCTAAAATAGCAATTCTGAAGACTTTGGGGACTTACAGACACAAAGCTGGATTTTGACAATGATACATTAACCTAGTGCAATTAGGTTATGTATTTCATTATTTTATGTGGATTATGATAATGTTACCTTAACCTAGTACATTTGGGTTAAGGATTTCATTAGTCTAGTAGGATTTGGTTATTTATTTCATTAGCTTAGTAGGAGTAGGATATGGGTATTATAAATACCCTATCATGCTAGAGATTTATAGGGGGGACATTCATCATTCAACAATTAATTTTCTTCCATCCCTCTCATCTTCCACTACAAACACTTCTAATCTACTCTTCTATTCTTAAACTCCACAACAAGAGAATCGTTACTTGCTAAGGAATCACGCCTCACGCCTATCACTTGATCTACACGCCATTACTCAATATCGTGATATAATAACAATGTCAATCGTGATTTCCTTCGCATTTATGGGTAACTAAACTTCTCTGTTGGGGTTATGGAAACTGAATGAGTTACTATCTATTGTTGTGAGTTTGTGAGTTCGAGGCACGTATATTGCATATATCATTATTATCTTCATCTTAATCTACATTCTTTGCGGTTGCAAACGCAAGAATACGCCAGTCTAACATTTAACTTGTTCAAGAGAAAAGTTATTTGTCAGGAAAAGAGATAATGTCAAGGTAGTAGGACACCCTTTCCTACTAAAAAGCTAGTGCCGTAACTGGACTAACCTCTTGGAGAATTCGTACCGTTAGACATGCTTTAAGCTCGAGAGATTTAAAGTGAAATAGTCCTTGTTTAGGTCGAGAGACGCTTGGATTTACCATCGACTACAATCCTTTATAAGCAATTGCATGTCAGAATTCTACACACTCATAGCCAATAGAGACGTATACCTCAGAAGGTGGACATAACCCCAACGCTTCAATTCTCATTGTTTACAACCAACGTAACAATCTCTCTCTTTTTACTTTATTATTTTCAGCTTTTATTACTTGCAAAACAAGAATCCCCCCTTCTTACGAGACTTGCACCAAAAGTTTAGTAATTTTACTTACTTGTTGGCCAAGCTATTCCCTGGGGGATCGACACCCAACCCAGGTTGGGTTCTATATTTTCTAACGACCACTTTACACTCAAACGAGAGCTGTAGATTGAGCGTTATCAAAAATTGGCGCCGCTGCCGGGGAATACAAGTGTCAATTAAGTTCGTAATAATTACTAGACCCTTTGGTCAAAGATTCTCATACTTTTACTTTTACTTATTGTTTTTGTCTACTGCAGGTTTTTATTTTATTGCATGCCCCATACTCGAAGTTCTGGTCAACCGTTATTACCAATCAATCCTGAACCACAATGCATTGGTAGAATGGAAGCACAAGCTGAAATCGCAAGGATGGCTGCTCAACAGGAACAAGCAAGATTGGTTGCCCTTGCCGCAGCCCAGGTTCAACAGCAGAACATTGATAACCCTGCACGAGCACCAAATCCTGACGATGAGGATCTAGGTGATGACGAGCTACTAAACCCTAGGCATGCCGCTGAGATCGCAACACCTGCCAACAGAAGAGATCGTCAAGCTAGGTTTAGGCCTGAACGCCAAGCTATGCAGCCAGCTTTCGACGATGATGATGATGATCTTGATGGTGCCGGAGCTACTGGAGCTATAATTCCACCACCATTAGCGCCCGGAGCCAAGTTCAACATCACAAGCACCATGATTCAGTTATTGCAACTCAAGGGATTGTTTGGTGGACTAGCAGGCGATGATCCGAATATGCATCTCATAAACTTTATTTCTACATGCAAGTCTTTTGACAATCCTGTTGTTGGTCAGAATGCAATTCGATTACGTCTATTTCCATTGTCTCTGTCTGGGGAGGCAACACTATGGTTGAATGGGCTGACTCCTGATTCTATTACAAGTTAGAGGCAATTGAGAGACGCTTTCCTAGAAAGATTCTTTCCACCATCCAAAAGAGCACAATTGAGAGATGAAATCAACAACTTTTGTCAGCTTCCCACTGAAGCTCTTCATGAAACATGGGAGAGGTTCAAGACAAATCTAGCGAGGTGTCCAAACCATTATATGACTAATGTTCACCTAATAGAGATACTATATAGAGCCTTGAATTCAATAACTAAACCAGTGGTGGATAATGCAGCTGGAGGATCATTTATGGACCTCACCTTTGGTCAAGCAAGAAATATGCTAGATCGCATGACGAAACAAAGTAGAGCTTGGCATACCAGGAATTCCGAGGTAGCAAGCCCCACTTTATCTATTGGCATGACTGCAGACCAAAGAAGAAGACAAGAAGAACGTGATCAAGATTTAGCGCACATGAAAACGCAAGTGGATCTTCTAACAAAGCATTTATTATTAGGGAAGACCGAAAAAGTGAAAGCCGTGGCGCTAAAAGGAAGAGACGAATCTGATTCGGAAGAGGAGGCCAACTACTTGAACAATCAGGGGGGTTTACATGAAATCGCATCTATGTTTGTTTATTTTGTTGTTTTTTTTGTTGTTTTAGTTTTTTTTTGTTTTTGTTATTTTTTCTAGCTTCGTATGAAACTATTTTGATAGGCAGCATGAGATTATAACAAGAGGATGTGCTACAATTGTGACTATTGGGACGTTTAGGCTCTAGTTGTGACTCATTATGTGATATTGTGATTCAATTCCTTCACTTGTTGGGTCGAGAGTCTATACTACTCCCAATCAAGTCGACCGTGTGCCTTGTGTGTGTGAGATAATCGTATAATCTATGTGTGTGGCTGATGCTAGAACTTGCCTGGTATGTATGCAAAGCGAAAATAAGGAGTGTAAGTTTAGGATATGATTTAGGCATTTCTTTGGCAACCCATATTTGTTTACCTTCAGTTTTACCTACCCATGGACATCATCCTAGTTAAACCCTTTTGAGCCTTTAGCCTATTTCTTTGACAACCTTGTATGTAAGCCTAATCCATTTCTTTCAAGACCGTAATTTGATCCAAACTCATAAGTGCTTTAAAGTGAAAAAGTCATGTGACAACATAAGAGGAAATTGGGTGAGTATGATGCTATAAATTGTAATGGTGCTTGAATGTGTTATGAAAAAGAAAGTGCTATCATAAGAGGTATGTTGTGAAAAGAAAAAGGAAAAGAAAGCTGAAAAGCGAGTTGTGCTTAAAATTGAAAAACAAAAGAGGAGAACAAGGGTGGTATAACAAAAGAAAGAAGAAAGGTTGAAAGAAAAAAGTGTCAATGATACAAAGTGATGTATTAAAGCGCTTAGGAACTTAGTCACTATTCCTGGCCAAAATAGTCCTACCCGTCCCTTAGCCTACATTACAACCATCAAAAGACCTACTTGATCCTAATCTTAACATTCCAACATTTAGTAGAGTATTACATTAAGGGAAAGCCTATGGTCATCAGTCGCTACATATGAACTCTTTGTGAGAGTGAGAGCAAGGACATTTTGATACCCATGTTTGAAAAATATGCTATATTTGTGAGTGATTATGGGTACTATATGGTGAGACACACATGGTTGATGAGTTTTGGATAGTTGTATATGATTCTATGCACTTTAACATTTGCATGCGAGTTGATCACCATCACGAGTCTATACTTGAGGTTAAATTGTTTCTACTTATAATCGGAAAGCTACTCTTGGTTGATAATCGTTGTGCTTGTCTTAATAAATGTTTTGTGCTGTTGCTGTAAAAACCTTAAGTTGATGCTTAGAAGGACATGATATGTTGTTCGAGGACGAACAAAAGCTCTAAGTGTGGGGTGTTGATGATAGGCGGATTTACACGCCTATATTAATATATTTTGCCCATATTTTAGCCTAGTTTTGAGAATAAATTATATATTTCATGCACTTTTATTCCTTTTTCCCGTAAATGAGCTAATGAACATGACTAGGAAAGTTTCAGGTATAAATGATGCAAAATACAGCATTTTATGGCTAACTTGACGCAAAAGAAAGCTCACGAACGAAGGAGAAGGAAGTGGGACGCCTAAAGGACCAAAACTGCTGCATGGAAAATCTGTCCCGGGCTAAAACAACAATTCTGAAGACTTTGGGGACTTACAGACACAAAGCTGGATTTTGACAATGATACATTAACCTAGTGCAATTAGGTTATGTATTTCATTATTTTATGTGGATTATGATAATGTTACCTTAACCTAGTACATTTGGGTTAAGGATTTCATTAGTCTAGTAGGATTTGGTTATTTATTTCATTAGCTTAGTAGGAGTAGGATATGGGTATTATAAATACCCTATCATGCTAGAGATTTATAGGGGGGACATTCATCATTCAACAATTAATTTTCTTCCATCCCTCTCATCTTCCACTACAAACACTTCTAATCTACTCTTCTATTCTTAAACTCCACAACAAGAGAATCGTTACTTGCTAAGGAATCACGCCTCACGCCTATCACTTGATCTACACGCCATTACTCAATATCGTGATATAATAACAATGTCAATCGTGATTTCCTTCGCATTCATGGGTAACTAAACTTCTCTGTTGGGGTTATGGAAACTGAATGAGTTACTATCTATTGCTGTGAGTTTGTGAGTTCGAGGCACGTATATTGCTTATATCATTATTCTCTTCATCTTAATTTACATTCTTTGCGGTTGCAAACGCAAGAATACGCCAGTCTAACATTTAACTTGTTCGAGAGAAAAGTTATTTGTCTGGAAAAGAGATAATGTCAAGGTAGTAGGACACCCTTTCCTACTAAAAAGCTAGTGCCGAAACTGGACTAACCTCTTCGAGAATTCGTACCGTTAGACACGCTTTAAGCTCAAGAGAGTTAAAGTGAAATAGTTCTTGTTTAGGTCGAGAGACGCTTGGATTTACCATCGACTACAATCCTCTATAAGCAATTGCATGTCAGAATTCTACACACTCATAGCCAATAGAGACGTATACCTCAGAAGGTGGACATAACCCCAACGCTTCAATTCTCATTGTTTACAACCAACGTAACAATCTCTCTCTTTTTGCTTTATTATTTTCAGTTTTTATTACTTGCAAAACAAGAATCCCCCCTTCTTACGAGACTTGCACCAAAAGTTTAGTAATTTTACTTACTTGTTGGCCAAGCTATTCCCTGTGGGATCGACACCCAACCCAGGTTGGGTTCTATATTTGCTAACGTCCGCTTTACACTCAAACGAAAGCTGTAGATTGAGCGTTATCAAAAATTGGCGCCGCTGCCGGGGAATACAAGTGTCAATTAAGTTCGTAATAATTACTAGACCCTTTGGTCAAAGATTCTCGTACTTTTACTTTTACTTTTTGTTTTTGTCTACTGCAGGTTTTTATTTTATTGCATGCCCCATACTCGAAGTTCTGGTCAACCGTTATTACCAATCAATCCTGAACCACAACGCATTGGTAGAATGGAAGCACAAGCTGAAATCGCAAGGATGGCTGCTCAACAGGAACAAGCAAGATTGGCTGCCCTTGCCGCAGCCCAGGTTCAACAGCAGAACATTGATAACCCTGCACGAGCACCAAATCCTGACGATGAGGATCTAGGTGATGACGAGCTACTAAACCCTAGGCATGCCGCTGAGGTCGCAACACCTGCCAACAGAAGAGATCGTCAAGCTAGGTTTAGGCCTGAACGCCAAGCTATGCAGCCAGCTTTCGACGATGATGATGATGATCTTGATGGTGCCGGAGCCACTGGAGCTATAATTCCACCACCATTAGCGCCCGGAGCCAAGTTCAACATCACAAGCACCATGATTCAGTTATTGCAACTCAAAGGATTGTTTGGTGGACTAGCAGGCGATGATCCGAATATGCATCTCATTAACTTTATTTCTACATGCAAGTCTTTTGACAATCCTGGTGTTGGTCAGAATGCAATTCGATTACGTCTATTTCCATTGTCTCTGTCTGGGGAGGCAACACTATGGTTGAATGGGCTGACTCCTGATTCTATTACAAGTTGGAGGCAATTGAGAGACGCTTTCCTAGAAAGATTCTTTCCGCCATCCAAAAGAGCACAATTGAGAGATGAAATCAACAACTTTCGTCAGCTTCCCACTGAAGCTCTTCATGAAACATGGGAGAGGTTCAAGACAAAGCTAGCGAGGTGTCCAAACCATCATATGACTAATGTTCACCTAATGGAGATACTATACAGAGCCTTGAATACAATAACTAAACCAGTGGTGGATAATGCGGCTGGAGGATCATTTATGGACCACACCTTTGGTCAAGCAAGCAATATGCTATATCGCATGATGAAACAAAGTAGAGCTTGGCATACCAGGGATTCCGAGGTAGCAAGCCCCACTTTATCTATTGGCATGACTGCAGACCAAAGAAGAAGACAAGAAGAACGTGATCAAGATTTAGCGCACATGAAAACGCAAGTGGATCTTCTAACAAAGCATTTATTATCAGGGAAGACCGAAAAAGTGAAAGCTGTGGCGCTAAAAGGAAGAGACGAATCTAATTCGGAAGAGGAGGCCAACTACTTGAACAATCAGGGGGGTTTCCGTGGGAATACCCAAGGAAACCAAGGTCGGAACTATTATGATAAATATGGAATCAAAGACCAAGGTAGTTGGAAGAAAAACAATGAAAAGAGTGGTTTGTACGTTCCCCCTGGTAGACGTGATACCACCATATCTAATTCTGGAAGTATGGAAGACATGATGGCTAAATTATTGAAAGGAGTGGAAGCTACAAACGCGGGAGTTACTGAGGTAATTAATGATTTGTCCTCCATGAAACAACTAGTTGATTCTCATTCCACTTCAATCAAGCAAATAGAGCAGCAATTGAGCCAACTGTCAGCAACACTTAATCATAGAAAGGCTGGCACTCTACCTAGCGATACTGTGCAAAACCCAAGGAATGATGGGTCATGCATGGCCATCACTACCAGAAGCGGTAAGGTGCTGGAACCTTCAGAAAAAGGCAAGCAAGTGGTTGACGAAGTAGCGGACATGGATGATAACGCAAAAAGAGAAGATGCCGCAACAACCAGTCCTGACGTCAAGGATGTCACGCCCAGTGACGTGCAGCCTTAAAAAATGGAAAAACAGAAGCAAGAGGAGAAGAAATCCATGGAGAGAACACTTCCATACCCACCACCACCTTTTCCCCAAAGATTGAAGTACGTGGCGGATGACACTAAGTTCAGCAAATTTATGACTATGTTGAAGCAGCTGACCATTAATGTTCCATTGGTAGAGGCACTTGAACAAATGCCTGGGTATGCGAAGTTTATGAAAGATCTTTTGACTAAGAAGAGGGCAGCAAGTTATGAGCTGAAGGATGATGAGCATCATTGTAGTGCAATTGCTACCCGATCGATAGTTCAGAAGAAGGCCGACCCCGGAGCTTTTACTATTCCTTACACCGTCGGATCTTTGAACTTTGCCAAAGCATTATGTGACCTAGGAGCCAGCATCAACTTGATGCCATTATCGATCTACAAGAAGTTGGGGTTAGGAGAACCTACACACACTAATATGAGGCTTGTTATGGCGGATAGGTCGGTAAAACGACCGGTTGGTATTCTATGTGATGTCTTGGTAAAGGTTTCTTCATTTATCTTTCCAGCAGACTTTGTCATCTTGGATTGTGAAGCAGATTCAGAGGTTCCCATAATCTTGAGACGCCCTTTCCTTGCTACAAGAAGTGTGCTCATTGATTTGAGAGCTAATGAACTTTCATTCCGAATAAATGACGAAGTGGTTCGATTTGATGTTTGCAAATCAATGAAGCAACCCAAAGATCTGAGTGTATTTTCTGTGGCTGATGTTGTCTTTGATGATAAGAAAGAACGACTTGAAGAAGAGCAAATTCTTGATGATCCTTTGGAGGTTTTGCTCATGAAAGGAGAGAATGAGGATGCTGAAATTTCTGAAGAAGCTATTTGTGCTCTATCGGGATTAGGGACATATCGCTATACTCCCAAGAAGCTGGATCTTGATCTCAAGAATCGACCCATACCACCAGCCAAGCCATCTATTGAAGAACCACCCACACTAGAATTGAAAGAGTTGCCAAGTCATTTGAAGTACGCATTCTTAGGAAGCGGAAACACATTTCCAGTCATAGTGGCAGCCGATTTGGGTGAGCAAGAAGTTGCATCTCTTATTGCGATCTTATGCAAGTATATTAGAGCCATTGGATGGACCATTGCGGATATTATTGGTATTCTACCCGGGATTTGCACACATAAAATTCAGCTTCAAGAAAAGTGCACACCCACCATTAAACATCAAAGGCGTTTAAACCCACCTATGCAAGAAGTGGTGAAGAAGGAGATTTTCAAGTGGTTAGACGCAGGAGTTGTATATCCTATCTCTGATAGTACATGGGTAAGTCCTGTACAATGTGTTACCAAGAAAGGAGGTATGACGGTGGTCGCGAATGAAAAGAATGAGCTTATTCCACTCAGGCCCGTTACTGGATGAAGAGTATGCATGGACTACCGCAAGCTGAATTCTTGGACACTCAAGGATCACTTCCCCATGCCATTTATGGACCAAATGCTAGATCGATTAGCGGGGAAAGGATGGTTTTGCTTCTTGGATGGTTATTCAGGTTATAATCAGATTTGTATTGCTCCCGAAGACCAAGAGAAGACAACGATTACATGCCCATATGGTACGTTTTCCTTCAAACGCATGCCATTCGGGTTGTGTAATGCACCAGCCACCTTTCAACTTTGTATGATGTCTATTTTCTCTGATATGGTTGAAGACACTTTGGAGGTATTTATGGACGACTTTTCAGTTGTCGGTGAGTCTTTTGAAGCATGTTTGGCAAACTTGAGCATGGCATTACAAAGATCTGTAGAGTTCAACCTTGTGCTGAATTGGGAGAAGTGCCACTTCATGGTAAAAAAAGGAATCGTTCTTGGGCACAAGATCTCTGAAAGAGGAATAGAGGTTGATCGAGCAAAAATAGAGGTAATTGAGAAGCTACCGCCTCCAATTTCGGTGAAGGGAGTTCGTAGTTTTCTTGGCCATGCTGGTTTCTATCGTAGATTCATCAAAGACTTTTCCAAAATTTCTAGTCCATTGTGCAAACTATTGGAGAAAGATGCATAGTTTGACTTTAATGACGATTGCTTAAAGACATTCGAATGCCTTAAAGGAAAACTCATTGAAGCCCCTATCATGGTAGCACCAGATTGGACGCTCCCGTTTGAGGTCATGTGCGATGCTAGTGGTGTATCTGTTGGTGCTATTCTTGGACAAAGAAAGGAGAAATTATTTCATCCTATCTACTATGCGAGTAAGGTCCTAAATGAAGCCCAAAGGAACTACACTGTTACTGAACAAGAGCTCCTAGTGGTTGTGTATGCGTTTGAGAAGTTTTGTGCGTATCTATTGGGTACTAAGGTGATCGTCCATACAGACCATGCAGCTCTTAGGTATCTAATGACGAAGAAGGATGCAAAACCAAGGTTGATTCGATGGGTATTGCTGCTGCAAGAGTTTGATTTCGAAGTCAAAGATAGAAGAGGTTGCGAGAACCAAGTGGCTGATCACCTATCTAGTCTTGAGAATGAACATGTGGCGCAACCTGAAATTCAGATTGATGATGCATTCCCTGACGAGGAGATATTAGCGACAAAAATGGAGAAATTACCATGGTATGCCGACTTTGCAAATTTCGTGGTGAGTAATGTGCTACCTGCCAATTTATCTTACCACAAAGGAGGAAGTTTATGCATGACGTTCAGCACTACTATTGGGATGAACCTTATTTGTTTCGAAGATGCGCGGATGGGATCATTCGACGATGTATATCCCATGAAGAAGTGCCTACTATATTGAAAGCATGCCATACTTCGCAAGTTGGAGGACATCATGCAGGCAATCGAACGGCATGAAAAGTATTACAACGTGGTTATTATTGGCCTTCGATATTCAGAGATGCATACGACTATGTGAGAAGGTGTGACCAATGCCAACGTCAAGGTGCTATTTCAAAACACCATGAAATGCCCATGTCCAAAATTCTGGAGGTAGAACTCTTTGATGTGTGGGGTATTGATTTCATGGGTCCATTCGTGAATTCGTTTGGAATGAAGTACATCTTGGTTGCTGTGGATTATGTTTCGAAATTGGTTGAAGCTGTAGCATTGGCCGACAACGAAGGAAAGCGTGTTGTAGCGTTCTTAAAGAAGAATATCTTCTCTCGCTTTGGAGTACCTCGTACTATCATAAGTGATGGAGGATCTCACTTTTGCAACAAGCTATTCAAATCTGTATTGGCCAAGTATGGTGTCAAGCAACACAAGGTAGCTACGCCTTATCATCCCCAAACTAGTGGACAAGTAGAGGTTTCCAATTGCGAGATTAAGCAAATCCTTGCAAAGACGGTTAATGCAAATAGGAAGGATTGGTCTTGAAAGCTAGATGATGCACTATGGGCATATAGGACTGCATTCAAGACACCCATTGGCATGTCTCCTTATCAACTAGTTTATGGGGAGGCTTGTCATCTACCCATCGAGCTTGAATACAAGGCATTGTGGGCATTGAAGCACTTGAATCTGAATTGGGATGATGTGAAGAATCTGAGGTTGGAGCAGCTGAACGAATTAGATGAGTTCCGTCTCCATGCATATGAAAGATCGAATTTATACAAGGTGCGGATGAAGAAATATCATGATCAGCGGATTGTTCGACGAAACTTTCAAAAGGGTGATATGGTACTACTCTTCAACTCCAGATTTAAGCTCTTCCCAGGTAAGTTAAAATCTAAGTGGTCTGGTCCATTTAAAGTTATCCAAGTCTACTCGTCTGGAGTAGTCGAATTGGAAGGCAATAAGGGTGTTGTCTTCAAAGTGAATGGCCAACGTGTTAAGCCTTATATCGGTCCTCTTGACTCGATGAATGACATGGCCATCACTTATATTGACGAAGTCTAAGTACTCGAGATTACTACGTCGTTCCACGACAATAATTAAGGCGCTAGATGGGAGGCAACCCATCGTTTATCGTTTTGCATTTATCATTTATCATTTATCGTTTTCTTTCATTCTAGTACTTGATTTGATTTTGATAAATGAAAAATCCAAAAATAAGAGTCGTGCCACGACCAAAACTAAGGCGCTTGGTGGGAGGCAACCCATCGTACTAATAGTTTTCATTTGTTTGAGCGAATATAGGTGCAAGAAGTAGTCAACGAGGAGATTGATTTCAATTGACGATTTGGATGCATTGTATGGTAAAGTTGGTAAGTTAGGAAGGGTGATGCATAAGGCTATGGATTGAGCCTTTCTCACGCCAAAATAGGCTTCGAGGAAGGCTAGGCCTTGGTAAAACTAGGCCACGAACGATGCACAACATATCATGTAGCCTAAGGTCTCGGAATCTAGTGTGCTATACACTATGCGCCGCCTATTCCTAGGTATACTTTTGACTATGCGCCTCCTATGCTATGGCATTTGGTCTCAGTATCTCATATGCCATAGACTATGCGGCGCATATGTCCACAAATGCCATAGACTATGCGGCGCATATGTCCCATTATGCCATAGACAATGCGCCGCATATGTCATTGATATGCCGAGTATTATGCGCCGCATATGTAGGATTTTTGTCTCCAAAACCGAGTGTAAATGGGTCATAACCTGACCCATACTCTTCCTATATAAAGGGGACTTAGTTTTATAACACAACCACAATAGTAAATACCCTAAAGGCGCCGCATACTCTTCCAAATCTTCTCAAAATTTTCTTCTTTTGCTCTTCCAATTCACAAAACCATCTCCACAAGTTTCAAGCAAGTAAGTACTCTCTTATTCTTCATTTATTTCTCGTAAGTACTACGTTGCTATGGCTATTATGAATTGCTAAATTATATAAGATTGTTGGTGATGTTCATGTGTTTGGATTGTTGTTGCAAAATCATGTGAGTGAACATATACGTAGGAAAATCTTGACTTGTTTCCGACTTGAATTTGGTTTCAATAGCATTGTTATGATATTTGCGGAATTTCTATGGCCATGAATATTGCTTAAGATTGTTGTTTCGATACTTACATGTTAGACTATCCCGGCCATCGGGATAAGACTTATAGTGCCTACCGACTTAGGAGGTTGTGATTGTTGTAAGAATAACGATTCAATGTGGTAACCCCTATGTAGTAGTGTTGCTATATCTACCATGAAAGTAGTCCAATGGCTGCAAGTAAGTGATGCATTGCTGATTTTCTTGTCGGAATACAATCCTAAAACGTATCTCGATGAAGTATGAGTAAATCGACTACTTTCACCTCACTGATTTGTGTTAACAAAACTAAGTGTGGGGTGGTACCCCTAATGCTTGCATATAGATTGTATCAAGTGAGACTGTGCTGCAACTAACACTATTTCTAGTCTCAGGTACAATGGCACCTAAAGTGAGGCAAGGCAAGGAGAAGGCGACCACTTCCCAAAAGGGCAAGAAGAGAAGTCGAAAAGACCAAGGAGAATCATCCTCATCACAACTACCACGCAGAATGTTCGGAATAAAATGGGTTCTTGAGGAAGAAGCCAAAGCATGGTACAACAGCAACAAAGAAAGAAAATATTTGCACGTCGACTTGATCAACAAGGATACCTTAGCAAAGAAGGAGCCGCATATGTTGGCAAAAATAATGGCTTTGAAGTTGGATTTCATCTTCCGCGACATGGGAGAGTGTAATCTTGATCTAACAAGAGAGTTTTATGCCAACTGGTCGCCGAACACAACAGGCAATGAAGTCAAAATTCGGGGCCAAGTGTTACAGCTCACCGCGGACTGTATCAACTCTTTTCTTGGCTTACCTTCGGTCGACACAGCACCATTCAAAGAGCTGTACAGTAGGCCTCCTTATAGAGCAATACGACACACGCTTTGTTGAAGCAGATCGATGGCAAGGTGGGGCAGACATAAAGAAACCGGCCGACACAACACCTTCCCCTATGCTCCACTAAATAGGGAAGCAAGAATCTGGATGCGCATTGTGAACTCATGTCTTATTCCTGGGACTCAATACACCAAGATATCGAGAGATAGAGTGTGTTTGGTCTATGATTTGATGACGAATGTCCCTATCAACTTTGGGGCAATCATTCGATCTACCATGAGGAAGGCCAGACTCCACAAAAGGTCCCATTTCACATTTGGCAATTTGTTGATAGCAATCTTGCGGAAGGAGGATATCGAAGAGGAACCATCTGATCATAAACTCCCACACAATCCGAAGAAGGTTAACCTCACAAAGGTCAAAGATGCTGAATCAACACATGACATCAACCTTACTACGACAGAGAGACATGCTCGGGATGAGAGTTTCTCCCGCCATATGTACGGCATGATGAGGTTTACAATGATGAGCGGAGGTCGTGTTCCCACTGCTGCAGATCTCCAACAGCTGGACCATGACTATCCAATGAATATTCATGCACGGGAGATGTGTGGAGTAGGTACATACTTTGAGGAACCTCTAGATAATGATGTGCCGACTGATGACGATCGACGCTTGCCAGACTCTGACGAGGAGGAGAACTCTGACGACGACTCTTATGATGATTCTGAAGAAGGGGGTATGACCCCCGACATTGAGGAAGAGTCCGACTAACCAGGTTCCTCGTATTTATTTTACACTGAGGGATGTCTCCCGTTTAAGTGTGGGGTGGTGGTATCGTATGCTATACTTCTCTATCGCATCTATGTTTTTTTTTTTTTTTTTTTTTTTGTGTTTTAGTTTTTTTTTGTTTTTGTTATTTTTTCTAGCTTCGTATGAAACTATTTTGATAGGCAGCATGAGATTATAACAAGAGGATGTGCTACAATTGTGACTATTGAGACGTTTAGGCTCTAGTTGTGACTCATTATGTGATATTGTGATTCAATTCCTTCACTTGTTGGGTCGAGAGTCTATACTACTCCCAATCAAGTCGACCGTGTGCCTTGTGTGTGTGAGATAATCGTATAATCTATGTGTGTGGCTGATGCTAGAACTTGCCTGGTATGTATGCAAAGCGAAAATAAGGAGTGTAAGTTTAGGATATGATTTAGGCATTTCTTTGGCAACCCATATTTGTTTACCTTCAGTTTTACCTACCCATGGACATCATCCTAGTTAAACCCTTTTGAGCCTTTAGCCTATTTCTTTGACAACCTTGTATGTAAGCCTAATCCATTTCTTTCAAGACCATAATTTGATCCAAACTCATAAGTGCTTTAAAGTGAAAAAGTCATGTGACAACATAAGAGGAAATTGGGTGAGTATGATGCTATAAATTGTAATGGTGCTTGAATGTGTTATGAAAAAGAAAGTGTTATCATAAGAGGTATGTTGTGAAATGAAAAAGGAAAAGAAAGCTGAAAAGCGAGTTGTGCTTAAAATTGAAAAACAAAAGAGGAGAACAAGGGTGGTATAACAAAAGAAAGAAGAAAGGTTGAAAGAAAAAAGTGTCAATGATACAAAGTGATGTATTAAAGCGCTTAAGAACTTAGTCACTATTCCTGGCCAAAATAGTCCTACCCGTCCCTTAGCCTACATTACAACCATCAAAAGACCTACTTGATCCTAATCTTAACATTCCAACATTTAGTAGAGTATTACATTAAGGGAAAGCCTATGGTCATCAGTCGCTACATATGAACTCTTTGTGAGAGTGAGAGCAAGGACATTTTGATACCCATGTTTGAAAAATATGCTATATTTGTGAGTGATTATGGGTACTATATGGTGAGACACACATGGTTGATGAGTTTTGGATAGTTGTATATGATTCTATGCACTTTAACGTTTGCATGCGAGTTGATCACCATCACGAGTCTATACTTGAGGTTAAATTATTTCTACTTATAATCGGAAAGCTACTCTTGGTTGATAATCGTTGTGCTTGTCTTAATAAATGTTTTGTGCTGTTGCTGTAAAAACCTTAAGTTGATGCTTAGAAGGACATGATATGTTGTTCGAGGACGAACAAAAGCTCTAAGTGTGGGGTGTTGATGATAGGCGGATTTACACGCCTATATTAATATATTTTGCCCATATTTTAGCCTAGTTTTGAGAATAAATTATATATTTCATGCACTTTTATTCCTTTTTCCCGTAAATGAGCTAATGAACATGACTAGGAAAGTTTCAGGTATAAATGATGCAAAATACAGCATTTTATGGCTAACTTGACGCAAAAGAAAGCTCACGAATGAAGGAGAAGGAAGTGGGACGCCTAAAGGACCAAAACTGCTGCATGGAAAATCTGTCCCGGGCTAAAACAACAATTCTGAAGACTTTGGGGACTTACAGACACAAAGCTGGATTTTGACAATGATACATTAACCTAGTGCAATTAGGTTATGTATTTCATTATTTTATGTGGATTATGATAATGTTACCTTAACCTAGTACATTTGGGTTAAGGATTTCATTAGTCTAGTAGGATTTGGTTATTTATTTCATTAGCTTAGTAGGAGTAGGATATGGGTATTATAAATACCCTATCATGCTAGAGATTTATAGGGGGGACATTCATCATTCAACAATTAATTTTCTTCCATCCCTCTCATCTTCCACTACAAACACTTCTAATCTACTCTTCTATTCTTAAACTCCACAACAAGAGAATCGTTACTTGCTAAGGAATCACGCCTCACGCCTATCACTTGATCTACACGCCATTACTCAATATCGTGATATAATAACAATGTCAATCGTGATTTCCTTCGCATTCATGGGTAACTAAACTTCTCTGTTGGGGTTATGGAAACTGAATGAGTTACTATCTATTGCTGTGAGTTTGTGAGTTCGAGGCACGTATATTGCTTATATCATTATTCTCTTCATCTTAATTTACATTCTTTGCGGTTGCAAACGCAAGAATACGCCAGTCTAACATTTAACTTGTTCGAGAGAAAAGTTATTTGTCTGGAAAAGAGATAATGTCAAGGTAGTAGGACACCCTTTCCTACTAAAAAGCTAGTGCCGAAACTGGACTAACCTCTTCGAGAATTCGTACCGTTAGACACGCTTTAAGCTCAAGAGAGTTAAAGTGAAATAGTCCTTGTTTAGGTCGAGAGACGCTTGGATTTACCATCGACTACAATCCTCTATAAGCAATTGCATGTCAAAATTCTACACACTCATAGCCAATAGAGACGTATACCTCAGAAGGTGGACATAACCCCAACGCTTCAATTCTCATTGTTTACAACCAACGTAACAATCTCTCTCTTTTTGCTTTATTATTTTCAGTTTTTATTACTTGCAAAACAAGAATCCCCCCTTCTTACGAGACTTGCACCAAAAGTTTAGTAATTTTACTTACTTGTTGGCCAAGCTATTCCCTGTGGGATCGACACCCAACCCAGGTTGGGTTCTATATTTGCTAACGTCCGCTTCACACTCAAACGAAAGCTGTAGATTGAGCGTTATCAAAAATTGGCGCCGCTGCCGGGGAATACAAGTGTCAATTAAGTTCGTAATAATTACTAGACCCTTTGGTCAAAGATTCTCGTACTTTTACTTTTACTTTTTGTTTTTGTCTACTACAGGTTTTTATTTTATTGCATGCCCCATACTCGAAGTTCTGGTCAACCGTTATTACCAATCAATCCTGAACCACAACGCATTGGTAGAATGGAAGCACAAGCTGAAATCGCAAGGATGGCTGCTCAACAGGAACAAGCAAGATTGGCTGCCCTTGCCGCAGCCCAGGTTCAACAGCAGAACATTGATAACCCTGCACGAGCACCAAATCCTGACGATGAGGATCTAGGTGATGACGAGCTACTAAACCCTAGGCATGCCGCTGAGATCGCAACACCTGCCAACAGAAGAGATCGTCAAGCTAGGTTTAGGCCTGAACGCCAAGCTATGCAGCCAGCTTTCGACGATGATGATGATGATCTTGATGGTGCCGGAGCCACTGGAGCTATAATTCCACCACCATTAGCGCCCGGAGCCAAGTTCAACATCACAAGCACCATGATTCAGTTATTGCAACTCAAAGGATTGTTTGGTGGACTAGCAGGCGATGATCCGAATATGCATCTCATTAACTTTATTTCTACATGCAAGTCTTTTGACAATCCTGGTGTTGGTCAGAATGCAATTCGATTACGTCTATTTCCATTGTCTCTGTCTGGGGAGGAAACACTATGGTTGAATGGGCTGACTCCTGATTCTATTACAAGTTGGAGGCAATTGAGAGACGCTTTCCTAGAAAGATTCTTTCCGCCATCCAAAAGAGCACAATTGAGAGATGAAATCAACAACTTTCGTCAGCTTCCCACTGAAGCTCTTCATGAAACATGGGAGAGGTTCAAGACAAAGCTAGCGAGGTGTCCAAACCATTATATGACTAATGTTCACCTAATGGAGATACTATACAGAGCCTTGAATACAATAACTAAACCAGTGGTGGATAATGCGGCTGGAGGATCATTTATGGACCACACCTTTGGTCAAGCAAGCAATATGCTAGATCGCATGATGAAACAAAGTAGAGCTTGGCATACCAGGGATTCCGAGGTAGCAAGCCCCACTTTATCTATTGGCATGACTGCAGACCAAAGAAGAAGACAAGAAGAACGTGATCAAGATTTAGCGCATATGAAAACGCAAGTGGATCTTCTAACAAAGCATTTATTATCAGGGAAGACCGAAAAAGTGAAAGCTGTGGCGCTAAAAGGAAGAGACAAATCTAATTCGGAAGAGGAGGCCAACTACTTGAACAATCAGGGGGGTTTCCATGGGAATACCCAAGGAAACCAAGGTCGGAACTATTATGATAAATATGGAATCAAAGACCAAGGTAGTTGGAAGAAAAACAATGAAAAGAGTGGTTTGTACGTTCCCCCTGGTAGACGTGATACCACCATATCTAATTCTGGAAGTATGGAAGACATGATGGCTAAATTATTGAAAGGAGTGGAAGCTACAAACACGGGAGTTACTGAGGTAATTAATGATTTGTCCTCCATGAAACAACTAGTTGATTCTCATTCCACTTCAATCAAGCAAATAGAGCAGCAATTGAGCCAACTGTCAGCAACACTTAATCAAAGAAAGGCTGGCACTCTACCTAGCGATACTGTGCAAAACCCAAGGAATGATGGGTCATGCATGGCCATCACTACCAGAAGCGGTAAGGTGCTGGAACCTTCAGCAAAAAGCAAGCAAGTGGTTGACGAAGTAGTGGACATGGATGATAACGCAAAAGGAGAAGATGCCGCAACAACCAGTCCTGACGTCAAGGATGTCACGCCCAGTGACGTGCAGCCTTAAAAAATGGAAAAACAGAAGCAAGAGGAGAAGAAATCCATGGAGAGAACACTTCCATACCCACCACCACCTTTTCCCCAAAGATTGAAGAAGGTGGCGGATGACACTAAGTTCAGCAAATTTATGACTATGTTGAAGCAGCTGACCATTAATGTTCTATTGGTAGAGGCACTTGAACAAATGCCTGGGTATGCGAAGTTTATGAAAGATCTTTTGACTAAGAAGAGGGCAGCAAGTTATGAGCTGAAGGATGATGTGCATCATTGTAGTGCAATTGCTACCCGATCGATAGTTCAGAAGAAGGCCGACCCCGGAGCTTTCACTATTCCTTGCTCCGTCGGATCTTTGAACTTTGCCAAAGCATTATGTGACCTAGGAGCCAGCATCAACTTGATGCCATTATCGATCTACAAGAAGTTGGGGTTAGGAGAACCTACACACACTAATATGAGGCTTGTTATGGCGGATAGGTCGGTAAAATGACCGGTTGGTATTCTATGTGATGTCTTGGTAAAGGTTTCTTCATTTATCTTTCCAGCAGACTTTGTCATCTTGGATTGTGAAGCAGATTCAGAGGTTCCCATAATCTTGGGACGCCCTTTCCTTGCTACAGGAAGTGTGCTCATTTATTTGAGAGCTAATGAACTTTCATTCCGAATAAATGACGAAGTGGTTCGATTTGATGTTTGCAAATCAATGAAGCAACCCAAAGATCTGAGTGTATTTTCTGTGGCTGATGTTGTCTTTGATGATAAGAAAGAACGACTTGAAGAAGAGCAAATTCTTGATGATCCTTTGGAGGTTTTGCTCATGAAAGGAGAGAATGAGGATGCTGAAATTTCTGAAGAAGCTATTTGTGCTCTATCGGGATTAGGGACATATCGCTATACTCCCAAGAAGCTGGATCTTGATCTCAAGAATCGACCCACACCACCAGCCAAGCCATCTATTGAAGAACCACCCACACTAGAATTGAAGGAGCTGCCAAGTCATTTGAAGTACGCATTCTTAGGAAGCGGAAACACACTTCCAGTCATAGTGGCAGCCGATTTGGGTGAGCAAGAAGTTGCAGCTCTTATTGCGATCTTACGCAAGTATATTAGAGCCATTGGATGGACCATTGCGGATATTATTGGTATTCTACCCGGGATTTGCACACATAAAATTCAGCTTCAAGAAAAGTGCACACCAACCATTGAACATCAAAGGCGTTTAAACCCACCTATGCAAGAAGTGGTGAAGAAGGAGATTTTCAAGTGGTTAGACGCAGGAGTTGTATATCCTATCTCTGATAGTACATGGGTAAGTCCTGTACAATGTGTTCCCAAGAAATGAGGTATGGCGGTGGTCGCGAATGAAAAGAATGAGCTTATTCCACTCAGGCCCATTACTGGATGAAGAGTATGCATGGACTACCGCAAGCTGAATTCTTGGACACTCAAGGATCACTTCCCCATGTCATTTATGGACCAAATGCTAGATCGATTAGCGGGGAAAGGATGGTTTTGCTTCTTGGATGGTTATTCAGGTTATAATCAGATTTGTATTGCTCCCGAAGACCAAGAGAAGACAACGTTTACATGCCCATATGGTACGTTTGCCTTCAAACGCATGCCATTTGGGTTGTGTAATGCACCAGCCACCTTTCAATGTTGTATGATGTCTATTTTCTCTGATATGGTTGAAGACACTTTGGAGGTATTTATGGACGACTTTTCAGTTGTCGGTGAGTCTTTTGAAGCATGTTTGGCAAACTTGAGCATGGCATTACAAAGATCTGTAGAGTTCAACCTTGTGCTGAATTGGGAGAAGTGCCACTTCATGGTAAAAAAAGGAATCGTTCTTGGGCAAAAGATCTCTGAAAGAGGAATAGAGGTTGATCGAGCAAAAATAGAGGTAATTGAGAAGCTACCGCCTCCAATTTCGGTGAAGGGAGTTCGTAGTTTTCTTGGCCATGCTGGTTTCTATCGTAGATTCATCAAAGACTTTTCCAAAATTTCTAGTCCATTGTGCAAACTATTGGAGAAAGATGCATAGTTTGACTTTAATGACGATTGCTTAAAGACATTCGAATGCCTTAAAGGAAAACTCATTGAAGCCCCTATCATGGTAGCACCAGATTGGACGCTCCCGTTTGAGGTCATGTGCGATGCTAGTGGTGTAGCCGTTGGTGCTCTTCTTGGACAAAGAAAGGAGAAATTATTTCATCCTATCTACTATGCGAGTAAGGTCCTAAATGAAGCCCAAAGGAACTACACTGTTACTGAACAAGAGCTCCTAGCGGTTGTGTATGCGTTTGAGAAGTTTCGTGCCTATCTATTGGGTACTAAGGTGATCGTCCATACAGACCATGCAGCTCTTAGGTATCTAATGACGAAGAAGGATGCAAAACCAAGGTTGATTCGATGGGTATTGCTGCTGCAAGAGTTTGATTTCGAAGTCAAAGATAGAAGAGGTTGCGAGAACCAAGTGGCTGATCACCTATCTAGACTTGGGAATGAACATGTGGCGCAACCTGAAATTCAGATTGATGATGCATTCCCTGACGAGGAGATATTAGCGACAAAAATGGAGAAATTACCATGGTATGCCGACTTTGCAAATTTCGTGGTGAGTAATGTGCTACCTGCCAATTTATCTTACAACCAAAGGAGGAAGATTATGCATGATGTTCAGCACTAATATTGGGATGAACCTTATTTGTTTCGAAGATGTGCGGATGGTATTATTCGACGATGTATATCCCATGAAGAAGTGCCTACTATATTGAAAGCATGCCACACTTCGCAAGTTGGAGGACATCATGCAGGCAATCGAACGGAAAGAAAAGTATTGCAAAGTGGTTATTATTGGCCTTCGATATTCAGAGATGCATATGACTATGTGAGAAGGTGTGACCAATGCCAACGTCAAGGTGCTATTTCAAAACACCATGAAATGCCCATGTCCAAAATTCTGGAGGTAGAACTCTTTGATGTGTGAGGTATTGATTTCATGGGTCCATTCGTGAATTCGTTTGGAATGAAGTACATCTTGGTTGTTGTGGATTATGTTTCGAAATGGGTTGAAGCTGTAGCATTGGCAGACAACGAAGGAAAGCGTGTTGTAGCGTTCTTAAAGAAGAATATCTTCTCTCGCTTTGGAGTACCTCGTACTATCATAAGTGATGGAGGATCTCACTTTTGCAACAAGCTATTCAAATCTGTATTGGCCAAGTATGGTGTCAAGCAACACAAGGTAGCTACGCCTTATCATCCCCAAACTAGTGGACAAGTAGAGGTTTCCAATTGCGAGATTAAGCAAATCCTTGCAAAGACGGTTAATGCAAATAGGAAGGATTGGTCTCGAAAGCTAGATGATGCACTATGGGCATATAGGACTGCATTCAAGACACCCATTGGCATGTCTCCTTATCAACTAGTTTATGGGAAGGCTTGTCATCTACCCATCGAGCTTGAATACAAGGCATTGTGGGCATTGAAACACTTGAATCTGAATTGGGATGATGTGAAGAATCTGAGGTTGGAGCAGCTGAACGAATTAGATGAGTTCCGTCTCTATGCATATGAAAGATCGGATTTATACAAGGAGCGGATGAAGAAGTATCATGATTAGCGGATTGTTCGATGAAACTTCCAAAAGGGTGATATGGTACTACTCTTCAACTCCAGATTTAAGCTCTTCCCAGGTAAGTTAAAATCTAAGTGGTCTGGTCCATTTAAAGTTATCCAAGTCTACTCGTCTGGAGTAGTCGAATTGGAAGGCAATAAGGGTGTTGTCTTCAAAGTGAATGGCCAACGTGTTAAGCCTTATATCGGTCCTCTTGACTCGATGAATGACATGGCCATCAGTTATCTCGACGAAGTCTAAGTACTCGAGATTACTACGTCGTTCCACGACAATAAATAAGGCGCTAGGTGGGAGGCAACCCATCGTTTATCATTTTTCATTTATCGTTTATCGTTTTCTTTCATTCTAGTACTTGATTTGATTTTGATAAATGAAAAATCCAAAAATAAGAGTCGTGCCACGACCAAAACTAAGGCGCTTGGTGGGAGGCAACCCATCGTACTAATAGTTTTCATTTGTTTGAGCGAATATAGGTGCAAGAAGTAGTCAACGAGGATATTGATTTCAATTGACGATTTGGACGCATTGTATGGTAAAGTTGGTATGTTAGGAAGGGTGATGCATAAGGCTATGGATTGAGCCTTTGTCACTCCAAAATAAGCTTCGAGGAAGGCTAGGCCTTGGTAAAACTAGGCCACGAACGATGCACAACCTATCCTATAGCCTAAGGTCTCGGAATCTAGTGTGCTATACACTATGCGCCGCCTATTCCTAGGTATGCTTTTGACTATGCGCCGCCTATGCTATGGCATTTGGTCTCAGTATCTCATATGCCATAGACTATGCGGCGCATATGTCTACAAATGCCATAGACTATGCGGCGCATATGTCCCATTATGCCATAGACAATGCGCCGCATATGTCATTGATATGCCGAGTATTATGCGCCGCATATGTAGGATTATTGTCTCCAAAACCGAGTGTAAATGGGTCATAACCCGACCCATACTCTTCCTATATAAAGGGGACTTAGTATTATAACACAACCACAATAGAAAATATCCTAAAGGCGCCGCATACTCTTCCAAATCTTCTCAAAATTTTCTTCTTTTGCTCTTCCAATTCACAAAACCATCTCCACAAGTTTCAAGCAAGTAAGTACTCTCTTATTCTTCATTTATTTCTTGTAAGTACTACGTTGCTATGGCTATTATGAATTGCTAAATTATATAAGATTGTTGGTGATGTTCATGTGTTTGGATTGTTGTTGCAAAATCATGTGAGTGAACATATACGTAGGAAAATCTTGACTTGTTTCCGACTTGAATTTGGTTTCAATAGCATTGTTATGATATTTGCGGAATTGCTATGGCTATGAATATTGCTTAAGATTATTGTTTGGATACTTACATGTTAGACTATCCCGGCCATCGGGATAAGACTTATAGTGCCTACCGACTTAGGAGGTTGTGTTTGTTGTAAGAATAACGATTCAATGTGGTAACCCCTATGTAGTAGTGTTGCTATATCTACCATGAAAGTAGTCCAATGGCTGCAAGTAAGTGATGCATTGCTGATTTTCTTGTCGGAATACAATCCTAAAACGTATCTCGATGAAATATGAGTAAATCGACTACTTTCACCTCACTGATTTGTGTTTACAAAACTAAGTGTGGGGTGGTACCCCTAATGCTTGCTTATAGATTGTATCAAGTGAGACTGTGCTGCAACTAACACTATTTCTAGTCTCAGGTACAATGGCACCTAAAGCGAGGCAAGGCAAGGAGAAGGCGACCACTTCCCAAAAGGGCAAGAAGAGAAGTCGAAAAGACCAAGGAGAATCATCCTCAGCACAACTACCACGCAGAATGTTCGGAATAAAATGGGTTCTTGAGGAAGAAGCCAAAGCATGGTACAGCAGCAACAAAGAAAGAAAATATGTGCACGTCGACTTGATCAACAAGGATACCTTAGCAAAGAAGGAGCCGCGTATGTTGGCAAAAATAATGGCTTTGAAGTAGGATTTCATCTTCCGCGACATGGGAGAGTGTAATCTTGAACTAACAAGAGAGTTTTATGCCAACTGGTCGCCGAACACAACAGGCAATGAAGTCAAAATTCGGGGCCAAGTGTTACACCTCACCGCGGACTGGATCAACTCTTTTCTTGGCTTACCTTCGGTCGACACAGCACCATTCAAAGAGCTGTACAGCAGGCCTCCTTATAGAGCAATACGACACACGCTTTGTGGAAGCAGATCGATGGCAAGGTGGGGCAGACATAAAGAAACCGGCCGACACAACACCTTCCCTTATGCTCCACTAAATAGGGAAGCAAGAATCTGGATGCGCATTGTGAACTCATGTCTTATTCCTGGGACTCAATACACCAAGATATTGAGAGATAGAGTGTGTTTTGTCTATGCTTTGATGACGAATGTCCCTATCAACTTTGGGGCAATCATTCGATCTACCATGAGGAAGGCCAGACTCCACAAAAGGTCCCATTTCACATTTGGCAATTTATTGACAGCAATCTTGCGGAAGGAGGATATCGAAGAGGAACCATCTGATCATAAACTCCCACACAATCCGAAGAAGGTTGACCTCACAAAGGTCAAGGATGCTGAATCAACACATGGCATCAACCTTACTACGACAGAGAGACATGCTCGGGATGAGAGTTTCTCCCGCCATATGTACGGCATGATGAGGTTTACAATGATGAGCGGAGGTCGTGTTCCCACTGCTGCAGATCTCCAACAGCTGGACCATGACTATCCAATGAATATTCATGCACGGGAGATGTGTGGAGTAGGTACATACTTTGAGGAACCTCTAGATGATGATGTGCCGACTGATGACGATCGACGCTTGCCAGACTCTGACGAGGAGGAGAACTCTGACGACGACTCTTATGATGATTCTGAAGAAGGGGGTATGACCCCCGACATTGAGGAAGAGTCCGACTAACCAGGTTCCTCGTATTTATTTTCCACTGAGGGAAGTGTCCCGTTTAAGTGTGGGGTGGCGGTATCGTATGCTATACTTCTCTATCGCATCTATGTTTGTTTATTTTGTTGTTTTTTTTGTGTTTTAGTTTTTTTTTGTTTTTGTTATTTTTTCTAGCTTCGTATGAAACTATTTTGATAGGCAGCATGAGATTATAACAAGAGGATGTGCTACAATTGTGACTATTGAGACGTTTAGGCTCTAGTTGTGACTCATTATGTGATATTGTGATTCAATTCCTTCACTTGTTGGGTCGAGAGTCTATACTACTCCCAATCAAGTCGACCGTGTGCCTTATGTGTGTGAGATAATCATATAATCTATGTGTGTGGCTGATGCTAGAACTTGCCTGGTATGTATGCAAAGCGAAAATAAGGAGTGTAAGTTTAGGATATGATTTAGGCATTTCTTTGGCAACCCATATTTGTTTACCTTCAGTTTTACCTACCCATGGACATCATCCTAGTTAAACCCTTTTGAGCCTTTAGCCTATTTCTTTGACAACCTTGTATGTAAGCCTAATCCATTTCTTTCAAGACAGTAATTTGATCCAAACTCATAAGTTCTTTAAAGTGAAAAAGTCATGTGACAACATAAGAGGAAATTGGGTGAGTATGATGCTATAAATTGTAATGGTGCTTGAATGTGTTATGAAAAAGAAAGTGCTATCATAAGAGGTATGTTGTGAAAAGAAAAAGGAAAAGAAAGCTGAAAAGCGAGTTGTGCTTAAAATTGAAAAACAAAAGAGGAGAACAAGGGTGGTATAACAAAAGAAAGAAGAAAGGTTGAAAGAAAAAAGTGTCAATGATACAAAGTGATGTATTAAAGCGCTTAAGAACTTAGTCACTATTCCTGGCCAAAATAGTCCTACCCGTCCCTTAGCCTACATTACAACCATCAAAAGACCTACTTGATCCTAATCATAACATTCCAACATTTAGTAGAGTATTACATTAAGGGCAAGCCTATGGTCATCAGTCGCTACATATGAACTCTTTGTGAGAGTGAGAGCAAGGACATTTTGATACCCATGTTTGAAAAATATGCTATATTTGTGAGTGATTATGGGTACTATATGGTGAGACACACATGGTTGATGAGTTTTGGATAGTTGTATATGATTCTATGCACTTTAACGTTTGCATGCGAGTTGATCACCATCACGAGTCTTTATTTGAGGTTAAATTGTTTCTACTTATAATCGGAAAGCTACTCTTGGTTGATAATCGTTGTGCTTGTCTTAATAAATAATTTGTGCTGTTGCTGTAAAAACCTTAAGTTGATGCTTAGAAGGACATGATATGTTGTTCGAGGACGAACAAAAGCTCTAAGTGTGGGGTGTTGATGATAGGCGGATTTACACGCCTATATTAATATATTTTGCCCATATTTTAGCCTAGTTTTGAGAATAAATTATATATTTCATGCACTTTTATTCCTTTTTCCCGTAAATGAGCTAACGAACATGACTAGGAAAGTTTCAGGTATAAATGATGCAAAATACAGCATTTTATGGCTAACTTGACGCAAAAGAAAGCTCACGAACGAAGGAGAAGGAAGTGGGACGCCTAAAGGACCAAAACTGCTGCATGGAAAATCTGTCCCGGGCTAAAACAACAATTCTGAAGACTTTGGGGACTTACAGACACAAAGCTGGATTTTGACAATGATACATTAACCTAGTGCAATTAGGTTATGTATTTCATTATTTTATGTGGATTATGATAATGTTACCTTAACCTAGTACATTTGGGTTAAGGATTTCATTAGTCTAGTAGGATTTGGTTATTTATTTCATTAGCTTAGTAGGAGTAGGATATGGGTATTATAAATACCCTATCATGCTAGAGATTTATAGGGGGGACATTCATCATTCAACAATTAATTTTCTTCCATCCCTCTCATCTTCCACTACAAACACTTCTAATCTACTCTTCTATTCTTAAACTCCACAACAAGAGAATCGTTACTTGCTAAGGAATCACGCCTCACGCCTATCACTTGATCTACACGCCATTACTCAATATCGTGATATAATAACAATGTCAATCGTGATTTCCTTCGCATTCATGGGTAACTAAACTTCTCTGTTGGGGTTATGGAAACTGAATGAGTTACTATCTATTGCTGTGAGTTTGTGAGTTCGAGGCACGTATATTGCTTATATCATTATTCTCTTCATCTTAATTTACATTCTTTGCGGTTGCAAATGCAAGAATACGCCAGTCTAACATTTAACTTGTTCGAGAGAAAAGTTATTTGTATGGAAAAGAGATAATGTCAAGGTAGTAGGACACCCTTTCCTACTAAAAAGCTAGTGCTGAAACTGGACTAACCTCTTCGAGAATTCGTACCGTTAGACACGCTTTAAGCTCGAGAGAGTTAAAGTGAAATAGTCCTTGTTTAGGTCGAGAGACGCTTGGATTTACCATCGACTACAATCCTCTATAAGCAATTGCATGTCAGAATTCTACACACTCATAGCCAATAGAGACGTATACCTCAGAAGGTGGACATAACCCCAACGCTTCAATTCTCATTGTTTACAACCAACGTAACAATCTCTCTCTTTTTGCTTTATTATTTTCAGCTTTTATTACTTGCAAAACAAGAATCCCCCCTTCTTACGAGACTTGCACCAAAAGTTTAGTAATTTTACTTACTTGTTGGCCAAGCTATTCCCTGTGGAATCGACACCCAACCCAGGTTGGGTTCTATATTTGCTAACGTCCGCTTTACACTCAAACGAGAGCTGTAGATTGAGCGTTATCAAAAATTGGCGCCGCTGCCGGGGAATACAAGTGTCAATTAAGTTCGTAATAATTACTAGACCCTTTGGTCAAAGATTCTCGTACTTTTACTTTTACTTTTTGTTTTTCTCTACTGTAGGTTTTTATTTTATTGCATGCCCCATACTCGAAGTTCTGGTCAACCGTTATTACCAATCAATCCTGAACCACAACGCATTGGTAGAATGGAAGCACAAGCTGAAATCGCAAGGATGGCTGCTCAACAGGAACAAGCAAGATTGGCTGCCCTTGCCGCAGCCCAGGTTCAACAGCAGAACATTGATAACCCTGCACGAGCACCAAATCCTGACGATGAGGATCTAGGTGATGACGAGCTACTAAACCCTAGGCATGCCGCTGAGATCGCAACACCTGCCAACAGAAGAGATCGTCAAGCTAGGTTTAGGCCTGAACGCCAAGCTATGCAGCCAGCTTTCGACGATGATGATGATGATCTTGATGGTGCCGGAGCCACTGGAGCTATAATTCCACCACCATTAGCGCCCGGAGCCAAGTTCAACATCACAAGCACCATGATTCAGTTATTGCAACTCAAAGGATTGTTTGGTGGACTAGCAGGCGATGATCCAAATATGCATCTCATCAACTTTATTTCTACATGCAAGTCTTTTGACAATCCTGGTGTTGGTGAGAATGCAATTCGATTACGTCTATTTCCATTGTCTCTGTCTGGGGAGGCAACACTATGGTTGAATGGGCTGACTCCTGATTCTATTACAAGTTGGAGGCAATTGAGAGACGCTTTCCTAGAAAGATTCTTTCCGCCATCCAAAAGAGCACAATTGAGAGATGAAATCAACAACTTTCGTCAGCTTCCCACTGAAGCTCTTCATGAAACATGGGAGAGGTTCAAGACAAAGCTAGCGAGGTGTCCAAACCATCATATGACTAATGTTCACCTAATAGAGATACTATACAGAGCCTTGAATACAATAACTAAACCAGTGGTGGATAATGCGGCTGGAGGATCATTTATGGACCACACCTTTGGTCAAGCAAGCAATATGCTAGATCGCATGATGAAACAAAGTAGAGCTTGGCATACCAGGGATTCCGAGGTAGCAAGCCCCACTTTATCTATTGGCATGACTGCAGACCAAAGAAGAAGACAAGAAGAACGTGATCAAGATTTAGCGCACATGAAAACGCAAGTGGATCTTCTGACAAAGCATTTATTATCAGGGAAGACCGAAAAAGTGAAAGCTGTGGCGCTAAAAGGAAGAGACGAATCTAATTCGGAAGAGGAGGCCAACTACTTGAACAATCAGGGGGGTTTCCATGGGAATACCCAAGGAAACCAAGGTCGGAACTATTATGATAAATATGGAATCAAAGACCAAGGTAGTTGGAAGAAAAACAATGAAAAGAGTGGTTTGTACGTTCCCCCTGGTAGACGTGATACCACCACATCTAATTCTGGAAGTATGGAAGACATGATGGCTAAATTATTGAAAGGAGTGGAAGCTACAAGCGCGGGAGTTACTGAGGTAATTAATGATTTGTCCTCCATGAAACAACTAGTTGATTCTCATTCCACTTCAATCAAGCAAATAGAGCAGCAATTGAGCCAACTGTCAGCAGCACTTAATCAAAGAAAGGTTGTCACTCTACCTAGCGATACTGTGCAAAACCCAAGGAATGATGGGTCATGCATGGCCATCACTACCAGAAGCGGTAAGGTGCTGGAACCTTCAGCAAAAGGCAAGCAAGTGGTTGACGAAGTAGCGGACATGGATGATAACGCAAAAGGAGAAGATGCCGCAACAACCAGTCCTGACGTCAAGGATGTCACGCCCAGTGACGTGCAACCTGAAAAAATGGAAAAACGGAAGCAAGAGGAGAAGAAATCCATGGAGAGAACACTTCCATACCCACCACCACCTTTTCCCCAAAGATTGAAGAAGGTGGCGGATGACACTAAGTTCAGCAAATTTATGACTATGTTGAAGCAGCTGACCATTAATGTTCCATTGGTAGAGGCACTTGAACAAATGCCTGGGTATGCGAAGTTTATGCAAGATCTTTTGACTAAGAAGAGGGCAGCAAGTTATGAGCTGAAGGATGATG
The DNA here is from genome assembly GCA_030864215.1 of Capsicum pubescens. Taxonomy (NCBI): domain Eukaryota; kingdom Viridiplantae; phylum Streptophyta; class Magnoliopsida; order Solanales; family Solanaceae; genus Capsicum; species Capsicum pubescens. Next base: position 43,831,813 of record CM061548.1, read on the forward strand.
TGCATCATTGTAGTGCAATTGCTACCCGATCGATAGTTCAGAAGAAGGCCGACCCCGGAGCTTTCACTATTCCTTGCTCCGTCGGATCTTTGAAATTTGCCAAAGCATTATGTGACCTAGGAGCCAGCATCAACTTGATGCCATTATCGATCTATAAGAAGTTGGGGTTAGGAGATCCTACACCAACTAATATGAGGCTTGTTATGGCGGATAGGTCGGTAAAACGACCGGTTGGTATTCTATGTGATGTCTTGGTAAAGGTTTCTTCATTTATCTTTCCAGCAGACTTTGTCATCTTGGATTGTGAAGCAGATTCAGAGGTTCCCATAATCTTGGGACACCCTTTCCTTGCTACAGGAAGTGTGCTCATTGATTTGAGAGCTAATGAACTTTCATTCCGAATAAATGACGAAGTGGTTCGATTTGATGTTTGCAAATCAATGAAGCAACCCAAAGATCTGAGTGTATTTTCTGTGGCTGATGTTGTCTTTGATGATAAGAAAGAACGACTTGAAGAAGAGCAAATTCTTGATGATCCTTTGGAGGTTTTGCTCATGAAAGGAGAGAATGAGGATGCTGAAATTTCTGAAGAAGCTATTTGTGCTCTATCGGGATTAGGGACATATCGCTATACTCCCAAGAAGCTGGATCTTGATCTCAAGAATCGACCCACACCACCAGCCAAGCCATCTATTGAAGAACCACCCACACTAGAATTGAAGGAGTTGCCAAGTCATTTGAAGTACGCATTCTTAGGAAGCGGAAACACACTTCCAGTCATAGTGGCAGCCGATTTGGGTGAGCAAGAAGTTGCAGCTCTTATTGCGATCTTACGCAAGTATATTAGAGCCATTGGATGGACCATTGCGGATATTATTGGTATTCCACCCGGGATTTGCACACATAAAATTCAGCTTAAAGAAAAGTGCCCACCCACCATTGAACATCAAAGGCGTTTAAACCCACCTATGCAAGAAGTGGTGAAGAAGGAGATCATCAAGTGGTTAGACGCAGGAGTTGTATATCCTATCTCTGATAGTACATGGGTAAGTCCTGTACAATGTGTTCCCAAGAAAGGAGGTATGACAGTGGTCGCGAATGAAAAGAATGAGCTTATTCCCCTCAGGCCCGTTACTGGATGGAGAGTATGCATGGACTACCGCAAGCTGAATTCTTGGACACTCAAGGATCACTTCCCCATGCCATTGATGGACCAAATGCTAGATCGATTAGCGGGGAAAGGATGGTTTTGCTTCTTGGATGGTTATTCAGGTTATAATCAGATTTGTATTGCTCCCGAAGACTAAGAGAAGACAACGTTTACATGCCCATATGGTACGTTTGCCTTCAAACGTATGCCATTTGGGTTGTGTAATGCACCAGCCACCTTTCAATGTTGTATGATGTCTATTTTCTCTGATATGGTTGAAGACACTTTGGAGGTATTTATGGACGACTTTTCAATTATCGGTGAGTCTTTTGAATCATGTTTGGCAAAATTGAGCATGGCATTACAAAGATGTGTAGAGTTCAACCTTGTGCTGAATTGGGAGAAGTGCCACTTCATGGTAAAAAAAGGAATCGTTCTTGGGCACAAGATCTCTGAAAGAGGAATAGAGGTTGATCGAGCAAAAATAGAGGTAATTGAGAAGCTACCGCCTCCAATTTCGGTGAAGGGAGTTCGTAGTTTTCTTGGCCATGCTGGTTTCTATCGTAGATTCATCAAAGACTTTTCCAAAATTTCTAGTCCATTGTGCAAACTATTGGAGAAAGATGCGAAGTTTGTCTTTAATGACGATTGCTTAAAGGCATTCGAATGCCTTAAAGGAAAACTCATTAAAGCCCCTATCTTGGTAGCACCAGATTGGACGCTCCCGTTTGAGGTCATGTGCGATGCTAGTGGTGTAGCCATTGGTGTTGTTCTTGTACAAAGAAATGAGAAATTATTTCATCCTATCTACTATGCGAGTAAGGTCCTAAATGAAGCCCAAAGGAACTACACTGTTACTGAACAAGAGCTCCTAGCGGTTGTGTATGCGTTTGAGAAGTTTCGTGCCTATCTATTGGGTACTAAGGTGATCGTCCATACAGACCATGCAGCACTTAGGTATCTAATGACAAAGAAGGATGCAAAACCAAGGTTGATTCGATGGGTATTGCTACTGCAAGAGTTTGATTTCAAAGTCAAAGATAGAAGAGGTTGCGAGAACCAAATGGCTGATCACCTATCTAGACTTGAGAATGAACATGTGGCGCAACCTGAAATTTAGATTGATGATGCATTCCCTGACGAGGAGATATTAGCGACAAAAATGGAGAAATTACCATGGTATGCCGACTTTGCAAATTTCGTGGTGAGTAATGTGCTACCTGCCAATTTATCTTACCACCAATGGAGGAAGTTTATGCATGACATTCAGCACTACTATTGGGATGAACCTTATTTGTTTCGAAGATGCGCGGATGGGATCATTCGACGATGTATATCCCATGAAGAAGTGCCTACTATATTGAAAGCATGCCATACTTCGCAAGTTGGAGGACATCATGCAGGCAATCGAACGGCATGAAAAGTATTACAACGTGGTTATTATTGGCCTTCGATATTCAGAGATGCATACGACTATGTGAGAAGGTGTGACCAATGCCAACGTCAAGGTGCTATTTTAAAACACCATGAAATGCCCATGTCCAAAATTCTGGAGGTAGAACTCTTTGATGTGTGGGGTATTGATTTCATGGGTCCATTCGTGAATTCGTTTGGAATGAAGTACATCTTGGTTGCTGTGGATTATGTTTCGAAATTGGTTGAAGCTGTAGCATTGGCCGACAACGAAGGAAAGCGTGTTGTAGCGTTCTTAAAGAAGAATATCTTCTCTCGCTTTGGAGTACCTCGTACTATCATAAGTGATGGAGGATCTCACTTTTGCAACAAGCTATTCAAATCTGTATTGGCCAAGTATGGTGTCAAGAAACACAAGGTAGCTACGCCTTATCATCCCCAAACTAGTGGACAAGTAGAGGTTTCCAATCGCGAGATTAAGCAAATCCTTGCAAAGACGGTTAATGCAAATAGGAAGGATTGGTCTTGAAAGCTAGATGATGCGCTATGGGCATATAGGACTGCATTCAAGACACCCATTGGCATGTATCCTTATCAACTAGTTTATGGGAAGGCTTGTCATCTACCCATCGAGCTTGAATACAAGGCATTGTGGGCATTGAAGCACTTGAATCTGAATTGGGATGATGTGAAGAATCTGAGGTAAGAGCAGCTGAACGAATTAGATGAGTTCCGTCTCCATGCATATGAATGATTGGATTTATACAAGGAGCGGATGAAGAAGTATCATGATCAGCGGATTGTTCGACGAAACTTCCAAAAGGGTGATATGGTACTACTCTTCAACTCCAGATTTAAGCTCTTCCCAGGTAAGTTAAAATCTAAGTGGTCTGGTCCATTTAAAGTTATCCAAGTCTACTCGTCTGGAGTAGTCGAATTGGAAGGCAATAAGGGTGTTGTCTTCAAAGTGAATGGCCAATGTGTTAAGCCTTATATCGGTCCTCTTGACTCGATGAATGACATGGCCATCACTTATCTTGACGAAGTCTAAGTACTCGAGATTACTACGTCGTGCCACGACAATAAATAAGGCGCTAGATGGGAGGCAACCTATCGTTTATCATTTTTCATTTATCGTTTATCGTTTTCTTTCATTCTAGTACTTGATTTGATTTTGATAAATGAAAAATCCAAAAATAAGAGTCGTGCCACGACCAAAACTAAGGCGCTTGGTGGGAGGCAACCCATCGTACTAATAGTTTTCATTTGTTTGAGCGAATATAGGTGCAAGAAGTAGTCAACGAGGAGATTGATTTCAATTGACGATTTGGACGCATTGTATGGTAAAGTTGGTAAGTTAGGAAGGGTGATGCATAAGGCTATCGATTGAGCCTTTCTCACGCCAAAATAGGTTTCGAGGAAGGCTAGGCCTTGGTAAAAGTAGGCCACGAACGATGCACAACCTATCCTATAGCCTAAGGTCTCGGAAGTCATGGGTTCAGACAACCCATTGCCCAAAACCGTGATTTGCCGATCCAGGTATATTATTATACGCTTGCCTAGAGCCTTGTGGCGTATCAGACTCAGACACTCCAACCCTTGCGGTACACTCGGGTTGGGGGCTTCCCCGACGAGTCAATGGCGGATTCCATATAGCTCGTGGAATATCAGACTTGTAAGGGAGTACCACCTAACTCAGAAGTAATACAAAGACCAAATATTGCATTGCCAAGAATGGTTTATGATTTTCAGAAAGTACCCATGTGTTTTGAAAACTAATTTATGTATAATGTTTTGACACATTTCTCTCTACTATTTTATTTTTATAAAAGCTTATTTTGGATTACTTTGCGTACCAGTACATCTGTATTGACTCCCTCCTCCTCCCTCCAGGTTCTGAGGCTCAGTCAAGGGGTCCAAAAAAGCAGTAGATTTTATCAGAGTTGCAACGTTCGGTCGGTGAGCCTTCTTTGTTCCAGAAGGCCTGTCTTTTTCAGATTATGTCACTTATTACAGTTTTGGTTTACTGGGGGCCTTTTCCCAGATTCATACAGATGTTAGATTTTCATGTAGTAGAGATTTTGCAGACTGAGTCAGTTATTATTTAGATGTAGTTGATTTACAATTTTCATGCTTATGTTGAATTCAGAATTGACCATGTTTCCATAGTAGATTATGTTTTCTGAATCTTCTTTTATTGCATGAATGTTGTGTATGATTACCAGATAGAAAAAGGTGTTCTGGGCCTTCATGGTTCGGGATGTCCGTCACGGCCAGGCCCTAGTTTGGGTTGTGACAAAGTTGGTATCAGAGGACGGTTCATGGTCCCAGGGTATCTGTGATCTAATAGGCTTGAATGTTGTATGCAATAGATTAAGTTTATTTGATTCGTAACAAAGTATGATGTTGTATGTATGAGGTAGAAGTATGCCCAAGGTGATATGGAGTTGCGACATTTTCTAAGACTATTACATGTTGCGTGTGGCTAGTAGGCATAGTAGTACCGTTGAGTTGCTAGGTAAGGTTTCTTCTATTATATAAGTTATGCGATTAACGGTCTAATATTAGAAGGCTAAGTAGTGTAGAGTGGATTTTTATGTGATAAGAAGGGGGGATGTGTATGTATGCTCATGAGAATGTGATTTTTAGGTTGATGACGATTGAGATTAGCAAAATTTAAGAGTAGCATTCTGGGAAAGCAATGCTTCTAGAGTATGCATTAAGTAGTCATAACTCCTCGTAGTTTTCTCGATTTGATGTTACTTAGTAACAGGCTTAGAGAGCTGACAATTTGAATGATTCCATTTTTCTAAGTGTTGAAGAAAATGACTTAGTTACATTTTGAGCTCCCAATCTTTGATGATTTTATTTTCGACCTTCCCGACCTCCGATTTTAGATTTTCTTATTGATTCATGATTGGGGAAGTCAAGGGTAGTCTTGGATGAGTTTTAGAATTTTTTGGGCGTCTTTTAGGGCATGTTTGGATGGCCAAAATAGTGGCATCATGCGATATGCATGCGTCGCATGGTATAGTGCTGTGCGATGCAGCATACGAAGCATGCTCCAGTTCGCTGGGATAGAGCATACGACGCATGCTCTGCTGCACGTACCTGAGAATTTCAGCATTTACACTCCATCTATTAAAGGGAATTTGGGTCAAATTCCACCCACATTAATTCGGCCTATACACCAAATTTGAGTAGCAAAACAACACGTTAGCCCCAAATTTATTATTTTCCCAAATTGAAATCATCCTTCCCTGCCAAGAATAGAAATCCTAACTCTTAAGTATTTAGAAGCGTGAATGTCCATGCCTATAATGATGTTAGTCATGAGTGGATGATTTTGGGGTTAGCGGAAGTTATGATTAGTATCCTTGAAAGGGGGATGTCCCAGAAGGAATTTAGTTTCTTTATGTTAAATTATTGAGGGAAGTTTGTGTTCATGTGTATACCGATATCCCCTATTGTATAAAGAATTGTAGTTATAGATTGATAAACAGTTTTGGGATTGTGAATTTGATCTAAGGGGGAGATATTGAGTTAAGGTAGTTTTCAAATTTTCTCATTTTCGCAAGTTAGGGAAGAGTCATGATGGACCTCCTCCTATTCAAGTGTGTTCCTCCTACTTCAGTTTAAGAGTTCATTCTACCAAGGTCACATGTATTCAAGTCCTGCCGATGTCTAAGGTTTGAGTTCTCTATGTAAGTCATGTCATGTTCTGATGTCCAGACAAGAAAAAGTAATGTCCCTCAGCGACCTAATACTCCAAGTATCCGAGCCATAGGTTATGTTGCTCATGATCCAAACCTATGTCTCATGACATGCTCGTTCCTAAGGAAATATGTTTCTGTATGTTGTGGAATCATTTTATGTTGGAATTAGACAAAGTGATAAAGTCTATGCTAACTCATGGAAAATTTTCAGCTCCTTGAATGGGGAGAAATCACTTTAAGTGAAATCCTTACCTTAGTTGTTAGTGATGTAAATTTTGGCTTTATGCCACATAGATCATGATATGTACATCCATGTTTCTCATTTTGGTTTATCCTAAGGGAACCACCATGGGTTGTGTTCGTGCCAAATGACCCTTTACGTATGATCCAGACGCTTGATATCGGAAGCACTCCGTGCCTATTATATCGTATCTTCACTTCATATCCCTCCTCTAATAGTGCAATAAGTACGAGTGATGGTTTGATGTTTATGCTCGGGTCCCTTAATGACCCTCCATATGTTAGTATGATGATGGTTGTGGAAGTGCAGCAGTGTGTTAGGTATGGGAGTAGATGTTCTTGAAGGTGATAAATTTGATGTGATTCTCGAGCTAAGGCTATAGGTGAGAAGGAAATGAAGGAGCTGAACTTTTGTGGTGCGAAATAGCTAAGGAAAAAAAAGAGTTATGGCAAAACTATTTGTGAGAGTGATTGAAATTGATGATCGCAGTGAGGAGAGATCCATGTAGTAGGTGTAGTAATGACAGGCTTAAATTTTGTGTTAGGTGAAGAAATAAACCAATGTGCCATGTGGTTAGTATTCCTTGAATTAAGACTTGAGTTGTTGGATTATAGTGATGAGGTGAGATGATTTATGGATATGATGTAGAGTACAGGGTCCCGTAGTTTAAGTTAGCACCTTTTTCCTTCGAGTGACGCTTCAATATAGAAGTGTATTACAGTGGAAATCAAATTTGTGTGGTTAGACGTGTAAGGGGAAAATTGTAAGTTGGGAATGATGAGGCATATAATTTATTGTTTGGGGCATAGACAAATAATGTCTCCAAGCTTAAGTCTTTTAATTGTATCTTGTAAGATGGAGAAGGATAATATTCTTATGTCCCGCGAGAATCCCATCTCATGTCTTGTACCGATCTTAATAAGGCCAAGTATTCTTAGGAAAATTCATGTCTTACAATGCTTTGATCATGTGCCACAAAATACATGCCAAGATCATGTCGATGCCATGTTTCATCATCTCATGTTTCGTGCATTCACGTTTCACTAGGGATTATCATGAAGCTTGATCACTGCCTTCACATATTTTGTCGAGGAAAAATGTTCAATGTGAGACTGTGTTCTTTATTCTACACTCTTAGAGCTTCAAAAGGTCCCTACCCATCATTCGGGGACGAATGATCCCAAGGGTGAGATAATGTAACACCCCGTACTTTCAGGCTAGAATCAAGACCGTCGTCCTTACACGTATAGACCCAAACTAGATGATTCCTTGTTAATATATGTGTGGTGATCAATCCTATAGTGTAATAATACCTTTGAATATGAATTGAGTTCACAAAAATCCCCTAACTCTAAGACGAGTTGAAAACATTTCTACTGAATAAGTTTTAGTGGATGTTTAAACTTGGGTCAACTTCCATCGACCATAACTCCTAGTATATGATGAATTAGAGTGCCTATTATATATCAAATGAAATGTCTTCAAATAAGCTTTCCAAATATACCAATTTCGCCTAAATCCGATATCCGAGCGAAAAGTTATGGCCATTTTAGTGACTGAGACAGTAGCAACATGCGATAAGCGTGCGACACACGCCCTATCGCACGCTCCAAATTTTCAGATTCTGTTTCCGCATTTTTAAGGGAAAAATGGGTATTTTCAGCCCCCCTTCTTCAGCTTAAACACGGGATTTTAATCCCAAATGACCTGATTATTGATATTTTCATCAAATTACTCCAAGAACACTCTCTAGGGTTTCAAACTAAAAACCCAAATAAATCAAGATTCAACCGTGAGTTTTCGAAAGTGATTAAAGATTTGGACCCCCCACACCAAAGGATTCAAGAATCATTAAATTTTCTCCGTAATCAAGATACGCGGGGTTTTCCTAAAATCTCAGGGCATAGAAATCATGTTTTTAAGAAAAGAGTTTCGGATTTGTGAATACAATCATGTTTTAGAAGTTTTGATGGTATTTTTTTGGTCTTTAGGCCTTCCCCAAATTGATTTGAATTGATATATGTATATATGTACATGTTTTAATGTTGATGATTGAATTGAGAGCATGATTCATGTGAAAATCCTTCTCTTGTTATGATTTTTATTACTTATCATATGATATGGATTGTTTTTGAAATACATCTTGAAAAACATGTTACGAAGTGTCTTAAATTATGAATGATTTAGTTATGAATATTGAATTCCAAAGAGAGGGTTGTTTGTATTGAAAAATATTAAAAATACATATAATGAAAGAGTGCATGGATTTTGCCAAAAGCACATGACCACATTATGTTTGAAGAGTTCTTGCATAGTTTTTACTTATGCTTCCGGAACATGAAATCTCTTATACTATTTGCATGTTTGGGTGGTCTGAACTATGTTTTAATGAAAGAATTATGCATGATGCATTATGGCTAAGAAATAGGACTTGCAAGTCTTGGTGTGACGACACCAATTCAGATTATTCCATGATAATTCAGAACAGAATAGAATGCATGTTTGAAATCAGGCTTTTCAGATGTTGAAACTAGAAAAATGCATGATTAAGAACAGGATAAAAATGGGCACAAAGAAATCTTAGGTGGTTCCCCGAAGATGGCATGGGTTCAGACAACCCGTTGCCCAAAACCGTGATTTGTCGATCTGAGTATATTATTATACGCTGGCCTAGAGCCCTGGGCGTATCAGACTCAGACACTCTAACCCTTGTGGCACACTCGGGTTGGGGGCTTCCCCGCCGAGTCAATGGAAGATTCCATATAGCCCGTGGAATATCAAACTTGTAGGGGAGTGCCACCTAACTCAGAAGTAATACAAAGACCAGATATTGCATTGCCAAGAATGGTTTATGATTTTCAGAAAGTGCTCATGTGTTTTGAAAACTAATTTATGTATAATGTTTTGACACATTGCTCTCCACTATTTTATTTTTATAAAAGCTTATTTTGGATTACTTTGCGTACCAGTACATCTGTATTGACTCCCCTCTCCTCCCTCTAGGTTCTGAGGCTCAGTCTAGGGGTCCAGAAAAGCAGTAGATTTTATCAGAGTTGCAACGTTCGGTCAGTGAGCCTTCTTTATTCTAGAAGGCCTGTCTTTTTCAGATTATGTCACTTATTACAGTTTTGGTCTACTGGGGGCCTTGTCCGAGATTCAGAAAGATGTCAGATTTTCATGTAGTAGAGATTTCACAGACTGAGTAGTTGTTATTTAGATGTAGTTGATTTACAGTTTTCATGCTTATGTTGAATTCATAATTGACCATGTTTCCGTAGCAGATTATGTTTTCCGCATCTTCTTTTATTACATTAATGTTATGTATGATTACCAGATAGAGAAGGACGTTCCGGGCCTTTATGGTTCGGGATGTCCGTCATGGCCAGGCCCTAGTTCGGGTCGTGACAGGAATTATGTTGACCGAGGAGAAGGTGTTAGGCACCCCCCGTTCTCGTGGTTCGACTACGTTTGCTTGGTGGAGCATATCGGCTAATTTGAACACTATGAATGTATAAACCAAACAAAACACACAAAACAAACAAACAAACACACGAAACCAAATAAATCTAAAGTATAATGTTCAGTCCAATTATACAGTCCCGAAATAAATAAATAAATAAATAAATAAATGCGAAAATAAATCCTATCTAACCCACACTAATCCTATTTACACTCCACGGCTCCATCCAACACCTCGGGCCTTCACCACGAATATCTTTCAAGTACAAGATACTTCGGGTAATTCCCTGGCCAAATGAATACATTTTTTTTGTGCGAGAAGATCAACTATTCAGCAGAATTTCAAACATTCCGCGGAATTTCCAACATTCAACCAAAGCCACTGATTCTAAACATTTGCCTACCCAACCTATTTGCCTAAACCAATCGACGTATCATGATACTATCAAATTCAATTAACGTTCATTTCAAGTTATACGACCAATGAAATCAAACTAACCAAAATCGCCAATTATATCAAGTTTCCAATTCTCTCCCCCAAACCCATTTTTAACCACATGATTAGCGCATGCTTCTATTATCCATTCACCTCTCAAAATACGAAACCAATCATTGACGCAAACAACCAACGAAGATTCGAACTAAGCACACAACACATAAATCATCCACACCCACAACATCAATAAATAATCAAAAATAAGGTAAAGATCGGGAGAAGAAATGGACCTTTGAAGAATCGATAACGTTGATAATAATGTTTAAGAAAACCAAATTCGAGAGCCCGAATGGAAAACCTCAACGACGATAAAATCCCAACTCGGTATAGAGACACCGCAATCCGAGACTGACCACGACAAGATGACTGAGACCAACAGTGTACGAATTCTCTCAAACCAGTGCTAAAACCAAAGGACCAAAACCAGAAACCCCATTCGAGCGAACCAAGCCAGTATGCAAAAGTTATCACAAAATCGATTCGAAAAAAAGACGAATGAGTCAGCGCTGGTTCGATCAATGATGGGAACCCCGAAGCTAACAACGAATTTTGGCTAAAAGTTCACTGTTTCCGTCCAGATTCAACTAAAACTAATGGAAAACGAAGAAGATTTTGAGGAATTTCAACACTTTGGTGGATTTTTGAACCTGTAATACCTGGATTCGACTAACACAGATAGTTCCGGCGATGGGTTCGCCGGAAAAGCTCGAACCCTCCATTGTCCCTCTCTCTCTCTTCGGCGCTCTTTCTCTCTCTATTCTATGTGTGTATGTGTGTGTGCCATTTTTTGTATGCTATCTCAGAAAAAAAAAAAGAAAAATCACGTTACTTTATCTAAGAAGAAGAAAAAAATGGCGTCACTTTTTGCTCAAGATGATGTTGATAAAAAAAATGGGTCCCCTTTCTCTCTCCCTGTCTATGATATATATGGAAGAATGGAATTCTATATCTATTCAATGAATAATAAAAAATAAATAAAAGTGGGGCATGGTATATGTGTTCAATGCTCCTTCCAGGAAGATTCCTAGTGGGTATTAGTATCATATTCCTTTTTTTGGTCTTTTGTGAATTCATAAAAAAAATGTGAGAAAGGGGTTTGGGGGGGGGCGTGAATGGGTGAGGGGGTAGGGGTAGGGTAGGTGAGGTGTGAGGTGTTCCCTTTTAATTGGAGGGGTAGAGGTTAGGTGTCCATTTTTGCTTGGGTGGGTTGTTGGAATATTAGAATGAGACAAAGTTTGTTATGACTTGTTATTTGGATAAAACAAAACAAAAATAAAAATAAATACATAAATAAGTAAAAGATGAGGTGGTTATTTATTTTCTTGAAAAAAATTATAAAAATGGGGTTAAATTGTGTGATATCGGAATAAGAAATATTTTTGACAGGACAAAATTATGTGTCTACATTCATCACTGCTGTTTATCATGGTTAAAAATAAGATTTAAAATATTATTGTTAAAAGTGGACTAAAATTAATATTTTATTTTTATTTTTAAAGATGCAACAACAGGATTGATGAAATATGCTTAAAACTTCTTCTCTACATGTAGCTAAACAAAATCATCATTATCGCCAAACTAGTTCCAGCTTGATTTTGAAACTGCTTTGAACCTGTATTTAATCTCGTCTCACCAAACAATTGGATTTTTGAATCGTAAGCTCTGATACCACTTGTAGGGTTCAAAATCGAGAGTGTGTCATGCGGAATTTTATAGTTTGCAAACCACAAAGACGATAAGTTAGTCGACAAAAAAAAAATACTAAAAACATATTATTAATAAGGTTTGGTCAAACGACCAATATATTAAAAATAATATTGGAAAACTTAAAATCTATTAGGAGAAAATCTCCCCTAAATAAAACTCTTTAAACGACTAAATTGTGGATGCTATTGTGTTAAAATATGAGAAGATTAGTCTTCTATTTATAGAGTTCTAAAATCTTTCTTGTTAGCCAAATATGGAAAAGAATTATATTTTTATTTTAGGAAAAATAAAAGTAATTATGGTATTACTTTTATTTTCCTTTTAAGAAAAATAAAACTTATTTGGTAAGAAAATCAAGGAAAAATCTGTAACAACTGTCATTAGTAAATACCTCCAAAAAAATATTTTACGACAATTAAACTATTATAATTAATTAGTTGTCGCTAAAGATATTTTTGATGCAGCGTTAATGCTAACAATGATTAGCTTCTTAAACAGAAGTAGCAAGTATTAACAATGCTTGTATTAGTTAAACATACATTATTTTTTAACATAACGTTTGGTTTGATATATTAAAAATAATATATATTTATATAATTTTTATGAAAAGATGTTTTTTACTGAATTACCCTTCCTTCAACCTTCCTTTTACAATCTGTTTTCAAGGTGTACAAGCAACAAAGCTCAAACAGATTCCTATTTCAAAGTGAAAATTACAAGAAATAAAAATAAAAATTACAAGAAATAAGAATGTAAATACAAAAACAATCATTCTAAATACTTTGAACTTTATGATTAATAATACTTGATATTAACATTTCAAAGTTTCTATAGCAAGCAAGTTGCAGTTAAATGTCCAAGAATATCATCCAACATATATAAGAATAAATTTGAGGACTTGAATATAATGTAAACTTACTGTGGTAACTATGTAGAGAATTTCTTCTCGGATGAACCCTTTTTGTTGTATCTCATACAAGTTCATCAAATAACACCCTCTTTTCCATGGTAGAGTACAAAAATAGAGAGCATTTTTTGAATATGGTGGGAAAGGAATAGGGGATGTGATATGGTGGGAAAAGGAGGGAAAATAATTCAAGGGGTAGTAATGTCATTTAATAAATTAATATATGTGTTGAAAGTCTTGCATTACTAATACATGGAAAATGGTGTGTATTATTAATACACATCTCAATACACAATAGAGTGTATAATTAATACAAAGAAAAATTCTTTTGGCCATAAAATATGGCCATAATTTGGCTATAATGGCTCAAATTTGATAATAAAGTTTATTCACATTGTAAACAGGTTTACATATTTACATTCTAACCCTTTTCTCCCAAATTTATATTTTCTTTCTTCATTTATTCTTCTAGCTATTTCCAACACATAGGGATTGAACATCTAACTTGTTTACTTATTTGTTTGTTGACATTGCATTTTAAAATAATATCTATACAAACAAAGAAGAAAAACGTTAAGTTATTTCAGTTATTTGAATAATTTTTTTAATTTAAAATCATATTAAATTTAAAAATAATTTTAAAATTGCTGGATATTTTTAGAATGATATATAAATGACTGAATGATAATTTAAAAATAATTATAAACAGTTTTATTTGTCTTTGTTGGACAGTTATTCCATTTGGACACATTTTTAGAATGAGAATTTAGAATATAAAATAATTAAAAAATTTAGAAAAGTAATTTTTTTCAAGTTTATTGACATTCTGTTTTTATAATTTATCAACAGAAAAATAAAATTACTTAAAATTATGTAATTAGACAAGAAAAAATATTAAAATTATGTAATTAGACAAGATAAATTATTAAAATTTCTAATGATACAAATTTACTTCTAGAATTTATTTCTCTGAGTTTTTAGCTATTTAAAATCTTGTTGTGTATTTTTTTCAAAATTTTTAATCTAAAGGATCGAGAATGTAGTAAATTCAACAACGTCAGGTCTGCTGCTTCAATTAAATTAAAAGAGATATCAATAAAACATGCCTACTAAATTTTTTTTATATTTTTCTATAGGTAATTATTTTTATTCTTGTAATATAGAACTTAATACACTTACTTTGATTCAATAATTTGCTAATCATTATATATATTTGCCACTAATATAACCTCTAATAAGTAATTTTACCAATTATTGAGTTTAAATAAATTTTAAAACGATTTAGATAATTATTTAAATATAATTTAAAAATATTATCAATGACAATTAAAACTCAAAATAGTTTAGACATAGTAGATATCGATTCAATATAAAAATTATAAAATGCATATAGTTCATATATGTCGACTCTAGTTAACATTAACTCAATAGAGTCCCACATTGATGTTACAGTCTTGAACCCATATATTACATCGATTTGAAAAATTATGAATCATTACTTATGATTGTTATTATATATAACCTCTATTTAAATAATTTTATCAAATATTATATTTAAATAAATTGAAAATAGTTTTTAAAATTTAATGTGTAAACAATTCAATAACAACAAACAAAATTCAAAACATTTTAGACATTAACAAACTATAAAAATCATAAAATTATACATAGTTCATTTGGGTCGATCCTAGTTAACAGCAACAAAAGAGAGTCCAACGTTAATGTGGTAGACTTGTATTTCTATGTCACGTCGATTTGATCCTGTAAATCATTATTTAATATGACCTATAATTAAGTAATTATATTAATTAATATATTTATACAAATTTAAATTGCATATTTAAATAATTTTTAATCTAATTTGAAAATATTTCAATAACAACAACAAAAACTCTAAACACTTTAGACATGATAAATATTGACACATTATAGTAAACAATAAAAACATATAATCTATAAGTGTCAGCCCTAGTCAACATCAATCTAAGAGAGTCATATGATGTTGTAACAAGTTGTCTACTCCGATTTAATAACTTTTGAATCGTTACTTACATTGTTATTAATATGATCTTTAATTAAGTATTTTATTAATTGTTATTAATAGATTTAGATAATTTTTTTAAAAAAAATTGATAATATTCCAGTCGTCAATTCAAAAGACTTTAGAAATAATAGACATCGACACATTAAACATAATTGGTATAAACGTTTATAATTTTCAATCAAACGTATTTGGAAACATACTGTGAAAATTGAAACGTATTTTCAAATCGATTTAAACATAATTTTTTACTAATTCTAATTCTCGAGTAAAAAATTTTCTCTAATTCTTTACTAAAATATTTTTCCTCCATACTTAAATATTTTTTTCAGTAAAACGTATTTTCAGTATTTGGAAACATACAGTGGTAAATACATTTAGAATTTGCCAATTTTTATACATACTCGTTATTTGTTAATTTAAGTATAATTTTATAATTTAAAATATAATCATTATTGTTAGATACGTTTTCAAATACATTTACTTAGATTGACATTCTTAATTTCAGTTAGTATAATTTTACACCTTTTCAAGTTAAAAATAATAATTAGATAAAGATCTCAATATTTTAGCATGATCTCAGTCAATGCTTATTCTTTCATAGTAAGAATTTTATTTGTGACAGTAAAAGACAATCAATACTTAAATTTGAACATAACATCCTTGACTCTAGCTATGACTGTTCAGAATCGAATCGAAATCAATAATCTGTAATGACATTTTGGTTAGTGAACTAGTGGTTTGACTTATCGAATTACGAAGTGTAAAGTATGTGTGATTTGTTGTTATCGCAATATTTTACAAATTATATTTGAAAATTATATATATATATATATATATTAATTTTATTTAAGCGTAATAATAAAAAAATAATTTATTAGAGATCATTTAGTAACAAATATAAGTAATAATTCACAATTTATCAAATCGTCGTAATATAGGGGTGAAAGAGTCATATGACTAACACTTATATCTCTCGACAGATGTGAACTATATGCATAATTTTCGTAAGTGTCAACGTTTATCAGGTTTAAGGTATGTTGAGTTGTCATCATTGTGATATCATACAAATTATGCCTGAGAATTATTTAAATATATATTTTAATTTTATTTAACCATGTACTTAAAAAAATAAAGAATTATAGATCATTTTAGTAACGAGAAGGGAAAGTCAGAGAAGAACATGAGAAAAAAAATAGACAGTAAATGTAGTGTTTGAGTTATAACAAAAAATATGTACGTTTTTTAAGAAATATACATATTTTAACGGTATACGACTATTGATATTCTTGCCTAAGAATTTGTGTTGCAATTAAATTGCAATATAGGGAGTATACATATTTTAGTGCTTAATTACCTTAACTTTAAAAAAAATAGAAAAAGATTCCGAAAGGCTATTATAGACTTTTTAATATTATGGACATATTATGGTCAAAGTTTTATGGCCATATTAGTTATGCATAATCAAAAATATGATACCAAACATGGTACTACCAATGCACAAAACTAATGCATGTATTAAACTTTTAGTAACTCTACCAAACGACCCCTAACGGGTCGTTTGGTAGAGTGTATAAGAATAATGCTGAATAAGGTGTATTAGTAATGCTTGTATTATTTATGCAAGTATTAATAATGCTGGTATTATTTATACATACATTATCTTTTACATAACGTTTGGTTTGATGTATTAAAGATAATATATATTTATATAATTTTTATAAAAGTATGTTTGTTTATCAAATTACCCTTCCTTAGTCCTTCCTTGAATTCTTCCTTGTACGTTGTATTTTCACCCGTGCAAGACTAGCAACAGTTATACTCTGGAGAAATGGAAAATCTACTTTTCATTTCTTCTCTGAATTCAAAAATTCTGGCAATGAAATCAACAGAATTGTAGCTGGAAAGGGGAAGAACTCAGAAAATAAGAATAATCAAGTGGAATAGCCCTTACAGAGCTGAAATAGTTGAAAAAATAGGTGGATTCCGAAAGATGGAGTTTTATTAAAGCCACCGCATCGATCGAGGAAGAGAAAGATGGATGGGTTTACTCTATACACAAAAGAGGAGTTGGGTATTAGGAGGTCTAATGTTCGAGGTACCCACTTTAACTTTTGATTGTAATTGTTGTTTTTAGTTGTGCTGGGATGCAAAGAAATCATTGGACACAGATGTATTTTATATTAACTATTGGTTATGCATCTACTTGTTTCCAATAAGGAGGAAAAAGATCGTTATTTCTCAAAAAATAAAGGATGATTCTGCAAGATCTTGTTAAATTTTGATCTTGTATTTGACATGTCTTGTGAATTGGTAACGGGAGTTGCAAGATAGAGTGGCAAAGGCGAAGGATCGTAAAGATGAGATCATTAAGATTCGCAGGGAGATAGTAGACTTCCATGGGGAGTGTGTTTTGCTGAAAATTATAGTGCCCTCAACTATGTTCATAATTTTGAGTTCTTTCTCAACTATGTTCATAATTTCAAGTTCTTTCTTTGAATGTGAAAATTAGTTACACCTCAGAATTTTACGGGCGCCTCTGAGAAGTCTCGATAAATGCGCAAGACTTAACATTTCAGGCTTTTGTTGTACGTTTGTATCTACTGTGATTGTCTGATTATTGTGAACCAAGATGGTGACATCATAAGTCACTTTATAATCTCATAGGTAGCGATGAGCATTGACAGATGTAGCTCTTTGGCAATTGGTTCATCTCAAGTTCTTTCATTGTGGTCTATACATGAAATATTTGTAAATCGACTATAATTTCAACTAATATTACATCTAAATCTATAATATTATTAGTATGAGTTCAATGCTAAAAACCTTAAAGATCGAACTTGATTCGGTGATGATCCAATCTGATCTATTTCTATTTTATCTTATATCTTACTAGTGTAGACTGTTAGATAGGGTCAGCTATACCTTTGAGGTGTTACTGATGAGTAGATTCTTCTTCTCTGGCTCGAGAATGTTTTCTAGGTAGTCATTGAATTCATTTCTTCTATGGCATCAATAACATGGAAAAGGAGAAAAGGTTGTCTCGGGTATTTGTGTGTTGAAATAATTTTCTTCCTCGCTCTTCACATTTGACCGTTCTAAATGTTAGTGTTATCATTGAACGATGAATATGCTGCAAATTTCACGTTCTTACGAGAGTACCTTTCCCTTTCCTAAAATACAGGTGCTAGCAATGTTTATGGATTCTTCGCTGCTGCTTTTCTAAAATACACTGATGCTTGCAGTGTCTCTGGATGCTTCTCCTAACTTCTATTTGCTAGGTTTTATGTTAGCTTTTAACATATGTTTCCTTCTTTCTTTCGTCTATACAGATGAGCTGGATTTTCCTTAACCAAATTCAGAAGGTGGAGAAGAAAATCGGATTGTGATTGTTGCAAAAGAGATGCATCATCCCCTTTGAGTTGAGCTATATTAGAAATAATATCTTTGCCTTGTTGTATTAGTACTGTTTACGCTCGCTCTTTACTTTCAGTTTTTTCATGCCTTCAAAGTGAAAGGGTGCTTTAAGATTTCTCTGGTGATTGATACATTGAGTCGCGGAAGGAAATTTAGGTTAGGCATTTGTTCTATTCAATATTCCTACCAATTTAGTTTTGGGAAGGACTACTTTTATCCAAAATTAGATGGAAAGATTCTTTTAGCTGAATAATCTATGTACTTCAAAAACTATCTTGAAGTAGGATTCTGGAGTTCTACACCAGTTTTGGCTTGCCCTCTTGAGCTTGATCTTGTTACCTAACTATGGTGATGTTTAAATGGTTAAATTTCATTTGTTAGCATCCATCTTGGTATGTGCTATTGAGTATTGGAGTAAAAATGCTTCAATATGTTGTGCTCCATTAGATTGTTATATCTCTTGTGTATGCAAAAAAGATGTAAAATCATGTTCATGAATATGATATTTCATTCTTTCATGAGTTGTAATGCATAATTCTATGGCAAGATGGACAAGTTACTAAAAAAGATCATTTCTGTATTTCTTTTCATATCCGACACAGATGCGGAAACATTTTTAAAGGGTCTGAGCAAAATATTTACTTGAGGCAATATGATCAGTAGGAGAAAAGAAGCATCTAAGAAATATATCAACAAGAAGACACTATTACCTTCACAAAATAGCAATAAGTTACATCTTACAAAATCTTGCCTGAACTATTCAAACATGTCTTGACATTGCAGAAATAAACACAAAACCATACAATGTCTGAACAGACGATGATACGTATGAACAGACGATAAAATATAGTTCCATCAGAGTATGAACGGTCGTTTGGTTTGGAAATTGTTATCCCGGGATAACTAATTATCCCGGGATAAAATAAAAGAACACATTTTCCTTTGTTTGGTTGGAGGGATTAATCCAACCCGGGATAACTTATCCCACCATTTTCTCCTTAGTGATGGGATAACTTATCCCATATACATAGTGGGATAAGTTATCCCGGGATAACTAATCCCGGTATTAGTTATCCCGAGATAACAATTTTCAAACCAAACGACCCCTATAGCAGATATAAACACAAAGCTCCCGTCAGTTGCAAAGAGCGAATGTTGGGGGCTAAAATTCTCAAGATGGGTCCATGTACATGCTCATCATTTTCATAATCAATTGTTTCATACTCGCATACATTCACAGTTCTTAAGTAAGGAGAATCAAATGTTAGATCATTGTAGCCCCAGCATGAAAACAGCTCAAAGAATTCCAGTTTTGGAGCACCCACCATAATCTCACGAAAGCTTTTATCCTGCAACACTGAGAACCAGAGGGATAACTTTATCAACAAGTTCCATCTTATCTGCATATCAGGTACAAACCTACAGCCCCACAACTTCAATATCTTGAGTGACGAATTGCAATACAAACATTGAGGCGGAAACTATTCATAATAGTATGTTTCAAATTCTATAAAGAGATCTTCCACATTATTCTTCCCCGCATATGAAATCCATCCCTCATAATCATTAGGACAAAGAGAATTCAAATATAGTTCAATTCTAAGTCTCTTGATCTTACAAGTGCCACGACAAATTAAGGCTCGATTTACAAAGGCCAAATACTTCTCATAGGGAAAGAAACCTTCAATACTAAAATAAAGCTCTTGAACATTAATCCACAGGCACTACCAGTTGGTTACCATCAGCACTAAAATAAAGATCTTGAACATTGGGTTGCAAAAACTCTCGAGCTCTTTCATTTTTTCCTCAAACTTATCAGCCTCAGCAAGTTGGTTACCATCGATCCATTGGATGGATTGCTCAATGGAAATATTGGTGTTTCTGGGAATGAATACAGTCATGAAACCTCCAGCAGTTTCCAAATCAAATGATAGAGGGGTAACATCCAACAACAAAAGGTCCTGATAGAGTCGACCACTTTTTTACTTGTTAAACCCAAGAAAACTTGAGCTCCAGCTATTCAATTTTACACAACAATTTAGCCATGCACTTCTAAACTAATTTCTGGTGGTAATATTCATTGAAGCAAACTTGTTGCACAACCATCTGATAAAAATTATACACTGATCAGAAAGTTAAATTCCAAAGCAGAGGAGGTTCTTGAAAGTTAAGAGTAGCAGATAAAAAGGAAATGGTTATACTTCCCCGCTAATTGTCATAGCAGCTATCAAATTGCACCATAAAATCTAGAAGTCAAACAGCTACAAAGAGAACTTGAATAATTGTCGTAGCAGCTATAAAATTACATATACACTTAACATTTGTTCTAGAGTTGAGATATTTAACAAACATTAGTTACACAAAAATTTATCATTCTTAGGTCCATAACAATAACTAGAGGTGTCAAAAAATGGCACTATTGTCATACTTTAGAGTTGTTAATCAAGCAAAAACGATCAAACTAGTGTCGCCACTTATATCCATAAGTTTTGCATACTTCAAAGTTCATCATGGACAGCCATCCACACCATTGTGTTGCGCTCATTTTCACCCATACTTAAAAATAAATCCATTTTTTTATCATCTTTACAGAGAACCATTGCAGCTTTGATACGCTGTTGTACAGTGTACAATTCCAAAAATACAGGGGATTTAAGGATGTAATAAACTTGACAACAAACATCGGATCGATCACACTCCCCTAGGTTTTCAATCAAGGCACCCATTCTTTTGTCTTTAACTTCAGTAAAAAAATTTAGAACTTCCATCATTCCCTCAATAAATGTCTTATTATCATCCTCCACTATTTTTTTCCTTTTCTTGTTTTTTTCTTTTTCATTAATATTAGAAGAGGACCTTTTAGCATACTCACCTTGTTTATGAGTGTGTCGGGATCCAACATTTTCATTTGCAGATGTTCCAGCACTAGCTCCAGCGACATTCTCTCCTCCAGTAAACACACTAGGTCCAGTGGCATTTTCAGCTCCACCAAATGAACTAGGTTTAGTGGCATCTTCAGCTGTAGTAAATGCACTATGTCCAGCGGCATTTTCAGTTTCTCCAGTACCTATTTTAGAGCTATGATAAACATCACCTTCTTCTTCATCATCAACATCAATAAGAAATCCCAAACTCATGTCATTGCAAAGTTGTGGAGTTCGACTCTTTTAAATTTCCTCAATAGCATCTAGCGGTGTTTCCGCAAACTCTCTAGTTGCTCTATCCTTGCTAAAGATTTCCTCCCAATCCTCAAACATTGGCCATTTCTTAGTATTCATATTCTTTGCTTTTGGTTCAGCCTACAAAAAAATAATTAAAATATAGCGTAATGCCATATTCATCAATTATGAAAGAATTTAAGAGCAACAAACTTCAATTAATCTAGCTCTTATTCCTTCAAATAGAAAAAAACTTCAGCAAATCAAGATGTTTACTAGAATTCACACTCATTTAGATAGGCTATCAATTGACTTCGATAAATGTTGTGTAGTAGACTATCAGAAATGACACAAATGACTTCCATAAATGACACATAATACGAAAATTGAAAAAACTCACAAAGACAATCAGAATAGTAAGTCGGATCATATTAATTACCTTCAAAAAATTATCCCAAAATGTTGGATCGTCAATTAATATAGCTCCATCACTATATTGGAAGCTCAAACCACTTTGGATCTTTAGGAGAGCTATAATTCCATAACATTTTTTCCAATATCGCATTTTATTTTTGATGTGTGGTTCACCTTTTAATGCACTCTTAGGATGATGTTTGTGGATATAACGTTCTAAATCCATCAAGTGTCCTGGTCTAAAAGTTCCATTATCGCCTCTCCAACCATTAGCACGTAACTCTTTCAATCCATCTAAAAGAGTTTGTTCTTCCTCTGGAATCCATATCCTTCGCGTCGATGGAGTTGAGTTGCTTGGCTTTTTTGATGCCTTGGTTGATGATGTCTGACTATTCATTTCACCTATAAATCTTGTATAATAGATTATCAGAAATGTGAAAAATATAGCATCACAATAACTTCAGAAAGTGTGCAGAAATATCAAAAATATATTTTTAAATTATGCTACACTTTACAGTCAGAGAATAACATGAAGTTAAGCTCCCAAAGATTAACTGATTCAACTAACCAACACTATAAATTATATCATACAATAATCGAAGTTATAAGGAGTACAAAAGGATGTGCTATTAAGCTCACAAAAGTTAAAAGTTCCTGGCAGCTATACAACACATACAAGACCAATTCTAAAGAGCTAATAAAGTCTAAAAGTAGTCCATAGCTAACAGGTAGTAATATAGTCTCGAAAGTGGTAACAAATCAATTATTAGTTCTTTCATTCCATATTTGTTAAGCCAACTCATTCCTCCAACTGCTCCACTCCTCCGACGATTCAACAACGTTAATATTTTTGTGTTGATATTCCGCTTGTTCTTCCATATCACTGTCCAATGGATCCACTTCCATCTCTCTACGAATAAAGTTATGAATCAAGCAACAAGCACTAATTACCTTGTTATGAACCTTAACTGAGTACCATGAAGGGCTTTTAAGAATTCCCCAACGTCCTTTTAGGAGACCGAACGCCTTTTTAATAACATTACGAGCCCTAGAATGCCTCATGTTGAAAAGTTATTCTTTACATCGAGGTGATGGATTGTCACCTCGCCAATCCTTCAACCAATATCTATATCCTCAAAAAGGTGACAGAAAACCTTTTCCATTTGTATATCCTCCATCGCACAAGTAATAATTACCTATAATATAAACATATAATTTAGTTATTTCTATATAATATTCAATCCATGATGTAACTTGAAAGCATATACATGACCTACCCTTGGGGATTTTTAAACCATTTCTTCTTACTATAGCATCTCGTAAAACACGGCCATCGGCAGCTGATCCTTCCCAACCAGGTAACATATACGTAAAATTGAGGTTTCTATCACAAACTCCCAAAACATTAGTTGCTATCTCTCCTTTTCTTGTCCTGTATCTTGGTTTGTATTGAGTTGGAACTCTAATAGGAATGTAAGTACCGTCTAGTGCACCTAAAAAACCCTATAAGATAAATTATAATGTTACCTCAAAGTATAAAAGTTTTGTACTTAAAGAAGTGCTAAACTGTAATTTCACCTACCTTAAACCATTTCCAGCGATCTTCAGTCTCATCCTCAAGTATTGGTTTAGGATTAACAAGTAACAATGGGGTTAGTTTGAGAATAGCGCACAAGCATTCATTGAAAGCCTGACTTACGCTCTATCCCGATCTAATATAATCAACTTTGATAGATCTATTCTTCTCGTGATAAGCCAAGATATTTAAAATTATAGCTATTTTTCACTGCTTGACATACTTTTACTATCGGTCAAACCTCCAATATTCTTAGTTAAGAGAACTAAAGTGTGAAAGGCATTTTAATCCATTCTTAACTTATCGATACATATACTATCACCGTTGTTTATTATATAATGCAAGTGAGAAATAATTTTCGAAACTCGAACACCCATACAGTACCTAAACTCACCCTTATTTCGACATCGTCTTCTTAGAGAATGACCATGACTAGCCATGATTATGAAAAGACAAATAAGGACAACAAGAAATTGTTGAAACATTATCTCCTCAAGAATAATATATTCTGTACCTGACAGTGGTTGATGATCCATAATAACACCTAAATATGCCATCAAAATAAAAAGAATGAATATATAAAAAAATTTAAAATAAATCTGTGAACCATATAGAGAGTGAAACAGATACTCAAACAAAAACATCAGTGATAAACTTAAACTTCATCATCAAATTCATTGACTTTGAAAGATTGCATTCCAAAATGATTGTCACTCTCTTGATGGTTGATTTTGGTATACAATAAACTATACCCAAATTGTGAAATAGGGATAGAAAAAACAAACAGTGACCAAAAGTAAAGGCTCGATATAATTACTAACCTTGTGGAGAAAAGCAAACATTATTGATTAATTACAAGGATGAGGATGTGGAGAATATTACACTCTCTTTTTCATGAAAAAGTACCAAAACAGAGAGAACAATTTTCTAATACAGTGGAAAAGGAACTCTCTATTTCATGACAAAGTACCAAAATAGAGAGAACAACTTTTTAATATAGTGGAAAAGGAACAAGAACAAAATATAGTGGGAAAAGAACGCGGGAAAATAATTTTAAGGGGCAATAGTGTCATTTAATAGGCTAATACAAGTGTTAAAATTTTTGTATTATTAATACATGGGAAATGATGTGTATTATTAACACACACTTTAATAAACAAAAGTGTGTATAGATAATACAAGTACTAGTCATGCATAATCTAAAAAAGGATACCAAACATGGTACTAGTAATACACAAACCATAATGCATGTATTATATTTTTAATACACTCTACCAAACGATCCGTTAAGTGTTACCATAGATGCTTCTATAGCGACGGTTTAAAAAAGTGTTAGCTATATATATCTATTTTAACGGTTTATTTTTAATAGCAACGGTTATAGTGCTAATAGAACTATTATTTTTGGCAATGATTAAAAACGTTGCAATAGAATATCTATAGCGACGAATTTGCAATCGTCGCCAAAAGGTCCATTGCCATAGGCCCAATTTCTGGTAGTGGTGTAGATCCAAAGAGATTTTTCTTTTGTCTAGTTAAAGCAATATACTTTATTGATAATCACCTCCCAACTTAATCCCTATTACAACTAAAAATATGTTGAACTTATCATAAAAAACAACTCTATTTATTACAAAAAATCACAAAAACAACAATTTCCTACCCCAAAATAAATTCCAATTTGACTAGGGGGCATATGGAAAATAACTTAAGAAGAAAAGAACAAGTCATGTGCATTATTCCTTAAAACAACTTTTAACACTTCTCCTTGTTTTAAGAAATGCAAACTCCAATTCTCTGTCTTAGAAGCTCGAACTTGCTGACTGGAAGCGGCTTAGTAAATATATCAGCACATTGTTCTTCCATCTTGCAGTAGACAAGAGTTAAGTCTCAATCTTTTTGAACTTCTCTCAGGAAAAAAACTTAATACTATATTTCAGCTGATGATAACAATATGGTCGGTTGTTTCTTAGACTTCTAGCTGATAGGGGTGTTACCCAGAAACACTATGTACCCACTCACCGACCTCCTCGAATCAAGGCAAGTAGTCCAATCAGAATCACAATGAGCAGTGACAACATAATTAGGATCATTAGAAAAGAGAAGACCTGAAGAAGGTTCAGATTTAAGATACCTCAACATATGTCATGCAGCTCTGTAATGGGGTTATCTGGGAGCCTGCATAAATTGGCTTAAATGTTGCATACTATAAGCAATATCTAACCTTGTATTGCTAAGAAAATTTAGTTTTCCAACTAGTTTTCTATAGGAAATTGGATCTGATAGAAGCTTGTCGTCTGCAGCATGTAGTATTTTTATAGGATCAAGTGGAGTAGAGACTGTAGGGTAGTCCATACAATCAAACTCTTTTAGCAGATCATTCGTAAACTTTTTTTGTGACACCAGAATCCTATTGACAGTATAAAGAATTTCTAATCCCAAAAAGTAATGTAGTTTACCCAAGTCTTTGATTTTGAATTGGTGAAGGAGAAAAACTTTTAGTTGTTGAATTTCATTCAGATCAGTACCAGTAAGGATTATATCATCAACATACACAACAATAAAGACCAAGAACTTATTGTTCTTCTTGTAAAATAGAGAGTAGTCACTAGCTGAGTGTGTGAACCCCTTGGAACATAAAGACTAAATTAACTTGTCATACTGTTGTTTACCTGTTTGCTTCAAGCCATAGAGTGACCTTCTTAACTTGCAAACTAGCCCTTGTTGTGGTGTAACTAAATCAGGTGGGACTTTCATATACACTTCCTCTTTGAGGTCACCATGTAAGAAGGCATTATTGACATCTAACTGGAATAAAAGATAGTTCTTCTTTACTTTTAAACCGAGTAAAACTCTGACAGTAGTCATCTTAACTACAGCTGAAAAAGTCTCAATATAGACCACCCCTCCTGCGGAGTGAAACCTTTAACTACAAGTTGAGCTTTGCACCTTTCTATACTTCTATCAGCTTTGTGTTTAATATTATAAACCCATCTACAACCTATAGCCTTTTTTTAGGAGTTAGTGGTACAAGATCCCAAGTATGATTTGCATGTAGTTATTCAAACTCTTGTGTCATTGCAGTTTGCCAAGAAGGATGTAATGCTGCCTCTCTATAAGAAGAAGGCTCACCATCAAGTAAAATATTTCTCACAACCTGCTGATTGTCCTGATTAAGGAGTGATAAGAAAGAATGACTAGAGTTAGTAGTAGGTGGTGATAAGGTAGAGTAGAAGTGAGAGTATCTAAAGCAGAATAAGGTAGGTCTATAGTTGTTTATTGAGTAGTATGTGTTTGTTGATAGGAACCAGACATTGGTGAATCGTCATTAGTGGGTACAAAATCATGGAAAATAGGATCAGTAGTGTCTTTGGTGTATAGCTAAGATGCATCAGTGTGGTGTGTGGCAGTGTTATGCACATGATCAAAATGAGAGTTAGTTAAATGCAAAATGGAAGGAAAGGTAGAATTAGCATGTGACACTGGAAAGGAAAAATATGCTCATGAAATAACACATCACTTGATATAGTAATGTTTTGGTTTGTAAGTCTAGGACTTTGTACCCCTTTATACAAAAAGGATATCCCAGGAAAATATGTAGTGTAACCCTCGGTTCAAATTTGTTTTTGTTTGTTCCTAACTTATGGGGAAGCAAAGACATCCAAAGGTATTAAAATGGTTGTAAGTAGGTTTATTTTTTTAGAGCAACTCATAAGGACATCTATTTTTCAGAAAAATAGTGGGTAGTCAATTTATCAGATAGATTGCAGTCAAGAGACACTCCCCCAGTATTTAAGAGGTAGCTTGGATTGATATAATAATGCTCTTGTTGTTTCAAGTAAGTACTTGTGTTTTCTTTCCACAACACCATTTTTTTGTGATGTATAGGGACATGTTGTTTGGTGAATGATACCTTTGGATTGTAAAAAATTATGTGTTTCAGCATTGACAAATTCCAAACTATTATCAGTCCTTATGGTTTTAATGGTGGTAGAAAATTGATTCTCTATAAGGGAAATAAAAGATTTGAGAACATGAAGAGTGTTACTCTTGTTGTTGATTAAATAAGTCCAAGTTGATCTACTATAGTCATCAACCATGGTAACAAAATACTTGTAATTGTCATGAGTGCTAATGTGATATAGCCCCCATAGGTCAACATGTAATAGTTCAAAATTTTAAATGTGCTGGTTGTTTTCTACAAAAAAATTCAATCTAGATTTCCTTGCCATGGGTCAAATGTTGCAAACAAAGGGTTGTTGAGCTGTCAATAAAGGTAAGAATGGGATAGTTTTCATTTTGGCAAAGGGTACATGTCCTAACCTCAAATGCCACAAAAGATCATCACTATAATTATGAGATGCAGAGAGTAGATAAGATTCAGTGTTAGAACATGTTCCTTTATTGATGGAGTGTGGTATATTTACAATATTTGAAGGAAAAGGAGATGAAACAAATGGAACTTGCTTATTACAGGCAATAACACTGGATGAAGAATCAGACAAACTGGATGTAGAAAGAGACATTGCAGGAATTGTAAGAAGTTGGAGATGTTGAACTTGAACCTTTGTTGTGACATCTCGAGAAAAGGTAATACAAACCATTTCTGGCCCTACAAATCTACAGAGGCCTCTTCAGTGAAGGGGCCTGCAAGATGCATGAAAAACTGCTAAAGCTAATAGTGCTATGTAACT
Organism: Capsicum pubescens; assembly: GCA_030864215.1. Lineage (NCBI taxonomy): Eukaryota > Viridiplantae > Streptophyta > Magnoliopsida > Solanales > Solanaceae > Capsicum > Capsicum pubescens. Next base: position 43,860,202 of record CM061548.1, read on the forward strand.
ACATAGTCAAACAGTGAATTGAAGTAAGATTGAACTTAAATCTAGGCACATACAACACTGTGTGTAAATTCAAAGAGGGATTGAGAGATAAATTACCAATTTCTATAACTTTGACTCTATACCCATTTGGTAAGGTTATAAGGAAAAGATAAGGTAGAATTCTAGTATTGGTTAATAGTTCTCTATTGTAATTCGTGTGGTGAGATGATCCAGAGTCTAGGATCCAGGATTCAACAGACAATGTATCACAATTAAAAGTTAGTTTACCAATCTTAGTTATAGAAGAGTGGCAAGCAATGATACCTGCAAAGTTTACTGCTCCACCAGTGAGATTGTTCAAGTCCTATCCAACATTCCCAAGTTGAAAATGATTCAGTAGGTTGATCAACTTGTCATATTGATCCTTACTCAAGCTGTGAGCATCTTTCCCAATCATCTAGTTCCATTGTGATCTCCATCAGCATTCTTAAGAGAACCACTATGAACATTAGAGACAGACGCTGAATTTTTGCCTTTAGTAAACTTGAAATCATAAGGAAATCCATGCAATCTATAGCATTTTCTCTTAGTATGACCAGTTTTCTTACAGTAATCACAAAAAGTATAAGGTTTGGGGTTCAAATAGTTTGTCTTTTGCCCTCCAAATCCAGCAGGATTCCCATAATGATAAGGTGTGTTAGATTATAGTAACTTGGTCCTTGCTTGACCTGGTAATTGGTTTGAAAACCTGCATGTGTTGTTGCTACCTGTGTGTTCATAGAAGTGGAGGCTAAATCCAAATGTGGCCTAGGGGTGACCTCCCTTTGTTTTTTTTTCTTGAATAAGGATGGAAAAATACTGAGCTAGATTTGGTAAGGGGCTCATCATCAAAATATTACCACACATAGGCCACAATTGGGATATCGATTATAGTGACTTGGTCCTTTCCTGACCTGGTAAGCATAATAAAATCCAATAACAAAAGGAAAATGCAGCAACAAAGGTCGTGTAAATAGAGCAGAGAAAAAAAATGAGAATTTGATGTAAAAGTGAAATCGTGATATAGTGAGGACAAAGGCAAAGGTTTAAGTTACCTTCTCTAATACCATGTTAGAATTAAAGAAGCTTCAATGAAAGCAGATCATAAACTCCATTAATGGGGCAGTTTAAGCTCTAGAGAAGATATTTGAGAGGTTGAAGTGAGAAACCAAAAACTGATTTTATTTATGTAGGAGCAATCATATATACAAGTAAGAAAAATAAAAGCCAGTTGTCAACAACTTGCAACAAGGCATAACCAACTTCCTAGTCAGCATAACTACTCTAACAGACTACTCTAATAACAAGAAACTAATCAGCTAGTTGTACAGGTAACAAGGCTACCTTCAAACTATACTAACTAAATTAATAGCATAATTATGTTTGATAATCTCAACAACACCAATGATTTTTCTATCTTGAGGCTTTTCCACAAGTTGCTCGATCATTTCAAGCTCCTCCTCCTCTATTGGAACTTGCCACTTAGGATTTAAAACAACTTCTTCAAATTTAGAAGGCTCTAAAATGTCTGCATTGTATCTCTGATGTATGTCTGGGATCAACCTTGTTCCTCTCACAGATTGATCATTAATGTTTTCATCAGAATTTGGTAGATTTCTTATAATTTGCTTTCGGTTAACTTTTTTTCAATCCCATTGCTCATTCTCCATAAAAAATACATCTCTGCTTATCATAATTTTTTTAGAATAAGGCTGAAAAATTATCTAAGCTTTAGAGATTGTACTGTAATCAATAAAGACTTCAGGTTCAGTTTTTTTGTCTAACTTGTCCTTCTTAACCTGTGGAATATGAGAGAAACACAAATAACAAAATATTTTTAAGTTTTTTAAGGATGGTTTATACTTGTCATGCCTCAAAAAGTGTCTTTCCCCCAACTGCTTTGGTAGGCAACCTGTTCAATAAAAAAAAATAAACAATGTTACCTACTTCTGCCCATAAATTTTTCGGTAGGACCTTCTCATATAACAAACACCTCGACATATCTATTATAGTACTATTTTTTCTTTCGCTAATACTATTCTGTTGAGGAGTATATGGGGCAGTGAGTTGATGCTCAATACCTACATTTTCACAAAACTTTTCAAATCGATCAAATGTGTACTAAGTATCATTATCTGATCAAAGCAATTGTATCCTACAAAGAATCATTATCTGATCTAAGCAATTGCATCCTGCAACCACTTTGATTTTCTACCAAAGCTTTGAATTTCCAGAACACTTCAGGTACTTCAGATTTGAACTGGAGGAAATAAATCCAACACATTTTGTCATATCATCAATGAATGCTATAAAATATTTACTTCCACTAAGAGAAGCAGTCTGATGTGGTCTACACAAATCAGTATGGACAAATTGAAGCTTCTCTGATGCTCTCCAGGTTGCCTTGGCAAAAGGCATCCTACTTTGTTTTCCAATTGACATGTGTTGCAGCTTGCGTGTTTGTCCCCCATAGATAGTAGTCTTTGAACCATATCTTTCTTCAACATGTACAAGAGTGCTCTGTGATAACAATTCTTAAGTCTCTTGTGCCATACATTTGTTGTCATCTCTTGGGTTGGATAGGAAACTGACTTTCCCTCCATATCAAATGAAATTTTTTTTCCTTTTGTTTTAACTTGACAAATTTTTGACCCTTTGGATCAAATATCATACACTTCTTGTCCCCAAAGTTAAACTTGAAACCATTCTCCAAAATCTACCCTATGCTCAATAAATTTGGATCAAGTTCCAAAAAAAAAGTACATTCGAAATTAACTTTGTACCTAAGTAGCTTTCAATAACTACTGTGCCTTTTTCTTTGGCAGAAAGATAATTACCATTACCAATTCTGACTTTAGAGATTGAAGAACTGTCTAAACCTCTGAAAATCTCCTTATCTTAAGTCATATGATTTGTACAACCGCTATCAGCTAACCAACTTTCACTTGAAGTTTTACTTGCAAAACAAGATGCGACAAAGAGTTGATCCTCTTTCTGTTCATTAACAACTTGAGCATCTGCATCCTGTTACTGAGTTTTGTTCTTACAAATGATTGCTTCATCCCCAAGCTAATTGTATTTAGTGCACTTAGCATCAGGACTTTTCCATCACTTTAAAGGTGTGTGTCCGAGCTTGATGCAATGCTTACAAGGAGGGTAGTTTTCTTTGGAGCTGCCTATTTTGCTTTTGTTGTAATAAGATGATCCTTCTCCATTTGTTGGTTGGTTCTTTATATTCTTATTTTTTTTACATTTTCTATCATCATGATTCTTGGATGGTAAGGCACCTTCAACAGCTCTTCCATGTCGCATAACACGTCATTGCTTTTGTGCTTGAAAATCACTTAAGAGCTCTGCTAGTGTAATTTTGGACAAGTCGTTAGTATTTTCCAATGTTGTAATGGTAGCCTCAAATCTTTCAGGTACCATTACTAGGATTTTCTCAATGATCCTTGAATTGTTAACAGGGAACCCAACAATCCGATGCGATTTTCTATATTAAGAATTCGATCAGAGTACTTCTTTATGGTTTCACTTTCCTTCATCCTTTGAAGCTCAAACTCATTTACCACATTCAATACTTGCATCCATCAAATCCTTTCATATCTTTCATACTCAGTCTTGAGATAATTCCATACCTCTTTTGCTGAGTCAGAGACATAATACGAGTGAGGACATTGAATGAAACTGCAGTAAATAAGCATGTTTTTGCCTTTGATTTCTGGTTTTCCTCTTCTTATGAGTTTTAATATGCGCCACCGTGGGATTTTTTAGCAAGAAATCTATCTCGTATTCACCTTCAACATCCTCCTATAGATCCAAAGCCTCCAGATTTTTCTGCATTCTAACTACTCAGATTTAATAACCGTCTCCATCGAAAGTTAGTGCTATTCAAGAAAAACTTGCTTCTCTTTTCATGATGTCTACTGAATCTGATTGATTCACGCATTCATATATCCCTTAAGATTAAATACCCAATACCAATTGTTGGTTTTAATACCATTAAGAAAAAGAACGCAGAAAGGAGAGCCAAAAACTAGCGGCTGGAAACATAGATTGAGGAAAAGAAGTAGACACAGAGAGGTTTTTCTTTTTAGTTAAAGCAACCTACTTTATTGATAATCACCTCCTAACTTTAATATCCCTATTACAACTAAAAATAGATTAAACTTACCATTAAAAAACAACATTATTTGCTACCAATATTCAATTTATCAAGTCTTTAAAGCTGTATTGATCAAGTTGTCGCTGAAATCCCAAAGGTTTCGGGCCAAATCTTTGTCTTCTGCTAGCTTGCTTGGCTCGTACTCTTTACATTCGTTGAAGAACTTTGCAGTGACTCCCTTCAGACTTGGATGCAATGCAACATAACAAGTTGTAGCTGCCCCCTATATAATAGAATCATTTTCATACCAATCAGTGTCTTCCCCTTAATAATCTAACGACAGTCAACATAATTATCAAAGTGATAGTTCATCATACTTGACCTTAGTTCTTATTACCTAAAGATATGATATCATAATTTTCTAGAGCTAATTTCATTCTAAGTGACATAAAAGATTCATGAAGATTGTCTTGATTTAGTATTGACAATAATTCCTATCCCAGAAGTATATAATGCTCTGTATATTTGTAATATAGTTCTATAGTGAAGTTCTCTGCGTCACCTCCCACTGTCCTAACCCGAGTTTTGGATCCATAGTACATGTCCCTAATATCCCTAATCTAAGCCACAGGTATGCCTCTAGACTCCAAATATCTCTAAAGGACCTTTTTAAGGACTTTATCATATGATTTTTCTAGGCCAATGACACCATGTGTAAGTCCATATACAACACCTCCTTGTGATACATAGGCACTCTCTACAAATAGAGGCCAACCCCCTTTACCTGGCTATCAAAAATAACCCTAGGCATATTTTTTTCTTGAGTATGTGGTACAACAATTGACGTCTAACAATCGAGTTCTCCAAAATGTTAGAGTGTAATAGCTATGCGGACGGTGGAAGTTGGGTGCTGAAGTTACATTTGTATAGTCCTAACTCAAGATTTAGTGTTTATATCTGGATACTGCATCTTAATCTATGTTATGGTTATTGATTTAATATCTTGCATCAGACCCTTGAGAAGAATCTATTCATTTACCTGTGGGACATTCTTCCATATGAAAGAAGAAAAAACCTTAAGGATACCTGTCAAAGAAAATCCAAGTAAAGCTCCAGAAAATTCAGTATCCTCAAAATAATCTTTTGTGAGAGAATAAGACATAACACTTACTCATCAAAAGGGAAGTATGCCTCATGAGAGGAGTCATTATCAAACCTGGATGCAATGAATTGACAGTTATATTTGCTCTCTCTTCCTGCATTTGAGGAAAAGATTACACTTTCTAAAGTACTCTTAAGTATATATCTAATTGCATATTCTGGTAATATTTTCATGATGTAAACCACTTGATACATTATTTTGGTGGAAGACAAGTGTGGCATCAATAGTATAAACATATGGATTAGAAGATTTGCACAATTTAACATGGTACTAAAATTGAAAAATATTTTGATCTCTGAGTCTCACCATTGCCCTGCCGTCAAAAGCATTTTCATGTGCTTACTGCTGAGGCGGAGCCAGAGTATAAAGTATATGGCCTCAGGATGCTAATTTTTTAAGTTATTAGGTTCTAATTTGTATTCAATAGATTTTTAAGACAAATACAAGATTTGAGCCAAAGCTACTTGGTTTGACCGAACTCGTACCCGATAAACTAGATCTGCCCATGGTACTTAGTCACTAGCATGGGAAGGAGCATATGAAAGACGTAGAAAATAACAAGAATGCCTTTACTCTAACGGTTTTGTAACACCTCGCACTTTTGAACTAGAAATCAAACTATTGTTCCTACGTGTGGAAGCTCTAATAGAAATTATTTCCAAGTGAGAATAAGTGTCATGATCTTTATTCTCATGTTTGAAGTGCCTTCGAGGCAAAAAATCTTCATAGGAATCACTTAGAGCAAGTTAAGCTAAGAACGTTTGATCCGGCTAAATCTTTGTATTCGGTTTTATGAGGGTCTAGTTTGAACATGTATAACTTTTGATACAAGTAGAATTTTGCATCTCAAGACCCACCAAATTGTAGATAATTGAGTCAGCTTTCCAACGATACCAATTTTGCCTTAATATGATACCCGTGCAAAAAGTTATAGCCATTTTTGTGAGAGAGGTAGTGAGGTCGCGCGATTAGCCCGCGTCGCACGCTCCAACGCCCGCCCCTATTTTACAGCTGCTGGTTCTGCATTTTTAAGGGTTTTTTAGTCTTTTCTTCCCATAACTCCCTGCCCACGACTTATAATCTTCAAGGGGCGATACTTTTCTCCTATTTCATCAATTAAACATCTCAAACTCCTCTCATACGCTCTCAACAACAAGATTAGAGTTTTCTTACAAGATCATCCTCAAAGGTCAAGAATTCAAGCCTTTCAATTAAAGATTCTCAAGAAAAGTTTCAAGATTAGGGTTCCATTCTTTGAACTAAGTAATCTAAGGTACGTGGGGCTATCCTAAACTACATGGGTATATGTTTTACGATTTCTACAAACCTTAAAGATGTATATGCACGTATATACTATGAGTTTTGGTAAATTCTTTTTAAGAGCATGCATTGTGAAATCAATTCAATGGAATTATAAAATTGTTATGGGTTTTCCATAAGTTTGATTTATAAATCTCATCCTTTTGTGATTCGAATTCGAAAGATGACCTACGAATGTAACTTGTGAAATTCCACTTCCCATGATGAAATTTATGAACCTTACATGATATAAATTGTGATTTGTTTTTGAGAGTATGAATTAAAAGCCACTTTTTTTATCATGAAATTTATGTATAACCAATGTCGGGGGCTGATTTGTGAATGATGATAAACTCTTGAGTTTTAAATATCTCGTTAATCGATATGCATGAGTAGAATAAATGGAATGGCCATTATGTTTTCAAGATTCGTAAAAAAAGTGTGTTTGAATGAATTTTATGTGTTTTTGATAATGAGAACTCTGGTGTGACTGGATAAACCTTTCGGTGGTAATTGTATATGTTTGAATAAGAAGGGCTATGGAATTGATATGATATCAATGACTTGCAAGTCTGGGTGTGATGATACCCTTTTGTGATGCGTCCTTAACAAAATGAGAAAGATTTGTTATTAAGCTGAATTGTGTTTTTACGAGGCTAAAATTTGGCTCAACGAGAGTTAGATCGTTACTCGAAGATAGCATGAGCTGAAAGACTCAATGCTGGAAACTGTTATTTACCGACACGGGATTATGGTACCCTGCTTTGTGATCTTGTGTATCTTTAATTCACGTTGTCCCAATTTGGGACTATGGTTAGGAGCCCTGCTTTGTGATCTTTTGCACTACCATGACATGTTGACTTGATTGGGGATTATGACACCCTGCTTTGTGATCTTGCGTGTCCCCCTTACTGATACTTCAATCCTTGTGGTAAACTTGGATTAGGGGTTTGGGCGCCGAGTCAAGGGCAGATTCCATTTAGCCCGTGGAATTGTAGAAATGTAGGGTGTACCATGTAGCTTTGAAGTAAGATAAAGAGTGAGTCGTGGTTTTAAAGAAATGTTTCAAAGTCTTTAAGTATGCCCATGTGTTTTCATATATCGTATGTAAAAATATTTTTATGAATTTCTCTCACTTATGTTGTATAAGGTATTGTTATTTTGGATTGCTCTGTGTACCAGTACAATTGTATTGACCCCCTATATTTCAGGATCTGAGGCATAGTCTCAGGATCCCGCTAAGAAGTAGATTGGTGTGTCTAAGACTTGCAGTTGGTGAGCCTCCCCTATTTTGAAAGGCCTAGTTTGTAAGACGTTATTATTTTATTTGATCCAAGGCCCGACTGGGGGCCTTATCCCAATTTTTAGGCATGTGTTGGTTCTTGTATTGTTAGAGATTTCACAGACTAGTGTCATGTGTTTTGAATGTTAAGAACTTCCTCTCGTATTTGTTCAATTGAATTAAGAGATTAACCATGTTTCCGTTTTGTTAAATTTTTGCATTTCCTTATATTGTATGGACGTTGTGCATGATTGCCAGATAGAAAAAGGGGTGCTCGGGCCTTCACGGTTTGGGATGCTCGTTCTGGCTTGGTCCTCGGTTCGGGTCGTGACAAGTTTAAATTTGCAAATGAGATACTTTCAACAACTTGTGGTTGTGACGTAAAACAGATTAGTAGAGCGATCTAGTTTAGATATATAAAATATCTTCTCCTATTGAATCATTTAAGTAAGCGAAAAATTTAGTCCATTACCTGTAATCAACGAGAAAGCTCATTGGCACGTAATATGTTGGCTAATTTCGATTGACATATGCTAGTTTATCGTGATAACTAGTTTGAAGAGACAACAGATGGGTGAAAATTAATGAGAAGTCATGATTTAGAAATTTATTACCCTATGGTGTATATACACTGCAGTGGATCAAAGGTTGACAGATCGTAGTACACCAGTTCTTGTCATTGATTGTGTCGAATCGTATTCCTTCTTTATAAGTGAAAAGGTGAGCTAATGATGACAAGCTCACAATCCTACCCTGAATACCAGTAGCTTTTGTTGTTTCCTTCATTTTGTCTATAAGAAGGTTAGTCAAGTAGAAGTGACCTAAAAAATCAAAGACAAAGATAATGGTTTAAGAACTAACTCAGCTGAAAAATGTGCATTTTGAGTTAAACAGTCCATAGATACCAATGTGATTTGTCGCAAAGTACATCTCTATGTCATCTTTCGAAAGCTGATATGGACAGAACATGACACCCAGGGTCGGCTCAAGCATATGCGTGGCCTAAAGAGAAAATTAAATGGAGGGCCTTAAAAATAACTTTCTTTTAATGAACTCTATTTACAAAATTATATAATCGATTTTTTCTAATTATTTTAAAGTAATAATATAATCAATGCATTTAATCTTTCTTGAGACATAGTAATTTGGATATATGAACTTCTTCTAATAATTTTTTTCTTTTATATAAAAAAGTTATTTAGTCTATAAATAATATTTATTTATTTTAAAAAAAATTATTTATATTATTATAAAAATAAGGCCCCTCAAATTTGGGGGCCTAAGGCGGCCGCCTATTTTTTCACAAGGTAGAGCCGCCCCTGATGACACCTTCATTGTTCTGCTTTGCAAATTCTCATCAGATATATATATGTATTGGCAAAACTTAATAGAAACGTGTTGGGTACGATGTAGTTTTGATGATTGACAAACTGACAAAGTGATATGAAACATGTCAGTCAAGCTGGTTCACAGATGCACTGTCCCATGTAGCTGAAACTTGTAGAAAAATCATCGATGATTAAAGACAAGGGTGGAAGAAATCAAGAACCATATGAGTGGTTAATTCTGATAAACTCAAGAAAATAAACATGTGCTAATTTAAAGAAGTTGAATTTGATTCAAACACTTGATGATAAAGGAAATCAAGTTGAGTTGAAAAAGGAGTCCTATGGAAAGAAGGAGTTTTACTTCTGATCATATCCTGAAGAGTCCTATGTATAAAAGGAGAAAGATTCTACAGATTGAAGAAGTCTACGCAAGATAGGAAACATACAAATTGAAGGACTCTTTGTTAGATCAATGAAGTTTTTGATGACTGACACATGAATGGACCATGTTACTTGAGCTGGTCCAAGCATAGGAAGACAAGTTTCAGGATTCACTGATAGATGCAGACAAAGATTGCTTAAGTCAGGAATAAATGAGCGAGCCTAATTCAGATATACTCAAGTTACTTATCACGTGAGAAATTGAAGAAGTTGTGGTTGAGTAAAATACTTGAAGATAAGCTGATTTAAAGAGTTGGAGTTTGACTACAACACTAAGGAGACAAGAGTTGGAAGAAGGAGTCTCACTTGAAGTAGAACTCTATGCAATGATAGTTATGATTGAAGGGAAAGTTTGAAATAAAGAATGACTCTTTGAAGAGTTGTGATTAAATAGAAGATGCATCAGTCAGAATAAACTACGCACTTATAAAGAAGAAAAGCACAATCGATAGATTGACTTCATGAAGTGCTACTCAATCACTGAAGAACCTGGTCCTAAGTATAGATTCCAGCTAAGAGTTTTAGTGTTGATTTTTAGAGTTGTTCATTGTGTTTGAACTATTGATGTAATATTAGTTTCAATGAGTTATAAACTGAACTAGGAGCTAGTCTTCGAGTTGGGGAAAACTCAGAGACTTTGGAAACGCATACCTTAGGAGGTGTGTGTGTAGTTAGGAATTAGAGTTTATAATTCCTAGTCGTTGTGTTAAAGGAATTAGAGTTTATAATTCCTATTTGTTGGTTACAAGAGTTTTGTAATCAGTCGTTGTTGAGGCTCAGAGTTATTTAGTGAAGTTGAGGTTAAATCCTATAGAGGTACAGGTCGTGGTTTTTTACACCTTTTTGAGCCGGATGTTTTCCATGTAAAAATTATTGTATTCCATACTATTTTACTGCTTCCCTAGAACATGTCAGGCAACCCGTTCCATCCATAGGTAACTCATACGTTAAAGTCACTAATCAGTAGGGCACATACTCTAACAAAACGCATACTGAAGAATCATCGAGAGAAATTACATTAGGATGTTGAGGGGAAGATTAAGTGCTATAAAATTATCAGCAAATGCCTTGACAAATCTAATTGAGCTCAGGTCAAGTTTCTCAATATCAACTCGAGCAGCTTTATTGTCCTTGAGAATACACTGTTTTGCCTCATTCACAGCCTCCATATTTCTAGCTGTAATCATGACATGGATATTCCTCAAACCTAAAACTCTTGCAGTCTCCAAACCAATGCCACTTGCACCTCCTATAGTCACACATGCATAGTCATAAGAAAGGTGAATAATTACCAAAAGTATGGTATTAAAAAATATCCAATTAACCACGAAACAACAAGAAGGGGAGCCTTTGAGCAACGGTAAAGTTGTCCCGTGTGACTTCGCGCCATGGTGTCAACTACTGATGTTTGCATCAGGGCAGAGACATCATACCGCTTTGGGGTGAGGCCCTTTCGGGGGTCCTGAGTGAACACAGAATGCTTTGTCCACCGGGATGCCTTTTTTAACCACGTAACATAACAAAATACTGGTTAATTGGATTAACATATTTTTTAGAAGCATTTTTATAGGTATGTAGCGTCAGATTGCCAAATTTTCCTCTACAGAACACAGAGAAACTAGATTGTCTGAGTTTAAAATGTTCAGAGTTTCACTATGAACAAAACTGTCTACCAAATTCATAATTATACGGAGGTGGCAAATTGGACCAAATATTTTCCATAGATATGAAAAATGGATTTTACAAAAAATATTAACAATTATTTGTCTTCCGATGTCTGGTTGACATAATGTTCATATAAAATCACAACAACATACCAAGTGTAATTTCACAAGTGGGGCATGGGCAGGGTAGAGCATACACAGACCTTACCCCTATCTTGGGAGATAGAGAAATTATTTTTGATAGATCCCAGCTCAAGTAAAAGCATTTCAAAGTAACAGGAACGAAGAATTCATGACAAAACGCTAAATAAAGCATGCCAAAGCATTCTCATAGAGGAACAATAACTAAAAAGAGAAAAGATAAGATAATCAAAGTAGAAGAAACATAAAATAGTAATAGAGATCAAATAACGAAAAACTACTCGAGTAATCCTGCAACTATGGAAGAATAAGTGAGACAATGCTCAACTACCTTACTAACCTTCTAGCCTTATTTGTGTCGTCTCTAACCTTATATCTAAGGTCAAGTCCTCGATTAATTGAAATTGTGTCATATATTGCCTAATTACCTCTCCCAATGCTTCTCAATACTTCCTAAGCCTATCTCTACCTCTCCTAAAACCATCCATAGTTAATCTCTCACACCTCCGCACTAGGGCATTCGTGCTTCTCCTTTTTACACGTTCGAACCATCTCAATCTCGCTTCCCGCATCTTGACCTCACTCGATATCACTCCACCTTGTATTGAATATCATCATTTCTAATCTTATCTCTCCTATTATGCCTACACATCTATCTCAATATCCTCATTTCTCAGTTTTCATCTTTTAGACGTGAGAGTTGTTGACTTGACCAATAGTTCACTCCATACAACATAATTGGTCTAATCACCACTCTACTTGCCTTCACGTTTTGATGTCATCTTCTTATAACACAAGACTCTAAAAGTGAACCTTCATCTCATTCACCTTGCACCAATACGATCTGTTATATCACTGAACCTGCACTCCAAGTATTTTGTCTTGATATTTCTCAAGATGAACTTTTTAGACTTGAGTTAGTCTCCAATACTCCAACTTATCATTAACTTTGTCACACGTCTTGCCGATTAGAACTATGTAATCCACAAATAACATACAATATAGCACTTTGCCTTAGATTTGTCGCGTCAATTCATCCATCACCAAGACAAATAAATGGGTTAATTGTTGATCCCTGATGCAACCTCATCACAACTGGAAAGTGTTTTTTTAGGATAAATTACACAAATCCCATACTTAAGAGACTATATTACCTAATACTCCTTACTTTTTTAAAATTTACATAAAATCTCATTTTTCAACTTTCGCTTGATACATATCAAGAAAACCCCACATCCTATTTTTACTCCACCATTAACTCATTCAAGATTTCCTTCCCTAAAATATCTCACTAATTATCAACAATTAAATCATCTTCCTTCCTGATTTTTTCTCTTCTATTAATGCTTAAATCATCTTCCTTTTTGATTTTTTTCTCCTCCATTGATGCATGCAACTTTTTTTTTCCTCTCCTAAAATCTCTCCCATTTTTTTTTTAAATCTATTGATACATATATAAATTTATTTAGTTATTCATACATGTTTATTTTTTTAATGGTGATTCATATGAATGATAAATATGATATCATTATATGTGTATTATGGTGATTCATACGATAGATACATTTTGTATGATTTAAACGGGTGATACATATAATATTAATGGGTGATACATATTGTATTGTGGTGATTCATATGGTAGATACAATTATTGGGTGATTCATATGATATTAATGGGTGATATATATGGTATTATGGTGATTCATATGGTAGATACAATTATTTATTTCAATTATTGGGTGATTCGTATATATGGTATTATGGTGATTCATATGGTAGATACAATTATTTATTTCAATTATTGGGTGATTCATATGATATTAATGGGTAATATATATGGTATTATGGTGATTCATATGGTAGATACAATTATTTATTTCAACTATTGGGTGATTCATATGTTATTAATAAAAGGTAATGGTGTGGTCAGTGTAGGAAATAAAAGTAATAATATTTTAAAAAAGAGACTAAAAGCAGAATTGAAACATAATTAAAATTAAATCTAAAAAAAAACAGACTAAAATTAAAGACAAAAAAAGATAAAAAAGACCAAAAAAAAACATATCTTTCATAATTAAAGACGAAAAAGAGAAACATAATTAAAACACCTAAATTAAATCTAAAAAAAGAGAAAAATTAGATATCTTTTCTTAAATAAAAGAATACAATGAATAAAAGAGAATCTATTATTTTTCTTAAATAAATATCTTGTTAGTTTCAAATGTATCACTTTTTTTTTATATATATCACCATATAACATATGTATCACTATTTTAAAAAACCAGGATAAAATATAATTAACAAAATAGTCAGAATTTTATGTAATATCACTTAAAAATTCAGAAATTTACGTAAGTTACCCTTTTTTTTACTAAAAATTACACAAATACACCACTTATATTTTCAATATTACAAAAAATTCCAACTCCCTAAATATATTATAAAAATCCCAACATATACACAGAATGTTATGTATATGTCGGCTATGTTATGTATATTAATAGGGAGATAGAGTAAAGTAATTAAAAAGGTGAGAGAGAATGTAATTACTTTCAAAAGGGTTGGTATTTATGTTATTGAGTTAATACATAAAAATGACCCTAAACTTGACACCAAATTATAATTTTGACCTTAAACTTTGATAGTGTACAAATAAGACCTTTAACTATTCAAAACCAGAACAAATATGACCTCCAATTTTGCAACCCCATGCGTGAGTCTCACTCGCGCCTACGTGGAAAGGTAATCCAATCACACGGTGCCACGTCGTTAAAAGGGCTGACTTGGAGAGAGGTCATATTTGTGCAGTTTTGAATAGTTAAGGTCATATTTGTGCACTGTCAAAATTTTATTTTTTGTGTTAAAACGACGTTGTTTTTATTATTATTATTATTATTGTTATTATTATTATTATTATTATTATAATTTATTTATTTATTTCTATAGTAGCAACACCTAACTTTTTTTTAATTTTAAAAAATTATTATTATTATTATTTTTCTATTTATTTTTATAGCAGCAGCACCTAGCTTTTTTTAATTAAAAAAAAAACAGCCACTAGCAGGGATCAAACCCTCATAGTAGGCTGAAGTAAGCGCCCAAGAAGAGCAAATAACACCACTGGGCTATCTAAGTGCCTTGTTTCATGTGGTTCAACATTAATATACGTATATAAATATACATTTTCTATCTTATATATATACAACGTAATTTTTTTACCGAGGGGGTTCGGGTGAACCCCATGGCAACCACGTAGGTCCGCCCCTCGTTAATTTAATAACGTTTTAATAATGTTAATTTAATAACATTTTAATTACGTTAATTTGATAACGTTAATTTAATATACTACTACTACTATCCTTAAAAACATTAATTTAATAACGTTTTATTAAAACTATAATTTTTTTTATTATTAGTATAGTTTCATCTTTAATTTAATATTTAAATAAATAATATTTAAATATATTATATAACTTAAATTCGTCCTCTGCTTTATAATATATATACATACCCGCTCAATTTTTTCGTATGAGGCTGACCCGCCTAATTAATAAATCTTCAATATTGCTCTTTTTCCGCAATGACAAAAGAAATTAGATGTCATTTTCATCTTTGAGCCGAAAATAATAAAAAAATAATAGTGAAAAGTCATTTAAAGGTCATATTTGTGCACTGTCAAAGTTTAAGGTCATATTTATGTATTATGCCCTTAGATTTTAAGCTGGACGCGCCCAGTTTTGCGTGTTGAACACGTATTTTTCCACGTAGGATTGGAGGTCATATTTGTGCAGTTTTGAATAGTTAAAGGTCATATTTGTGCACTGTCAAAGTTTAAGGTCAAAGTTATAATTTGGTGTCAAGTTTAGGGTCATTTTTATGTATTAACTCTATGTTATTTATACTTTTTTTAAGCGAAAGTTGGGTTTTGGCCCATAAATAAAATAAAAGTGAAAGAGTCTTTACAAATGGCCTGGCCCAACAGTGATCTTGCCCAAATAAAGAAAAGGAAAGTAAATAAAAGAAAATGACAAAGTAAAGAAAAATCTAAAAAAGGGGAAAGTGAAGACGTAGACATCAATGTCTCTGGAAAGTTCCTACGTGAAATTGAACTCTACCATTTCCATTTTTGTTCTTCAATTCCAGCTGAATGTAGATGATTCAGTTAGAGCTCTTCCTCAATCAACGAAGTACATCTTCATTTGCAGTCTAAAATTTCATTTGCAGTCCCCTTCCACTATCTTTAATAGAATCTTGGCTCTATCATATATGTCCTTAATCACCCTAATATACACCACAAGTATGCCTTTAGCCTCCAAGTTGTTGAGAAATGATTCAAAGATACTTGACCAAGTCTTTAAGAAGTTAGTTGTTAGTTTCCTTTATTCTAGCAAGTTTAGCTATTGTTGTAGATTATTAGGTAGTCAGTAAATCAATGGGTTAGTGGACCTAAAAGTTAGATTTTTCAGTTTAATTGTGATCCTATTTATAGGCAAGTCTCTTTACTTTCATTATGCATCAGATATAAAAATATCACTGCAGTAATTTACTTCTCTTTTGCTCTGATTTCTGTCCACTTTCTCCTTCAGTTTTCTTTTTCCTTTCCAACAAATCTGGTATCAGAGCCTGGTTTCTTTTTGAAATTGAGTGAATCATGAGGCTTATATCAATTGAGTATTTGAGTGGAAAGAAAGAGAAGGTGTGAGAGAAAAAAATGGCAGTGAATCGTGAGGTTTCACAACCACTCATGCCAATTTTTACTGGTAAAAAATATGAGTTCTGGAGTATCAAAATGAAAACTCTTTTCAAATCACAAGGGGTTTGGGAGCTGGTGGAAGCAGGCTTTGTGGATCAAGCAAGCTCTGACGAAGAGGCAGACAAATTGAAAGGGATCAAAAAGAATGACGCCAAAGCGTTGTTCCTGATTCAACAAGCAGTCCATGACACAATTTTTGCAAGAATTGCAACAACAACTACGTCTTCAGAGGCATGGAAGATTCTGAAGAAGGAATTTCAAGGTTCAGCTAAGGTGATTACGGTAAAATTGCAGACTTACCGTCGTGACGTTGAAACTCTTTCTATGAAAAATAATGAATCTGTTCAAATTTATTTGTCTAGATTTTCTTCTCTTGTTAATCAAATGAAGTCTTATGGTGAAGATATATCTGAAGAAACTGTTGTAGCAAAAGTTTTAAGGAGTCTTACTCCAAAGTTTGAACATGTTGTTGCTACGATAGAGGAATCTCATAACTTATCTGATTATACTTTTGATGAACTAATGAGTTCTTTGCAAGCTCATGAAGAGAGTATCCTAAGGTCACATGAAAAAAATAAAGATAAGGCATTTCAGGTGAAGGGGGAGTCCACTCAGAAAAAAGATAAGCTAGAAAACTTTGCGAATCGTGGTCGAGGCAGAGGTGGCTTTCGAGGAAGAGGTCGTGGAAGAGGCCAAAGTAGAAGTCAAGATAGAGGAGGATCAAATGAAGAGAAGTAGAACAGAACGTTTCTATGCAACTACTGCAGACAACCAGGTCATAAAGAAACTTATTGCTGGCAAAAGCAGAGGGATGAAAATAGCCAAGCAAGCTTTGCGGAGGACAATGATGATGAAAGTAAGATGTTCATGGCCCTTTATTGTGAAAAAAAGACTTCTAACGATGTTTGATTTTTGGACAGCGGATGTTCCAACCATATGTCTGGAACAAAATCTTTGTTCAAGGAGCTCGATGAGTCCAAAAAGTCAGACGTAAGGCTAGGAGACAACAAGAAGATTCAAGTTGAAGGCAGAGGTACTGTTAGCATTACGACCAACCAAGGTAATGCTAAGATTTTAGAAGATGTGATTTTTGTTCCTAGTCTATCTCATAATTTACTTAGCATTGGACAATTAATGATTAGTGGATACTCAATTTCTTTTGATGATGGTGTTTACACTATTAAAAATAAGAAATCTGGGAAAACTATTGCTAAAGTTCCAATGACTAACAATAAAATATTTCCTTTAGAAGTTTCAATGGTCAAGAAATGTGTGATGGTAGCTAGTGGTGATAATGAAACTAGACTATGGCATCTGCGTTATGGGCACTTAAATGTTAATGGGTTGAAGTTATTGAGTCAAAAGGAAATGGTTTTTGGATTGCCAAAAGTTGATAATCTTGATTTTTGTGAAAGTTGTGTTTATGGAAAACAAAGTAAAAAGGTTTTTCCTGTAGGCAAGTCTTGGAGAGCTTCTGTTTGTCTTGAGTTAGTTCATGCAGATTTATGCGGTCCTATGAGTGTTGAGTCCTTAGGGGGAAGTCAATATTTTTTTCTTTTTACTGATGACTATAGTCGTATGAGTTGAATATATTTCTTGAAATTTAAATCTGAAATATTTGACAATTTTAAGAAATTTAAATCTTTTGTTGAGAGGCAAAGTGGATGTAGTCTCAAAATCCTTTGGACAGATAGAGGTGGTGCATTTATGTCTAAAGATTTCAGCTCCTTTTGTGAAGAAAATGGAATACATCGGGAGCTTACAACACCTTATACACCGGAGCAGAATGGTGTAGCCGAATGAAAGAAACACACAGTTGTTGAGATGGACAGAAGCATGATGGAAGGGAGAAGTTTACCGAAATGTTTTTGGGTTGAAGCTATTGCCAATGCTGTCTATTTGCTGAATATTTCCCCCACCAAGGCTGTGTATAATCAAACACCATATGAATCTTGGAGAGGTAATAAGCCCAAGGTAATCCACTTATGTGTCTTTGGTTGTATAGATTATGCGTTGGTAAATTCACAAGATCGACGTAAGCTTGATGAAAAATGTGAAAAATGTATCTTTGTTGGATATAGTACACAATCCAAGGCTTATAAGCTATATAATCCAGTGAGTGGAAAAATTACTGTCAATAGAAATGTTGTGTTTAATGAAGATGCAAGATGGAACTTTAATTCTGAAAATAAAAGTTCAAATATGCTATTGTTGCCTTCTGACGATATTGTTGATCAAGAGTATGTAGCAGATCCTGGTTTGGCAGGTCCATCGACTACCTCATCAGTTACATCAAAAACTTCTCCAATATTAGAAGAACCTTCAGTTGAGCCAACTCCATTAAGAAGATCAACAAAGGATAGAAAACCAAATCCCAGATATGCTGACAGTACATCTTGTACTTTTGCTTTACTTGTTTCAGATCCTATTTTCTTTAAAGATGCCGAAGGAGAGGATAAATGGTGCAAAGCTATGGAAGAAGAGTTGTTGGCTATTCAGAAGAATCAGACTTGGGACTTGGTAAATTTGCCCGAAGGAAAGAAGGCTATTGGACTCAAATGGGTATTTAGAACCAAATATCATGCAGATGGCAGCATTCAAAAACATAAGGCAAGGCTCATCGCAAAGGGTTATTCTCAACAACAAGGTATCGATTTCGACGAAACGTTTTCTCCTGTTGCCCGCTTTGAAACAGTGAGAACTTTTTTAGCCTTAGCTGTGAAATTAAATTGGCCAGTGTACCAATTTGATGTTAAATCCGCTTTTTTAAATGGTGATTTGGAAGAGGAAGTTTATGTCTCACAACCTGAAGGTTTTGTAGTTAATGGTAAAGAAGAAAAGGTTTACAGGTTAAAAAAGACGCTTTATGGCTTAAAGCAAGCGCCGCGAGCATGGTACTTTAGAATTGATTCTTATTTCTAGGAGAGTGGCTTTGAAAGGAGTAACAGTGAACCTACTCTTTATATAAAAAGAGGAGGTAAAAATGATTTTCTGATTGTATGTCTTTATGTTGACGATATGATATATATGGGTTCAAGTGAGTCTATTGTCACTGAATTTAAAGACTGCATGATGAGGAATTTTGAGATGTCTGATTTGGGAATATTGCATTACTTTCTTGGTCTTGAGGTGAAACAAGGAGTTGATGGCATATTTCTTTCACAAAGAAAGTATGCAACAAATCTTTTGAAAAGGTCCAATATGGTAAATTGTAATGTTGCTACTACTCCGATGAATATCAATGAGAAGTTATGTCGTGATGATGGCTCTGAAATGGCAAATGCAACTTCTAAACTGGTTGGTGGTTTGAACTACTTGTCTCATACAAGGACAGACATTGCTTTCTCTGTCGGCGTCATATCTAGATTTATGCACAATCCAAGCAAACTTCACCTTGGAGCTGCAAAAAGAATATTGAGATATATTGCAGGGACATTAGAACATGGAATTTGGTATTCTAAGGTAACAAATTTCACATTAACTGGTTTTACTGATAGTGACTATACATGCAACATTGATGACAGAAAGAGCACATCTGGTTTCTTATTTAATCTCGGATCCGAAGCAATTTCATGGAGTTCAAAGAAGCAGGAAGTGGTGGCCTTATCAACTTCGGAGGCTGAGTATATTGCAGCAACTTCAGCAGCCTGTCAAGCAGTTTGGTTAAGGAGACTTGTTGCAGATTTTAATCAGAAACCAGCTGGTGCGACTGAGATTTTTTGCGACAATAGATCTACTATTGCGATGACAAAGAAGCCAGCTTTCCACAATAGAACAAAGCACATAGATGTTCGATATCACTATATTTGAAGTCTTGTTTCTACTGGAGAAATTATTTTGAAGTCTTGTGATACAAATGAGCAAGCAACAGACATCTTCACCAAGTCACTTCCGCAAGCAAAGAACGAGTTCTTCAGAGGTCAACTTGGAGTTTGCAGTTTTGAATCAAGGGGGAGTGTTGAGAAATGATTCAAAGATACGTGACCAAGTCTTTAGGAAGTTAGTTGTTAGTTTCATTTATTCTAGCAAGTTTAGCTATTGTTGCAGATTATTAGGTAGTCAGTAAATCAGTGGGTTAGTGGACCTAAAAGTTAGATTTTTCAGTTTAATTGTAAGCCTATTTATAGGCAAGTCTCTTTACTTTCATTATGCATCAGATATAAAAATATCACTGCAGTAATTTACTTCTCTTTTGCTCTGATTTCTTTCCACTTTCTCCTTCAGTTTTCTTTTTCCTTTCCAACACAAGTACCTCTAAAAATTTTCCTTGGAACTTTGTCGTATTCCTTTTCTACATCGATAAACACTATGTGAAGATCCCTCTTCTTCTCCCTGTATTACTCCACCATTCTTCTTACAAGATGAATGGCCTCTGTAGTCTAACTGATTCACAAAAATGGGCACACCCTTTCTTATACTCATCTCCACCCCCTATGGCAAACCTTTATTATATGGCTTAGCAGTTTGATACCCCTATAGTTATTGCAATTTTGAATGTTACCCTTGTTCTTGTACTATGGAATCATCGTATTCCATCTCCATTCTCAAGAACTTTTATGGTTTAATATAACATTAAACAATTTAGTCATCCATGCCATACCTGCCCACCTGCACTTTTAAAATTCCACCAAAATTTTATCTTGCCCAGTTGCTCTCCACTATGCACCTTATGAATAGCACCCATAACTTCCTCGACCTCTAGACACCTAGAATACTAAAACCGCAACACCTCTCGGAGTGCTCCAGGTCTCCCAGCACCATGTCTTTGTCCCCCTTCTTCATTCAAGAGTTTATGGAAGTATGATTGTTATCTCTGCATAATGAGTGCCTCCTCCACCTGCACTATGGCGCCCTCGTCCTTAATGCACTGCACTTTGTCCAGGCTCGAGCCCTCTTCTCTCTAGCCTTAGCTAGCAGGCACTATTTCTTATCTATGCCTTTGTCTTCTAGTTCTATATACAAGCATTAAAGGATGTTGTTGTGCCGCCACAACCGCTAACTTTGCCTCCTCCTTACTCACCTTATACCTTTCCCTATTCATCTGGTTTTCCTCCTCATCCGTACTCTCCACCAACTTCGCACACGCCACCTTTTTAACTTCCATTTTCCCTTCGAATGAAAGGAGCCATTTTCTTAAGAAGTCCTTAAGCACCAGATATAGTCCTTTTTGGCAAAGAGTTACCTAGACCTCATGTTTACACAAACTAATGAATGCAAGAAAGTGTCTTCCGAACACATAATATCACTTAACCATTTATTCACTTTAATTTTTAACTACTAAGTCAAATTATTTTGTTTGGTGTAAATAATGAGAGTGCAAGCATTTACCTTCATTTCCCCTATTGTTGGACACATGAAAACATTAAGAATTTAGATCTAATAAGCTTTTATTATTGAAGCCATTAATAATCTTGATCTAGTAAATATTTATCATTGAAAACATAAAGAATGTATAGATCTACTAAGCTTTTATTATTGTAAACATAACCAACATTTAGATCTACTAACTTTTTA
The DNA here is from genome assembly GCA_030864215.1 of Capsicum pubescens. NCBI lineage: Eukaryota > Viridiplantae > Streptophyta > Magnoliopsida > Solanales > Solanaceae > Capsicum > Capsicum pubescens. The sequence continues at coordinate 43,881,909 of CM061548.1, forward strand.
TTGTTGAAAACATAAAAGAATACAGATCCAGATCTAGGCAACTTTATTATTGAAACATTGCTTCACAGTAAGACTCATCCATCAAGTGTCCAAAATCTGTGGTCCAATATCAACTCATCTCCAACTACATCCATTGATTCCAAACCCAATGTCATATAGAGCTATTTTTCCCCATTGTCGGTAAGGTATTTTTACACCATCAGGTCACCTTTATGTGTTATATGGAAGGCTATATGCCTTATTTTCAAGTTTACAAATCTCATATTTTAAGGAGGCTTACATGTAAATATCTCTTGGATAATCCGATAGTGTAAGCTTTTCTAAATTTCTTTAAACTGACGTTGTAGTATTTGCTTCAAAAACTAGTCAACTACATAAACTCTTCTAAATTTTCAAAACTATATAATAAAAGAAGAACCACTATTCCGGTGAGCAAGGCGGCCAAAGAGCCAAGTGCCAACTATAAGCACAACCACCTATGCCCGGAAACCATTTGGACGGACAAGCTCAGACTATGGCAGCAAGGCAGGGGAATCCGAAATCGTTGCTTGGAATTTTTTAGTAGAGAGTTTGTCCCAATTCTGAATAAAGGGGACAAGCATGTTTTGAATGCCGAATGATTAAATTCAAAACTAAAAATAAAAACATGGATCTATTAGTGAAATTGAGGTGGCTGTGTGCATGTGGACTATACTATGTAACTACAAAGAAAATCATACCATTATGTCACCTAAAAGACAGTTGCAAGTAACTTATAATAAGCAAGCTATTGTGTACACAGCCTTACTCTACTTGTTAAGGCATATAAGTTGTTTTCATTAGACACTCGATTCGAGTAAGCATATAAAAGATCAAAATATACATGAATGAGAATAAATTTGAAACCTGTAACAATAGGAGTAAGATTGGAGCCATCAATGCCCTCAGTAACTTGTTCAGCAGTAGTAGCTGATCCAAATCCAATTGGACCTGGTCTACCTGTTATCATCCTCAACATCTTCTCGCCCTAAATTTTTCAACAAATATGACACACAATTAGTTAAACATAAGCAAACAAGAGGACTCTCTTATCTACTGATGTTTAAATAAACTGAGAAAGCAGAAACCAATCTTGGTTGCCATATAAACAGTGGGCAGTTTTAAAAAATAATTAGGACTAGATTTGAATGAGAAAATAGACAAACCTACAACTTAAACTTAAAATAACATGATTAATTTTTAATTTCTTATTTAATAAATTTTTTTCCCTCACATGCAAATCACAATTACCAATTCCTAAAACCAGCACCTAAACTATTAATTTCTCTCTATTAAATACACTTCCGGTTCCCCCTTTTGTTTTCTGCCCAAACCTAAAAGAGTTAATTAATGATCGAATCAAAACACATTTGAATTATTACTTTTTCACGAATTTCACATCTCAATTATCAGTTGTTCTCTATTGCTGTCTGAATTATCACCATCGATGTAATAAAACACACCTGGAAGCTAATAAGGCCAACTATTAATTGTTTCTTTTTTCCACCTGAACTATCAACAACATCATATCCAGTTCAATACCACAAAGTAGGGTCTGGGGAGAATAAGAGTGTACACAAACCGTACCACTACCTTAGAAGTATAGATGCTGTTTCCAATAGACTCTCGGCTCAAAATAAAAAAGCAGTCCAAAGCAGTATAGAGGAGAAAAATAATGGAAATAAAGATAGTCATGACAAAATACTACAGACAAAGTGACAAATCCTAAACAATAGTCACTACACGATACATTTATAATCGACGTGTAAAAACTAACTCAAATGACAAGAAACTATAATTCTACCTGAACTCATAATCTAAAATACACATATGATAATTCAGTTTCCTCCATCTTTCCCGCCTTTGAATTTTCAGCAAAATGTTTTTGGATGGTGGTTTGCCATGGTTTCTTAGTGTCCGGTACAGTATGGTATGGTATTGTACTGTATAGTATAGTACAATACAATGTTTGGATGAACTGTATCGTTCACTGATGTTTAATAATAGTTTTAAGGCTTTTCTTCTTATTGGTATGCCGCTCCGCGAGCTAAGTAAATCTTACCTGAAAATGAGTGAGATTCAATTGTTTTTCCTTTATACTTTCTGTTTTGTCATTTTCTTTTCTTTATGATCGCCAATTATTATATAATAGAAACTATAAAAATCCCAAAACCTCACATAATACGTATCATTACATTTGAGTCTCAATTTTGGAGAAATTTCTAAACAACTATCGTTTGTGAATGTAGGTTGTGTCGGGGACATACTATGGCTAGTAAGTCATTTCGTTTGTAATTTATTCAACGAGACCGAAAACACAACAATGATTGTTTTATGAACAGTTATATTATTTCCATCCCAAATGAGGTAGTGCGTAATATCAGTTAGATAGTTAGAGTTAGTAGTTTCTTCAACAATTCTAGTTCTTATTCACTGGAAATGCTTCCTTTACTGGAGCAGGTAATGGAAATGCTGAAGTTTGAGCTTGTCTTTTCCTTATGCCTTTTTTCAAAGAAAAAAAGAAAGGGGTCGATTTAGGCTCCTCCCCTTCCACTTGTTTGGTTTGATGGTATGATACTGTATCGTAATGGATAAGTATACTAAAATGCCCCTAATTATTATAAATTTTAAATTTATCAATAATTGTTAATAAAATAATTTTTTCCTACAAATTTATCACAAATCCTGCCTTATAAATATATTTTGTTAAATTCATAAAAATTCTAACAAAATTAAAACTTTACATTCATGAAATAATCATGTAAATTGCGGCATAAAAGTGGAGAGTGAAAGAAAACGAATGTAAAAATAGACCAACATATAACAGGAAAGAGGGAACAATGCAACAGAAAAAAAACCTTCTGCGAATGACAGATTGAAATAAGGCATGCATGAATAATTCGTTAAGAATAATTTGCTGGGTTATGTTGATATGCTCCTCATTTTGTTCCTTTGCTTCATATATCATCCTAGCCTTCATCATTAGCTGCTGCATTTGGTCCATGCATGATCCCAAATCTAATGGCTTCTCATCCCATCCACCCTCAATCCGCAACCTCTTGCTGCTGCCATTGAGAGAATGATGAGCCATGTCAGGCTCAATGTTTCATACCTAAGTGGTTAAAGACAATAACATGAAGTTTTCACATGGTTTTTCCTGGTCTGTTATTATCAAAGCATTCACACCATAAATTTGTTGGACTTGAAAGAGAAGACACCATCAAAATAGAAGCTACAAGAATTGATGACTTAGTCCTGGACCACTTGGTTTAACATGTGGCTTAACCTCGTTTCTTAAACCTAGACACCCAGATTTGTCCACAATCCTTAAGTTCCCATTACTAACAAAAGCACATGGTATGCCTACTTATCTCAAGTTGGAAACTTTAGCTACATTCAAATTAGCCTTAACTTTATATAAAATGCTTCCATTAGACATTTTGATCAATCTACAGTATTAAAGGTCACATATCTACATGACAAAGAAGAGAGGTCAAACATGGTTTTGCTTCTTACCAGTAATTGTTCATTCAATGGTTTCAAATTATTTGCATTGGTTGGCTACACCTTTTATCCTTTTGGACTAGCTTCACCCACAAATTTTAGGCCCCATATCAACATGGCCAACAGGCATCAGCACATGGCTTTGTCTGACTGTCAGTAGCAAAACTTCAGCTCCAACTCAAAGCCTGTCTATAGCCACTTGTATAAATAACCCCTCTTCCATCAGCCTTATTCATCATCAAATACAAGCATTATCTTTTTAGCAATCAAAGGGTTTTAAATATTCTACTTTCTTGCTTCAAAACTTTCAAGAAAAAATGGAAAGAAAAGCAATGATCAGTACCAAGAAACTTATCAAAATGGCTAGGAGATGGCAGAAGTTTGCAGCCATGCAGAGGAAGAGGATCTCACTTACAAGAAATGGTAGTGATGCAGACAGTTGTAGTACGTCTTCACCCTCTATAGTCGGAAAAGGTCATTTTGTAGTATATACAATTGATCAAACACGCTTCGGGATTCCCTTGGAGTATCTTGAAAATGAGGTCATCAGGAGATCTTCACCCTCTCCTGTCAAGTGCTAGCCCCATTACATTACCCTGCGATTCATCCTTCATGGACTATATTATTTCACTTATCAAAAAAGGTGTAGCTGCAGGAGATCTTCACAAGGCGTTGCTCCTCTCAATTCCTTCATGTTGCTGTTCAATTTCTTCTTTGCAGCAAGAAAGTCAAAACCAGCAACTTCTTGTTTATTGAGTCATGCTATCATGTTTTGTAAATGATAGCTCAGTCTAGATTGTATAGTAGGTGAAAAATAGGCAACTGAAAGCTTGCATTATTACAGAAAGAAGCAGATCTATGGAATTCATTTTTTTCAATTTGGGAATTGCGAAGTTTTAACATTCTCATCTTGGAGTAGCATTATTTTACTGCGGGCAAAAAAATAATGTCTGCACCAAAGTACCTTTTCCAATCAAATTGTACTCTTCAAAGTAAATATGCATGACTAATGCGCCAACGTTTTGTTCCTTCTGAAGTTTGCTCTATTCAGATGAGTGCAGAATGAAATGAATAAAGAAAATGCAGTTTTGGAGACTTTTTGCAATGCAAATAACTTTTAGAATATTGAAATGGACAACATATAGATACACAGATAGTTGTTGTTTTACCAGAATTCAAAACCATCCACAAAACAGTAAAAGTTGTTCTAATCCAAATTACCCCAAAGACGTACAAGCAAAACATAATACCATGGAGGAAATAAGACAACTAAATATCTAAACTATCTCAGCTTTCATTCGGATAAACATTTGAGACTTGAAAGTTGTCCCCCATGACAGTCTTGAGTGAGTAAAAACTTGGAAGATACCTAGTCGCTACAGTTCCAATACCCCTGCTAATGGGGATCATCCTAAAGATCTTGTCTATCGGGTTGTAAGAAAGTAGCTGTGAGCCTTTTTTTTCCTTGCATCAAGATTTCTCCATCTTTCCAGATTAGGATTGGTAAATATTTTTCATAACAAATATCAAGCCCAAAACCAGCCGGCCCCAAACAAGTCAAAATGCGATCTTTAGTCCAAGATTCAGCTATTCCATACTCTTTCATCCACCATATATCAATATGCCCAAAGATGCTACCACTATCATCAGTTAAACATAGATAATTCCCCAACTCTACTAGAGTCAAACATGAGGGTGGATATGTAGATCTCTGCAACTCTGCTTGGGTGAGTTAATAACTCAATGGTCACTCAACTTTGGACTTTTATCCCAGAAAGTCACTCAACTTTGGACTTTTATCCCAAAAATTCATTCAACTTTGATCTTTACTCAGAAAATCACTCAACTTTCACATTTTTACTCAGAAAGTCACTCAGAATGTGAAAGTTGAGTGACTTTCTGAGTAAAACTGTGAAAGTTGAGTGACTTTCGGAGTAAAGATCAAAGTTGAGTGACTTTCTGGGATAAAAGTTCAAAGTTGTGGACCTGGCACAGACTTGCCCAACCCAAAAAACTAGTCTAATAGGTGGGAGAACCCATTTGACATATAAACCCCTTAGTATTTCTCTTTTTTTCCAATGTGGGACATTGGTTCATTACAATCGCCTACGCTTGAGAACCAACGACCTCGTTGGTCACGGCTATGCCCAGTTGGCCACGGCTGGCACCCCTCCTGGGTCCAGGCCACCACTACTGACACACAGGCCACCACTCCGAGATGCGGCTCCACACATGGTTTGTTCCTCGTTGGTCATGACTAAGCCTAGTTGGTCATGGCTGGCACCCCTCGGGTCCAGGACACCACTACTGGTTTGCTCCTCGTTGGTCACGGCTATGCCCAGTTGGTCATGGATGGCACCCCTCGGGTCCAGGCCACCACTACTAGCACATAGGCCACCACTCCGAGTCACGGTCTCCTCATTGGTCACGGCTATGCCTAGTTGGTCACAGCTATGCCCAGTTGGTCACGGCTGGCACCCCTCCTGGGTCCAGCCCACCACTACTGACACACAGGCCACCACTATGAGATACGGCTCCATACGTGGTTTGTTCCTCGTTGGTCACGGCTATGCCCAGTTGATCACGACTGGCACCCCTCGGGTCCAGGACACCACTACTGGCACATAAGCCACCACTCCGAGTCATGGTCTCCTCGTTGGTCACGGCTGGCACCCCTCGGGTCCAGGCCACCACTACTGGCACATAGGCCACCACTCCGAGTCACGGGCTCCTCGTTGGTCACGGCTATGCCCAATTGGTCACGGCTATGCCCAATTGGTCACGGCTGGCACCCCTCTTGGGTCCAGGCCTCCACTACTGATACACAGGCCACCACAACGAGATGCGGCTCCACACGTGGTTTGTTCCTCGTTGGTCATGGCTATGCCTAGTTGGTCACGGCTGGCACCCCTCGGGTCCAGTCCACCACTACTGGCACATAAGCCACCACTCCGAGTCACGGGCTCCTCGTTGGTCACAGCTGGCACTCTTCGGTTCCAGGCCACCACTACTGGCACATAGGTCACCACTCCGAGTCACGGCCCCCACGCATGGGACTCTCAATGAAAGCACCAATGTTATAAACCAAACGGGAGAGCCCAACACAAAAGACTAGTCTAATAGGTGGGAGAACCCATTTGGCATATAAACCCCTTAGCATTTCTTTTTTTTCCAATGTGGGACATTGGTTCATTACAGAACCTGGCCGAAATTTCTTCATTTCTCATCAACTCCGAGAGTATAAACCACCAATTCTGATACTTCATGATGACCCTCAAACCTTCTAATCACTGATCTCACTAACTTATACTTTCCAGACACTTCACTAAAGCAAAATCCATAAGCAACAAGACAAACACTTTTATCTAATTCAGGCAACTTAAGTTTGAAAAACTCACCCAAAAGAGGATTACTAATGTAAACTGAAGCATTTATATCATATATATTAGTCATCAAACCAATAAATCCATTACATGAACCAATTAATCTCAACATTGGGTAATCCTCAATTGGAATGTCCATTCCCTGTTTCACTGGTGTGTTAAACTCAGGGCAGCTCAATAAAATAGGTCTGTTGCGGAGTCTAGAAGAAGAATCATCACAATGTGGTTTGAGTTCAAGAAGCTGATTTATAGAGTGATCACGCGAAAACAAAATGCAGGGAGGAGGGGATCTTAATTTATACATGGTAAGAAACAAAGGGTTAGAAAAAAGACTATACCAGAGTTTGCAAAGACGCCTAGAGCTTAACATTGACTCGATTGGAAATTTTGAGAGAATTTCTACCATAATCACCTTTGGAAGTGTTATTTCCTTCTACGGGTACGCAAAATCTGTATATGTAGAACAACAACTTCACCGTTAGTTCTATGTTTAAAAATAAGAACACAATGAACTGCAATAAATACCCTCAACACAAAATCAAAGTGATCTTTCTTAGAAGTGTATTTTATTTTCAAAAATAAAGATGAAAACAGAAATGGCCAAGTCGCCCGAATTTATGGAATTTCCTTAAGGAAATAATTCCCCTCATTGTACCCGAGGTTGCGGAATTTTCCTCCCAGGATAAAATGGCCAAACAGACCAATTGTAGCGGTACCTCAAACAATTGGAATATCATCGAACTCACTTAACGTATTGACTGATCACACAGAGTATTTGTAAAGACAAGAAGTGATACGGGAATGACAACGAAAACACGAAATCAGTCCAAAAATAGTCCATAAAATGGAAGAAATCCGTGAACCCTTTTGGAGACAAGTCTCGGCTTCCCAAGAACACCATAACAAGAAGATAACAAGGTATTTATTACACCAAATCAGCGGACAACAAATTATATTAACAACATAAGATGATGAACAAGAAGACACAAGATTCGGATTTAACAATAACAACAAGAACATAAGATTACAACACAAACACTAAACAAAATTACAAGAAGGTAAAACGATAAATAGCTAGACAAATTGAAGGTATAATCTTAAAAACCCAAAAGCCTATTCCACTCTTGGACCTTTAACATCACACACAACAAATACCTAACTCTTACGTTGGCACAAGAGTGACCTCGATCTCCCAAGCATCCAACGTTTCCAAGCTTGAGTCCAACACGAGTGAATCCACACTCAATGTTGATTTCCCTGGTTACAAGTTTCGGCCATGGGGGCCTTTCCCACAAAAGAGAGAGTTTCAAGTGTTACAACTTCAATATTCAACAAAAAACTAATGACTAAAACCCTACATTATTCTATTTATAGTAGGTTACAAAATAAAGTGTGAAATGTCCAAAATAACCCTTTAGTCAAATGCTTCAATAGGCACCCTTGGAGTTCTATGTATGGACGGTTTTGGTGTCCATTTAGGTGCTCCTTTGCACTTCATTTGCACAAACCAAGTCTCGGGTCTAACATACACCCTCATAAGTCCATCTATGCGTTCGTACTCATATTATCCTCCCCTTTTTGAAAAGGATTCGACCTCGAATCCGTACCTTGCAAAATCAAGAGAAGAAAAACAAGCACACATCCTCATGACACGAGGGTTAGGGTTAGCAAAAATAAACACATTAATATTCCATGCCGAGGGGGAACAAATTTGAAGTACATACACGGGTCTTTTGCATTAAACATGAAAATATTAGCACAAATGTGACAAAGAAAATGGCTCGGATAAATACCAAAACAAAATGAAAATAGGTCGAGAGTTATCTTTTCCCACCCTAAGATGGTACCGGGATCAAATGAAAGAATTAGCCAAGGGCCTAAGACGAGGCTAGTGATAACGCTCAATCTACAGCTCTCGTAGGAGTGTAAAGCGGTCGTTTGTCAAATATAGAACCCAACCTGGGTTGGGTATCGATCCCACAGGGAATAGCTTGGTCAACAAGTAAGCAACATTACTAAACTTTTAGTGCAAGTCTCGTAAGAAGGGGGGAATTGTATTGTGAAAGTAATGTAACCAAAATAAGAGAGTAAAGAAGAAAATAGCAAAGTAAAAGAACGAATGTTTTGTAATATGTAAACAATGAGAATTGAGGAGTTGGGGTTATGTCCACCTTCTGAGTTATACGTCTCTATTGGCTATGAGTGTACGGAATTCAGACATGCATGTGCTTATAGAGAATTGTATTCGATGGTAAATCCAGGCGTCTTTCGACCTATTCGAGGATTATTTCACTTTAACTCTTTCGAGCTTAAAGCGTGTCTAATGGTACAAATTCTCCAAGAGGTTAATCCAGTTACGGCACTAACTTTTTAATAGGGGATGGGAACCTACTACCTTGACATTATCTCTTTTCCAGACAGATAACCTTTCTTTCGAACAAGTTAAATATTATACTGGCGTATTCTTGCATTTGCAACCACAAAGAATTTAGATTAAGATGAAGAGAATAATGATATAAGCAGCATACGTGTCACGAACTCACAAACTCACAGCAATAGATAGTATCTCATTCGGCTTCCATAACCCCAACAAAGAAGTTTAGTTACCCATGAGTGCGAAGGAAATCACAATTGACATTGTTGTTATACCACAATAAAGATTTCACGTTTGTAATGGTGTGGTAGGCGTTAGGTGTGAATCCCTTAGCAAAGTAAGGTTTCTCTTGTTGTGGAATTTAAGAATAGATGAATAGAAGAAGAAAATAGAATTAATGGAAGAATGATTGTTTAGAACTAGAATGTCTTAGAAGTAGAATAGAATAGAATTGAATGTAAGAAGATGTCTCAAAATATCTAGCAAGATAGGGTATTTATAATACCCATATCCTATTCCTACTAAGCTAATGAAATGCTTAACCAAATCCTACTAAGCTAATGAAATACTTAACCCAATTGTACTAGGTTAATGTATCATTATCCTAATCCTAATAAGCTAATGAAATACTTAACCCAATTGTACTAGGTTAATGTATCATTATCCTAATCCTAATAAATTACTGCTAGTGCCCAAAGTCTTCAGAAATGTTGTTTTAGCCCGGGACAGAATTTCCATGCGCCATCTTTAGTCCTTGGCGTCCAAGATTGGCTTTTCTCCTTTCGTGAAGCTTTCTTTGGCATCAAGTTATCCATGAAATGCTGAATTCTGCATCATTTATACCTGAAACTTTGATAATCATGTTCGTTAGCTCACTTACAGGAAAAAGGACTAAAAGTGCATGAAATATATAATTTATTCTCAAAACTAGGCTAAAATATGGGCAAAATATAGTGCTATAGGCGTGTAAATTCGCCTATCATCAACACCCCACACTTGAAGCTTTGTTCGTCCTCGAACAAAATATCATGTCCCTTTAAACATCAACTTAGGGTTTCACAGCAACAACACAAAATATTTGTCAAGACAAGCACAACAATTATCAACAAAGAGTAGTTTTTCGATTATTAGTAGAAACAGTTTAACCTCTAGCATAGACTCGTGATGGTGGTCAACTCATATTCAAAGGTTAAGGAACAAAGAATCATACACGACTACCCAAAACTCATCAACCATGTGTGTCTCACAATATATTACCCATAATCACTCACAAGTATAGCATATTTTTCAAACATGGGTATCAAAATATCCTTGCTCGCACTCTCACAAAGAATTCATATGTAGCAACTGATGACCATAGGCTTGCCCTTAGTGTAATGCTCCACTAAATGTCAGAATGCTAAGCTTAGAATCAAATAGGTCTTTTGATGGTTGTAATGTAGGATAAGGGACGGGTAGGACTATTTTGGCCAGAAATAGTGACTATGTTCCTAAGCGCTTTAATACATCACATTGTGTCATTAACACTTTTCTTTCTAACAACCTTTCTTTCATTTATTCTACCACCCTTTTTCTCCTCTTTTGTTTTTCAATTTTAAACATGACTAACTTTTCAGTTTTTTTTTCTTTTTCTTTTCATAACATACCTCTTATGATAGCACTTCTTTTTCATAGCAATTTCAAGCACCAATGCATTCTAAAGCATCATACTCACCCAATTTCCTCTTATTTTGTCACATGACTTTTTCACTTTAAAGCACTTAGGAATTTGGATCAAATTATGGTTTTGAAAAAAATGGATTAGGCTTACATACGAGGTTTGTCAAAGAAAATAGGCTAGAGGCTCAAAAGGGTTTAACTAGGATGATGTCCATGGGTAGGTAAAAAGAAGGTAAATAATCATAGGTTGCCAAAGAAATGCCTAAATCATCTCCTAGACTTGCACTCTTTATTTTCGCTTTACATACATACCAGGCAAGTTCTAGCATCAGCCACAAGCACAGAATATACTATTATCTCACACACACAAGGCACATGGTCGACTTTATTGGGAGTAGTATAGACTCTTGACCCAACAGATGAAGGAATTAAACCAAACAATATCACATAGTGAGTCACAATTAGAGCCTAAATGTCTCAATAGTCATGATTTTAGCACAAACTCCTGTCATAATCTCATGTTGCCTATTAGAATAATTTCATGCGAAGCTAAGCTAAAAAAAACAATTAACTACAAACACACATAACTAAATGCAAATGTGGATGGAGAAGTATAGCATGCAAATACCAGCACCCCACACTTAGACGGGACACACTGTCCTCAGTGGAAAATAAATAAGAAGAACCTGGTTAGTCGGACTCATCCTCTATGTCTGGGGTCATACCCCTTGCATCGGAATCATCATCAGAGTCGTCATCCTCAGAAGTTCCTCATAAGTATCCCACTTAATTCCAAGAGTGAGTCGAGGTATTTGCAGCGAGGAGGGTTCTCCTTTCTCTTTTCGGCCTCTTTTCTTGCCTTTTTGTGAAGTGGTAGCCTTATCTTTGCCTTGTCTTGTTTTGGGTGCCATTGTACCTGAGACTTAAAACAATGTTCATGTTAGCATCATCTCGATGGATACAATCTATAAACAAGCAGTAGTGGCACCACCCCACACTTAGTTTGTTGGTACAGACTAGTGAAGTGAAAGTGGTCGATTACTCAGACTTCATCGACATACGTTTTAGGGGCTATATTCCAACAAGAAATTCAGATATGTAACACTTCTTGAAATCTTTGCAATACTTACATGTTAGGTATATCAAGACTTCTACATAGGGATTACATCATGGTATAGTTTCTATCAATAATCACAATCTCCTATGTCGGTAGGCAACTATAAGTCTTATTCCGATGAGAGAGACATCCCAACATGTAAGTATTCAAGTGAAAAGAGTATGCAATGTTCATGACTATAGCAATTCCGCAAGTAGTATGACAATGCATCAAAATCGAATTGAAGTCGGAAACAAGTTAAGATCATCCTAACGTATATGTTCACTCACTTGGTTGTGTATCAACAATTCAAACACATTCACATCTCCAATACTTCTTCAAGATTTAGCAATTCATAATAGACATAGTAACGTAGTACTTATGAAAAATAGATGAAGAACACAAGAGTACTTACGTGATTGAAGCCTTTGGAGATGTTCTTGTGAAGTAGAAGAGCAAAAGTTTTGAGAAGATTTGGATGCTATGTGCGGCGCCTATGTTAGGTTTTCAATGTGTTTGTGCCTCAAGACTAAGTCTCCTTTATATAGTAAAAGAATGGGTCGGGTTTTGACCCATTTAAAATCAGTTTTGGAGACAAAAAGTGACCATAGGCGGCGCCTTTAGCTTTGCCTATGCTTGGCATAGGCGGCGCCTAATGCAAAGCCTATGGTGAGCATAGGCGGCGCCTTTAGCATGGCATATGAGATTCAGAGACCAAATTCTTTAGCATAGGCGGCGCCTATGCTATGGCATACTTGAGCATGGGCGGCGCCTATGCTATAGCACACTAGATTCCGAGACCTGGGGCTATAGTATAGGCTTTGCCTTGTTCGTGGCCTAGTTTTACCTTGGCCTAGCCTTGCTCGATGCCTATTTTGTCATGAGCAATTCTCAATCCATAGCCTTATGCCTCTTCATTCCTAACTCACCACCTTTACCATGCAATACGTCCAAATCGTCATTTGAAATCAATCTCCTCATTTTATACCTCTTGCACCTACATTTTCTCAAACCAATGAAAACAATTAGTACGATGGGTTGCCTCCCATCAAGCGCCTTAGTTTTGGTCGTGGCACGACTCTTATTTTTGGATTTTTATTTATCAAAAGCAAACACGTAATAGAACGAAAGAAAAATGAAAAATGATAAACGATGGGTTGCCTCCCATCTAGCGCTTGATTTATTGTCGCGGCACGACATAGTTACCTCGAGTACTTAGACTTCGTCGAGATAGATGGTGGATCATTTTCTGAATGGATTCAGACGATAATGAGGCTTACTTGTAGGCATGCAATCTTCTTCGAGATGACCCTTGTGCATGCCTATCCCAGGAGGGATACCAATTATATCATCAATAGTCCAACCCATAGCTCTCATGTATCTCTTCAGAGCAGAGATGAGAGCCTCTACGTGCTGTTTACTTAAATCATCCGCACTCACCGAAAGTATATTTATACTTTCCAAGAACACATACCTTAGATAATCGGGGAGGTCTTTTGATTCTAGCATTGGTGTCTCTTCAATAGATGGCTTGGCTGGTGGTGTGGGTCGATTTTTGAGATCGAGGTCCAGCTTTTTGGGAGTATGGCGATATGTCCCTAATCCTGATAGAGCACAAATAGCTTCTTCGCAATTTTCAGCATCCTTACTCTCTTCATTCATGAGCACAACCGCCACTGGGTCATCAATAATTTGCTCTTTTTCAAGTAGTTCTTTCTCATCATCAAAGTAAACATCAGCCTCCGAGAATACGTTCAGCTCTTTGGGTTGCTTCATTGATTTGCACACATCAAAGCGAACTACTTCGTCATTTATTCGGAATGAAAGCTCATTAGCTCTCAAATCAATAAGCACGCTTCCTGTAGCAAGGAAAGGGCACCCCAAGATTATGGGAACTTCTGAGTTTGCTTCACAATCCAAAATAACAAAGTCTGCCGGAAATATGAATGAAGAAACCTTTACCAAGACATCACATAGGATACCAACAGGTCGTTTTACCGACCTATCTGCCATGACGAGCCTCATATTGGTTGGAGTAGGATCACCCAACCCCAACTTTTTATAGATAGATAATGGCATCAAATTGATGCTGGCTCCTAAATCACATAATGCTTTGGCAAAATTCAAAGATCCAACGGTGCAAGGAATAGTGAAAGCTCCGGGGTCAGCCTTCTTCTGAACTATTGATCGGGTAGCGATTGCGCTGCAGTGATGGACATCATCTTTCAACTCATAACTTGCTGCCCACTTCTTTGTCAAAAGATCCTTCATAAATTTCGCATACCCAGGCATTTGTTCAAGTGCTTCCACCAATGGAACATTAATGGTCAGCTGCTTTAACATAGTCATGAATTTGCTGAACTTCGTATCCTCCGCCACCTTCTTCAATCTTTGGGGAAAAGGTGGTGGTGGGTATGGAATTGTTCTCTCCACGGATTTCTTCTTCTCTTGCTTCCATTTTTCAGCTTTTCCAGGCTGCACGTCGTGAGGAGTGACGTTAAGGACGTTAGGATCGGCTGCTGCGGCATCTTTCCCTTTCGCCTTATCATCAATTTTCGCTTCTTCGTCAACCACTTGCTTGCCTTTTTCTGAAGTTTCCAGCACCTTACCACTTCGGGTAGTGATGGCCATGCATGACCCATCATTCCTTGGGTTTTGCACAGTATCTCTAGGTAAAGTACCAGCCTTTCTTTGATTGAGTGCTGCTGAAAGTTGGCTCAATTGCTGCTCTATATGCTTGATTGAAGTGGAATGAGAATCAACTAATTGCTTCATAGAGGACAAATCATTTATTACCTCCGTTACTCCTGCGCTCGTTGCTTCCACTCCTTTCAGTAGTTTAGCCATCATGTCTTCCATACTTCCAGAACTAGATGTGGTAGCGTTACGTCTTCCAGGGGGAACATACAAACCACTACTGTCATTTTTGTTCTTCCAACTACCTTGGTCCATGTTTCCAGATTTACCATAATAGTTCCGACCTTGGTTTCCTTGGGCATTGCCTCGGAAACCCCCCTGATTGTTCAAGTAGTTGGCTTTTTCTTCCGAATCAGATTCGTCTCTTCCTTTTGACGCAATGGCTTTGACTTTTTTGGTCTTCCCTGATAATAGATGCTTTGTAAGAAGATCCACTTGTGTCTTCATGTGCGTCATATCTTGATCACGTTCTTCTTCTCTTCTCCTTTGGTCTGCAGTCATGCCTATAGATAAAGTGGGGCTTGCTACCTCAGAATCCCTGGTATGCCAAGCTCTACTTTGCTTCGTCATACGATCTAGCATATTGCTTGCCTGACCAAAGGTGAGATCCATAAAAGATCCTCCGGCCGTATTATCCACCACTGGTTTAGTTATTGAATTCAAGGCTCTATATAGTATCTCTATTAGGTGAACATTAGTCATGTGATGGTTTGGGCACCTCATTAGCTTCGTCTTGAACCTCTCCCATGTTTCATGAAGGGCTTCAGTTGGAAGCTGACAAAAGTTGTTGATTTCATCTCTCAATTGTGCTCTTTTGGATGGCGGAAAGAATCTTTCTAGGAAAGCGTCTCTCAATTGCCTCCAATTTGTAATAGAATCAAGAGTTAGCCCATCCAGCCATAGAGTTGCCTCCCCAGACAGAGACAATGGAAATAGACGTAATCGAATTGCATTCTGACCAACACCAGGATTGTCAAATGACTTGCATGTAGAAATAAAGTTGATGAGATGCATATTCGGATCATCGCCTGCTAGTCCACCAAATAATCCCTTGAGTTGCAATAACTGAATCATGGTGCTTGTGATGTTGAACTTGGCTCCGGGCGCTAATGGTGGGGGAATAATAGCTCCTGTGGCTCCGGCTCCATCAAGATCATCATCATCATCGTCGAAAGCTGGTTGCATAGCTTGGCGTTCAGGCCTAAACCTAGCTTGACGATCTCTTCTGTTGGCAGGTGTTGCGATCTCAGCGGCATGCCTAGGGTTTAGTAGCTCATCATCACCTAGATCTTCATCGTCAGGATTTGTTGCTCGCCCAGGGTTATCAATATTCTGTTGATGCACTTGAGCGGCGGCTAGCGCAGCTAGTCTCGCCTGTTCCTGTTGAGCAGCCATCCTTTCAATTGCGTGTTGTGCCTCCATTCTGCGAATACGTTGTGGTTCAGGATTGATAGGTAATAACGGTTGACCAGAACTTCGGGTATGGGGCATGCACTGAATAAAAACCTGCAGTAAACAAAAACAAAAACTAAAAGTAAAAGTACGAGAATCTTTGACCAAAGGGTCTAGTAATTATTGCGAACTTAATTGACACGTGTATTCTCCGGCAGCGGCGCCAATTTTTGATAACGCTCAATCTACAGCTCTCGTAGGAGTGTAAAGCGGTCGTTTGTCAAATATAGAACCCAACCTGGGTTGGGTATCGATCCCACAGGGAATAGCTTGGTCAACAAGTAAGCAACGATTACTAGACTTTTAGTGCAAGTCTCATAAGAAGGGGGGAATTGTATTGTGAAAGTAATGTAACCAAAATAAGAGAGTAAAGCAGAAAATAGCAAAGTAAAAGAACGAATGTTTTGTAATATGTAAACAATGAGAATTGAGGAGTTGGGGTTATGTCCACCTTCTGAGTTATACGTCTCTATTGGATATGAGTGTGCGGAATTCAGACATGCATGTGCTTATAGAGAATTGTATTCGATGGTAAATCCAGGCGTCTTTCGACCTATTCGAGGATTATTTCACTTTAACTCTTTCGAGCTTAAAGCGTGTCTAACGGTACAAATTCTCCAAGAGGTTAATCCAGTTATGGCACTAACTTTTTAATAGGGGATGGGACCCTACTACCTTGACATTATCTCTTTTCCAGATAGATAACCTTTCTTTCGAACAAGTTAAATGTTATACTGGCGTATTCTTGCGTTTGCAACCACAAAGAATTTAGATTAAGATGAAGAGAATAATGATATAAGCAGCATACGTGTCACGAACTCACAAACTCACAGCAATAGATAGTATCTCATTCGGCTTCCATAACCCCAACAGAGAAGTTTAGTTACCCATGAGTGCGAAGGAAATCACAATTGACATTGTTGTTATACCACAATAAAGATTTCACGTTTTTAATGGTGTGGTAGGCGTTAGGCGTGAATCCCTTAGCATAGTAAGGTTTCTCTTGTTGTGGAATTTAAGAATAGATGAATAGAAGAAGAAAATAGAATTAATGGAAGAATGATTGTTTAGAACTAGAATGTCTTAGAAGTAGAATAGAATAGAATTGAATGTAAGAAGATGTCTCAAAATCTCTAGCAAGATAGGGTATTTATAATACTCATATCCTATTCCTACTAAGCTAATGAAATGCTTAACCAAATCCTACTAAGCTAATGAAATACTTAACCCAATTGTACTAGGTTAATGTATCATTATCCTAATCCTAATAAGCTAATGAAATACTTAACCCAATTGTACTAGGTTAATGTATCATTATCCTAATCCTAATAAATTACTGCTAGTGCCCAAAGTCTTCAGAAATGTTGTTTTAGCCCGGGACAGAATTTCCATGCGCCATCTTTAGTCCTTGGCGTCCAAGATTGGCTTTTCTCCTTTCGTGAAGCTTTCTTTGGCGTCAAGTTATCCATGAAATACTGAATTCTGCATCATTTATACCTGAAACTTTGCTAATCATGTTCGTTAGCTCACTTACAGGAAAAAGGACTAAAAGTGCATGAAATATATAATTTGTTCTCAAAACTAGGCTAAAATATGGGCAAAATATAGTGCTATAGGCGTGTAAATTCGCCTATCATCAGCTAGCCCTTCCTTCCCCTAGAATGTCACTCCCATATTCACACACAAAAATATTTTCATACACATGATCTCTATGAACAAAACTAATCGCAATGCTTTTACCATACAAGATGTTCAAAGAGTCATGCGCATTATCAAGATCAATTCTATTGACACCATCACTAACTTACGAATTTTTAAGCACTTCATTCACATGCCCAAGTAGTGAACTACATTTAAGAGTAAATTGATCATCATGAACACCAAGAGTACTACCAAGAGTACTCATTTTTTAGACTACACATTCCTTGCCCATAAGAGTACTATCATCTTCCAAGAAGAGATTTCCATCTTTAGGAAGAATGTTGTCACACCATAGTGGGTTAGCATATTGGCTATAGCCTTCAAGGAAAGCTATACCATCATTTTCACCACTAGGTTCATTAGGAGTGTTTATATCATCTTCAAACAAAACATTAAACCTAAAGAGAGCATGATCTATCTCACGGACAAATTTGGAACTAGTAAGTGCTTCACTCTCTATAAGTTCACTATCAAGTACCAAAGATGTTTCAATCTCCTCTTTACCTTGGTGTGGGTCGGGGCAGCCCACCTCTTCCTTCGGAAAGCTCTCGGCACACGGTGTTTGGATAAGGGAAGTTGAATTTTGTGGGATAAGTTTAGGTAACAATTGGTGTAGCCTTTCCACGCGCCATTTCATTTCTTCAATATCACCATTGATAAGATCAAATGTGGCATCGAGATTAGTGGCAGCCATGGTACCTAAAACAAAGGACAACAACAAACAACAAACAAACTTGTTAGCTAAAAAATTTCTCACCACACTCTCACTCTCGATTTTTACCTCACACTTGGTTTCACAAGTGTTGAAAGTTGGCTTGTACTTTCCGAGTGATTGAGGGTCGAGTCTACTCTTGCCCGGAATAGATTTTCATTTGAGTTGACTCAAAAGAAATATTGTTTACGAACTTGAACCAACAAGATACAATGAATTCACAAAAGAGAAAAAAAAAGCACACAACAAACGCTAAACACAAATGAACGAACACAAAGACTAACTAACAATCTAGTAGATGAGTACTAGTTTGCCAATTAGTATTGGAACCAACAAGCGAAACTACGGAACAATAAAAAGAAACTAAGAAAATCTGAAATTTGAGCAAAAATTTGATGCGTGAACAGTAACTTGATTATGTGACAGCCACGTATTGATTGCGGTTTCTATAATTTTTATTTTCCAAAGTCCAAGTCTTGACCAATTTTAATTTGGATTGGTGAAATTTATTTCAAGGAGGAAAGAATAAGTCTTGGAGCCTTTTTTTCAAGTTTCAAATTTCAAGACTTGACTTTTGTAGTATTTTTTCTTAAAACATGGACCCTTGTTTCATGGAAAAGTGGTTGAGAAGTGATGTAAAATTTTTAGTGTGCAGGAAAAGTCTTTGAGTCACAAGTACTGCACCTTGAAACTTAGATCTATGTCTTGCAAGACTAACACAATACACACTCTTTTTCTTCAAATTCTAAGATCAGCAACCACTTTTTTCAACAATATATGGAGATGGTGAAGAACACCAAGAACACAAACTTTGAGTCTTGAAGTTCTAAGGTTCAAGTTGGACCTCCCAAACAACAACAACTTCCCAAGCTTAAATTCCACAACACAATATCCACAATACACATTCAAAACTTGAACCAACAACACATCACACGTTCAAGTCTCGAACCCGCAACAACAATACCAACAACAATCGGCCATACTTTGTTCACATTAACAACATCAACATTTCAAGCTCAAATCTAAGATATAGACTCAATGTGTTAGTGAGGAACAAAACTAACACTTAGAGACAACAAAGACAAGTAAAAATATTGGCTAATACACAACAAGAACATAATTTTCGGCCAAGAACACAAAATGGACAGATTGTTATTTTTCTGAAATTTTCAGATTTCAACTTTTTTTTAACAATTTTATTTTTATTTTTCAACTAACAAGCCCAAGGTTGATCTTGTGGGAACAAGATCAAGCCATGATTTGATACCAAATGATACGGGAATGACAATGGAAACACGAAATCAGTCCAAAAATAGTCCACAAAATGGAAGAAATCCGTGAACCCTTTTGGAGACAAGTCTTGGCTTCCCAAGAACATCATAACAAGAAGATAACAAGGTATTTATTACACCAAATCAACGGACAACAAACTAGATTAACAACATAAGATGATGAACAAGAAGACATAAGATTCGGATTTAACAATAACAGCAAGAACATAAGATTACAACAAAAACACTAAACAAGATTACAAGAAGGTAAAAGGATAAATAGCTAGAAAAATTGAAGGTATAATCTTAAAAACCCAAAAGCCTATTACACTCTTGGACCTTTAACATCACACACAACAAATACCTAACTCTTACGTTGGCACAAGAGTGACCTCGATCTCCTAAGCATCCAACATTTCCAAGCTTGAGTCCAACACGAGTGAATCCACACTTAATGTTGATTTCCCTAGTTACAAGTTTTGGCCATGGGGGCCTTTCTCACAAGAGAGAGAGTTTCAAGTGTTACAACTTCAATATTCAACAAAAAACTAATGACTAAAACCCTACATTATTCTATTTATAGTAGGTTACAAAATAAAGTGTGAAATGACCAAAATGATCCCTTAGTCAAATGCTTCAATAGGCGCCCTTGGAGTGCTATGTATGGACGGTTTTGGTGTCCATTTAGGTGATCCTTTGAACTTCATTTGCACACACCAAGTCTCGGATCTAACATACGCCCTAATAAGTCCATCTACGTGATCGTACTCGTATCAAGAAGAGAGTTTATTGCAGAAAAATAAAATTCATATCAAAACCTGTGAATGAAAGCAGGTTTATATAGCTTGTGAGATGCCTCTTCGAAAAGGTGGCATTGGTTCACTTAAATGGTATGATGTTTCTAAAAATTCATGTCTGTTTACCCAAAGAACGTGTCCTCCTCCAAACAGAGTACTGTTTCGAAATCTGTATGCATGTATAAATGGAGGATTACTGGTGCGTTTTTCGCATTCGGATTAAATTTACGTGAAATAAACTTTGTCCAAAAATATAGATCTCCTCGATCGATCATTTTCCAAATCCAAAGCCGAGCCAAGCGACAACGATGGCGCGAGGCATTTCTTATTTCTTGCCTCACTTAGCATGTAGAGTAAGTGCTTTCTATTAAAAACACTCCATAGTTTTCTTCTCCCACTAATGTGGGAGAATTAGTGAACTTTCCAATTTTGGAAGTACACCTTCTAAATTGGTGTCTCCTTTCTTCCACCATTTTTCTCTCCATTTTCCATTCACACCTTTTTCATACATATTGAACCCAACAGGAAGATCCATAAATCTGGTTTTTCTATGATTAGGCTTGAAGAAGCTTAGTATTGGATTAAAGAAAGTGAAAAGCTTAGATCTTCTAGGTGTAGGGTTCTTGGCCTTCATCTCTCTCAGTGTACAAACAAGCATTGTTTTCAAAGAAAAATGTTTGGCAGAAGCAAGAAAAGCTTCTGTAGTCAAAGTACTTTCTAAAAAAAGGTAGTGTCAGTAAAAGCCAGGAGTAACTTTATACACCAAATATATACTCCCTCCGTTTTGTATTATTTGACCCCATGAAAGTTAGATCCGGAACCTAAATGAGCCCAAATAGTTAAAAGTGGCTGAAATAAGACATGAAGTTAAACTGATACCAAAATAGGCTTACCACAATATTTTAGAGAGCAGTATGCTATCTTTTTAAAGTTAACCCCCGTTAACTTGAGGGACGTTTAAAATATAGTCTATTTTGGTATCACTTTAACTTCGTGTCCTATTCCGAGACGTGCAATTGCTAGTTTGTTGAACTAATGTCATAAGATTTGCAATAGATATATGATACTCAACAAATGTGCAACATATTGTTATTTACTTATTAATCAGAAGTCCATATTCTGACCTCCAAATTGTTCTATTCTTTAATAATTTAGGAAAATCTAATATATTTTCTGGTAAGGGCCATTCATATCCAAATGTACAAATTACAACAACCATTGAGAATGTAGACTTACAAGACCATGGTCTACAATATGCTTAGATGGAACTTAGAGTAAAGCAGCCTCAAGTTTAAATGAATGACGGATCACCTTTAAAATAGCCTATCTTGCCAATGAAACAAAACTTGGTATCTCTGTAGAAAAACAAACATTTTGGTTGCTTCTCTGATAGGAGATATTGGATGCTTAAATTCAGAAATTGAGACAGAAAACGTAGAAAAAGAAACTAAGCTAAACATGCCATTTTCTCAAATTGAACTCACAATCATGTAATTTCACATCTTTTTTCGCTAGACGCGGTGTGGAGTTCACCTGCATAGAAGCATGATGTTCAGATTTACAATTTTCCAGTGAATGGAGTTATCCCTTCTAACTTTAATTATGAATTAGCACTTAGTTGCCGATGTTACTAAACCTAGCAGCAAGGTTATGCAAAATATCAAATGACTTGAAAATATTTGCCTAGATAAAAATTTGTTATATCCGTTAAAAGAAGAAAATCCTTGTTTACAATACTATACAAAATGGTTACGAAAAACAAGGAATTATTTTCTCCCTTTGTCAAGTCCCACTCTACTATATCTCATCTTTCTCGTTTCTAATCCTATTGATTTACAAAATTTCATGGGCAGAAGAATTTGTGCCATGGTCCTACTTATAATCTCCTCAAGCGGGAAGTGAGATCAATGAACACATCCTCTTTGCAATGTATTGTAAGACCACCCATTGGATAATCAAATCCAAACTCTTCTTCAGCTTAAGCTGACAAGTCTTGAAATGATGGTTGGTTCAAGTATGATACTGGCATGACAAATCTCTTCATTTGACTCTCCTACGTATACTGCACAATGACCTTTTGGAACACCTCCAGATGTTGAGGACCTCCTTAGGAATCCCATTATCGCAAGTTATATTTTGGTAATACTCTAAATGGTGAAGGAAAATAAAGAACAAGAATTTGGAGAACTGCACAGAAAAAGAAAGTTTGTTAAGTATCTAGATACTTGTGGTTTGCTCAAATGTTTTGTGCCCAACTATATATACAAGTGAATGGCAAGTTTCATACACAGCAGGTGAGAGACAATGACACATGAAGTTTCACATGGTATTGCCTACTGTGTTATTGTCAAAGAACTTGTTATTTCATTTGTACTTCGGGTACACAGAATCTGTATATTACAACACCAACTTCAACTTGAATTCATGTATAAACAAGAACACAATGAAGTATATCAAATACCCTCAACACAAGATCAAAATGACCTTTCCAAGAGGTGTATTTTATTTTGCAGAAATTAAGATGAAACAGAAAATAGCCAAATCGTCCGAATTCATGGATTTTTCTTAAGGAAATAATCCCCCTCACTGTACCCGAGGTTGTAGAATTTTTCCTCCCAGGATAAAATGGCTAACAGACCAACAGTAGTGGTACCTTAAACGGTTGGAATATCTTCGAACTCACAGAACATTTTGAGTGATCACAAAGAATATTTTTGAGACAAGAAGAGAGTTTTTCATCTGAAAATTTCGTACTAAACCTGTGGAAGAAACCAGGTTTATATAGCCACAACATGGCTCTTCTGAAAAGAGGCAATGGTTCACTCCAAAGGTTACACCTTTGCTGTAAGTCCATGTCTGTTCATCAAAGATTGCATCTTTTCCTGAACAGCCATCTCATTTCATAAATCAGTGTGTCACTTCATTGAAGGATTACATCCTTTTGAAGCATCATTTCGAAACATTTCAACCTTAACCTCAGTTCAGAACAATGTATCATTTCTGAAGCACTAGTTCAAAAATAATGCATCAGTTCATTTAAAACAGTGCAACTGTTACTGCATATAAATGGAGGTCCGAAACTGCAGAAATTTTTTTACTGCATTTTTCCTTGGCATTCTTCAGAATTCAAATAAAGTTTGTCCAAAAAGATAGATCTCATCGATCGAACATTTGCCAAATCCAAATCCAAATCCGAAGCCGAGCCAAGCCGAACCGAGCGAGAGACGACGACAGCGCGAGGCATCTATTATTTCTTGCCTCACTTGCCATGTGGAGTAAGTGTTCTTTATTATAAACATTTTCAAGTTCTCTTCTTCCACCAATGTGGGAGAAAGAATAAACTTTCTAATTTGGGAGTACACTTTCCATTTTAGTGTCTCCTTCCCCTCCACCATTTTATTCTTCATTTTTTCATTCACACTTTTTTCATATACTATGAACCCAAGAATCCCCCACATGAATGGGGAATGACTATTTTTCATAAAAAATTTATGGACAAGTATGTGATCATCAAGCAAAGACTAATTGTATCTGGATAAGTGGGTTTTCCTTTAAACTTTTCATAGTGAACATGCATCGGATGGACTCGGTCAATCGGTAGATTTGATATCTTTAAACCGTCGAGCTTTAATGTACACCTAGACAATACATGTCACACAACCATCCTTTTAACATTTATGGTTCTCATGGTTTTGTTCTTTTCATCCATGAACACGTCCCGGTTTCATGAGAGCTTAGAGAATAGGCCTTTACTAACATTCTCTTTGAAGCGGCTTCCACTTCTCCCTCGCATAGGTGATTTCTAAATGTTTAATCCTGTAGATTAAACTATTTGGTCAAATCTACCAAATTTAGATAATCATTAAAAGACTTTTCACCTTAAGTCTTATCCTAGTTTACTATACATTATCTACATCATGAGAATGGGTTGGGTAATTGACAATGTTGAACCTGTCTGACACAACTTTGTTTGATCTCCTTGAACCTAGCTCTTGGGATCTCCAGTCTTCTAGGTAGAGTTACCTCCATGCTGACTCGTCCAAGGCCTTAAACCCATTTCCTTGGATGTTCTTTCCACTCCTTCTCTAGATAGGCCTTTTGTAAGTGGATCTGACACATTATCCTTTGACTTTACATAATCAATAATGATAATTCCACTAGAGAGAATTTCCCTAATAGTATTATGTCTCCATCGTATGTGATGAGATTTACCGTTGTACATCATGCTCCCTGCCCTATCTATTGTCGCTTGGCTATCACAGTGTATACATACTGGTGCCACTGGCTTGGGCTAATCAGGAATATCTTCCAAGAAATTCTGGAGCCATTCTGCTTCTTCACCGGCTTTATCTAATGCGATAAATTCAGATTCCATTATAGAGCGAGCGATACAAGTCTGTTTGGATGATTTCCAAGAAACTGCTCCTCCACCGATAGGAAATACATATCCACTTGTGGATTTTACTTCGTTCGATCCGGTGATCCAATTTGTATCACTGTATCCTTCAAGTACCGCAGAATATTTATTATAATTCAAAGTATAGTTTTGAGTGTATTTAAGATACCCCAAAACTCTTTTCATTGTCATCCAATGAGTTTTGTTGGGATTACTCATGTACCGACTCAATTTACTAATTGCACATGCTATGTCTGGTCGTGTACAGTTCATTATATACATTAAATATCCCAATACTCTTGTGTACTCCAATTGTGAGTCACTTTCACCTTCATTCTTTCGAAGTGCAAAGTTCACATCCAATGGAGTCTTGGCAGTACCGAATTCCATATCCTTGAACTTGTTAAGTACTTTTTCGATATAATGAGACTGTGACAATGCTAACCCTTGTGGAGTTTGATGGATTCTTATTCCTAAGATCATATCTGCAACTCCAAGGTCTTTCATAACAAACTTGCTCTCGAGCATTCATTTGGTTGCATTTATGTCACAAATATCTCTGCTGATGATCAACATATCATCCACATATAAACAAACAATGACTTGGTGATTTGGTGTGTCTTTAATATATACACATTTGTCATATTTATTTATCTTGAATATGTTTGCCAACATGGTTTGGTCAAACTTTGCATGTCATTGCTTAGGTGCTTGTTTTAGTCCATAAAGTGACTTAACAAGTTTACACACCTTATTTTCTTTTCCTGGAACCACTAAACCCTCAGGTTGTTCCATGTATATTTCTTCCTCGAAATCTCTATTTAGGAATGCGGTCTTCACATCCATTTGATGGATTTGAAAATCATATACCGCCGCCAAGGCAATTAACATTCGAATCGAGGTTATCCTTGTTACTGGCGAGTATGTATCAAAGTAATCAAGGCCTTCTTTCTGTTTGAAGCCTTTTACTACAAGTCTTGCCTTGTATTTGTCAATAGTACCATCCGCCTTCATTTTCCTTTTGAAGATCCATTTAGAACCTAACGGTTTATTTCCGGGAGGAAGGTCAACCAATTCCCATGTATGGTTGCTTAATATTAAATCTATCTCACTATTGATTGCCTCTTTCCAAAAGGATGAGTCTGACGACGACATCGCTTCTTTAAATGTTTGAGGCTCATTTTCTAAGAGAAATATTACAAAATCCGATCCAAACGAAGTTGGCGTTCTTTGACGTGTACTATGTCTTGGATTTTCTTCATTATGTACATTCTCACTTGGTTCATCTCAAGGTCGTGTAGATCATCCACTAGATTGTTCATGTCTAATTTTATACGGGTAAATATTTTCAAAGAATTCAACATTGTCTGATTTAATTACCGTATTTTCATTAATATCCGGATGTTCGGATTTATGAACCAAAAATTGACATGCTTTACTACTTTTAGCATATCCTATGAACACACAGTCCACCTTTTTAGGTCATATCTTAATCCTTTTAGGTATAGGAACTTGAACCTTCGCTAGACACCCCCACACTTTGAAATATTTTAAGTGGGGTTTCCTTCCTTTCCATTTTTCGTAAGGAATTGATTGGGTCTTACTATGGAGAACTCTGTTGAGTATATGATTGGTCGTAAGGATAGCCTCCCCCCATAAGTTTTATGGTAAACTAGAACTTATAAGTAAGGCATTCATCATTTCCTTCAAAGTTCGGTTTTTCTTTTTCATAATTCCATTAGATTGAGGTGAATATGGGGTCGTAGTTTGATGGATTATTCCATTCTCTACATATATTTGCACAAAGGGAGATTCATATTCTCCGTACCTATCACTTCTTATCATTTTGATCTTTTTATCTAACTGATTTTCAACTTCAGTTTTATATTGCCTAAACGCATCTATTGCTTCATCCTTACTATTTAGCAAGTAGACATAACAATATCTAGTGCAATCGTCAATAAAAGTTATGAAATACTTTTTCCCACCACGTGATGGTGTTGACTTCATATCACAAATGCCAGTATGTATTAAGTCTAAGGGATTGGAATTCCTTTCAACGGATTTATAAGGATGCTTTGCATACTTCGATTCCACACACGTTTGACACTTTGATTTATTGCACTCAAAGTTTGGCAAAACTTCTAAGTTAATCAGTTTTCGTAACGTTTTGTAATTAACATAGCCTAAACGTTCATTCCATAAATCATAAGACTCAAGCAAATAAGAAGAATTCAAACTTTTATTTATTTCAACAGTCATTACATTCATCTTATAAAGGCCTTCGGTCAGATAGCCTTTTCCTACATACATTTTTCCTTTGCTAATTACAATTTTTCCAGAAATGGTTACACATTTGAATCCGTTGTTATCTAAGAGTGAAACAAAAATTAAGTTCCTACGTAACTCCAAAACATATAACACATTGTTCAGTGTCAAGACCTGCCGGAAGTCATCTTTAAGCAAATTTTTCCTGTTCCCTCCACCTTAGTAGTAGCGGAGTTAGCCATGTAGATTATTTATTCTGCTTGAGCCAGAGAAAATGAAGAAAACAACTCCTTGTTGGCACATACATGGCGGGTGGCACCATAATCCATCCACCATTAGCGAGGATTCCCCGTCAAGTTGCATTCTAAGAACATAGCACACAGATCATCGCATTCTTTGTTGGATTCGATCATATTTGCTTGATCCTTCTTCTTGCCTTTATTTGGGGCACGACAATCTGTGGACTTGTGTCCAATCTTGCCACAGTTGAAGCATTTTTCCTTGAACTTTTTCTTGGGTTGATTGCTTCCTTGTTCAGCTTTCTTCCTTTTCTTGGAATTGTTTTGGTCATTTTCTACAATATGTGCTCCATTAATTGTAGAATTCCCCTTTGACCTTATTTCGACAGCTTTATTATCCTCTTCAATGCGAAGTCGGACAATAAGATCTTCAATAGTCATCTCCTTGCATTTATGCTTTAAGTAGTTTTTGAAGTCTTTCCACAAAGGTGGTAGCTTCTCAACTATCGCTGCTACTTGAAAAGCATCATTCACAATTAAACCTACAAAACAGTTTATGTGAGTATTAAGAATATTTTTAATTTGTTCAACTAAGGCATTTTTCAAAGATATACCTTTTGCTAAGAGATCATGTATGATGACTTGCAACTCTTGTACTTGAGAGACAACAGATTTTCTATCTATCATTTTGAAGTTCAGGAACCGTGCAACAAGGAATTTCTTAACTCCCGCATCCTCCATCTTATATTTTCGTTCAAGTGCCCCCCACAGTTCCTTTGATGTCTTGGTTCCACTATAAACATTGTAGAGGTCATCTTGGAGACCACTCAAAATATAATTCCTGCAAATGAAGTCCGAATGTTTCCAAGATTCTACAATAACGAAGCAGTCTTTGTCCGAGGTTCCCTCGGGTACCTCAGGAGCGTCTTCGCTATTGAACCATTGCAAACATAAAGTGGTGAGGTAAAAGAACATCTTTTTCTACCACCGCTTGAAGTCAATGCCCAAAAATTTTTTGGGCTTCCCCGTCGGTGCCATTGTTGGCGGAGCATTTGTGCGACTTGATGTGGCAATATTAGTTGCCCCCACAGATGTTGTCGCATCCATCATTTGACTTTCAGTTGCCATTTTTCTGTCACCACAAGACAAAAAATACTTAGTATTTTCAGAATACTACTTATAAAAATTAAGCAACTTTAAATTATTTTTTTCTTGTTTCTACTTAACAATGAAGTTTTTATCACTTTCAATTGTCAACCGAATGATCTTTAACTTGTGACGAAGTTTTTATGACTTCAAATCACTAGTTAAGTTCAGGCGGAGTAGAAAGTTAAAACTTTAATCTCAAAAACAAGCAATACAGATTCTGTAATAGTATTTATTTCCTTAAGATTGTTATTTCATTTGTACTTCAGGTACACAGAATATGTATATCACAACACCAACTTCAACTTGAGTTCAAGTATAAACAAGAACACAATGAAGTATATCAAATACCCTCAACACAAGATCAAAATGACCTTTCCAAGAGGTGTATTTTATTTTGCAGAAATTAAGATGAAACAGAAAATAGGCAAGTCGTCCAAATTCACGGATTTTTCTTAAGGAAATAATCCCCCTCACTGTACCCGAGGTTGTGGAATTTTTCCTCCCAGGATAAAATGGCTAACAGACCAACAATAGCGGTACCTCAAACGGTTGGAATATCTTCGAACTCACAGAACGTTTTGAGTGATCACATAGAATATTTTTGAGACAAGAAGAGAGTTTTTCATCTGAAAATTTCGTACTAAACCTGTGGAAGAAACCAGGTTTATATAGCCACAACATGCCTCTTCTAAAAAAAGGCAATGGTTCACTCCAAAGGTTACACCTTTGTTGTATTCATGTCTATTCATCAAAGATTACATCTTTTCCTGAACAGTCATCTCATTTCATGAATCAGTGTGTCATTTCATTGAAGGATTACATCCTTCTGAAGCATCATTTTGAACCATTGCAACCTTCTGTAGCCTCAGTTCAGAATAATGTATCATTTCTGAAGCACTAGTTCGAAAATAATGCATCAGTTCACTTAAAACAGTGCAACTGTTACTGCATGTATTTATAAATGGAGGTCCGAAACTGCAAAAAAAATTTACTGCATTTTTCCTTGGCATTCTTCAAAATTCAAATAAAGTTTGTCCAAAAAGATAGATCTCAAAGCTGAAGCCGAGCAAGCAACAACAATGACGGCGCAAGGCATCTATTATTTCTTGCCTCACTTGTCATGTAAAGTAAGTGTTCTTGATTATAAACACTTTCAAGTTCTCTTCTTCCACCAATGTGGGAGAAAGAGTAAACTTTCTAATTTGGAAGTACACTTTCCATTTTAGTGTCTCCTTCCCCTCCACCATTTTATTCTCCATTTTTTCATTCACATTTTTTTTTCATATACTATGAACCCAACAGAACTTGCACCATAAATTTGTTGAAGAACAACACTAGGTCTCATTGTTTCTCTTGATTTGGAAAGATTACACCTTTAAAAATAAGAGCCACAATAATGGATGAAATTGATTACTTAGTCCTGGACCACTTGGTTTAAAGATGTGGTGACAGAGAATTGAATAAATGCGTCAACCTCTTTTATTAAAACTAGACAACTTATAATCCTTCATCATTTCATCCACAAATTTAAGGCCCCATAAACATAGCCAACAAATAGGCACATGGCTTTGCCCTCGGTGGTTAGTGACAAAAACTTAAGCTCCAACCCAAAGCCTGTCTATAGCTTTTTATATAAATAATCTCCCTTCTGTGATATGTTTTCATCATCAACGACAACCATTATCTATTCAGACACCAAATTGTTCTAAATTTCTAGTCATTGCTTCCAATCTTCCAAGGAAAATGGCAATTCTCAGTGCTAAGAAACTCATCAAGATGGCGAGGAGATGGCGAAAATTTGCAGCCAAGCAGAGGAAGAGAATTTCTTTTCCAAGAAATGGTTGTAATACAGATAGTTGTAGTTCATCCTCATCCTCTATAGTTGAAAAAGGCCATTTTGTAGTCTATACAATTGATCAAAAGCGATGTGTGTTTCCGTTGGCTTACCTTGAAAATGAGGCCATTGCTCAACTTTTAAGCATGTCTGAAGAAGAGTTTGGACTGCCAAGTAGCAGCCCTATTACATTACCCTGTGATTCAAGCTTCATGGAGTACATCATTTCTCTAATCAAGAAAGGTGTAGCTGCTGGAGATCTTCACAGAACATTGCTTCTCTCAATTCCTTCATTTTTCTGTACTTCAACTTCTTATTTGCACCAAGAAAGTGGAAACCAACAGCTTCTTGTTTATTGACTCATGACATCATGTTCTGTAAATGATAGCTCAAAATAGAACGTATAGCAGTTGAGAAATAGGCAACTGAAGGCTTGTTTTATTACAGAGGAAATAGAACTTTATCTTGAAAATAACCAGATCTATAGCTTTCACTTTCCAGTTTAGTGATTGAGAAATTTTAACATTATCATCTTGGAATAGCACAATTATTTATTAAAGGCAATCAGTTTTGTCCGTTGAAACTAACAGAGAATCACTCCATCGCAAGTATAATGACCCGAAAATTAACTGTGCAGAGTTTAAATTAAGTGAAATGATGAAGTGTTGGTCTTTCAGATTTTTTTTGCAGTTATATTTCATACTGAAGAACTAGATGAGTTTTCCTCCTACTGTGGGACCTGGTCCCAACTAACTTATGCAACGGGAAAACGAAAACAAACAAACTTGTAAAGTAAATAAACAAGGAACACAACAAGTTTTACGTGAAAACTCCTTGCTCAAGGGAAAATGATGGGTTGGAATCGAGAGGGCATCAAGCGGAAGCTATTAGTTACAATCCAAAGCGGTGATAATTCAGAAGACAAATAAAAGTATTCTAAAACATAATATTATTGATATGACTCGGCCAATTGACCGACATATTAAAAGCCTAAATCAAAAACATAAAAACTAATTGAGAGAAAATCTCCTCCTAAACAACTCTTAAACGACTATATTATAGATGTTTTTATTTATAGAGTTACAAAACCCTTCATCTAAGAAAAAATAAATCTAATAGGGAAATAGATTTTTTTCTACTAGCAAACCTTTTCCACTAAGAATTTTCCTACTAAGAAACCTTTTCCACTAAGAAATCTTTTTCAAAGTAAAACACAATTATGGTAGAATCCAATTAAGGTAGGAAATTCAGGACAAATCCTAACAAGAAAAACCACGACCCACCCCGTAGGATTTCCAATAGCTTCACTAGATTCAAGCAACCTTCAATATAGACTCCATGACTTCAAGGATTAACCTCTTAACCCTTCTTCCACTTGTAATTACAAAGACAACCAAACACACGTAAACTATCATAATTAGGGGACTCATTAAAAATTCAAATATATGGTGAATCATAATTAAGTAGAGGTGTCGAAAACTGGTTGATTAAATAGACGACGGTCAGGAAAGTAAGTGACCACAATGAGAGAGGCAAGTTGGCATTGTGGAGAAGAGTAATACTGGTTTCAACAATGTACCTATGACGTCTTTCCACAAAATCGTTATGCTCAGGGGTGTATGGTGGAGTAAGAAAGTGAAATATTCCATTAGAAGAAAAATAAATCTGTCAGATTATCGAAATAAAAGGAGACAGTAGGATTATTGAAATATTTTTCAACTAAGGGTTTAAATTGTGAAAAGATTTGAGAAACCTCGAACTTCTTTTTCATAGGATATAGCCAAACATATTAATGAAATGATCAACAAGTGTTAAATAATAATGAATCGCATACACTGAAGATATAGGTGTAGGACCCCATACATCAGAATATGTAAACTCTAACAGTGAAGTCAATTTTATTGAAGAAATTTTAAATGGTGTTTTGTGCATTTTATTGCACTTACATGAATTACAGAAGAATTTAGAGGAAACAAAACAATTTGGAAGATTGAGAGCACGTATAATCTGGCGCAATACTGGTGAAGATGGGTGATCAAGTCTATTGTGCCATCATGAAACAGATGAGAACTGACTGTGAAAAGCAGCAAGGAAGTGGCCACTCATATAGTCCATCCCTAGGTTTTCCGCACACCAGTGGCATTCCCGTCCGATAGCCCTTCACAACATAAGCGAATGGTGAGAATTTAACAGACACATTATTAGAGGCACATAACTGATAAACAGAAACAATTTTTTTTTTATGCTACAAACACAAAACATTAGAAAGGTGCAAATCACGATGAGGAGAAGAAAGTTTGGTGGAACCAAAGTATGTGACACGTAAGTTTTTATCATCATCCAACATCAAATTATCACTGATGTAATTGGATCAATTAACCAATTTGGATTTCCATTTTCTTCTACAGCAGCCATGTTTGTATTTAGCTGTGGAGTGGATGTATTCTGATTTGAGGCCAAACTGTTAGAGCTAAAAAGATTTAGCCCCATTGGAGCGATGACAGCCTTGTTGAGTGATCCCTTTATTAGATCCAGTACTAGACCTGTTGTTTCGAGAGTTGGAATAGGCATTCTTGGTTGTAAAGTTGGCAGTCAATGAAAATGTAGTAGGATTGGGATCTCATTAGAGTTATTGCTTATAGTCACACAATTTTTCATAAAGTTCATCAAAGTGAAGTGAGGTATCTCGAGTTCGAATAGAATCAGAAATACCTTTGTATTCAGGTTGCAAGCCATTAAGAACATAAAGAGTGACATCATCGAGAGTGATAACAGGTCCAGTAGAATTAAGAGTAGTCACAAGTTGCTTGATATGTTGAAGATAAGCAGACATACTTTGAGTACCCTTGGTAGCACGGGTAAGTGAGTCCTGGAGACTGAGAATCCGATCATGCGATGACTTTGCATATATCCTATGTAGAGTGGTTAGGGGTGGCAAATGGGCGAATTGAATTGGATTTGGACGGGTTAAATATGGATCGAGCAAAAATGGTCCGCCCATATAAATATGGGTAAATGTGGATTTGGTCAAATATGAATTGGGCAAAAATAGTTTAATCCACTTTAACTCCTAAAGTCAAAAACTTAAAACTTTTGTATCATATCAACTTGACTTTTTTTTCATTTGTTTTTTTTAAATTTTTTTTTCTCTCTCTTCCTATATGTAGCTTCTAGTTTTATTTTTTTATTTTTTCATTTCTTTTGTTTTATCTCTTCTATCTCTACCTTTGCTTCTTTTTCTTTTTTCTTTTCCTTTTTAGTCTTCTTTTTTTCTATTTTTTTATTTTGTTTTGTTTTACTTCTTTCTCATTTTTTCTTTTTGGGTTGTATTTTATGTTTTATATTTTTTTATTTTCGAAGAACATGGTTAAACCGAGTACAAATTATGGATGATGACTGAAATATCATAACCACTCAGTATATTTGTATTTACCATCATTTTTTTTCTTTTTTCTTTTCTCCTTTTTCATTATTTTTTTCTTTTTGATTTTTTTGTATTTTTTTTTAATTCTTTCTTTACGCTTTTTTTCTCTCTTCTATATCTAACTTCTACCTCTCTTTCTTTTCTTTTTTTTCTTTTTTGGTTTTTTTTCTATTTTTAGTTTTTTTTTATGATAACGAAATTACCCTAAGCGCATATTGATTTATATTCGCCCAACATTTATAATTTGCGTAAGTACACTCAAGTGGACTCCACCTAATGGACAGATACAGAGATAGTATCCTGAAAGATCTTGGGGTTACATTCATCAAACCAAATATCATTAGCAGTCGCAAGAAGTAAACAAATCAAGGTTTCTACGTACTTCCTGCCTTGCCTGACCCTAAGCTCTTATACAAATACAAATGTTACATTTGTATCATATGATACATGTTTATACAACTTGAACCATACGCATACTAATGATACTTATTTATATACAAATATAAATGATAAATTTGATACACAAATACTAATGACACATTTGCATTGAATGATACATTGTATATTTATATATTTTAGTCTCGAGAAAATACAATTAATTCATACACTTATTTGTTTATAAATACAAATGATAAATTTTACATATTGACAACTAAGCTATTCAAATACAAATAATAAAATTATTTGAAATATATAGTACGATACAAATAAATTTAAAGTAAAAAAAAAATTAAAATATAAAATGCAATGAAAAAAAAAAGATGAGGAAAAAAATATAAAAAAAGAAAAAAGAAAAATGACGAACCAAGAATGAAAAAGGGGAAAACGGAAATACAAAAAAAAAATGCAAAGAAAAAAGAAATAAAATTGAAAAAGAAAGAAATTGATGAAATAGAAGAAAGAAAAGAGTGTAAGAAACGATTAAAAAATAAGTGGAAAAAAACAAAAAATAAATTAAAGGAAAGGAAAAAAGAAAGAAAAAATAGTACATTAAAGGAAAAAGAAAGAAAAAAAAATCTGGAAAAAAAAAGAGAAATAAAGATAGAAAAAACAATAATAAAGGAGTGAGACAATGGATTATATTTAATTGATAAAACATGCTATAAATTGTATAGGCTAAATGGAATAATTAGAAGCTTAAATTAATTAACCCATGTAGGTCTCAAGCGAATATGAATGATCAAATAAGAATGAGAAAGGGAAAAACGAAAAAAAATATAAAGAAAAAAGAAAAAAAATAGATGAAAAAATGAGAAAGAAAAAGATAAATTATAAGAAACGAGTAAAAAATGAAAAAGAAAAAAAGTAAATTAAAGAAAAAAAAAAGAAGAAGAAAAGAAACTAGAAAAGAAAAAAATAATAATTTTAAACATAGGTGGGTGATCTCTGTGTTTAAATGGGTACCCATATTTTATCCATATTTGTATGAGCTTTTAAAATGAATTGAAGTTCATATTTACCTATTTGAAATGTGAGTGATCCAAATCAATAAATATGGGTTAAATGAACTTTTTTCACAAATATGGGCTGAAATTGCCAACCCTAAGAGTGGTCCAACTATTATAAGAAGTTTCAGTAGTATTGACCAAAGAGAAAACTTTAGTAAATAGAGTAGCAATAAGCTCACTTCGTAGCAACTAATCTTGGTGATACCATCATTCATTGTGCAAATGATACATAGTTGGTTGATCAATAATGTGATGAGCAAGAATAAAACCAATGAGTACATAATGCTATTGAGAGTATACCATGTCTGATAATTGGTGGAGGTAAGTTTTCTAGGAGTAGTCAAAAAGGCTGGAAAGGGAATTAGAACTAAGTTTTGTTTGAGCGTTTTGGATAGTCGAGGGAATTATAGTTGGGGTGATTGGATTAATGGCAGTGAGTACGGAAACGCTTTGAGAAACAGAGGCAAATAGTTGAGGATGGGACTGGAATCTGATTATATTTGTGAAAGCTGAGAAAGGATCCTATTGAGAAGAGTGAGGTATTTTCCTTGAAAATGTAACTTGGAATGATTACAAAAATATGAGGAGAGAAAGATGAATGTCCCGTAACAGTGGTATATGATGGTTGCATAAGAGAAATGACAGTGGAAGGTTGAATTTCAGAGAACAGGTTTGTTGAGGAGAAAGGTTTGGTTGAGGTAAAAGACATGATGATATAAGGCATTGAGGTGGATACGTTTGGCGCAACTGAAGATATTGTAGGGCAAGAGTGAGTGGAATGGATCTCTTTCATGAGGTTGTCTGAAAAAAAAGAAAATTTTAGGATCAAAAGAGTCATTTTGGTGTTTGCTCTGATACCATAAAGGAGTTGCAGTGAAAGCTAATGTTGCATTGATTGTATTGATAGGGGTACATACATATATACATGATAGTCTTGGTGACTAAGAAAAGAATAAAGATATAAAAAGTATCCAAATCAATTAGCACCAATTAACTATATATCTAAATCTTTGAAGATATAATACAATCAATTTCCTATATTTGATAGAGAGAAATCAGGGAATGATATTCTCCTAAGGTGTAGGTGCATCATTAGTTGCTTGACTTTGATCGCCCTGTTCATGTTCCTCCATATTTTTCAATGAGGCAGTATTTATATAACTCATTTCATCTATATCATCAATAGTCAATGAACCAACACTTGATCTTTTTGATTTTTTATGAGCATTCCTTTTTAATATATCTGAACCAGTCTCAGCATGTTTTTCAGTAGCTCTGTCCTTTACATATAGCATCACCAGTTTTTTATAATTTTAAAATGACTTGGTCTTCAGCTCAGCAGCTTGAGTCTTAACCTATATATTATAAGTGCAAAATATTATTGAAAAAAATAATATTAATAAAAGAAACTTATCCATATTTGTTGAAGAATTTCACCACTTTAAACTAATCATGCCAAAACAATAAAAATTTAGTTATGCCTAATAGTTTAACATACTTATTCGTGATGGTATGTAAATTTACCTGAATTAGTTGATCTCATACTTCAGATTCAGCATCCCACTTATGCGTGGGAGGATCTCATGCAAATTTCTTCATTCCCAACTGATGAAATGTGTCATAACACTTGGTGAATTGCCTTTTGATATTTTGCTTCGATTATGAATTTTCTCCTTGGTAATAACCTTATCCGTAAATTCGGATTATAGCTCCTTCATAATGTTATCCATTGTGTGCATAGTAAAAGTTGTTATCCATTACGTGCGTAGTAAAAGTTCATCCAACCCTATATCCAAGTGCATCCGAATGACAATAGACATCAACTAATATGTCGTTCATTGCTTTTGTCCAAATACTTACAGAATTATCTTGTATATTTAGATCACTTGAGGTGAATTTCTTTGTCTTTTTCACCATATCAACCACTACAAAATTAAGAAAATATTCATAAGATTTAAAAAAGAAAATATTGTTACACATAAATATTGATAAAAAAATTATTATATAAAGTAAATCAACTATACATAATTTTTGTAATAAAAATAATAGCATCACGAAATTACTTGTAAATAACATCAAATAAAAAAATATGACACAATAATCACTTGAGTTTTTTCCTGAAAAATTAATCTTGATAATTAGTCCACATGGCAGCTGCTATACCATTTCGAATAAACTCCCCCTTTCTAAATTCTTTATTAATCTCCCTAGAATTTGGAGGTTCTTCGTGCACAGTGTTATCATTCATAAGCTCTTTATTAATTAAGTGAGTAACTCATCATTTGGATCTACACCTCTTAAATAATTGTGCAAGACACAACATGCAAATATAATCAACTTTTGGGTTTCAATTTGTATGATGATTCAGTTGATCTAGAAATTATAGGAAATCTCTTTTTAAGAATTCTAAATGCTCGTTCAATAGCATTACCCAAAGAAGCATGTCGTAAATTAAATAATTTATGATAATTTTGGGGTGGAATGGATCTCTTCCATGAGGTTGTTTGGGAAAAAAATGGCAGGACCAAAAGAGATTTTCTGGCATTTGCTCTGATACCATAAAGGAGTTACAGTGAAAACTAATGTTGCATTGATTGCATCGATAGAGGTACATACATATATACATGATAGTCTTAGTGACTAAAAAGAAATAAAGATATAAAAGGTATCTAAATCAATTAGAACCAATTAACTATATATCTAAATCTTTGAAGATATAATACAATCAATTTCCTACATTTGACAGAGAGAAATCAAGGAATGATATTCTCCTAAGAAGGTGTAGATGCGGCATGAGTTGCTTGACTTTGGTCTTTCTGTTCATGTTACTCCATAATTTTCAATGAGTCAGTATTTATATAACTCATTTCATCTATCTCATGAATAGTCAATGAATCAACACTTAAACTTTTTGAATTTTTATTAGCATTTTTTTAATATATCTGAATCAATCTCAGCATGTTTTTCAGTAGTTTTGTCTTTTACATATAGCATCACTAGTTTTTCATAATTTCAGAATGACTTGGTCTTCAGCTCAGCAGCTTGAGTCTTAACCTATATATTATAAGTACAAAATATTATTAAAGAAAATAATATTGAAAAAGTAACTTATCCATGTTTATTGAAGAATTTCACCACTTCAAACTAACCATGCCACAATAATAAAAATTTAGTTATGCCTATAAATATAACATACTTATTTGTGATGGTATGTAAATTTATCTGAATTAGTTGATCTCATACTTTAAGTTCAGCATCCCACTTATGAGTGATAGGATTCCATGCAAATTTTCTCATTCCCGACTGATGAAATGTGCCATAATACTTGGTGAATTGCTTTTTGATTTCTTGCATTCTATTATGAATTTTCTTCTTGTTAATAACATTATCATTAAATTTGGATCGTAGCTCCTTCACAATGTTATCCATGTGTGCGTAATAAAATTTGTTATCCATTGTGTGCGTAGTAAAAATTCATCGAATTCTATGTCTAAGTTCATCCTCATGACAATAGGCATCAACGAATGTGTCATCAATTACATTTGTCCAAATACATATAGAATTATCTTGTACATTTAGATCACTTGAGGTGAATTCATTTGTCTTTTTTGTCATATCAACTACAACAGAATTAAGATAAATATTCATAAGATTTGAAAAAAAATTGTTACACATAAAAATTAATAAAAAATATAATATAAAGTAAATCAATTATACATACTGTTTTAAAAATAATAGCATCGTGAAATTACTTGTAAATAACATCAAACAAAAAAATGTGACACAAATAATCACTTGAGATTTTTCGTAGAAAAATAATCTTGATAATTAGTCCACATGACAGTTGTATGCCATCTCGAATCGACTCCCCGTTTCTAAATTCTTCATTGCTCGCCCTAGAATTTGGAGGTTCTTCATGCACAATGCTATCATTCATAAGCTCTGTATCAACTTGAGCGAGTAATTCATCATTTGGATTTATGCAAGACACAACATGCAAATATAATCAACTTTTGGGTTTCAATTCCGAATGATAATTCAATTGAGCTAGAAATTATAGAAAATCACTTTTTAAGAACTCCAAATGCTCATTCGATAGTATTACACAAAGAAGCATGTCGTAAATTAAATAATTTACGAGAATTTCGAGGTGAATTTCTTGAATACTCTTTCAATTGATATCTCTCTCCCCGATAAAGTACAATAAGTTCGCTTCTCAACATGAGTCCAGCATCAATAAGGTAGAATTTTTCTCAACATAAAAAGTAAAAGACTCATATACTTATCATAATATCTAAATCTAGAAGTAAAAGACTCATTATATACTTATCATAATATCTAAATCTAGATAACTATATATAATATTTACCTTCTAAAGTTTTTAGTGAATCTTGGTTATTTAGTTTTTCTTTCATAATTCTTGAATCAGGCGTTTTTCCTTCCCACCCAGCTAACACATATGTGAATTTAAAATCAAATATATGTGCAACTA
The DNA here is from genome assembly GCA_030864215.1 of Capsicum pubescens. Taxonomy (NCBI): domain Eukaryota; kingdom Viridiplantae; phylum Streptophyta; class Magnoliopsida; order Solanales; family Solanaceae; genus Capsicum; species Capsicum pubescens. Next base: position 43,921,823 of record CM061548.1, read on the forward strand.
CTACATTTTGAGTTAGATAATCTCTCCTCTAACGATATTTTGATGCTTCATGTTGTGAAATTTTAACACGTATATGTGTTTTATTAATTGCACCAATATAATTTTGATGTTATAATATCAATTAATAATGTAAACACTTTTGATATTAGATTAAATTTAAATAATGTTAAATTGTATACCTTCAAATCTGAATAGAATCTTTGATTGCTAGCAATTTCAGAAGGAACATGGGAGTCATCAGATTTAATAAATTTTTCATACAACCCCAAGATAGCTCGTATGACAATATGAAAAAGATGACTGACCGACTCTCCAGATCATCGAAAGATGAAAGTTAGCTCACGATTTGTCATGTTATGTGCTAACAAATAAAGTGCTTCTGCAACTTGTTCTTCAACTATAAGTTGAAGTATTGATCTAAGTGTTGGAAATTGCTTTAAGTTACTTCACTAGTTTTTAGTAAAATAAATTATTTAGATTAGGATAAATTTAAATTTTGAATTTTAACTAGGTTGTTAGTTTGTTTAGTTAGTTGAGATATTTTAGGTTATTTTAAATTTTGAATTTATGTTGATTTTCTTTGTAAGTTGGCTATTTAAAGCCCTCCTATGCTTAAGAAAAAATATTGAAAGCTATTGAAAGATTTCAATACGTTCAGAGTCATTTTAACCCTTTTTTGTTGCCCCATCTTTTTTAAAAAAAAATCAACAGTGGTATCAAGAGCCTTATTGATCTTACGGGATTTGTGAGTTCTTTCAAAGCGCTACCATACCATTTTTAACCCGCAAGGGCTACCTTTTTAACTTGTTAGGGCTACCTTTTTTCAACCCGTGCTTATTTTCAAAGCTTAGGGCTATTTTCAACCAAACAGATGTCAAGCAGCAGTCTCTCTTTGAATGCCAAAAAAAAGTTCATTGATAAAAATATCAATTTGATCAGTGAAAATGAAATCATATTTTACAAACTATGATGTATGTGATGTTGTGATGAAAGAAAAATCCTTATAATATTTTGCAAAGCCTATAAAAGTACTTTCAAATAAGACAAGATTATTGATGATTTTTCATCAAAGAATCAAAAGAAGAGAAAGATCAACATCAAAAAGATGTGCAAGTTCAAAAACAATCAACAGAATTCAATATCAATTGTCAAAGCAAAAATTAAGGAGGAGCAGTTTTTTAAATGGCAATAACTAAAGCAAAGGAGGAGTGTTGGAAATTACTTTAAATTATTGCACTAGTTTTTAGTAAAATAAATTATTTAGATTAGGATAAATTTGAATTTTGAATTTTAACTAGGTTGTTAGTTTGTTTAGTTAGTTGAGATATTTTAGGTTATTTTAAATTTTAAATTTATGCTGATTTTCTTTGTAAGTTGGCTATTTAAAGTCCTCCCATACTTAAGAAAAATTATTGAAAGCTATTGAAAGATTTCAATTCATTGAGAGTCATTTTAACCCTTTTTTGCTGCCTATCTTTTTTTTTTAAAATCAACACTAAGACCTCCATCTCTAATTAAAAATCTCACATAGACCAGTAAAAGCTAAAGGGGTCATTCTTAACATACTACGACAAAGTTCAGTCGAAAATAGATGATTGAATAATTCATCTCTAACTTTCTCTCTTTCAAGTTTATATCATGTGGGATAGTGCGTCATCGATCATTTTTAATTTCATAAACATAAGTCCAAAATCAAATAACTACTTGAACAACAACATATAAAGCTAATGAGCTCACTTGTCTCAATATATCACTATTATCTTGATTATTCTGATCAGTCATCTATAATAAAATTAAGGGAGATGCATCAACCAATTAAATTACGTACATACATAAACATATTTGGATAAAAATTAGCTATGATATTACATGTTTATAAACAACGTACATGCATGAAAAGATAAATATAAACACAAGTGCAACACATGCAGATCGTCTGCTACTTTAATATTGCTTTAATAATACAAATAAAATATACACAAAGTTTACCTGCAACTTTTGAGACATGTAGATTATTTCTTAAATTAGGTTACTGATTAGCCAATTACTTTTTTAACTAATGCATAAAGCTTCATCTCTATAGAAAGAAGAGTGCAACAACAACATATTCATTATATTCCCACAAATTAGATAATTACTATCTAGCAGGATGTCAATAGTTAGTAGCACTAATGAAATAGAGTAAGTTATTATTGCATTATCAATGAACAAATACGTATTATTTTCCCCCTAGTGATCCAAAAAACATGAATCAATATCATAGTCCAACAAGTCAAAAGCATAATAATCTCAAACAAGATATAAATGGCATTTAGGTACCAACAAGGTAAATGAAAATTTCTCCTCCTGAATCATTGTCTCTTATCTTGATCTATCAATATCTTTAGCCTTGAATGACTAGTTTTGGCATTTATCATTTTTTTTTGTAGAAAAGTAACAATGGATTCTAGAACTCTTAAACTAACTCCAGAATCATCTGTATTGTAGGTAAATGTACAAACATGTGTTTGCACAGGTAAAGCTAGTTACAACCATTATAACGATTATTTAGCTTACCTTCAATCTACTACTAATAATAGGTTACAATCTAGTCTATATTTATCCCTAAACTAGTGAATATAGATACATCATCTAGGAAGGTTTGTGTAGAACATTCTCACCACAGCTTTGCGCCAAACGGAACTTGGACATATGTGACATGCCCGACATAATTTCATACTTGATCAATTTTTTGATCACTAATAAATCATTCGACAGACACGAGGACTCCACAACAACACATCCAAACACCAATCCAAACTCAACAATATCTTTGATAGGTAAATATGATAAATTTTATCAGAAAATAAAACACTAACACAACTCAGTTACAAAAGAACCCAAAAAGGAGAATGCAAAATAATGACGGAACATATCAGATGATGTACAGAGGCATCAAGAATTCAGCATGCACTGATCTGTTGAAAGAACACAAGAAGAAAATAATAAGCAGTTAAGTTTTAAAAAACAAACCTACAAAGAAAGAATGAGCGTAGAAGAGGAGATTGAAGGCGGAAAAACCAGAGGAGAACAACGCAAAGGAGAACGATTGAGCAGTAAAAATATAAACATATTGGGGTTGGAAGTAATATAGGGTAAAGGGTAAAATAGGATTAGATAATATTAAGTAAGGACATAATTGGAAAAAAAAATAAGAAAATCATGCGATACCATCAAATCGGTGGTTCTATAAATTGAGGGATTTAATGGTTACCAAATCATGAAAAGGAGCCATATCATACCATACCTTTCAAGAAATAATTAAAACAAACATGGTTCTCTTGGTAACTATATCATACCATACCATGGGAAACCACCATCGAAACCAGTAGTTTCCCATGGTATGGTATGGTTACCAAGAGAACTAGGTGTGTTTTGATTGTATGTATGATATGGTTCTTTTTCATGATTTGGTAACCATGAAATTCCTCAATTCACTGTTTCAATCGTGGTTTCCTATGATATGATATGGTATGGTTACTAAGATAACCATATTTGTTTTTTATTTATATGGTATGATATGGTTTCTTTTCATGGTTGGATAACCATGAAATCCTTCAATTTAACACTTTGTTGTATATTGTCGTATGTTGCTTGGACTCTTCAAAAATATCAATGAGTGCATGTTAGATTTTTTAAAAATTACGTATTTTAAAAAACCCAATACGTACGACATCAAGTGAAGAGTCCGGCGCAACGTAGATATTGTCTGTCTTTGGTGTCTTTTTTGGTGGGCGACTAAATTAGAATAATGATGCAATTAAATTAAATAAATAAAAATAAATAAGAAATACAAAAAAAAAATATATGAACAATCACATAAAATTACAAGAAATTATAGTTGAAAAAAAAAAAAGATAAACAGTAAAAGAATCATGTAAAAAGTTTTTGACAAAAAAAAATTTGTAAAAAATAAAATGTAAACTCAAAATTACATCATGTAATTACACTCGATTTATGTAGGTTTATGTTGAGAATTTTAGTATTTAGTTAATATTGCTCATATTGAATGTCTTTCTGCTGCATATTAAGTATCATTATACTATGCATTACTTTTGAAGCCTTTCCTCTTCCTTACATTAGTGGCATCTTTATGCCTACTTACTCACATCACATTGGTGGTATTTGTTGTACATTACTAGTATTATCTTGTAATCCATATAATCTATAACTCTTTATTCTACCGAATTATATTAGTAACACCTGTATCATCTAATCTATTCATCTATCTATGTTATTATCCCACTACTTTTAGGGACGACTCCAGAAAATTTATGGCCTAAAATCAAAAATTGATTTGAGGCCTTAAAATTTTTTAGCAGAAAATGCAATACTATAATTTATTGTTTGTTAGTATTTTGTATGCTAATTCTTTTATAGTGGTTCTTCATAATTTTCTTTCAATCAAAAATTTAACCAATCATTAGGTATACAAATTCTGTCAAATAATAATAAACAAAGTACACCTATAAAAATAAAAATACTTAAAGTCATAAAATTTTGAAGAAAAAATAGTTAAGTTTAGATTGAAGAAGTTGATAATTCCATATTAAAATAAAACATTTCGGTGCCTCAATATAACTGTTGTTATACTTGAAACATGAGAAAATATCGAAAGAACAATTAATATTATCTTAATTCAATCACATTATTCAGCTTTGCATTATATTGAACATCATATTTTTTCTATAAGCTACAGCTTGAGGAATATTTGAATTAGGAGAAATTAAAGAAAGAGAGAAAGAGTACAAATATTGAGTTGCAGCATATATGAGAGAGGCCTTGGAGTTGTAAACAAGTCCCTGAGTTTAAAAGCAAAGGATATTCACATTCAACCTTTTTCCATGAACTAATAGCGCAAACAGTCACATCAATCAAGATAAATAAGTCTGTCAAAAGTGCCGGCCGGATCAATTCGGAATCGGCCCATCTTGTTTTACTTGTTTGTGGGCCGATCCGGTTTCGGGTCCTTTTAACGGGTCAGTCTGGTATCGAGCCTAACAGTAATTTTTTGTAAAACAAATCGGGACCTGCCCGGTTATACGTAAATCGGTATAAACCGGTCCAAACCGGTCAAACCCGATCAAAGTTAAAAAAAAAATTGAAATTAAATGATTTTTTCAATATACATTATATATACTCACCTATATATTTTAAATACGTTAAACAATATAAATATAACATATGTACACTTAACATATACTACTTTAGAAATATATACACATGTATACGCTAAATATATATTACTTTAGAGTGTAAAGAAAATATATACACATATATACGTACAATAAAATATATGTACTACTTTAAATAATATACATACAACATATACACACTATATATATACTACTTTAGAAAACATATACACATGTATACGTCAAATATATATACTACTTTAGAGTCTATAGAAAATATATACACATATATACGTACAATATAATGTATGTACTACTTTAAATAATATACATACAACATATACACACTATATATATATACTACTTTAGAAAACATATACACATGTATACGTTAAATATATATACTACTTTAGAGTGTATACAAAATATGTACACATATATACGTACGATATCATATATGTACTACTTTAAATAATATACATACAACATATATACACTATATATATACTACTTTTGGATACATATACACATGTATACATTAAATAAATACTACTTTATCGAAAATATATACACATATATACGTACAATACAATATATGTACTCCTTTAAATAATATACATACAATAAATGCACACTATATATATACTACTCTAGAAAACATATACACGTGTATATGTTAAATATATATACTACGTTAGAGTCTATAGAAAATATATACACATATACGTACGATATAATATATGTACTACTTTAAATAATATAGATACAACATATATACACTATATATATTCTACTTTAGAATACATGCACACATGTATACATTAAATATATACTACTTTAGAGTGCATAAAAAATATATACACATATATACGTACAATACAATATATGTACTACTTAAAATAATATACATATACGCATTATATATATATACTACTTTAGAAAACATATAAACATGTATACGTTAAATATATATAATACTTTAGAGTCTATAGAAAATATATACACATATATACGTACGATATAATATATGTACTACTTTAAATACTATATATACACTATATATATACAACTTTAGAATACATATACACATGTATACATTAAATATATACTACTTTAGAGTGTATAGAAAATATATATACATATATACGTACTATACAATATATGTACTACTTTAAATAATATACATACAACATATATACACAATATATATACTACTTTAGAAAACATATACACATGTATACGTTAAATATATATACTACTTTAGAGTCTATAGAAAATATATACACATATATATGTACAATATAATATATGTACTACTTTAAATAATATATATACAACATTTATTCACTATATATATATACTACTTTAGAAAACATATACACTTGTATACGTTAAATATATATACTACTTTAGAGTCTATAGAAAATATATACACATATAACATATATACACTACATATTATACTACTTTAAAAACATATACACATTAAATATATACTATTTTAATATATAAAAAATATATAGACATATATGGAGAATATATACTACTTAAAATATCACTTGAAAGTTGAAACAATATACATACAACCTATATACACTATATGTATACGTTAAATATATATAATTTAGAGTCTATAGAAAATATGCTACTTAATATAATAAAACTTGAGGTTTTTAACTTAAAAGAAATTTATTTTTTTATTATGTATATATATGTTTGTTATGTTTAATTGTTTATTACTTAGTGTAAAGTTTGATAGTAATATATTAAAATTAAGTATTTAATTCAAACTAGAAATTCAATTTAAATGGAAAAAATTTACAAAGTAAGGAGTGAATGAATGTTGTATTTTATTGATTGCAAAATGATCCAAAATTTATAATTTACACGAATGAAAAATTTACAAATTTTGCATCCATTTTTCCTACTCATTTATGTTAATATTAATGGGAGCTGGCATAGGATAGTCAAAATCAATGGGGGCAAAACCATGCATTGGACTTGATTGTGCTGAGTTCTTCCTTTAAGTCATAATTTCTTCAAGATTCTGTTCGTCTTTCGGCTCCACCTCCATTCTTTAATTTTTTCGTTCCGCTCTAATTCAATCTCTAAGGCAAACTAGAGCATTCATAGCATTGCTCCTCAATGAGTGTCGGTTGTCTCCAAGTTGCGTCCCTGACTAAAAGTGTTCTCCGATGCAACGGTTGACATTGGAATATTCAATATATCTTTAGCTAATCTTGAAAGCACAGGATATTGTCTTTCATTATTCTTCCACCAATCCAACGCGTTGATCCGTCGTCTACGATCCTCTATCGACGTTCGAAGATAATACTTAAGCTCTTCCTGAGAAGTTGGTGTGTAAGTTCCCACCTCAACGTTGTTTCAAACATTTAAATCATAAATGTAATCAGGAAAACCATTATGTACCGGCCTTTTAGAAGATGATGACTCCTCGGGAGCATGAGCACCGATAGTTGGAGTGATATTTGTCGGTACAGCTACATCAAGTAAATTGACATAATGGTTATATAATTTTTCTATGTAAATGTTCGCATCACTCATAACCGTAAATAAATCTGATTGTTCTTCATCTTCAGATTCAGGTTCAACATTTATCTTTAAGTTAGGATAAATAATAGAACTAAAGTGGCACATAGTATTATATTTCATACATTGATTTAGTATAGCACCAACCAAGTAAATAGGGAAAATCGGATAAAAATATTTTTTAAATCTAGCAAACGTAGCACTAACAGCTTCTTTGTAACCTTCTTTATTCTTATATTCTTTGACCAAAGAAGAAATATCGGCTATATATGCTAAAATATTTCAAACAGTAGGATAATAAGCACCAGAAAATTCAACCGTAGCTATATAATTTTTTTTTTAAAACTTAACAAGATCATCAATTGCAGCCCAATCAGAATCATGTAGCATACATTCAACCGATTCAATTTCAGGAAATGAACCACAAAATTGGTTAAAAGTCATTGTAATAGGAACTTTATAAGCAAGAAAAGTTTTTAAATAATCATACGTAGCATTCCATCTAGTATCATATTCTTCAGGCATAAATATCGGTCTAAGTCCATTTCATTCATATTTAACTTTAAATTCTCTCACTCTTCTTTTTTTATTATTTCCTTGAATAAAGCCAACAATAAGCCGGATCTTTTCAATATAAAGGTCAAAAAATTCAAAGCCATCTTTTACAATTAAATTATATATATGACAAGCACACTTAACATGAAATATTTCAGGTAACGGCGGAGAGAGTTCAGCTTTTAACTTTTCAATAGAAGTTTTGTTGTTAGAAACATTATCAAAAGCAATACATAAAATTTTTCTTTCAATACCATAAAATTCCGCAACTTAACTAATAGATTCAAAAATAAATTGTCCAGTATGTCTAGGATCTTCATCATACAAAAAAGCTAGTACACGTTTTTGTATAACAAAATTACTATCTATCCAATGACAAGTAATGGTTGAATAATTATTTTTATTAACAGCAGGACCAAGATCAGAAGTTAGAGTCATTCTACAATGAATATTTTTTTAACAATGTAGATAAATAATAAATATATTGTGAATGAAGTCTAAAAATATCGGCCCGACAAGTATTTCTAGGAATACCATTAAACATAGGATTATAAATTGCTTGAATATAATGAATAAAAGCATCCGGGGAAGGAAAAATGAAAGACAAACAACCCACAACTATCATTTTTTTTATTTCTTCTCGGTCCCTCAATTTATTGTAATTCTTAATTAACTGACTGGTTATTGGGTTCATTCTAGTTTGTGATGGCCCACCAACAACCTCACCACCTTTTTCAATAAATAACTCTTTAGTGTGATTCTCTCTTATATATCTCATTAACGAACCCGTACTCCCTTGATTGCCTCCTATTTTATGCTCATGTACTTGTTGACAAACATTGCATTGCACCTTAGTTTTTCCTTCTATAGGTGTAAAAAATTTCCATGCAATACTAGTTTTTCTATGAGTTTTTGGGACAACGGAAGGACGGGGAGGAAGATTAACCGATTCATATCTAACATTAGCATTTCCTACTGCGGGTGTCTCACCAATATTTTCATCATCTTCATCAAAATTAACCACATCTACTTCATTTTCTTCTATACCATAATTTCCCTAAGCTTCTGCATAATCCATATCGTGAGCACCTATACCTACTTCTTCCTCAAAAGGTTGACTAAGCGGTACCTAAGACACACGGGTATATCTACTACTTGAACTCCCTCTACTGGAACCGCCACCAATTCATCTTTTACTACCACTACCACTTTCGAGATAAATTTTTTTGACACTTTTACTTATGTTTCTTAATTTATCCATAGTATTAATCAAACTAAAAGATATTCAAAATACACAAAAATAATAAAAATAAATATTTAATAATTAATACACTAATTAAAAATTAAAAGTAAGAGATGGAACAACAATATCAAATTTTAGAAGTATCCGAAAGTTGCGACTTTAGAAAACTTCCACTTGTATTTGTAATCGCAAAATTAAAAAATAAAATTGAACACTTTAGGAGATAATTAGAATATTTGAGAGAAAATGAGATTTGAGAGATTAAGAATTGTGTGGAAAATGATTTGGAAGTGTAGGGCATTTATAGGAAATTTTTTGAATTAAAGAAAATTATTTGAAATAAAAAAAAATATAATATATATGGCCATTTGGCCGTTGGGTTGGCAGTCCCAAACGGCTATAATGTCGTTGGGCCCAACGGTCCAAATGGCAGCCCACTCAACGGTCCATTTAAAAAAAAAAAAAAACTTATCGGGCCGGGCGGGGCAATCGGTGGGCTTGGTCCGAGTTCATTATGGGCCGGGCAATCGGGCCCTAAAAAAAATTTAACCCAGCCCGGGACCGATAGCCTTGTAGCCCGGGGACTCACCGGGCCGGGTCAAATCGGGTCAGGCCTTCTTCATGGGTCGGGCTTATCGGGTCGGGTCGGCTCGTTTGACAGGTTTAAGATAAATATCTATGTTCTTACCTTTTTCACAGGAATAGTATTCATAGTTTTTACCTTAAAATACTCAATATTGTTGATTTTTAGTTATGAAATCAAAGAACTAACAGAGAAAAACTTGGAGAGAAAAAAAAATACTATAATTGTATTGTCAAAGGAAATTATTTTATTAATAACTCAAACACAAATATTTATAGCTAAATTTCTAACTAGAAAATATAAAATAAGCAACTAAACTTAAATTTAAATTTAAATTCAAACAACAAAGAGATAACTAATTCCAAAGTTTAAGCCACATAGAACTCTAATAATTTGAACTGCTAATAATTATCTACTTTATCTCTGAGACATATTTTCAATACTCCTCCTTGGATAAGAAGCTGTAGATTGTAGTCTTTGGTGAATTTGACCTCTTAATAAATCAGTCAATTCATCTTTGGTCTTGCAAGGTTTGTGTGTATCTTTTGATGGATTAAATAAGAAACTTTTACCTTTCATTTCAACTTGTAAAATTTCATGATTAGTATAATCAAAGATTCAACAATATTTGTCTTCAAATAATAATTTAAATCCTTTCTCCATTAGCTGGCCAACACTTAACAAACTTTTATCAATATCGAACACGTGAAGGATATTTGAAATTATTTTTGTACCTGATATTACTTTGATTGCAATATTTCCTTTTCCTTCGGCATGAATATAGTCATTGTTCCCAATTTTGACTTTTTATTTTCCTAAGCCAGAAACTCTTTAAAAAGAGTTTTGTCATATGTCATGTGGTTTGTACAACCACTGTCAATCATCCAAAAATAAGATTTCTTGATTAAAAAATATGTTGCCATAAATAAGTGATCTTCTTCTTCTTCTTTGGTGACTTGGACATCTGCTTCATATTTTTTAGATTTGCTTTTGCAAATCACAGCTTCATGACCAAGCTGATTATGGAGGATGACCTATTTTGCCACAGTGTTGGCAAGGTGGGTAGTTTTTCTTGAATTATTACCCTTGCGTTGATTCTTGTGGTTGACTGTCAAAGCTCCTTCAACCATACCATCCTGCCTCATAAGCCATCTTTGCTATTATGCATCTAGTGTATTTAACAATTCTGCTAAGGTAATATTAGACAGATCTTATATGTTTTTCAAGGTAGTTAATAATACTTCGCATCTTTTAGGAACATGATTTTTTTCAACAATTCTTGAATCTTTAAATTTTGTGTCAAGCAATCTTACCTTGTTAACAATGCCAAAAAGTTGGTCTGAGTACACATTGATGGTCTCAGATTCCTTCATCTTTTGAAATTCGAATTACATTCAACACCCTCATACCTCGTATTCTTTCATATCTGTATATTCTTTCTTCAGATAATCCCAAATTTCTTTTGTTGATTAAAGGGCCATAATTCTCGTGAAAATTTTTGGAGACACTAGTAAATAAAAATGCATTTCCTTTGATTTTATGATTTTCTTTTTCTTTTGACTTTTGATTTGAGCGATCATGGGATTATTGAGCAGCGAAAGAATATCATAATCCTCCTCCACGGCCTCTTAAAGATCTAAAACATCAAGATAAGTCTCTATTCTTACTGCCCAAAGTTGGTAATTCTCAGCATCAAAGACAAGAGACACTATTTGGGAAAAGTTATTTTCAGAATTCATCTCACTCACAAATTCCTCAAGAAAATGGCTCTAGATATCAATTGTTGGTTTTTAGCTTTGAAATTAATGAAATAACAAAGAAAGACTTGGAGACAAAATATACTGCAATTGTATTGTCAAAGGAAATTGTTTATTAATAACTCAAACACAAATATTTATAGTTAAATTTCTAACTAGAAAATATAAAAATAAGCTACTAAACTTAAATTTAAATTGAAATTCAAATAACGAAGAGATAACTAATTCATAAATTTAAGCCACATAGAACTCTAATAATTTAAAACTGTTAATAGTTATCCACTTTATTTCTGAGACTTATTTTCAATAAATATTTTTTAAAAAAATAATAATCTATGCCACACGTTAATTTGAAAGTCTATTACACTATTACCTAAAAATCGGGGCCCCTAAATATTTTTGGCCTAAAGCGGCTGCTTGAGTTGCTTTAGCCTTGGGTCGGCCCTAACTACTTCTTATTCATCACATGAAGAATTATACACTTATAAATAATGATGTTTCTTCCTTTGTGTTTGATAAGATGAAGTATGAGAATTATGTGAAGTGTGGAAAATATTGTAGTGTGTTTGATAAGATGAAGTATGAGAATTATGTGAAGTGTGGGAAATATTGTAGTAAGTAGTGAGATGAAAATAGTGAAAGAGAGTTGAGACAAAAAAAATATTTTAAGTCAACAACTATATTCACTGTACAAAAGAGTGTATTATATAAGTAAAAGAGAGAGAGAGAGTTGAGACAAATAAAAATATTGTGAGTCTTTAACTAGAGAGTAACTATAGGTTGAAGGAAGGTGTTCTTTTGGTGGGGCTTTGAACTCTTCAACTAATCCTAAGTTGCTTGAGTTGTACATCATGATGAATTGTTGTATCCTGGAGAGGACAAGTCAAGAGTTGATACTGCTAGATCGGTGTAGATTATGCCGGAGTGAACTTGAATCTCCTTAAAAAAAGCAAGACATCCGCACCTCGGCCAAAAAGAAAATTATTTTATTCTCTTCATTTTTTTTCATTTTATTTTCAACTGTAATACTTTATTGTATTTATTACGGCATTAATTTTCACTCACATTCAATTATCATGTGTCCTTCCATGCTATCAGCTCGAACATAATAATTAAAGTACATGCCACATATCTCTCTAGCTAGCGTTAATAAATTGAGTGAAAATTAGTTTAAGGGATCTGGCTATTTGTGATCTTCCTTTTGTGCATTTAGTAATTGTTTCATTTCATAGATGGAGGGAGGGAAAAGAGAAAGGAAATATTAAATTATCGATGTGATTTGAACCCTCCTACCACCTCTAACCTTATATGTAATATTTTTTTCTTCAACTATCAATGTAAAATTTTACTTGTACACTTAAACTCGAGAGGCTAGTCCTCAGGTCTAGCTAGCTAACGTTTTTCAGCTAGCTATATGTTAGTTGTACCACGACACTCAGCGTTAATAGCAAAGACAGTGGATCCATTAATCTTACCCTTTTTTCACTCTAATTATTGTTGTGGAAAGTGTGTTGCAAAAATTTAACTTTTGAGTCACCACTTAATTTATTTGAAAAGAAATTAAGAAAACCTTTATAAAAATGCTTAAATGATTCAAAATAGAAAAATCATTTAAGTTTCGAAATTCTAGGTAAGCAATTCACATTAACATTTTAGGAAGGTTTTAAGGCACTAAAATGTCCGCTAACTTGCGGTTATCTGAACTGTTTGAAAACTATTTTTGACTAACTTTGAAAAAGAGAAGTTGCTTTTTGGGAAAAAGAAAAGTAAAAAACAGACTTGTTTAAAAGTCAATTTAACGACTTAATAGGGATTTTAACTAAATCTAAGCAAATAAAATAGCAAAACAAGCACTTAATGGGGAAAAGGAGAAAATGAAAGACTTGGGCCATTGGGCCCAAATCAATAAACTTTGTCCTAATCTAATTGGATTTTCGACCCATTTTCACCTGTCCTAAACTAAATATTGGGCTTTCGGTCCACAACCTGTCCTAAGCCAGTTTTCGGACCTTTGAGGCCCAAGATTCGCTTCACCTGTATTAATTTACAACTTTGGCTTCAAGGTCCAAATGAATAAATAATAAAACAAAGAAATAAATAAATAAATAAATAAATAAGACAACAATAAATAAATGAGACTTTCGAGTCTCTTAGTCGCTTCAAAGATGGGGCTTTGACCCATTTTTTCTCCTTCCGACTCCTCGAATCCATATGCCATGCGATTGACTTTTGACCTTAGCCCTTCGGGATTGACTCAAAGGATGGGCCTCACTGGCCCATTACAAAATGCAAAGGGAAAAGAGTCCATGCAAAAGAAGAAAGAAAAGAAATCGAAACATATCCGAAATGCAAAGAGAAAAGTAAACATATTAATACATTCGAAGGTTAATACTAAAATACTACCCTTGTTCAAAATCGATTTTGAAGTAAGAACACAAATGATATCTCGTGGCACCCTTCGACTAATGACCATTTTAAGGCATCCAAGTTTCGACAGTAAATGAAATAGACCAAAGACAAGCAACAATGGAATGGATAATAAAAAAAGATAATGGATATCCAAGTAATCAAACACCTTAATGACTTCAAACATACTGGATGATGGATAACTAATTTATTGAAGAAGTAAAATGCATACCAACTGGGGATACACCATCTTATGCATTCATATCAACATTCATATCAGATTCTTTAACAGTTTTTGCACCAAAAAATTTGCAAGAGATTATGCTTTCTAACAGAACTTCACATTAAACTTTCATTCGATAAGATGTTTTCTCTCTCAAACCGACATTAATTCAGCTCAAGAGAAACTTGAAGGTAAGGAATAAATGAGGAAAGGGACATGACTACAAATCCAATTGAACCCATATAAAAAAAAGAACAAGAATTGATATTGACATTAAATTTAGCAAGAACCCATCTACTACAGGAGACAAAGTGTCCATGATTTCACAAAGATAAACATCACATCCATACTAGATAAAGTAAGCGTTATATCCGCTCTAGAGTTGCTGCAGGGTTTCGGAAGAGACGGAATAAAATTCTAGTCAGATTGTTTGAAAGCATTTAACTCCAGATGCCAACCACACTATTTTGACACGATACAATCATACTCAACAATATGAATATTAAGCGTATGTGCAGACCCTATCTTTTATTTCCTAAAAGGAAACTTTGACTTAGATGAAATAATGAAACATACACTATACTGAAACAAACATTTTCTACAAATTAGACAATCTGCCAGAGAAGAAAATGTAAGGTCATACCATTCTAATCCTCATCCTCTTTCGACACTATAAGAATAGGTCTACAAGAGTCAAAATAATTTTTAAGGAGTCATTGGATTGGTGACCTTGTCACAGTTTAGTTTCTAACATTAGTATTGAAGGCTAAAGAAACTCAGATCACAGTCCCCATTTAAAATAACATGTCAAGGCAGAAGTTCGACAGGTAAATCTTTCAACTAAAAATGTAGGCCAGAAACCATAGTAAGAATACTAATCCAACATCACACCAAACAAAGTTCAATCAATCAGAAGCCAAGCGGGTGGAAACACCGATAACATGAATCGAGGTTAATGCGCAAGACATTTACTTGGAGCAGCATTCAAATTTTAAAGAAACTAGAAAGCGGTGTTCATCGATGAAAAATAAAAAAAAAATAGTAAACTTCTACGGAAAAGAAACCGAAACCAGAAACCTAAAATTAATACGCTAACGCATCAATACGCCGAAAGACATAATCTTCATCAAATAAATCTATGGCCTTCAAGGCCGTCTACAACAGCTACTCCCAGCAAGCAAAAGTTACGTCTACCAAACTACAACTACGAAGAAAGAGACTAAGATAATAAAGCTAAAGGAAAGGGTATGTTTACCTCTTTCGGGGCAGCAAAATGGAACGCGAGCTTCGTCGGAATCTCTACTTCTACGACTCCGAAAACTTTTGAGTAATTGTCGAGTTTTCACGAAAATTTTTTTACTAGAAAAAAAGAGACTGTTTTGGCTCAAAAGCTTTTACCACCTCCAAGACTTCTCCCTTTTTACTCAATAGTGAGCCATTTATAGGGGACAATAATGAGGAGTGAATTTTGTTCCACCGATGTGGGACAAAGAGGAATGGGGGTAATTTAGGAAATTAAAAAAAAAGAGGATAAAAGAGAGGGTGAGCGGTAATTTGTACTATTCAGTACAATTTTGAATTTCATAGTTAACAATTGGGTAAGGTTTGAAATTGAAGGAAATTCACAGCTTTTGGTGCTGTGCGGATTGTTGGGTCACCGAATTTTCGGGTCTGGGTCATTGGTTTTGGGTTGAACTCGGGTCGCCGTCGTTTGCTGATGTTGTACGCTGGATTGGATCACCGGCGTCGGGTTTGGGGGTCGTCGAGTCGGGTTTCGCTGGTTGAAATCGTTGTTGTTGTCCCGGGTTGACGGTGTCTTTGTTGGCTGGTCGTGGTTTGGAATTATTGTTATTAACACTATTGTTTAGTCGATGTACCTATTGTACTGGTTTTGCCGAAGATGATAAGAGAAATAGGTGGGCCGGTTCGGTGGAGTTTGCTTTGGGCCTGGTGGGGTGAGATGGTCTTATGTGAGGGAAGGGCTGAAGTAGTTGTTATTGTTGTTGGGTTGTTGGGCCTGTTTAATTGGACGGGACGGTTTGTTTAATTATTGGGCTGATATTGGGGTTATTTAAGATAACCCCAATTAGATTAGGGCTTATAAATTTAGGCTATTTGTTAAATTAGCCTAATTATTAGAATTTAGCCAATTGAATTTAAATTTTAGCCTGATTAAAAATTAATTGACCAATTACATCGTAATTATGGTCAAATCACTTTCAATTAAGGTTAAATTTAATAAATTGATCAAATTCAATTAAAATTTGAAACAAATTAATCACTATTTTAATCCCGAGCTTCTTGCTTTAATAAAATCAAACAAATATTTTTCAAATAAATTACTTTCAAGAATAAATTACATTTAAATCAAGATTTAATCATTTAAATTTATTTCAAGATAATCCTTAATTAAATTCAATATTTTGTAAAAATAAATATTTAAGTATCAAGATTATATATTTTTGTATAATTGAATACGATAATATATAATCGCTACTTAAAATGACAAACTTACCTAGATAAATACTTTGAAAAGTTTTTATTCGGACAAAATAAATATTATAATTTTATTTACAATTAAAGAAACTCGGAATTAAACTTAGTCGTGGAGGGCAAAAATTAGTTGTCAATAGAAAGGAACGAAGAAGAATAGAGTACCAAACAATTATTGATGATGAATTTATTTCCTACTTTTTATATATCAAGCTTCTTGTTAGGTTCAATTGGTGTGAATGGAAAGTGAAGGGACACAACCTTTCGAGGAAAAGACACTATTTTGGAAAAAGGGTGATTGTTCGGCTGGATGTGACTGGTCAGAAAAGACATGTTATTTCGAAATGGACAGACAAGACTGCTCCAAAATGATACACCCTTTCATGAACCATTGCTTCCTTTTCAAAGAGGCATTTGATGGCTATAAATACCTGAATTTTTTCCTCGGGTAGTATGAAAAACTTCTGCATTGAAAAACACTCTTCTACTTTTGAAAACTCTTTGTGATCATTTGTCGTTGAGTGTGTTTGTAGAATCAGAAGGTTTGAGGTACTGCTACATTCTGATTGTGAGTTATTTTATCCTGGAAAGAAAAATTTCATAACCTCGGGTACTTGAGGGTAATTAATTCCTTATGGACACTCTGCGAATTTGGAGGACTTGGTTCTTGTTTGAGTTGTGACCCAAATTTTATTGGCCCGGCCCTGAAAGTTTTGCAGTGTGCCCCATGTTTGTAATTTTCAATGGGGTCTGTGGTGATAGCGTAGGGATCGGGTCGATAGGCCCGATCCCGGAGCCTATTATTGATCCTGATGGGGGTGTGGGGGCGAATCCCCCGCGGTATGGACCTTTATATTTTTTGGGCCTAGGACCTATTTTTGTACACACGTATTATATAAGTTCATTTAAGGGGTCGGTTTTGGACATTCAGAAATTACATCATTCTCCACATTGTACTCCTCTCCTTTCATAGTGAAATTTCTCTACCTCTGCCCGTGGTTTTTACTGCAAGGGTTTCCAGGTAAATCTTGTGTATTGTTCTTATTTTCCTTTGACTTGTGGTTTGCTTATTCTGTCTGAATCATAACAAACTAGTATCAGAGCTTGATCAATTATTTTCTCGGGGATGGAAACCATGCAGCATGATATTCCGCTATTGGATCGCAATACCAGATTTTCGTTATGGCAGATTAAGATGCGGGTTGTGCTCGCATAAATGGATTTGGACGATGCTCTATTAGGGTTTGAATAGATGCCCTCATTATGGACAAACAAGGACAAACAGTGTAAGGATCGGAAGACGCTATCTCAGATCCACCTTTATTTATCCAATCAGATTCTAAAGGATGTTTTAAAGGAGACCCAACCGCTGCGTTGTGATTAAAACTGGAATCGTTATGTATGACGAAGATCCTAATAAGTAAGTTGCATCTCAAACAATGAATTTATTCCCATAGCATGTCTGAGGGTGCGTCCTTAGGGGATCACATATCTGTCTTTAAGAAAATCGTCTCTGATTTAGAGACTCTGGAGGTTAAGTACGATGAGGAAGATTTAGGGTTGATTTTGTTGTGTTTGGTGTCTGCAGCATACACGACCTTTAGGGATATGATTTTATATAATCGTGATACCCTGACCATAGATGAAGTCGATGATGCGTTGTTCTCTAAGGAGAAGATGAAGTATTTTGTGAATAGGTCGAAAACTCGAGGAGATAGTCTCATTGTTCGAGGAAGGACTCGTACGAGGAATTTTAGGGGTGATGACTGAAATAGGTCAAAATCTAGAAAAAGAAACAAAACCTGTAATTACTGCAAGAAGAAGGTCCATATTAAATTCGAGTGTTATAAGTTACAGAATAGAGAGAAAAGGGTAGCTCCAAAACTGAAGGGACACCAACCAGAAAAGTCCGTTGAAGCCAATTTTGTTGAAGATGGCGGTAGTGATGGAGAGCTCTTGGTAGTTTATGATGGTAACTCCAAACCCTATGAGGATTGGATTCTTGATTCAGCTTGCACATTTCATATGTGTCATAATCGGGATTGGTTTACAACATATGAAAAAGTCTCTAAAGGTGCTGTGTTGATAGGAAATAACACACCTTGTAAGATAGCTGATATTGGAACAATTAGAATTAAAATGTTTGATGCGGTTGTGAGGACACTTGGTGATGTGCGGTATGTCCTAGACTTGAAGAAAAATCTTATTTCCTTGAGTACCCTTGATTCAAACGGATATAGGTACACTGGTGAAGGTGGAGTCCTGAAGGTTACTAAATGTTCTCTTATTATGATAAAGGGACAGATAAAGACTATAGATTTGTATGCCTTGCAAGGCTCTACGGTTACAGGTGATGCAACTGTTTCTACCTCCTCTCAATCAGAAAGTGACGTTGCTAAACTTTGGCATATGTGCCTGGGGTATATAAGTAAAAATGGGATGGCTGAACTAAGCAGGAGAGGACTTCTTGATGACCAGAGTACTACCAAATTGGAGTTCTGTGAGCACTGCGTATTTGGGAAGCAGAAAGAGTCAGATTCACTAAAGACATCCACTCAACTAGAGGCACGGTTGATTATATTCATTCTTCTAACACCCCATAGCATTTCCCGATTTAGTACCACCCTTAATAGCAAACTTAGAGATATAATAACCTAAAAATTTTCTAGTGTTGACAAGGACTTAGTCATATTTTAAACTCCTAAACTTCAATGATTTTAAAATCGATCTTACCAACCTCGAGATGTGGATTTCTAAGTTGATTCATGTTCAGGAGTGTAAAGGGGTTGTCTTAAGGGAGTTTTGATTTTTTCAAACGATGTTTGGAACATGTTTTGGATTTCAGAAATAACAACTCAACGCGATATCGAAGCGTCGTGATGCCCATCGCATTTGTGCCCAACGCGGCGTGGCGCTCAACGCGTTGGGTGTACAGTTTATTTTATTATTTTTTTCAGGTCCAGAAGGGTATTTTAGTCCTTTTCCCTCATCATAAATCAACCATGACACCAAATTTAGTCGTGATTAAGGCATGGTATGCCAAAAGTTGCTTAAATTCCTTAAAAACAAAACCCTAATTTCCTTCTCAAATATCAAAGATTCATCCTCTAAGTCAAGATTATCAGGAAAAAAGTTAAGGCTAGGGTTTCATTTTTTGAACTAAAAGACCTAAGGTATGTGGGACTATCCTTAAACTCCACGGACATGGATTTTATGGTTTTTATCAAGTTTGAGAATTTATAATCACGTTGCAAGAAAGGGTTGTGAATATTGTTTCAAAAAACATGTTATTAAATCATTTTGATGAGAATACATGTATTCTGTTGAACCCTTTTTGTGGTAATTAAATCTTGACCCTTTATGTATATACATATATAGTTTGGAATGTTTAATTGAGAGCATGGACAATGAATTTCCCTCTCGTGTTGCGAAATAAAGTGTATATTTATATTGTGAGTGATTTTTGAAAGCATGAATTATGATTTTAAAGTAAGTTTCTCAACATCATGGTGTTTGACATAGTTTATGATATGATGAGAGGTAGTTCCTTTCTATAACTATACTCTTGCATTAAAAAGAAGAATTGCATGTGATTGAGTAAATTAACATGACCACCACATGTTTTAAGTCTTGAAAGAGAGGTATTTTCATAAGTTTTCGTGAGATTTTAAAATAATGACTCTCTTGTGATATTATGATTCTTTGGTGGTCAAATGGTTGATTCGAATATGATAGGCTGTAACATTGATACGATATGAATGATTTGAAAGTCTGGGTATGACGATACCCGGTGATGACATGCCCTTAAGATTTTAAGCATTAAATGGCTTTGCATATGAATCATGTTTTTTAAAGAACTAAAATTAGGCCTCAAGAGAGGTAGATGGTTACCCAAAAAAAATATTTGAGTGTAAGGGCTCATCGTTGGAAATTGAGTTTACCGATTCGGGTGATATAATTTGGCTAATGCCAATGTATACTTGTCCTTGAGACACTAGTATACTAGAATAGAAATTAGGAATCAAAACTTTACGGCATACTTGGATTGGGGGCTTGGCCGCCGAGTCAAGGGCAGATTTCATATAGCCCGTGGGATTTTAGAAATGTAGGGTGTACCATCTATCTCAGGATTATGATAAAGTGTGAGTCTTGATTTCAAGGAAAACATTTGAAGATTCTAAATTATGCCCATGTGTTTTACTTATCTTAAATGTAATATTTTATGAAATGCTCTCATCTATATTATGAAATAAAAATGCTATTTTGGATTGTTTCACATACCAGTACAATTGTATTGACCCCTATATTTCAAAATCTGAGGCGCAGGCCTGGGTCCCGCTAATCAGTTGATTCATGAGTCAAAAGTTGTAGTTGGTGAACCTTCTCTATTCCAGAAGGCCTGGTTGAAAGACTATATTAATTTATTTCATTTTATGGCCCGACTAGGGGCCTTGTCCCTGTCTTTAAACAGTTGTTGATCTTCATACTATTAGATATTTCGCAGACTAATGTCGTATGCTTTGAATGTTATGAACTCAAATTTCATACTATTCAGTTAAACTAAGTGATTGACCATCTTTTCCTCTTCATTATCTTTTCTGCAATTCTTTATAGTATATGAATAATGTGCATGATTTACAGACAGAGAAGGGCTCTCGGGCCTTCATGGTTTGGGATGCTCCTCGCGACCAGGGCCTTGTTGGGTTGTGACAAACTTGGTATCAGATCACGGTTCATGGTCCTAGGGTGTCTGCAAAATTACATCGGGTAAAGTCCTATTTATGGGCGTATAGCGCGCCATACTTATAAGAAAGAGGCTACAAGGCGTTTAGGAATATTTCTCTCTTTCTTTCATGATTTATTCTATATTGTAGAGTCTGAATGTCCTCTAACCAATAATTCCCTGTATTTCAAAAAATTGATCATGCCTTCTCGTAGGACCAACGAACAAAACACCCAAGTTGAGGATGTCATTCCCACTCATGGGATGCAGACCCGTAATAGAGCTCGTACCCCAGAGTTTGTTGCTCCTCCAAAAGTTTCTCCAGTTCTGACTAGTCCACCTAGGGCTCCATATACTGGTGTTAACCATCCCCAGCCTCCTCAGAGGGAAGTTTTGAATGCTGAGTTCTGACAGTCCATCCATAGATTGCTCAACTGGTGGCCTATCAGACCCATCGGTCTGAAGATGTGGGTTCTGTGTCTGGTTCATCTGAGGTTACATGAGTTGGTCAATTCATGAGGTTGAACCCAACTATATTTACTGGCACAAAGGTTGAGGAGGACCCCTAAGGGTTCATTGATGATTGGGAGAAAAATTTTAGAGTTATATTTACTGGCACGAAGGTTGAGGAGGACCCCCAAGGGTTCATTGATGAATGGGAGAAATTTTTTAGAGTTATGCATATGAATGAGGTTGAAGAGGTTGAATTGGCAGCCTATCAGTTGAAGGATGTGGCCAATTAATGGTATAATGAGTGGGAAGATTCGAAGGATAGTGATACTAAGCCTTTTGTGTGGGATGAGTTTGTGAAAGCTTTCCTGGACCGTTTCTATCCCCTAAAATTGAGGGAGTCAAAGGCTGAAGAATTTATGAACTTAAAGCAAATAAAAATGAGTGTTAAGGAGTACACATTGAAGTTCACTCAGCTATCCCGATATGCTCCAGAATTGGCGGGTAACATGAGAACTCGTATGAGAAAGTTTGCATCCAGTCTTTCGGATGTTCTGGTGTTGGAATGTAAAGTAGCTATGCTGAATAGAGACATGGATTTCTCCAGGTTATCAATTCATATACAACAGGTTGAGGAGCAGAAAAAAAGGCTAGCAGAGGCAAGGGAGAAAGAAAGGTAGGCCAAGAGGGCCAGATCTGTAGACCAAACTAACAGTCAACACCAGGGTGTTAACAATTGGGGTAATAAGTCGTCAAAGAAAAAGTTTTGGAGTAATGCTCAGTCTTCAACCGACGCCCCAGCTCCCAGACCTCCAGTTGATCGGCGATTTCAGAATTTTCAGTCCAACAGTGGAGCGGGATTGTAGGTTACTCAATCCTAGGGGAGTGTTGCCCAACCATTTAGGCCATATCCTTGTTGCAAAAATTGCGGAAGGAACCATCCGAGAAAGTACATCTATGGTGAGTATGTGTGTTATACTTGTGGTCAGTCAGGTTATTTCAAGAAGGACTGCCCCACTGTTAGAGGGAATAGTGGGGGCGCTAGAGCCCAATCTAAATCCATGGCACTACCACCACCACCAAAGGGCGCTACTTCAGCTACCGGGAGCGGTCGCAATCGATTATATGCTTTGTCTAACCTCCAGGACGCAGAGGCTTTGCTAGATATTGTCACGAGTCTATTGTAAATCTTTTCCCATAATGTGTATGTGTTGCTTGACCCAGGGTCTACGTTGTCTTATGTGACCCCGTATGTGGCAGTCAATTTTGGGTTTAAGCCTGAAATTATTTTGGAACCTTTCTCTATTTCTACTCTTGTTAGTGACTCCATTGTGGCTAGGAGGGTGTATCAAAACTGTGTTGTGTCCATCAATCATTGTGATATTGTGGCATATCTTGTAGAGCTTGATATGGTTGACTTTGATGGTATTTTAGGGATGGACTGACTCCATTTGTGTTATGTCATACTAGACTGTAGAACTCAAAAAGTCACTTTCTCCTTTTCAAATGAACCAGTGTTAGATTGGGAAAGGTATTTCTTAGCATCTAGGTGGATGTTCATATCTTATCTTAGAGCCCGGAAGCTTATATCAAATGTTTGTTTGTATCATCTTATTCGGGTTAAATATTCTAGCACTGAAAGTCCTTCCCTCCAATCTGTCCCTGTGGTTAATGAATTCTCGAAAGTTTTACCTGATGATCTCCTGGGGATCCCACCTGACAGAAAGATAGATTTTGGTATTGACTTGTTGCTGGACACTCATCCTATTTCAATTTTGTCATACAGAATAGCTCCTACTGAACTGAAAGAGCTGAAAGAATGGATAAAAGATCTTCTTGATAAAGTCTTTATTCATCTTAGCGTCTCTCCATGGGGTGCACCAGTGCTCTTCATGCGTAATAAAGACAGCTCTCTCCACATGTGTATAGATTACAGTCATCTTAATAAGGTTACTTTTAAAAACAAATCCCCTCTTCCCAAAATTGATAATTTATTTAATCAACTCTAAGGTGCCTGATGTTTTACCAAAATAGATCTTCATTCGGGGTATCATCAGTTGAAGGTTAGGGAGGCTGACATTCCCAAAATAGATTTTCAAACCCGATATGGCCATTATGAATTCTTAGTTATATCATTCGGGTTGACTAACGCCTCCACAACTTTTATGGACCTAATGAATAGGGTGTTTTGTCAGTTTCTGGATCTGTTCATCCTAGTCTTTATTGATGACATCTTGGTTTACTCTAAGAATGAGGAAGATCATGCTAGTCACCTCTGAACCGTCCTTCAGACCCTCAAAGATCATGAGTTGTATGCAAAATTTTCCAAGTGTGAATTATGGCTTAGTGCTATAGCTTTCTTGGGGCATATTATTTCTAGCGAGGGAATTAAGGTTCATCCCCAAAAGGTTGAGGCAGTGAGAAAATGGCCCAGACCCACGACTCCAACTACTATCCAGAGCTTTTTGGGTTTGGCAGGGTATTACAAAAGATTTGTAGAGAGTTTTTTCTCCATAGCTGCTCCTCTTACCAAATTGACTTAGAAAAAGGCAAAGTTCTTATGGTCGGACTCATGTGAAAATAGTTTAGAGAAACTAAAAGATAAGTTGACTACCGCGCCAGTTTTAACTCTTTCTGATGGTACAAAAGGTTTTGTTGTGTACTGTGATGCATCTCGGGTGGGACTTGGGTGTGTGCTTATGCAACATGGTAAAGTGGTGGCTTATGTATCTAGGCAGTTGAAGGTGCACGAAAAGAATTATCCTACTCATGACTTACAATTAGCATCTGTGGTGTTTACACTTAAGATTTGGCGGCATTATCTTTATGGGGTGCATGTAGATATATTTACTGATCACAAAAGTTTGCAGTATATTTTCTCGCAGAAAGAGTTGAATCTCAGGCAGAGGCATTGGTTAGAATTGTTAAAAGACTATGACATGACCCTGCACTATTATCCGGGCAAGGCCAATGTGGTGGTCGACGCTCTTAGAAGGTTATCAACGAGCAGTCTTTCTCGTGTTGAGAAAGGGAGGAGGGAGATAGTGAAAGATATTCATCGGCTTACAAACCTAGGAGTTCGACTTCTGGATTCTAAAGATGGAGGAATAATTGTTCCTACAATAGATAAATTCAACTTATGTGCTGAAGTTAAGGAGAAGTGGGCTAATGATCCCATCTTGGCGCAGATTAACAAACATGTTGGCCAACAGAAGGTAACAACGTTTGAACCGAAGGTGATGGAATTCTGAGGTATCAGGGTAGGATTTGTGTACCAAACGTGGATGGATTATGAGAGAGGATTCTTGACAAATTTTGCACTTCGAGGTATGTTGTTCACCTAGGCTCCACAAAAATATATCATGACCTTAAGACTATTTATTGGTGGAACAATATGAAATGTAATGTTGCTAATTTTGTTTCTAAGTGTTTGAATTGCCAACAAGTCAAGGTAGAGCATTTTAGACCATGTGGTACTTCTCAAGAGATAGCTTTACTTGTGTGAAAGTGGCAGATGATTAATATGGACTTCATTTTGGGGCTTCCAAAGTCTCAGAACAAATATGATTTTATTTGGGTGATTGTAGAGAGAATGACCAAGTCCTCTCATTTTCTTCCTGGGTGGACAAATTATTCGGGGGATAACTATGCTAAGTTTTACATTCGTGAGATAGTTCAGTTGCATAAGGCTTCGGTGTCTATTATATCTGACCAAGGAACACAATTTTCTTTGCAGTTCTGGCGATCATTTCAGAGGGGTTTAGGCACTCAAGTGAACTTGAGTACTGCCTTCCACCCTAAGACTGATGGATAGGCTAAACACACTATTTAGACCCTTGAAGATATGTTGAGGTCCTGTATGATTAACTTCAAAGGTAGTTAGGTGGATCATTTGTCATTGATAGAATTCACCTACTACAATAACTACTATTCTAGTATCGAGATGGCTCCTTTTGAAGAACTTTATGGTAGGGGATGTAGGTCACCAATTGGTTGGTATGGAGTGGATGAAACCCAGTTATTTGTGCCTTACCTTGTTCATCAGGCAATAAAGAAGGTGAAGATCATTAGGGAGTGACTTAAGACTGCCCAGAGTCGCCAAAAATCTTATGCCGATGTTAGAAGAAGAGATTTAGAATTTGAGGTGGATGATTGGGTTTTCTTAAAGGTCTCCCCTATGAAGGGGATCATGAAGTTCGGTTAGAAAGGGGAGCTCAATCCTCGTTATATAGGACCGTATCAAATTGTAAGAAAAATTGGCAGGGTTTCTTATGAGTTAGAATTGCCCGCGAGTCTAGCTTCTGTACAGTATTCTATGTGTCAATTCTGAAGAAGTGTATTAGAGATCACTCTCTTGTGTTGCCTGTAGAAGAGATCAATATGAAATACTTCTTGTCATATGAAGAAGAACCCATTGCCATCTTGGATCTCCAAGTTCGGAAGCTAAGGAGTAAGGAAATAGTTTCGGTTAAGGTGTTGTGGAAGAATTAAAAAGCTGATGAAGCTACTTAGGAGTCAGAAGATGACATGCGAACCAGATACCCTCTTTAAGACCATGGACGATGACATAGAAGGTACAAAGTATGTACTAATCTCTTTATCTTTTCCTTAGTGTTCTTGAAATCGTGCTTTTCTGCATTCCGATCCATTATTTGGGGACGAATGATCCCAAAGGGGGATAATGTAATACCTTATAGCATTTCCCGACTTAGTACAACCCTTAATATCATACTTAGAGAGCTAATAACCTAAAAATTTTCTAAGTGTTGACAATGACTTATTCATATTTTAAGCTACTAAACTTCAATGATTTCAAAATCAATCTTCCCATCCTCGAGACGTAGATTTCTAAGTTGATTCATGTTCAGGAGTGTAAAGGGGTTGTCTCGGGGGAGTTTTGGATTTTTTGAATGATGTTTGGGACGTGTTTGGATTTCAGAAACAATAACTCAATGCGATATCGATGCGTTGTTATGCCGATTGCATTGGTGGTCAATGTAGTGCGTCGCTCATCGCGTAGGGTGTCCAATTTATTTTATTATTTTTCTCTGGTCTAGAAGGGTATTTTAGTCTTTTTCCTTCATTATAACTCATCCATAACACGAAATTTAGTCGTGATTAAGGCATGGTATGCCTTAAGTCGCTCAAATTCCTTAAAAACAAAACCCTAATTTCCTTCCCAAAAATCAAGGATTCATCCTCTAAGTCAAGATTATCAAGAAAAGAGTCAAGGCTAGGGTTTCATTTTTTGAACTAAAATACCTAAGGTATGTCGTACTATCCCTAAACTCCATGGGCATGGATTTTATGGTTTTTATCAAGTTTGAGAATTTATAATCACGTTGCAAGAAAGGGTTTTGAATATTATTTTGAAAAGCATGTTATTAAATTATTTTGATGAGAATACATATATTGTGTTAAACCCTTTTTGTGGTAATCAAATCTTGACCCTTTATGTATATACATATATAGTTTGGAATGTTTAATTGAGAGCATGAACATGAATTTCCCTCTCATGTTGCGAAATAAAGTGTATATTTTTATTGTGACTGATTTTTGAAAGCATGAATTACGATTTTAAAGTAAGTTTCTCAACATCATGATGTTTGGCATAGTTTATGATATGATGAGAGAGAGTTCCTTGCTATAACTATACTCTTGCATTAAAAAAAAGAATTGCATGTGATTGAGTAAATTAACAAGACCACCGCATGTTTTAAGTCTTGAAAAAGAGTTCATTTGCATAAGTTTTCTTAAGATTTCAAAACAATGAATCTCTTTTGATATTATGATTCTTTTATGGTCAAGTGTTTGATTCGAATATGATGGGCTGTAACATTGGTACGATAAGAATGACTTGTAAGTCTGGGTATGACAATACCCGGTGATGACATTTTCTTAATATTTTAAGCATTGAATGACTTTGCATATGAAGCATGTTGTTTAAAGAACTAAAATTAGGCCTAAAGAGAGATAGATGGTTACCTGAAGAAAACGTTTGAGTGTAAGGGCTCATCGCTGGAAATCTAGTTTGCCGATTTGGGTGATATGATTTGGCTAATGCCAATGTATACTTGTACTTGAGACACTGGTATACTAGAATAGGAATTAAGACCCCAATCCTTGTGGCATACTTGGATTGGGGGATTAGCTGCCGAGTCAAGGGCGGATTCCATATAGCCCGTGGGATTGGAATCTGTAACTACTGAACATACTGTGCATACTGGGACTGAATCTGATAGCTAATACTGAATATACTGTCAATATGAGGTTTTTGAACTTATTGAGATTCTGAGTTTACTGAGGCTAACTGACTGTATCAGAGATCAGACCTATCTAGCGGGTGATCTCTGAGCATACTGATAAGAATAATAATTGAAGAAATTTGAGATCAAGCCTATATAGTGGGTGATCTCTAGATCTTTTGGTACTGATACTAACTTAGTTTATTTGAGACCAAGCCTATCTAGCGGGTGGTCTATGAATCTGTGGAACTATCTAAGTTTCTTACTGAACTGAGTGACTGTATCTGACAGTCCTAAATTTCTGAATTTCTATTCTGAAGATTAAGACTGAAACTGTGGTTGTAACTGTTGGAGTTCACACTTAACCGACATGCCCCAAATCTGATCTAGTGGTTTCCAACCTGTAACCCTAACTGGAAGGGTGTTAATACCATGCCACAGGTAAAGACCTCTGCTATGGTCAAGCCTCTCTAACGGGTGACCCTGAATAGAAAGTCAAGCCTAAGGCAGTATGATAGTTAAGCCTTAATCTAACGGGTGACTCCTGGTCCTGCGCTGGCTATGCAGTTCTGGAGTTCAGGGACTGTTACTAACGACTCTGCCTCTCTAATGGGGAAGCCATCATCCCTGCACTCGCTCGGTGCTAGTTACTACTCCCAACTGAAGGACTCTGAACTGATTCTTAACTGAACTTAGATTGAGCTAAATTTGTTACTATTCACATTTCTTTACTGATCTGACTGAGTTCACTTGGTTCCATTATCTGACGGAATACTTATGAATTCTACTTTCTGTCTGAATATGACTGAGTTCTGTGACTTGCTAAGCTTTATTAAAATTTGAACTGAGTACTGAGCTTGATTAGACTGAATACGGAGACTGGATTGAACTAGTACTGAGATAACTGAATTTCCTTAATGCTCTGTCATTGACTGAATTCTACGAATCATAGCACAAATGAGATTATCTTGAGACTGACTCGGCTCTAGACAAACAACTAAGTTTTTGGGTATAAATACCTCCAGGACTCGATAGCATAAATAAATAAAAGGAACACACTTGAATGTCATGACAATGGACTTTCATTCACAACACAATCCATACGATATCTCGTCAATCATTTGAATGTTATAAACATGTAAATGTATAGGATATGAATACTAATATCTCATAGTTGTTTAATAAGGAATACACATGGATGAGAATGCATGCAAATTATCATAATACATTCACTATGGCATTTCAACAAGCGCTTGGCATGCACTAGTTATCACATAATTGGAAATTTCATGCTTAACATACTAAAAATGCACTATTCTCTTTACTTAAGCTTTCTATCAAACATATGGGGAGCATGCTTTGGTTATACCATAGATTCTACACTTAATTATCATGAATACATCAATATCATGCAACTTGAAGGGATTTTATCATGAACATCACATAGTAGGATCAAAGCTTGGATCTTCGAAATCAAGTCATGAAATAAAACTCATCAACAACATGAACTTCAATTTCTATTTACAAAAATCATGACAATCTCATAAATATATAATCTTGAATTTAGAAAAGGATTCTTGAACTTCTTGAGTGGAAAAAACCCAAGAATCAACATCTAACATACCTCAAAGGATTGAATCTTGAAAGAGAATGTCTTTTCTTGAAGTTTCTTAAATTGGAAATGATAATTTCTTAATTTTCTTGGAGGAGAGCTTGAATCTTATTCTTGGGAGATGATCTTGAGAGGAAACCCTAATTTTCTTATTCTTGAGAGTGGAGAGGATTTAAGGATTTTTAAAACTGATTTATGATGGTTATGTACGTGGTTTTGATGATTTAAGTCGTGGAACATGAAGAAAAAGTTCAAAATACCCCTACAAAACCACTTCCCAGTTGCTGAAATTCTCGGCTGACGACCAAGGCTGATAAGCCGTCAGATCTGTGATAGCTCATCAGCCCAGGTCGTCACCTAGGAGATGGAATTGATGGGTTGTTATCTAAGCTTGATAACATGGCTGATAAGTCATCAGAAATGTCATCAGAAATGTGATAAGTCATCAGAAATGTCGTCAGAAATGTTATAAGTCGTCAGAAATATCATCACTCAGTTTCCAGGATAACATGCTGGAGTAAAATGGGCATAACTTTTTGCTCCGATATTGGATTTAGGTGAAATTGGTATTGTTGGAAAGATAATTCAATTATATAGCTGTTGGTGGGTTATGAAATAGAAAATTCATAGTATAACGCGATATATACTCGTTTGAAGTTGACTATGGTAATATCCTTCCCAAGAATTTAATTGGTAAGGAATGTTTTGAGTTGTCTAATAGCTAGGACATAATTGAGAACTTAATACACATCAACTTTGATCATAAAAATACCAAATCACTAGAATTTATTTCTCATGAGCTTGAAGCATGGTTCTACTATCGGTTGGAAATCTCGGGGTATTACAATAATCTTGAGCTTGAGCAATTGGATGTCAAAACTACATTCTTACATAGAGAACATGAAGAGGACATTTATATGCAGAAACCAGAGGGTTTTTTAGTCTTAGGAAAGAAGGACTATGTATGCTTGTTGAAAAAGTCTCTTTATGGCTTAAAACAGTCTCCCAAACAGTGGTATTAGAGGTTTGACTCTTTTATGACCTCTCATATATTTTGGAGGAGGAGTTATGATAGTTGTGTTTACTTCAAGGAGGTAAGTGATGGTTCATTTGTGTATCTTCTCTTGTATATTGATGATATGTTGATTGCAGCAAAGGATATGGGAGAGATAATAAAAGTCAAAGCCTAACTTAGAAAAGAGTTAGAGATGAAGGATCTAGGAGCAGCAAACAAGATTCTTGGCATGGAAATTTTGAGGGATAGAGAAAAGTGTAAGTTATACTTGAGTTAGAAAAGGTATATTGAGAAAGTGCTTCACAGGTTTAATATGCTAAATGCCAAGCCTGTCAGTACTCCATTGGAAGCTCACTTCAAACTTTCAGCCACTTTATCTCCAAAGATAGATGATTAGCTTGATTATATGTCTCGAGTTCCATACTCTAGTGTCGTTGGGTATCTTATGTATGCGATGGTGTGTTCCCGACCAAATTTATCATATGATGTTAGTTCAGTTAGCAGATACATGGCAAATCTGGCAAAGAACATTGGAAAGTAGTTCAGTGGATTTTCAGATACTTGCATGGATCTGTTGATGTTTGTTTGTAGTTTGAGTGAAATAGAGATGGAGTAATCGGGTATGTTAATTTTAATTTTGCAAGAGACCATGATAAAAGGAGATACCTTACAAGATATATTTTCACTATTGGTGGTTGTGCTATCAGTTGGAAAGCTACTTTACAGATTATAGTTGCTTTGTCAACTACTGAGGCAGAGTACATGACTATTACAGAGGCTTTCAAGGAATATATTTATTTTAAGGGTCTATTTTGTGAACTTAGCTAAAACTTACAGATTACTATAGTCTTTTGCGACAGTCAGAGTGTTATCTTCCTTATAAAAGATCAGATGTTTCATGAGAGGACAAAGTACATCGATGTTCGATATTATTTTATGCATGAAATTATTGATCATGGTGATATTGTGGTAATCAAGATTAGTACCCATGGTACCCCTGCTGATATGATAACCAAGACACTACCCAGTGCCAAGTTTGAGCATTGCTTAGACTTGGTGTTAGCTATTAAGATGTGCCCTTAGGGGCTTTTGTGGAAGAGGTGGAGAGTTTGGTCTTGAAATAGATTTGAGTTATGAATTAGAATTCATGTCTAGATGGAGATTGTTAGATTTGTGACCCGAATTTTATTGGTCCTGCCCTGAAAGTTTCACGGTGTGCCCCACTTGGAGCCCAGAACTAATCCCGATGGAGGTGTAGGGGCGAAGCCCCCGCGGTAGGGACCTTTATGTTATTTGGGCCTAGGACCTATTTTTGTACACACGTATTATATAAGTGCAATTAGAGGGTTGGTTTTGGACATTCTGAAATTACTTCATTCTCCATATTGTACTCTTTTCCTTTCATAGTGAAATTCCTCCGCCCCTGCCCGTAATTTTCCCCACAAGGGTTTCCATGTAAATCATGTGTGTTGTTCTTGTTTTTCTTTTACTTGTGGTTTGCTTATTCTGTCTGAATTAAAACAGTTCTATTTCTTCTTCATCTTATTTCTTTAAATAACCTACTTCTTTGATAGTTCTTGAAGAACTTGTGTTGAAGATGTTAAAAAATTCATATGTGTTCTTGATATAGTCTTGAACTTGTGTTGATGTGTTTATGCATAAATACAAATTGTGTACCCGAATACAACAATCTTAAGGAATTAAATTACTAATCTATATTGTTTCGTTTACTATTTTTTCAGTAAATAGTTTGAACTTCATATTGATAGTTCTTCAACTTTTTGAACTTGTATTTGAAGTTCTTGAAACTTCATTTTGACAGTTCATAATTGGTTGAACTTGTGTTGAAGTTCTTAACATTTGGTTTTGCTATTTTCCAGAAAATAGTTTGAACTTCATTTTGTTGATGTTCATAAGTTCGGTTGAAATTATCCTTAAAAGTTCAAAGTTATAAATACAGAGTTAAAACTTCATTTGATTGTTCATATGTTAATTTAAACATGTGTTGAAGTTATTGTTGAAAAATACAGATTTTACAAAAATTGAGAAAAGTATAAAAATATTTATTTTTGTGCTTGTTTGGTGAAGAAAAAAAATTATCGCCATTTATAAATCAAGTATTTGATTAATCTGTATTGGGTCAGATTTTGTGGAGACTAAAATCTTTTGATTTCTACTCCCTCGGTTGGAAAAACATAAAAAATTCACCAATTCGTTAAAATCACTGTATTGGTTTCTGGAGTTTAAAATCTATGGGGTTTCACTCTGTTTGAATTTGATTATGATTTGAAGTCATAAAAACTTTGTCATGTTTCATTGTTCATTCGTTGATGATTTGAAGATATAAAAACTTCATCATTAACTAGAAACAAGTTGGCTAAAGATTAAATTCTTTATTGTTAGTATTCTAAAATACTAAAGAGTATGTAAAAGATTGGCAGGAAAATGATGAATGAAACTGAACAATAAATTGATTTGGTTGTGAATAGTGTTGTCCCAATGGCAACCAATGTTGCGTCATTAAGTCATTCAGGTATTGCTCTAGCAATGAAAATGACAGAGAACTTAGAAAACAATTTTGGTGTGAACTTCAAAGAATGCCAGCAAATGATGTCATTTTGACTGGCCAAACTTGCAATGCAAATGTTCACAAGTATAAATCCTCATATTCATGAAAAAAAATAATTATCAAAAATCAATTGTCTGGTTTGAAATATCTTATGAGTCATTCCAGGAAAGACGGGGATAATGAGTTAAATTAAAAATCATCAATGATGGTTGCAAATCCTATTAAGGATGATGCTCTAAATGATAAGAAGATGAAGAAGTCTTCTGGATAAGAGAAAGAGCAGAATAAGAAAATGTTCAAAGACAATTTCTACATTTGTAGTGATGTTGGCCACAAAGCTCAAAATAGTCAAGTTCTAAATAAGAACAAGAAAATAAATTAGATAAACATGTTGGAAACAACTAGAAAGATTGAAAATCTATGTGATATGATCACTGAAAGCAATCTAGTTGGGTATCCAAATGAATGGTGGTTTAATTTAGGAGCCACTAGACATGTTTGAGCAGAGAAAGAAGCTTTTACTACTTATGATCCCATTGGTCCCAAAGAAGTGATCTTCATGGGAAATAATACAACAACTATGGTTGAGAAAAGTGGGAAGATATTCTCAAAAGTGACTTCTGGCAGAGTGTTGACTCTCAACAATGTTTTTCATGTTTCTACTATTAGGAAAAACTTACTGTCGACAACAGTTTTCATTAAAAATGGGTTTAAGTGTGTATTTGTTTTGGTGAAAGTTGTAATAAGTAAGAATAAAATATATGTATGAAAGGTCTACCTCATTGAGGACCTTTTCAAACTTTATGTAATAGTTGTTGAAATGAAGAAAGTTGAGGTTTCTTCTTACTTGCTAGAGTCAAATGATTTGTGGCATAGTCGTTTAGGACATGTCAAGTATAAAAACTTTCAAAAACTAATTAACTTAGAAGTTTTGCCAAACTTTGAGTGTAATAAATCAAAATGTCAAATGTGTGTGGAATCAAAGTATGCTAAGCATCCGTATAAGTCCGTTGAAAGAAATTCTAATCCCTTGGACTTACCACACTGACATTTGTGATAAGAAGTCAACACCATCTCATGGTAAAAAAAAGTATTTTATAATTTTTATTGACGATTGCACTAGGTATTTTTATGTCTAGTTGCTAAATAGTAAGGGTGAAGCAATAGATGCGTTTAGGCAATATAAAACAGAAGTTGGAGAAAAAGATCAAAACGATAAGAAGTGATAGGTGTGGAGAATATGAATCTCCATTTGCAGAAATATATGAAGAAAATGAATTATCCATCAAACTAATGCCCCACATTCACCTCAGTCTAATGGAATTACGAAAAGGAAAAATCAAACCTTAAAGGAAATGATGAATGCCTTACTCATAAGTTCAGGCTTATCACAAAACTTGTGGGGGGAAAGCTATCC
Organism: Capsicum pubescens; assembly: GCA_030864215.1. Taxonomy (NCBI): domain Eukaryota; kingdom Viridiplantae; phylum Streptophyta; class Magnoliopsida; order Solanales; family Solanaceae; genus Capsicum; species Capsicum pubescens. The sequence continues at coordinate 43,956,838 of CM061548.1, forward strand.
TTACAGCTAACCGAATACTCAATAGAGTGACCCATAGTAAGACACAATCAATTTCATATAAAAGTAGAAAGAAAGAAAACCCAACTAGAAATATTTCAAAGTATGGGGGTGTCTAGCGAAATTCCAAGTTCCTATGCCTAAAAGGGTGAAGCTATGACCTAAGACAATGGACTGTGTGTTCATAGTATATGCTAAAAGTAGTAAAGCATGTTAGTTTTTAGTTCATATATCCGAATCTGAATTAGATAATGTTGAGTTCTTTGAACACATTTATCCATATAAAACTAGACATGAATAGTCTAGTGGAGGGTCTAAACAACCCTGAGATGAACCAAGCAAGGATGTACATAGATGTAGTACACGTGAAAGAACGTCAACTTTATTTAGATCAAATTTTGTAATATTTCTCTTAGAAAATGAGCCTCAAATATTTAAAAAAGTGATGTCATCTTCTGACTCATTCTTTTAGGAAGAGGCAGTCGATAGTGAGATTGAATCAATATTAAGCAACCATATGTAGGAGTTGGTGGATCTTTCTCCAGGAAATAAATCGTTAGGTTCTAAATAGATCTTCAAAAGAAAAATGAAAGCGGAAGGCACTATTGACAAATACAAGGCAAGACTTGTAGTAAGAGGCTTTAAATAGAAAGAAAGCCTTGACTACTTTGATACATACTCGCATGTAACAAGGATAACATCAATTCGGATATTAATTATCTTGGTGGCGGTATATGATCTTAAAATCCATCAAATGGATGTGAAAACAACATTCCTATATGGAGAATTGGAGGAAGAAATTTATATGGAACAACCCCAGGGTTTTGTGGTTCCTGGTAAAGAAAAGAAGGTGTGAAAACTAGTTAAGTCGTTTTATGGACTAAAACAAGCACCTAAATAGTGACATGCAAAGTTTGACCAAACCATGTTGATAAACGGGTTTAAGATAAACGAATGTGATAAATGTGTTTACATTAAAGACACTCTAAATCACAAGGTCATTGTTTATTTGTATGTAGATGATAAGTTGATCACCAGTAGAGATATTTCTGACATAAATGCTATGAAACGAATGCTTGAGAGCAAGTTTGATATGAAAGACGTTGGAGTTGTGGATGTTATCTTAGGAATAAGAATCCATAGAACTCCATAAGGATTGGCGTTGTCACAGTCTCATTATATCAAAAAGGTACTTGACAAATTCAAGTATTTGGAATTCGGTATTGCCAAGACTTCATTGGATATGAGCTTTGCACTTAAAAAGAATGAAGGTGAGAGTGACTCACAGGTTGACTATGCAAGAGTGTTGGATGTTTAATGTATATCATGAATTTTATACTGCCAGACATAGCATGTGCTATTAGTAAGTTGAGTTGGTACACAAGTAATCCCAAAAAAACTCATTGGATAACAATGAAAATAGTTTTGGGGTATCTTAAATACACTCAAGACTATGTTTTGCATTATAATAAATAGCCCACGGTACTTGAAGGATATAGTGAAGCAAATTGGATCACTGAATAGAATGAAGTAAAATCTATGAGAGAATATGTATTTACAATAGGTGGAGGAGCAGTCTCTTAGAAACCGTCCAACCAGACATGTATTGCTCACTCTACAATGAAATCTGAATTTATTGCATTAGATAAAGCTGGTGAAGAAGCTTAATGGGTTCGAAATTTCTTGGAAAATATTCCTTATTGGTCCAAACCATTGGCATCAATATGTATAAACTGTGATAGACAAGCAACGATAGGTAGGGCAGGGAGTATGATATATAATAGTAAATCTTGTCATATAAGACAGAGACATAATACCATTAGAGAACTTCTCTCTAGTGGAATTATCACTGTTGACTATGTGAAGTCAAAGTATAATGTGTCGGATCCACTTAAAAAAGGCCAAGGAATTGAAAGAACATCAAGGGAATGGGTTTACGTCCTAAGGCAAGTCAGCATGGCGGTAACTCTACCTAGCAGACTGGAGATCCCAAGAGCTAGGTTCAAGGAGATAAAAAAAAGTTGTGACTAGTAGGTTCAACATTGTCAATATACCAACCCATTCTCATGATGTAGACAATGTTTAGTAAACAAGAATAAGGCTTGTGGTGCAAAGACTTTTAATGATTATATGAATTTGGCAGATTTGACCAAATAGTTTAATTTATAGGATTGAATATTTAGAAAACACCTATGTGAGGGTGAAGTGGAAGCCGCTTTAAGGAGAATATTAGTAAAGGCCTATTCTCTAAGCTCTCATGAAACCACAACGTGTTCATGGCTAAAATGAACAAAACTGCCAGAACCACAAATGGTAAAACACTAGTTGTGTGACATGTGTTGTCTAGGTGCAGAGATATAAAATCTACCGATTGGCCGAGTACATCCGATACATGTTCACTACGAAAAGTTCAAAGGGAAACCCACTTATCCAGATGCAATTGATTTTTGCTTGCTGATCACATACTTGTCCATAAAGTTTTATAAAGAGTAGTCATTCCTTATTCATGTGGTGGATTGTAAGGTTCAATTGGTATGAATGAAAAGTGGATGGACACAACCCTTCGAGAAAAAAACACTATTTTAGAAAAGAGGTGATTGTTCGATCGGATGTGACTATTCAAAAAAGACATGTTGTTCCGAAATGATACACCCTTCCATGAATCATTGCTTCCTTTCCAAAGGGGCATTTGATGGCTATAACTACCTGAACTTTTTTACTCAAGTAGTATGAAAAAATTCTGCATTGAAAAACACTCTTCTACTTCTAAAAACTCTTTGTGATCATCTGCCATTGAATGTGTTCAGAAAATGAGAAGGTTTGAGGTACCTCTACATTCTATTGTGATTTATTTTATCCTGGGAGAAAATATTCCACAACCTCGGGTACTTGAGAGGAATTAATTCCTTAAGGGCACTCTGTGAATTCGAAGGACTTGGTTTTATTTCTTCTTCATCTTATTTTCTTAAATAACATACTTCTTTGATAGTTCTTCAAGAACTTGTGTTGAAGGTATTAAGAACTTCATATGTGTTCTTGATATAGTCTTGAATTTGTGTTGAAGTGTTTATGCATACATACATATTGTGTACCCGAATACAACACTTTTACTGTGACATGCTATTCTTTCTTTCTCATTACTTAGGTTGATGAGTCGCGTGTATGACAGACATGTTTTGACCTTGTGTGTCAAGGAGTGCAACCTACTTCAGTTCTAGAAAAGTCTGAGTGGTGTCAAGTGTTTTGTATATAATAAGCCAAATTTTGATAAAAGGAGGGCTGCAACACGAGGATTTTCTGGGGGGTCACCCATCCTAGTACTTTTGTATATGACAAATGATACATGTCTTCATGTACACTTCTATGACTAAGTCATAGTTAATTTATATAAATTCTCACCCTAATTTACAATCTAACAATCGTAACTTAATATGATTGTCATTCTTATAGATTACATGCACACAGATGCTTGAAGTACTGACAAAGGAACCTGAGTTCAATTTTCATCCTAGGTGCCAGAAGTTGGGTATCATACATTTTTGTTTTCCAGATGAGCTCTTAATGTTTTTGAAGGAGATGAGTGACCGATCAGATGCTTAGGGATAAATTTTTATTAGGAAAAGGCTCAAATATGCCACCAAACTATTAGAAATGACTCACTATACCACCATCTTGAAAAGTTTGGAGCATCTATGCTTCTATCATTACAAAAAGGTTCATTCATGTCATCATTTTGCAACCATGATTTTGTAAAATTATTTTTGTCACATGACCTCTTATTAGAAGTCCACGTCACCAAATTTAAATCAACCAATATTAATTAAAATCAAAATAAAAGATCAAATCCATTAAAATAAAATCCTACACAATTTATGAGACTGATTTTTATTTTTGATGAGTCCCATTTTTATTTTTAATAAGCCCAATTTTTATTTTAATGGTGTGGATCAAAGTTTTTTAATGGTTCAATTTTTAATTTTGATTTAAGTAATATTGATTGATTTGAATTTGGTGACGTGGACCTCTAATAAAAGGCCACATGGCAAAAATAATTTGCAAAACTACTATTACAAAATAATGACACGAATGAACCTTTTTGTAACAACGGTGGCATAGATAAACTAAAAATTTTAAAGCGGTGGCATAGATAAGACAAACTTATAATGGATCACATAAAGTTTGAAGGCTAATCTGACCAAGAGTCAGGTGTATTTTAGGGGGTCAAGCAAGCGGTGCGGAACAATATCCTTGCAATGTTGGGGTATAAACATGGACAACTACCATTTAAGTACCTGGGGGTCCCTTTATCAACCAAGAAGCTCAATGTGGCATAACGTAGACCTCTAGCGGATAGGATCACAGCTAGAATCACTAATTGGATGGTCAAATGCCTATATTATGCTGCAAACTTTAGCTCATAAAGGTAGTCTTATTTGGTGTACAAGCTTACTGGGACCAACTTTTTCTACTTCTATAGAAGGTTATCAAAATGATCGAAGCAACATGTAGAAGCTAAGTTTCTTATGGTCTTGAGAGGCAAGAATCACTAAGAAAGCACTAGTAGCATGGAAAAAACTCTGTATACCTAAGGGAGCTGGAGGCTTAAATTTCATGAACTTGAAGATTTAGAACAATGCAGTATTATGTAAGCTCCTATGTCATTGAGTTTGAAAAAAAGATAGATAATGAATAACTTGTTGGGTTCTAAGTAATGTATGAATGGAAAATGAAGGGAATAAATTGGAGGAAAACGTGAAGTAAACTTTCACTTAAGGAAGTAAAGTTCCTTCCACATTTGTGAGAGAAAGAAACTTGTGCTTATATTGAGAAACATTTCTTCATGTGGATAGTAAGACAAGAATAAGAGATGCTTGGGAACACTTATCTTAGGGATATTTGTGTTATTATAGAAATAGGAGTTAGAGTTTAATTCCTAGTTTACAAGAGTATTATAATTTGTTGATTGTTGAGGCTTAAGAGTTTTAGTGGAATTGGGGTTAAATCCTGTAGAGGTACGGGTCATGATTTTTTACACTTCTTTGAGTCGGGTGTTTTCCACGTAAAAATATTTTGTCTTTTACTTATGCAGCTTGAGTGAAACACATTAGACTACTTATTGTATCACCCCGCATTTCGGGCTAGAATGAAAACCATCGTATCTATGCGTAGATGATTCAAAAGTCATAAATCCTATGCAAATTTGGTATGATAATAAATTATATAGTGTGGGAACCTATTTGAGCATGAATTGAGATCATAGAGGTCCCCTAACTCAAGGACGAGTTGAAAGCTTTCCTATCGTTCGAGTTTGAGTGAGCGTCGAAACTTGGGTCAACTTCAATCGACCATAACTCTTTGTATATAATGAATTAGATGGATTACTGTATATCAAATGAAACTCTTTGAATTATCTTTCCAACGATACCAATTTCGCCAAAATACGATACCCGAGCGAAAAGTTATGGCCATTTTCGTGACTGAGATAGTAGCATCGTGCAATTAGCGTGCGTCACACGCTCTGTCTCACGCACCCAATTTTCAGGTTCTGTTTTACGTTTTTAAGGGCAAAAGTGACATTTTTCACCCCCTATTCAGCCATAACACGGGATTAAATCCTCCAAACGCCAAAATAAGGTCATTCTCTCTTAAAATCACCAAGAACACTTAGGGTTTCAACCCAAAGATCAAAATATCTTAAGATTTCACCATGGGTTTTCAATAATTCTTCGAGATTTGGAATCCCCATTGCGAGGGCTACAAGAAGCACCCATCATTTATTCGAATAACATCCCTAAAGCACAAGTTCATTTAAGAGTCATAAATTAAGGTACGTAGGGTTTTCCTAAAATTTCATGGGCAAAGGAACCATCTTTAATTTATGCTAACGGTTTAGAAACCATGATTTTTAAGAAAGGAGTTTTGAATTTATAATTACTAGCATGTTTTTGAAGCCTTGATCAGTATTGTTTTGGTCTTTAGGCCTTCCACCAAATTGATGTGAAACTCTATATATATGTATGCATGTGTTTAAGGATGAATATATAATTGAGAGCATGAATCCTAAAGAATCCCTCTCTTGTTATGATTTTTCTTTACTTTTTATATGCTATGGACTATTTTGAATGTATCTTGAAAAGCATGATATGAAATGTCTTGATTAATGCTATCTTGAATTATGGTTTTAATTTCAAAAGAGAGGGATGTTTATGTTGACCAAAGTTGAATATAAATATATAATGAGAAGAGTTGCATGGTTTATCAAAGATTACATGACCACCACATATTTATTAAAAGAATGAGAACTTTTGTATAGTTTTCAGAACATGAAATATCTTATACTATATGTATGTTTGGGTGGTCTAAATTGAGTTTTTCATGAAAGAATCTCGCATGATGCATTATGGCTCAGAAATAGTACTTACAAGTCTTGGTGTGATGAGACCAACTCAGATAATGCCATGTTAATTCAGAACAGAATAGAATGCATATTTGAAATCATATTTTTAGATTTTGAAACTAGAATGATACATATTTAAGAACAGACTAAAATTGGGCATAAAGAGAGATTAGGTGGTTCTTTGAAGAAGTCACGAGTTCAAACAACTCATTGCCCAAAACCGTGATTTGTCGATCCGGGTATATTATTATACGCTGGCGTAGTGCCCTGTGGCGTATCAGACTCAGACACTCTAACCCTTGCGGCACACTTAGGTTGGGGGCTTCCCCTGCCGAGTCAATGGCAGATTCCATATAGCCCATGAAATATCAGACTTGTAGGGGAGTGCCACCTAACTCAGAAGTAATACAAAGATCAAAAATTGCATTGACAGAAAGGTTTTATGATTATTAAAAATGCCCATGTGTTTTGGAATTTATATCCTATATGATGTTTTATGATTAGCTCTCAACTATTTTATTTATATGAAAAACTTTATTTTGGATTATTCTGCGTACCAGTACATTTGTATTGACCCCCCTGTCCTCCCAGGGTCTAAAACTCAATTCAGAGGTCCTGCTAGGCCATAGGGTTTTTAGACAACAGTGATGTGTGCAGTTGGTGAGCCTTCTTTATTCCAGAAGGCCTGTCTTTCAAATTATGTTATTTATTTGGTTTAGGTCCACTGGGGGCCTTGTCCCAGTTTCAGACAGTTGTCATTTTCAAATGTAGTAGAGATTTCGCAGACTGGTTCAGATGTTTTTGTTGATATTGGGGTTTTATCCTTCATTGTTAAATTAAATTCAGAGTATGACCATGTTTCTGTATTCGATTATATTTCCGTATTTTTTTATTCTATGAATATTGTGCATGATTACTAGATAGAGAAGGGCATTTCGGGCCTTTATGATTCGGGATATCCATTATGGCCAGTCCCCAATTTAGGTCGTGACAAACTTGGTATCAGAGCACGGTTTATGGTTCCAGGGTGTCTGCGAAATCACATCGGGTAGAGTCTTATTTATGGGTGTGTAGCGCACCACACTTATAAGCAGGAGGCTACTAGGCGTTTAGAAATATCTCTCTTTCTTTATGTTTTAGTTCGTATTATGGAGTCAGAATATTCCTTTTTCATACTCTAATTCATGGTATGGTGTCGCTCATATGAAAGTAAAGTTATTCCAATTCTTTCCTTACTTTGATATGCTCAGATATGTCTCATTATTGGGGTGATTCAAGTGCAGAAGTTTAGAGTCTAAATGGTATGGTCCTTTCTGATTGAGCCATATAAGATTTTAAAATTTTGCAAGGACTTGAGAAGACTCCGTTAGTGCTTCAAAGTGATTGATTCTAGTGTGAACTTTGATACTGATGAGATCGTGTTTTTCAGCCTGCAGTATTAAGTGTATTCAGTCCTTTTCAAAATTTATGTTACAGATGTCATGCCTAAAAAGGGGAATATTGTGTAGCAAAATATTGGAATAATATTTCCACTCGAATAGTAGTATGAGTTAAAGTGTTGTTGTCATGATCTATTAGTAGTGATATTGGACCAAGAAGTTGGAGATATAAAGTCACAAAGTTAGAAGTCAGAGTAAGGGTGACTTTTGTATAGATAAATATTTTAGTTGAATAACCGATGTTTGAGGATGATTTACCCCTTTTATAGTGATAGACTAATGCAATATCTAGTAGCATGTGTGGATTGTATGGTAGTCTGTAGGGGAAGTGTTTGACTCAATTTTTATTTATACAGAGTAAGATGTGTATTCTTAGATCATTGATTATTGTGTGTCAAGTTTCTATCTCTTGTAATCTTGTTATCATTATGTTATTGAAACTAAAAGTCTAGTGAAGTCGTGTGGGGCTCTTTCGATTCACTAGCATAGTTACCTTGTCATTCATCTCATTTTCTTGTTCAAAACATAAAATCAAAGTCTAGTGAAGCTGTGTGAGGCTTGTTTCAATTCACTAGCAACTTGTTGTTCAACTTATTGTTCTTGTGTTGGTTGAATATATGTATAGCCGAATCTTTTTGCATGAGATTGAGTTGGTAATGAAGTGATACGTCTGTGTGTGTTAGTTTAATAGAAGGTAGAGAAGGATTTATTTGTTAAGGTGAATTGTTGTTTGCTTGAAGTATGAAAAAAGTTGTTGACGGTGTTTGTTGTGCAAGAAGAGTATAGGTTATTGATGAAGGTACTTGTGGATGAGTGTAGTTAATTTAGGCGTCCCTGAGATAGCAAGAGGGATTTTAATTGAAACTTATAGAGTTATGGACTAAGTTTAGTTGTAAAAAAAAATAAGGGGTAGATAGTAATGGTGTGTAGAAGAAGGATGTGTTAATGGATTATGAATAGGGTAGGCCATATGATTATGATCGATTGTTGTTGTTGTTATGGAGTTCTAGTGTAATAGTGTTTCTTGTTGTTTTATTTCATATTTTTTTTCCAAGTGAGAATTGTGTGTAAGGTTGGATTGTAAGCCATATTTAGCAATAGACATTAAGTTTGAACAGTTGATGGCCATGAAGGTATATGTGATGATTTCTTAGTTAATGATACTAGTTATAGGGAAGTGATCTAATAGGCTTGAACAACGTACGCAAGAGCTTAAGTTTATTTGAGCCATAGTGAAGTATGATGTGGAAATATGCCCAAAGTGATATGGAGTTGTGGCATTTTCTTAGGCTATTGCATGTTGCGTGTGTCTAGTAGTACCGTTAAGTTGCTAGATGGAGAAAGACTAGTTAAATGGTACATGGTGTTGTAATTGGCCAAGTTAAGAAGTTTTGATTGATAGTGTTGAGCCTTTTGATATGATCTTGAATTCTCATGGTAGAGATATAAGCTTGAAGTCGCGATATTGGTGGGCTATGATGGAAGTAGAATTAGTTCATCAAAGACTTGGTGATATCCATGTTAAGTGTTAGAATCTAAGTTGAGTTTTTTTTTAAGGTTGAACTAATAGAAATAAGAGTTGAAGCGCTAGAGGGTGTGCACCCCGACTATGGGGATATTCATGAAGATTCAAAGTTAGTAAGTGTTCAAGTATTATGTGATGACTATTGGGGCTATAGAAAGATAGGAGTGTGTCTCAGAAAGTAGTATTAGTAGTGGGTTTTCAACTTTCAGGTGTAGTCTTTCGGGTTAAGTTCTATGATATATGTGTATTGTCATTTTCCAGACCCCAGAGTGCAGTAAGTGTAGTTCAGTTTAGAGGCTAGTAAGGGATCTCTCAAACTTAAGATGATGGCTTGAAGTGAAGGGGGATATGATAGGACGAATAACCAAGTCAGGCTCTCAGATTCTAGTAGTGATGTCAGTATGACATGGAATATCAGAAAGTGAGGGTCAACCCATTCTTACTGCAATATTTTTCAATTATCCCAATACCTACTCATGCCTTACATTTCAGTTCCATGATCATAGTTCATGTTCATTCTTGTGATAGAGAATCATGTACTCTTCCAGTCCCAAAATAAGGAGTTCCAGTTCATTTAGTAGTCAGAATCACATTTCATATGTTATGAACTCCAAATTAAGGTCATGCAGCTCATGACTCCCGTACTCGCGCTTTATAGAGTGCTCAGATCTCCTAACTCATGTTGCACGCCAAATGATTGGTGAGATTCATCTTATAGACAGGTATACTCTCAATTCGGATTACTTTGATGAATCCCTGATGTTGATTTGCTATTCCTCAGGCCTCAGTTAAGTGTCAAGCCTCGTATAATATACTTCCATGCATCAAGGTATTATTTTCTAACCTTTTAGTGACTCCTCCTTTCGTAATGATAGTGGTGATGAGTAAATATTTCTTGTGGATTAAAGATCATTGTATGCTTGTTTTAGATAAGGCCATAAATATGGAGTAAGATTGGGGGCCAAGTCTTTGGTACATATGATGGTTAGTGGAAATTTGTGTGTGTATGTTCGCAGGGTAGCACGTGGGAGTTATATTGATAGTGGCTTAGAGAATAAGTGAAGTATGACTTTATGGGTATTTTCCTGGAAGTTCATATGTGGTTGTAAAGATAGGCTTGAATAACATGCTGGAATTTTAGTGGAGGGAAAAATATGCGCTAGTGAATTCATAGTAAGAGTTCAGAGATTAGTCATTGGAGTAATAAGGCACGCTATGCTTAAGGTGTGAACTTTAAAAAGATACAGAAAGTTGAATCATATGGCTTAGACTAGTAACGTGGTGTGGCATATTGTACTTTGTGATTAGGAGTTAAGCTTGATCATGGTGAGAGAACTTATGTTACTTTAGGCATTAGTAGAAAGATTTGTCAACGCCCATATAAGAATTATAAGTTAAACCAATGAGTATGGTATTTAAAAGGAATAGTATAGTTAAGGGAGTATTCGAGGAGTGTGCTAAGCTTAAAAGTAAGAAGTTGCATTCCTAAGGCCTAGTAAGTTCTATCCTAGGTCGTGAGTTATATGTCTATATTCCATGTTATAGAGTAGTGTCAATGTTTTGATTCCTTAGTTAGATGTCTGGTGTAGAAAGATTCTTTGCTACCTAATGTTTCTAGAACTTCTTTAGAAAGAGTGTTGAAGAGATACTCCAGTTAAGTATAAGTGTCCAATATGATTCAATCTGTATAGCCAGCAATTCAGTTTAACAGTCAGACAGACAAGGTACTGTGGTTTTCCACCTTTTCACCCAGTCCTACTATCCAAAGTCTCATGTATATGACCATCCCCAAGAGACAATCCATTCCATACATGTAAATTGCGAAGTCAGTTCAGTCCGAGAATCATGTTTCAGATTCAGCTATTTAGTTGTGACTCAGTTTATAAGTGTTCAACGCATAATCTCTAATATCTTCTAGGTATTTTAGCACAGGCAGTGTAATACCTTTGTACGATCTAAATCTTGTAGCCTCATGATTCATACTTGCATAATTTATCACTTCTCAATTCAATATGTATGATTGGATCATGAACACTTCAAGGGAATCCTAAATTCTCAGCATAAATCAGCTCCTTGAAGCAAGTAAAGTCAAGTCAACTCATAATTCAGTTTCATGATGGAAGTTTAAGTGTTTTAGATTAGTTATATCCATTCTTAGAAGACACACTATGTCCATGTTAATCCATACCTTTAAGGCTTCAACAAGTTCCTACCCATCATTTGGGGACGAATAATCCCAAGGAGGAGATAATGTAACACCCCGCAATTCGGGCTAAAACAAAAACCATCATTTCTATGTGTAGATGATCCAAAAGACATAAATCCTATGCAAATTTGGAATATTAATCAATTATGTAGTGTGGGAACCTATTTGAGCATGAATTGAGATCATAGAGGTCCCTTAACTCAAATACGAGTCGAAAGTTTTCCTATCGTTTGAGTTTGAGTGAGCGTCGAAACTTGGGTCAATTTTAATTGACCATAACTCCTTGTATATAACGAATTAGAGGGATTACTGTATATCAAATGAAATATCTTCAAATTATCTTTCCAATGACACCAATTTCGCCAAAATCTGATACCCGAGAGAAAAGTAATGGCCATTTTTGTGACAGATAGTAGCATCGTGCGATTAGCGTGCGACGCACGCTCTGTCGCACGTACCCAGTTTCCAGGTTCTTTTTTCACTTTTTTAAGGGCAAAAATGATATTTTCCACCCCCTATTCAGTCATAACACGGGATTAAATCCCCCAAACACCAAAATAAGGTCATTCTCTCTCAAAATCACCAAGAACACTTCTTAGGGTTTCAACCCAAAGATCAAAATATCTTAAGATTTCACCGTGGGTTTTCAATAATTCTTCGAGATTCGGAAGCCCCATTGCAAGGGCTACAAGAAACACCCATCAATTATTTGAATAGCATCCCTAAAGCATGAGTTAATTCAAGAGTCATAAATTAAGGTATGTGGGATTTTCCTAAAATTTCATGGGCAAAGAAACCATCTTTAATTCATGCTAACGGTTTAGAAACCATGATTTTTAAGAAAGGGGTTTTGAATTTACGATTACTAGCATGTTTTAGAAGCCTTGATCAATATTGTTTTGGTCTTTAGGCCTTCTCCCAAATTGATTTGAAACTCTATATATATGTATGCATGTATTTAAGGATGAATATACAATTGAGAGCATGAATCCTAAAGAATCCCTCTCTTGTTATAATTTTTCTTTACTTTTCATATGTTATGGACTGTTTTGAATGCATCTTGAAAAGCATGATATGAAATGTCTTGATTAATGGTATGTTGAATTATGGTTTTAATTTCAAAAAGGAGGGATGTTTATGTTGACCAAAGTTGAATATAAATGTATAATGAGAAGAGTTGCATGGTTTTTCAAAGATTACATGACCACCATATATTTATTGAAAGAATGAGAATTTTTGCATAGTTTTCAGAACATGAAATCTCTTATACTATCTGTATGTTTGGGTGGTCTGAATTGAGTTTTTGATGAAAGAATCTCGCATAATGCATTATGGCTCAGAAATAGGACTTGCAAGTCTTGGTGTGACGACACCAACTCAGATGCCATGCTAATTCAGAACAGAATAGAATACATGTTTGAAATCAGATTTTCAGATTTTGAAACTAGAATAATGCATGTTTCAGAACAGACTAAAATTGGGCATAAAGAGAGCTTAGGTGGTTCCCCGAAGAAGGCACGAGCTCAGACAACTCATTTTCTAAAACCGTGATTTGCCGATCTGGGTATATTATTATACGCTGGCCTAGTGCCCTGTGGTGTGTCAGACTCAGACACTCCAACCCTTGAGGCACACTTGGGTTGGTGGCTTCCCCCTCCGAGTCAATGGAAGATTCCATATAGCCCGTAGAATATCAAACTTGTAGGGGAGTGCCACCTAACTCAGAAGTAATACAAAGATCAGAAATTGCATTGACAAAAAGGTTTTATGATTATAAAAAATACCCATGTGTTTTGGAATTTATATCTTATATGATGTTTTATGATTAGCTCTCAACTATTTTATTTATATGAAAATCTTTATTTTGGATTGCTTTGCGTACCAGTACATTTGTATTGACCCTCCCTTCCTCCCAGGGTCTAAAACTCAGTTCAGAGGTCCTGCTAGGCCGTAGAGTTTTCAGACAACAGTGATGTGTGCAGTTGGTGAGCCTTCTTTATTCCAGAAGGCCTATGTCTTTCAGATTATATTATTTATTTGGTTTAGGTCCATTGGGGACCTTGTCCCAGTTTCAGACAGTTGTCATTCTCAGATTTAGTAGAGATTTCACAGACTGGTTCAGATATTGTTTTGTTGATATTGGGGTTTTATCCTTCATTGTTAAATTAAATTCATAGTATGACCATGTTTCTGTATTCGATTATACTTCCGCATTTTCTTTTATTATATGAATGTTGTGCATGATTACCAGATAAAGAAGGGCGTTCCGGGCCTTCATGGTTCGGGATGTCTATCACGGCCAGGCCTCAGTTCGGGTCGTGATACTTATTCCATTGATAGGCAACTACTAGAGTAAAAAAAGTAAATAAGTAGGGTAAGCATCCTAACTAGTGGTATCAGAGAAGGTTGTCTTAAATAAGGTTAACACCTAAGAAAAGATCACTATGATGAATTCTGCACCACTTACTGGTCACAGTGAAGGTCAATCCACCACTAGACCTCCACTCTTTGACGGTTCTCACTTAATCTGGTGGAAAGCTAGGATGGAAATATTTATTCAAGGGGAAGACTAGGATCTATGGGATAGGTTACTAATGGCCCAACTATTCCAATGAAGTTGGTTGATGGTGAACAGGTCAAGAAAGTAAGAAGTGAATTTTCTGCTGACGACTTGGTGGCGTTAAAGAAAAATACCAAGGCTAAGAACATTTTAGTCTGTGGACTAGGTCCAACTGAGTACAACAGAGTGTCAAACTGTAGCACTGCCAAGAAAATCTGGGATGCCTTGGTCAATGCACCTGAGGGTACCTCTCAAGTAAGGAAGTTCAGAATTGCCCTTCTCTTTACTGAATACGAAGCTTTTAAGATGAAGGAGAATGAATCCCTTCATGAAATAATGACAAGACTTACTGCCTTAACAAATGAAATGACTTCCTTGAGAAAAGTCATCACTGTTGAAAAGATGTTAAGGGTATTGCCTAAGTCTAAATGGGATGTTAAGGTCACTGCCATTAGGGAGGCAAAGGATCTTACTTAGATGATACTGGATGAACTAGTAGGGAATCTAAAGACTTATGAAATGCAAATTGATGGAATCAAGAAAGAACTGGCAGCTCCTAAGAAAACCTTGGAGTTGAAGGCATCAGACATTGATGAAGAAGTTGAACTTGATGAAGAACAAGTTGCCTTCATAACTAAGAACTTCAGCAAATTCTTCAAAAAATAAAAAGGGAACAGGTAGCAAGAAATGTTCAAATGACCATATTAATGGATGATACAAGTATGGTAAGACTGATATTCATATCAGGGACTATCCTGTCTGGGAAATAGAATAGAGAAAAGAAAGAGCTAAAAAGGAATTAAAAGAAAAAGCCAAAAAAGGGGAGAATGGAGAATATGCTATGGTAGCCACTTGGGGATCTGATTTAGATAAGTTAGGTGATGAAGAAATTAATGAAACTGTACTCATGGCTATTGGAGATTCATACTTGGAAGAAGAAGATGGTACTTTTGAGGTAAGTACACTTGAACTTTGAGAAAAAATGCATTTATTTTCTAAAACAAAACTTGTTTCCTTGATGAGTGCTCTAATTGATGATTTCCAAGAATTGACTTCTGATAGGGATGAGTTATTCAACAGTCTTACAAGTCTCAAATTTGACTTCATTGATTTAGAAGCTTGCAAGAACACTATTGAAAAAGAAAACTGCACTCTTAAGGAACAGGTTGGGCAACATGATTCCTCAAATGTCACTATTAAGTCTGAAGTCCTAAAACTAACACTTACTGAAAAAGAAAAAAAATCAAAAGGAATAAGAAAATATTGAACTTGAATTAATCAAGTACAAACAAGAGTGTAGTGATGCAAAAGAGATGGCGAACAAATTGAGACAGCAAGTCTCTAAACTGAAACTTGATCTTGAAAGAGCAAACAGGTGGACAAATTCTTCAAGAATTGTTCATAAACTGAGTGAAAGAAGTCACGGTGAAAAAGCAGGACTGGGTTTTCACAAAAGCCATGATGCTACTCAAGATTTATGTTATATTTGTGGTAATTTTTGACATCCAAATACTGAATGTCCAATTGCTACCAAAAGAAGATCTAGGAGTATAAATCTGGCAAATAAACTAGCTCAGACCAATAAAAGGGAAACCAGACCTGGTCAGAGAAACAAGTCACGTAACCTGTTGCCTCTATGGACTAGAAGAAATTCGATTCATTTATTTACTCGTAAGAAAAGACCCAAGCTTATTTGGTTTCCTAAATCTATCCCCTGTTTTTCTTTTACAGGTGAGAGTGAAAGAAAGCAAAAAGCATTGGTACATGGATAATGCTTGCTTAAGACATATGACTGGTGATAAGAAAAACTTCCTTTCACTCTCCAAAATAAGCAGAGGTGGAGTTTCTTTTGGTGATGACAAAAAGGGGAACATTACAGGAGTTGGAAAGATTGAAACATCTGAATCAAGGGCATTCGAGAATGTTTACCTTGTGGAGGGATTGAATCACAATATGCTTAGCATATCACAACTGTGTGATAAAGGTAACAAAGTTGTTTTTACTTCTGCAGGAGTCAAAGTCAAAAGGATGGATACCAAGGAGGTTGTGCTTACTGCAAGAAGATACATGAATGTGTACAAAGCTGACATAATGATAATTCCAGGAACAAAACTGACCTATTTAAGTATTATAGAAAATGATCCCCTCCTTTGGCACAAAAGACTTGGACATGCAAGTCTAAAATAATTAAACCAAATTTCTTCCAACGATATGGTGTTGGGTTTGACCAAGACCAAGGTCAAGGAAGAAAAAGTTTGCAGTGCTTGAGTAAGGAGGAAGCAGGTAAAGTCCTCTATAAAACCAAAGAACCATGTCAACACAATGAAGTGCCTTGACTTGATACATATGGATCTGTGTGGACCAATGAGACTTCAAATTAGAGGTGGAAAAAGGTATGTTCTTGTAATTATTGATGATTATTCCACATTTACCTGGACATTGTTCTTAGCTTCCAAAGAAGATGCCTTTGATGTATGTAATATATTCATCAAGAATATTGAAAAGAAACTGGGCACTTCCCTAATTTCCATAAGATCTGATCATGGTACAGAATTTGAAAATGTCAAGTTTTTAGAATTCTATTTCACAAATGGTATAAATCACAATTTCTCTGCTCCCAGAACACCTCAACAAAATGGAGTAGTATAAAGAAAAAATAGGACTTTGGAAGATATGGCAAGAACAATGATGCTTGCAGGAAATCTTGCTAAAAAACTTTAGGCTGAGGCAATCAGTACTGCTTCAAATATCATAAATCGATGCATGATCAGGCCCATTCTAGAGAAGACTCCCTATGAATTACTAAAAGAAAGAAAATCAAATATTTCTCACTTTAGAATGCTTGGTTGTACATGTTTTATTCATAATAATGGGAAAGAATATTTGGGAAAATTTGATGCTAAAAGTGATGATGGATTCTTCCTAGGATACTCACATTATAGTAAGGCATATAGGGTCCTAAACAACAGAACAAATTGCATTAAAGAAACTGTGCATGTAGTATTTGATGAATCTTGTGGTAAAACTAATTAGCAGGAAGAAAGTAATTCTGAAGAACAGGTTGCACAACATGGTCCATCAACGGAAGAAACTAAATATGCAGGCACCTCAACAGGGGCAACTAATTTTGGGGGCACGCTGAAAGGGGGAACTGAACCAATAACTACTCCAGCTCAAGTCAATCACAGTAATTCGAGTAGCTCACAAGGATTGGTCCCAAAAGGATACAAGTATCAAGGATTTTATCCTATTGAAAATGTTTTTACTGATCTCACCTCAGGGATTACTATAAGATCTGGGTTGAGGAACATGTGTTCTTTCAAAGCTTTTCTATCAGAAATTAAATGAAAGAAGGTAAATAAAGCACTTCTTGATGCTGATTAGATCATAGCTATGCAAGAGGAGTTAAATTAGTTTGAAAGAAGCAAGGTGTGGCACTTAGTTCCATCTCTAAAAGATAGAACTATGGTTGGAACTAAGTGGGTGTATAGAAATAAGATTGATGAACATGGAACAGTTACAAAAAACAAGGCAAGATTGGTGGACCAAGGATACAATCAAGAAGAATACATAGAATTTGATGAGACTTTTGCTCCTGTGGAGAGAATTGAAGCAATCAGGCTTCTTGTAGCCTTTGCTGCTTATATGAATTTATACGCTATTAAATGGATGTAAAGAGTTCATTCTTGAATGAAATTCTCAAAGAAGTGGTGTATGTCAAATAACCACCTGGATTTAAGATTAAGGAATTTCCTTATTATGTTTACAGGCTTGACAAGGCTTTATATGGACTGAAACGAGCTCCAAGAGCTTGGTATGAAAGATTGTCAAAATTTCTTTTGGAGCATGGTCATACTAGAGGTAAAATTGACAACACTCTTTTCTTAAAAATTAATGGAAAGGATTTATTGGTTATGCGGGTATATGTTGATGATATTATTTTTTTCTCCACAAACATGAACATGACTCATGACTTTGCTAAACTTATGAGTTGTAAATTTGAGATGAGTATGATGGGCGAGCTAAATTTTTTCTTAAAATTGCAAATCAAACAAACAACTTCTGGAACCATGATTCATCAACAACAATCTGTCAAGGAACTTCTTAAAAGGTTCTCTATGGAGGAAGCAAAAGATATCAGCATACCAATAGCCACTGCCACCAAACTTAATATTGATGAAACAGGTCCTGACGAGGAGCAAAAATTATATAGAGGAATGATAGGATCATTACTTTACCTCACAGTAAGAAGACTTGATATTGTGTTCAGTGTGGGATTGTGTTCAAGGTTTCAAGCAAATCCTAAGGAATCTCATCTTAAATCTGTGAAGAGAATCTTTCGATATCTCAAAGGAACCACTGATTTTGGCCTATGGTATCCTAAAGGTAGTAATTTTAACTTACTGGGTTATTCTGATAG
This sequence comes from Capsicum pubescens, assembly GCA_030864215.1. Taxonomy (NCBI): domain Eukaryota; kingdom Viridiplantae; phylum Streptophyta; class Magnoliopsida; order Solanales; family Solanaceae; genus Capsicum; species Capsicum pubescens. The sequence goes on from CM061548.1 coordinate 43,975,382, forward strand.
TGTCTGTGAAGGATATTTAGTGGACAGAAAGAGCACCACAAGCATGGCAAAATTTCTTAGATCATGTCTAATCACTTAGTCCACTAAGAAACAAACTCAGTAGCTCTATCCACTGCTGAGGCTGAGTACGTTGCTATTGGGTCATGTTGTGCTCAGTTGTTGTGGATTAAACAACAACTCATAAATTTTAGTATGGATGTAGGGCGTGTTCCCATTTTTTGTGATAATACAAGTGCCATTAATATTGTAAAGAATCCTGTCCAACATAAAAGAACTAAACATATTGATATTAAACACCACTTTCTTAGAGGTAATGTTGAAAAAGGTCTTATATCTACCATGTTCTGTTTTAATGAAGATCAAATTACTGATATATTCACTACAGCATTAAGCAGAGAATATTTTGAAAGGAAAAGGTTAGCTTTGGGAATGATTAAAATTGCATAAATCTCCCTCAATGATTGACTAGAAAAGATGATATGCTCTTAAAGTTTTTATTGATTAATCAAGTCTTGCACATTTAGTTGTGTATCCTAATTCCAAAATTTTGGAGTGAAATGACTCATTCATGTATTAATTTGTACAGAGATGTGGAACACTCAAGCAATTTTATCCATATTTTTCAAGAGTTAAGGTAAGATTATATATTTTACCTTAAAATCCATAAAGTGAAATAGTTGTGCTACTCAGGTCCTTAATTACTCCAAACCGCCAAAATCCCAAGAGTCCCATTTTTTCAAAAAGCTAGCATAGCTTTCCCATCACCATTGCACCTCTCCATCATTATCACTACTAAACACCTTAACTCTATTTCCTTTACATTTCAACTTCTTTTTTTCCTCCTTATATAGTTCCATCCTCCTCCTCTCCTCATTCATTCACCATCCCAAAAGTCAAAAATTTTGTGTTTCCTCTTCACTATGGTATCTTCTTCTTTTTCTGCTAGCTCACACTCCAATGCCTCCTCTGTCTATCCTTCCACTGATATCATTATTCACTCCACTGCCAACAAAATACCTTCTATTCTACCCACCATTCCTATCAAATTATCTGATTTCTCCACCTGGACAAATTTCAAAAACCCTTGTTCTCATTTTTTCCCCAGTCCTCAGTCCTTTCCCAACCCCACTTCACCAGTTCCTATTCCTCTCCAAATTCTTGACCCCGATGATATTTCGATTGGTAATCTGGTTCCCAGAAAAGCACGATCTCAACCCAAGAGAAAGCATCTATCCTCCCCTATTGTTTTTGAGGACCATAACTTTGCTAAAACTCATCCTTTTAGGCCCTCTCTTAGAACTCCTCACACTCTCCATAAAAAGCAACAAGAAAAGACATCTCTAGCTGAAGCACTTCAAGCTAGCAAGAGGAGACGTGTTTTAATACCTACTTCTCCTCCTCCATCTCCCCCTTATGATGTGTTGCTTTACTCTATGTGCAAAGGTAAAAAAGTGAAATGCATTATTCCTAAACCCTCAGTCTTTCGTACTCCCTCTACTACGCCAAAGTCCACCCCTGCTTCAAGATCTTCATCCTATTCCAATCCACTCTACTAAAATCCTTCACGCATTTCAAGAAAAAGGTCAACAAACTTGTTCCTTCTGATTTCTCTAATTTTGAGGCACCTCCGGTCGCTCCTGCTGAGCAGGATCTAGACTTTAAGTTTAAGTAAACTCCTGCAGACCTTGACTCTCGAGCGAATCATGTTCTTCACTTTTAAAAGTGCAAGTTGGCTAAAGTAAGAGTAGTCACTGGTTTTAGGGGCCTGATATGGGTGTTTTGTTAACCAAATTGGAGGCACAGGGTGGTCACACTTGTTTCTTCAAGGTGATCTCCAAAGAAGGTTTGGCAAAACTGAGGTTTATGAATTCTACATCAATGGGGTTGCACTTGGAGAGATGTTTTCTACTACTGTAAAAGGGGTCATTATCAACCTAGTTGTTGCTAATATTTCTAGGATTTTGCACATTCCTATGGGATGTTGGGGTCATTATGTCAAGTTTGCTTGGCCTCCACTTGACAATCTTGCTTTTGCCCTTGGCATCTCTCAGAATTTTTTTAGTAATACTCACCTTCTCAATCATCATAGGGCTCTTAAGTGGGAGATGTCTCCTTTTCATCAACTTTACTTTGATGTTGTCCACAAGATGATCATTCCTAAAAAAGAACGTAGGATTATGGAAAATTTTCTTGATCTAACTCTCATGGATTTGCTCGACACTGAGGTGCAAATTGACTTACCTAGGATTATTATTAAGCACATGCAGAGGGTCCTTATCAAAGATATCAATGGTTATGCCCTGCCCTACAAATTCTGGCTTGTTCCTACATTTAAGGATTTTTTGGTGCCTGTTTAAGTTTGGTCTTTGCAGACCACCAAGGATGTTATAGGGACGGTGAATCACATATAACTACCTGTTCTAAAGAGGAGTACTGATAATCCTATGAAAAGGTTAAGTAATGCTCTTGCTTCTAAGACTGCAGAGTTGGAGGCAGTTCAAGATTAACTGGAGGCTACTCAGGTTGCTCATAATACTAAAAACTGGAACTTCTTGCTCAAATTACTTCTCTTCAAGATGACCTAGATCATGAAAAAACAACGAATGTTGAGATTGTTTGAAAATTGACTCACCTAATTCCATCTGCTTTCTCTACTTAGTCCACTTCTTAGTACCTTAGGAATGCTTCTTTTTTGTGGCTAGACTGCTTCATCTTTATCAGTTTTGGGTACTGTTAATTGTATCTTGCTTCTTAATGAAATGGACTTGCTTGCTTCTTTGTGTTCTGCTCTTGTTCTTCTTAATACATGTTGGTACTTTACTCTGAATTTTGTTTGTTTTAGTGATAGCCCCAGTGGCCATGGATTATTAAACGCCATTCTTAGTCTTTACTCATTTAGGCCCAGATTTTTTATGATGTCAAAAGGGGGAGAATAGATTGTGCAATATTTATAACTCAAATGAATAACTTGTTTCATTCTAGTGTCCTCGTGTTTAATTTCTTTATTGAGTGTGTCGGGAATTTATGATGGATGTTGTGATATTGTGATGCTGTGAAACATGTAGTGGTTTGTCATCATCAAAAAGGGGGAATTTGTTAGAGAAATGAAGTTTTGATGATGGACATATGAATGAAACATGTTATTCATGCTGGTCCAAATATGTAAAGAAAATAAAAGATATAGGCAAGGCTGATGAGACTAATTGAAGTCAAAAATGGATAAGCAAGCACAATTCAGCTATGCTCTCAACATTAATCGTGTGCAGCAAAGAAGTTAAGGATAAGATAAGTACAACACCTGAAGTTGAGATGATAAAGGATTTCTACCTAGACAAGGAGATTGAATACAAGAAAGAGTGTAACTAACTAATAGAGTCCTACTGAAGAAAGGAGACTAAATCATCTAAAGGACTTGATCAGAGTTGGCTTAAATAAAGAGAATTACTTTCACAGTCACTAATGCACTGAAAAGAAAAGCACCAATCGACAAATTAGTTAACAGCTTAAAGAAGTCATAAGTAGAACCTGTTTCTTTACTTAGAGTTAAAGAGTCATAAACTTTATGTAATAGGTCAAACTTTAATTCTAGTTCCAGTGAAGTATAAACTGAGTTAGTATTAGTGTCTTCAAGTTGGGGAACTCAAAGACTTGGGAACACTTATCTTGGGAGATGTGTGTTATTGTAGAAATAAGAGTTAAAGTTTAATTCCTAGTTTACAAGAGTCTTGTAATTTATTGATTATTGAGGCTCAAGAGTTTTAGTAGAATTGGGGTTAAATCCTGTAGAGGTACAGGTCATGGTTTTTTACACCTCTTTGAGTCGGGTGTTTTTAACATAAAAATACTGTGTCTTTTACTTACGCGGCTTGAGTGAAACACGTTAGACTACTAAATCCATTGATAGGAAACTACTAGAGTAAAATAAGTAAATCAGTAGGGTAAGCATCCTAACCGTGTGTATCCAAGAAAAAGATTTATTTGATTGATGTAGTAAATGATGATCAACTAAAAGAAGTTAAATGTAATGAAGCAGGATAAGAAGTTGTACTAGAACCTGAGGAGCTGATGACCATTTCTTTAAAAGCCTATACTAGTATCTATGGATATCAAACAATTAGGGTGATAGGTTATCATGAGAATATGCCCTTATAGGTTCTTATAGACACTGGAAGTACACACAACTTTATAGATCAGGAAGTTGCAAAAAGGCTAGGATGTCAAGCTAATAGCATAGAGGAGCAATCTATAAGTGTAGCTGAAGGGAGAAAAGTGACCACAACATCAATTTGCAAAAATCTGCAGTGGTTGTTACAAGGCACGACATTTGCTTTAAATTTCCTTATACTTTCTTTAGATAATGTGGATATTGTTTTGGGTGTCCAGTAGTTAAGCACCTTAGGAAGAATACTCTTTGATTTCAGCAATAGAACTATAGAGTTCAAGTACCAAGGCAAGAAATATGTCCTAAGAGGAGCAACTAATAAGTTGAAGACTACTAAGAGTAAAACTTTAATCAAGCAGTGTAAAGTTGAGAATCAGCTGTACATGTTTTCCTTAATGCCTACAGATTATGCAGAAGAACTTTGTTACAACATTCAAACTGATTAAGGTAATAAAGATCCCTTGATTTTAAATGGTTTACTTAATGAGTTTGCTAGCATCTTTGAAGTTCCAACAACCTTACCATCTCATAGAGGACCTTTTTATCATAGAATTCCTCTATTAGATACAAAAAATCCAGCTAGTAAAAGACCCTACAGGTACCGTAGGGTTAAGAAGGATATTATTGAGAAATTGGTTCAAGAAATGTTGGATCAAGGAGTGATACAACATAGTACTAATCCATATGCTTCACCAGTGGTCTTAGTGGTGGAAAAAATGGTAGCTAGAGTTTATGTGTAGATTACAAAAAATTGAACCAAATCACTATCAACTACAAGTTTCCTATCCAATTATAGAGGGCCTCTTGGATGAATTGGGAGATGCACAAATGTTTTAAAAAATAGACCTCAGAGCTGGATACCACCAGTTGACGATGTTTGAATGAGATACACATAAAATAGCATTTAAAACTCATGAAGGTCATTATGAGTTTTTAGTTATGCCTTTTAGTCTAACTAATGTCCCATCATCATTCCAAAGCCTCATGAATTTAGTGTTTAAACCACTCTTAAGGAAGTCAGTCCTGGTATTTTTTGATGATATACTGATTTATAGTAGAAACTGGAATGATCATATTGATCATATGAGGACAGTGTTTGAGCTAATGCACCAGTTCCAACTATTTGCTAAGATGTTGAAGTGTGCTTTTGGAGTCAAGAAGGTGGAATAGCTTGGTTATTTCATAAGTGTAGAAGGTGTTGCTACTAATCCTAAAAAGATCACTGCAATTCAACATTGGCCTACTCATACTAACCTCAAACAATTGAGAGGGTTCTTGGGATTAGATGGTTATTCTAAAGGTTTATTAAAGGATTCGGTGCCATTTGTAGACCCCTACATAATCTCTTAAAGAAGGATGGGTTCACCTGGTCAGTTCAAGATACTAAAGCATTTGATCAACTCAAGTAGGCCTTAATAACAGCTCTAGTTTTAGTCATGCCTGATTATACAAAGATCTTTTTAGTAGAAACCGATGCAAGTGGAAAAGGCATTGGTGTTTTACTCATGCTGGAAGGACATCCTATTGTTTTTATCAGTAGGTCCTTGTCCCCTAAAAACCAGGTCATGTCTGTTTATGATAAGGAATTGTTTGCACTTATTTTTGCTGTTACAAAATAGTCACATTATTTACTAGGAAGGACCTTTGTTATCAAAATTGACCAAAGGGCCTTGAAACATCTTTTGGAACAAAATATTCATATTGATTTCCAGGTGGCTGGCATCACTAAATTGATGGCTTTTGATTTTACTATTGAGTACAAAAAAAGGCCTGAGAACAAGATTGCTGATGCATTATTAAGAAAACCTGAGGCTGAGCTCTTAGCTATTTATTTATTGACACATGATGAAGCCTTGTATGCAAGAATTCAAGCATCTTCCCAAGCTGATACCATATTGCAAGAGGTGATTCACGGGTTGCAGGTTTATCCTTTCAAATTTTTTACATGGCTTAATGGTTAGTTGAGGTGGAAAGAAAGATTAGTTGTGGGAAAGGATTTACAATTAAGGAAAGATATCATTACCTTGTGGCATGCTACACTTCAAGGTAGGCATTCAAGGATGGATTCAATAATCAAGAGGTTGGATGCATTGTTCTATTGGAAATCTCTAAATTTTGATGTCAGATATTTCATCAATAAGTGTGACACTTGTCAGAGGAATACGTATGATGCTTCTGCTTATCTAGGGTTGTTGCAACCTTTACCTATACCTGATGGAGTCTGGACTAATGTATGCATGGATTTTATTGAAGGCTTACCTAAGGTGCAAGGTAAATAGGTGATCTTAGTGGTGGTTGATAGACTAAGCAAGTCTTCTCATTTCATCAGCCTTTAAGGGAGCAGTTATTCAACTCTTAAAGTTTTATGTCCTTAGAGCTCAGCAGAGAATAAAGGATCTGGCAAGCATAGGACTGGTAGGAGTTTTGAGGTGGGAGATTGGGTGTACCTGAAAATCCAACTTTATAGACAGATTTCAGTAGCTACTAGGCCCTTTAACAAACTGGTTGCTAAGTTTTATGGCCCTTATTTGATTGAAGCTAGAATAGGTGTTGTTGCTTACAAGCTATTGTTGCCTAGTGATGTACTCATTCATCCTACATTCCATGTTTCTCAGCTAAAAAATGTCATAAAGTCCCTTCCAACATTGCACACCCTCCAGTTATCCAATTGTCAAGTCCCTATTGTCCTACCCCTGAGAGAGTTCTAGACAAAAGACTAGTTAAAAAGGGTAACAAAGTTGTGGAACAATTGCTTATTAAGTGGAACAACTTGGACGAAGATCAGGCAACTTGGGAATTCTCTTATGAGTTCCAATTGAGATTTTCCTCTTTTAATCCTTGAGGTCAAGGATCTGCTGAAGGAAGGGGTATTGTTACAAGTATGCAATATGGAGTATAAAGAAGAGAAGAAATCAAGATTTGAGCTGAGCTGGCATTTGATTAGTTGAAATTGTTAAAATGATAGTTGTAGTTTAAAAATTTATTTTTACTGAAGCTACATTCCAAAGTTAGTTAAGGCGGTTACAACTATTCAATTAAGAGTTTTAGCAATATAAACTATTGTACTGATCGTTATATGGATTGAATAATAACATTTCTCAGTTCTCTCTCAAATTCTCTTCTTAGCTAAGTTCTTGGACTTTCCCTGATTAGCATATCAATTTTTCGAAGACAATTCCCAAAACTGACCCACAATTGGCATTCGATTAGCAATTGTGCATCACAAACTAGGCCTATGTATTCGGGTTTTAGATAATGCGAAATTAGTGTCATATGTAAGTTATAGTTGGATAGCAGTTAAGGATTGCTAATGAAGTCTATTGTTAATTGTGTAAGGTTAATTATACTATTAGAGTTTGCCTACAGATAACACCAAAAGAACACTTAATATTCAGATTCTAAACGTAGGCAAAAAATCTAATTAATACAGAGAAACAAGCCCTCGGATTGGAAGCAGGACTAGCAGCAATATTCTAACAACTTTTTCATAAAATGTCAATGACATAATATTCTTTACTTTATGAACAACTGCATTTTTTTAATCAAGTCTTTAGAGATGCATTAACCAAGTTGTTGCTGAAATCCCAAAGGTTTTTTGCTAAAGCTTCGTCTCGTGCTTGCTTGGTTGGCTTGTGCTCATTGCAGTCAAAGTAGTACTTTCCAGTCACCCCTTTTAGACTGGGATGAAGTGCAACATAACTTGTTGTAGCTGCCCCCTGTAAAATAGAATCATTGTTAATGACAATTAACATAGTTATTAATTTCGTTTTAAGTGGCATTAAATGCCCATGTAGACGTGCGGATAATTTTATTTTTAATAACTATGGTGTCCAGCAGTGGCGGAGCCACAACCGACGAAGGGTGGTCAGATGAACACCCTTCGTCGGAAATTTTTTTCGAGTATATAGGTTAAAATAGATATTCATGGTTATATACATGTTGTTGCACACCCTTGACAAGCTAGAGAAGCATAGTCCAGTGGTCAAGAGTGCATTTCCGCATCAACAACCCGGATTCGAACCTTGGTAGGTGCAGCAGTGCTTTATTTTCTTTCTTTTTTAAACAGTTCTTTGCCCAAGGAAAAATATGAACACCCTTAACCAAAAGTCTGGCTCCGCCACTGGTGTCCAGCTTAACTTGTGCATATCCCAAATACTACTAAAATAGAGTACACCAGAGGCAATGTACTGATTCTTGAATCTACCCTCAGTTATGTTGAGTTACAAAGATTCTAAAGCGTTAACGCAATTAAGTTACTTGTGATTAAGGCGTCGTCACCATGGGCGGAGCTAAGGGGCGGAAGGGATCATCTAAACCTTCTTTGCCTGGACACACTGTATAAGACCAATTCTTTTATGTATGTATATATATTAGACAGTGAATCTCCTTAGTGCCTTCACGTGTTTACTTTTTCTATGTTTTGAACCCCTTGATGAAAATCCTGACTGGCCACTAAGAGTCATAGTTTACAAAAAGTTAAATTGTTTGCAAGGAAGTGAATTCATTTACCTGAGGGACATTCTTCCATAGGAAACAAGTGAAAGCCCTAAAGATTCCTGTCAAAGAAAATCCAAGCAATTATTAAAAAAAAAAAATCTCCCTTTGAGCTAATATTTGGTAAATGTTTAATAATATAGAATACCTACTCATCAAAAGAGCAGAATGCCTCATGAGGGAAGTCATTATTAAACCAGGATGCACTGAGTTTACAGTTATATTTGCTCCCTCTTCCTGTATTTGATGACGAGTTTACACTTTTTAAACAAATGAAATTTGATATAAAACAGAAATGAAAATGTCCAATCAATAGTTTATTAGACGAGTTGCACGATTCAACACAATATTAAAGTAGCACCACGAGTCCACGACCTGTGGTCAAAGGATCTCTATGTGCTTGACCGTTAAGCACGTGAAGGAACATATTGTCGAAGCATGACAAAATAATATCGACTGTCTAATCTCCAATAATTTTCACTTTTAAATGAGATAGTTTAAAGTCTGATGAGCGCGTGTGGCCAAAGGACTAAGACGGACTTGTAGAGCGACCTAGTTTTGACATATAGCGTGTTGTTTCTCCATCCTATTAAGCAAAAAGTTAGTTAATTACCTGCAAGTGGCGAGAAAGTTCATTGGCATGTAATATGTTGGCTAATTTGGATTGCCCATAAGCTAGTTTGTTTTGATAACTGGTTCAGAAAAACAACACATAAGTGAAAGTTAAAATGAGTAGTGAGTAGTCACAGAAAATGAGTAGTGAGTAGTCACAGTTTGAATATACTAGTAAGTAGTATCAACATTGCACAGGAGCAAAGGTTGATACGATAGTGTATATGTTGCACGGACTGTTCAAAAATTCCACCATATGTGTGTCGGATCCTCCAAAAGTAGGGCTTTTTTGAAAGATCCAACATAGGTGCAACAACATTTTTGTAGAGCCCATGCAAAATAGGACTGAAGAATACCTGCTCTTGTGATTGATCTTGTGAAATCTTATCCCGCCTTTGTAAGGGCAGATGTGAGCTACTGATGACAAGTTAACAATTCTACCCTCGATACCACTAGATTTTGCAGTTTCCTTCATGTTGTCAAGAAGAAGATTAGTCAAGTAGAAGTGACCTGAAAAGAATAACACAATAAAATAAGATCAATTTCTACCAAAAAAGTATATTAAAAAACTTCATTATATCGATTCTACGAGAATTTATTGTGAAAACCTTTCATTTATTTCTCTTCTATGAAAGTTTTGACTTTCTCGTAATGTATTCTAATTTTTGGCCTAATTCTTCTTCTGATGATCGATTTAACTATCTTCAACTCGATGTACTCTTCTATCTGTAAAGTAACAGAAATGGCTATAACAGAGTTTTGACAGTGTATACCTAGATGATTTGTCGCGAATTGCAGCTCTATGCCATCTTCTGATAGCTGGAATGGGCAGAACATAATACCTGCATTGTTTCTGTTTTGCAAATTCTCATTAGGTAAACATGTCTGTTTTTTTTTCCTTATAAAACATATGTAGAGACCAAGCAATTACATTAAGATGTTGAGTGGAATGTTAAGTGCTTTGAAATTATCAGCAAATGCCTTGACAGATCTAATTGAGCTCAGGTCAAGTTTCTCAACATCGACACGAGCAGCTTTGTTGTCCTTGAGAATTCGCTGTTTTGCCTCATTCGCAGCCTCCATGTTTCTAGCTGCAATGATGACATGAACATTCCTCATTGCTAAAACTCTTGCTGTTTCCAAACCAATGCCACTCGCGCCTCCTGTTTAAAAAATAATCGAAGTGTGATAGGCGAATCGGAAGAAGAAATGTCTTTCCTGGACAATATGGATGAGATCATACAGAAGTTCTCCTCTAAAAGCTAAAGGCATAATACAAAAACCGACACTCAAACTTGGCCTCAATTGGGAAGTAAGCACTCTAATTTTGGGAGTGCACATCTAGACTTTTCAACTTGATCTCAACTGACAACTAAACACTCCAACTCGTCTCCACTATGTCTCGTGGACACCGGATGCTGAATGGTACATAAATATTGGAGGTGTCTAGGTGAATATTTTGTAAGTTGGAGTGTTCAACTGACACTGTGGAGACACATTAGGTGTCTAAATGTTCATAAAGTGTTTACCTGCCAACTGAGGTCAAGTTTGAGTATTTATGTATTGTATATGCCAAAACTTAAAAAACACATAACATCATGTTTGTTAATCAAAGCTGCGTTGTTTACTTTTCCAGATTGTACTTCTTGATGTATTTCTTCATTTTCTGCAGCCAAGTGTCAAATCTTTCTTTCCTTGGATTCTACATTCATGTTCCTCATCCAATAGAAGTTGTAATTTCTTGTGAACCATTAGTTATTGTTATTCACTAGTGAATTCTGACTGACTTTAGTGGGGTGGGGGTGGAGGGGGTGGGGGTAACCCAAATGTGAGGTTTTTTTTTTTTAATGCGAATTCAAATTTAATAAGACAAGCAAGTGTCGAAAATTCTGCTTGAAATATTGTTCAGAGTTTAGTTCCACTCACTACAACAAATAAACTTACCAGCACTCGTCATAAATGTCGCTGAAGGGTTTAGCGACGCAACGACATTTACTCAATTGCCGGTAAATATTTTTGCATCAATTATTACAGGTAAAAGAAAAAATATATTGCCACTAAAATCATTTGTTTGGTACAGTGACTATGCAATTCATTACATGATAAAGAAAGACTATACAGATCTATTCATTAATAATATTTATTTTCAAGAACTAGTCAAATAAGAAAAGTTTACCAACTTTTTCTATCAAAAGAAAATCTAAATGCCACCTAAGATCCTTTTAGCAATATAAATGATAATAATTAAGCAGGACAAAATATGCCACCTGCATATAAATACTTATAATAATAATAATATAAACGATATATTGCAGGACAAAAAGTCAAAAAAATATAAATTAAAAGCATTACAAGTACTTTGAGTTTGAGGATCTTTGTCTAGAACAAATTAAAGACTTTTGTCTGAGCTCCAACACAAGGGGAAGTTGCTTTTGGCCCCTCAAATTAAATTCTCCAATTATTTTTTTGCTTAAATAATACAATACTCCATGTAGTTTAATAAATTAACTCCGTAAAGTTGGAATAATGGACTTCATGAATTCTAAGATGACACTTATTTTGGGACAAAAATATTTAACTTTCATTTCGCCATAACCACACCTTACTACTCGATCCAGCTCTCAAACTACATGATCCTCATCACCAAACAGCTAATATTCATAGTTGTTCATCTATGAACTTTTGTCGGTTTCCAAGAAGGATTTTAATGGAGATCGAACTTCTCTTCTCTAGAAGTCTAATGTTTTGGGAGACGTTGACTCTCTAGAATTTACGACTTCCATTTTTCTTTAACCAGTCACTCTTTTAGTTCCAAAATGATGTACATACTTATTTTGTGATGGAAAGAATAAATAATTTTATTTTTTTAAAATAATTAATTTTAGACCACTAATTTCGTTGAGCAAATAAATAGTAATATGTGCATAATTCCGACCGGCCGCCTAGCCAGCTCCGGCTAAATATTTGAGCCATTGAGAGCAAAAAAAAAAAAAAAACTAAAAAGAACCCCTTATTCCACGTGTATCCAAGGGGTCTCAATTTTACATCTCTTTGTTGGAATTTTTTTTTTTTTTTTTTGGCTTCTTCATAGATTTACTACTCTATATTTAAACAGTGGCATTTCTTAGTGAAACTCTGACTCTTAACTCTAAATGAACGAAAGAGTAGAGGGGAAGGTAGAGTGCACACAGTTCAAACCATTATATTAGAGGTCATGAGGTAGAAGGGTTATTTCCGATAGACCTCCAGCTCAAAAACAAAAGGCATAATATAGGAAGAAGAAATAAGTAGTAACCAAACAACATTAGTGGCTAAAACAAGACTAACACAAAATAATACTACATTCGATCACCACCAAACCTTCAAAAATAAGATAATACAAGCGTTGCACTATGACTACTAGCCATTTTTTTTTTACCATATATATAACTTAAAATGGTACTAACAAATTTTATTTATAGGCAAAAACCTGTAACAATGGCTGTGAGGTTGGAGCCATCAATGCCATGAGTAACTTGTTCAGCTGTAGAAGCTGATCCAAAACCACTTGGACCTGGTTTACCTGTAATCGACCTCAACATTCTTCACCCAAAAAAAACACACACACACAACTAATATTCAAACAAGGAAGAAGAGTAGAAGAGGCACAAGCAAAAACCAATTTGGTTTCAAAATATATATAGAGGGAGTGGATTGTTTGAATAAGAATTAATGAAGACAAAATTTGGAAAGGAAAAGGGACAATAATGACATTATTGGGGTAAAACTTACACGCATCTGGTGTATACACTAAGTTAATACATGCATGTCATGTGTTTGAATTTAAAGTTCATGTTATTTAATCATGATTAATCAATATGTATTTTACTTAATTTAATTACATAACTATGATAAAGAACATTAATTTGGTATATCCATCGAATGCGTGTAATAGACAAGACATTATTGGGTCACACACACATTATACAGTCTATAGAGAGACACAAGGGCGGCTCTAGGGGGTTGGAAGGGTGTTAGATCTCATCTCGTGACTAAAAATTATATTGTGTATATAAAGTAATTTTTTTTACCTTTATATATACATATATAGATTACTAGTTTAACCGTACGTGTCTCACATGTAATATCTAATTATTTAAAATTAAATAATTTTATTTATTACGAAAAATTTTAGTGAATTGTAAAAAGTTAAACTCACTTTTCAAAGATTTTTCACGTATAGAATAATATAAATCTAAAACTATATTTTAGTGTAAGCACATATACATTTTAGCACTAGAAATTCTAAGCGGTTGATCAATCATCCCCTTTGCGTTTGTCATACCGTGCCTCTTTACCTTGCTGTCAGAGGTTAAGAGAGATACATCAATTTGAACCATATTTGTGGTACGGTTATTTATTTATTTTTGCTATATGCCCGTTTGGCCATGGATATTTTTCCCTTTTTTTCGAAAAAAAAATTCGGAGTTGAAAATTATGGTGTTTGGCCATGAAACTTTGAAAAATAATTCCGGCATAAAAATTCCGAATATGGAAAACAACTTTTTGTTGTTTTCCCTTTTTCCACTTCCAATTTCAACTTCCATTATTATTACATATAACCCCAATCTTTAAATCTTTACACAAACTCCTCTTATTAACTAAATTCCGTAATTTTTTTAAAAAGACCAAACTCAATAAAATAATTAATTCAAGTGAAAATAATTAAGAATTTTCATCAACAAATTTAAGAATATATAAAATATATTTATATCTATCAATCATATTTATCAAAATATATTTTTCTCTATTTAATCGATTATGGTTAGATAAACTTATTTAGCTCGTGCTTGTGATATTTTTATTCAAATTTTAGAAGAATAACAATCATAATAATTAGTTTGTTGTTAATTATTTTATCAATTGAAGACATATAAATTATTTTCTCAACATTTGGTTGTATGTTAGTAGGTAAATTAGTAATTGGGTGATTTTGATAATTTTTAAAAGTTGAGGGAATAAAATCATATTTAAAAAAGATTTTTCAAAAGTCTAAGAGAAAGATTTCAAAAAGATATGGTCAAACACAACTCCAACTTCATCTTCAACTCCAACTCCGGAAAAAAATAATTTTTATGGCCAAACGGCTACTTAAAATCTTTCTTTGTGTTTAAAGTCAAATCTTTACAAAATTATTGATTACGTTCTTATTACGTACTAAATTTTTAAGAATTTGATACTTCTTAAATTTTTCTTATTCCAACGTTTTTATATTTATTTCTATATATTTTAAAACGTCTTAAAATTAAATTTAGTTGATTTGAAATTCTTAAACTGGTGGAAAAAATATTAGTTTCTATTAATTCTGATGACTTATAATAAGGAAGAATTTTATCATAAATATATTTAATTAATTTTTAAATATTAGAAAAAAATCGTAAAAAAATAATTTTATCTAAGTAAAGATTTTTAATAAAGGACAAATATTTAAATAATATTTTTAAAATCTTTCATACTTTTAATATATTATAAATTATAGATATAAATAGATTATAAATTATTGGGTCTCACACACATTATACATAATCTATAGAGAGACACAAGGGCGGTTCTGGTGGGTGGAAGGTTGGATCTCATCTCGTCACTAAAAACTAGTTTGTGTATATAAAGTAAAAAAAAAAAAAACCTTTATATGTACATATATAGATTATTATTGGGTCTCACACACATTATACATAGCCTATAGAGAGACACAAGGGCGGCTCTAGGGGGTGGAAGAGTGTGAGATCTATCTCGTGACTAAAATTATGTTGTGTATATAAAGTAAATTTTTTGAACTTTATATGTATATATATATAGATTATTATTGGATCGCACACACATTATATATAATATATAGTAGGGGTATATATAGGTCGAATTGGTTTGGTTTTTTATTGAATAAAAATTAAATTAATTATATCGGTTTATTAAAATTATAAATCAAATCAAATTAACATAAAATTGCTTTTTTTGTTTAGGTTTTAGTCAGTTTTTTCAATTTTTTTGATTTTTTGGGGTTTTTTCGGGTTTTTTTACAATCTTTATTTTTTATAATTATATTGTGATTGAAGACTAGATCAAGTATGTTTTCACTCATGTGCTAATGAAAAAACTCAATTATGAAAAATTGAGGAGCGAAAAACTCTCTTAAAACTAAAAAGTAAGATAAGAGTGAAAAGTTTAGGTTCTAAGTTTATGTATGTATGTATGTATGTATATATATATATATATATATATATATATATATATACACACACACACACACCTACTTTCTAAATATTAAAAATTAATAAAACTAATTGAAAAAGTAAATTATAATTAATATTTTATGTATAAAAAGTTAAATTATATAATTAATATATATATATATATATATATATATATATATATATTATGTCGGTTTGATTTGGATTCGGTTTGACTTTTTCTTGGTTAACATCAAACCAAATCAAGAATGGTCGTTTTTTTTTTTCAAACGCCAAACCAACCAAATCAAACCATAAGTCGATTTTTATTCTCGGTTTGGTTTGACTTGACGGTTTGGTCTGTACACCCCTAGTATATAGAGAGACACAAAGGTGACTCTAGGGGGCGGAAGGGTGTTAGATCTCATCTTGTGACTAAGTAATTTTTTAATTTTATGTGTACATAGATAAATTTTAAATTTCCTGAACATAAGATTAAAGGTTGGTTCAATGGTTTAGATACTACAAAATTTATCTTGAGATTTCATGTTTAAATTTCAAAGACTAAGTAGGCGTTTAGCTATGTTTTATTGTGAAAATAGAAAAAAGTAGTTTTAGAAAAAAAGTAGTTTTTGTTTTGAAAGTGAAAAAAAAGAAAAAAAGTGAAGATAATCTTTTTGTTGTTTTTGATTTTTTTTTGTAAAAAGTGAATAAAGTGAAAATTAAATTAGAGGAAGAGTGGTTGTTGGTAATGAATCTGTTTGGGTAAAGAAGAGACATTCAAATTCAATTAATGGCTAAGTCGGTAACTGCCTCTAATTATTTTCACCAACCTCTCAACTGTATTCCTGTTTTTGGTTCATAAATAAGATTATAATTTTAATTTATTTTTCAATAAATACTTCATACGTTTTAAAAAGAACGATCTACTTTGATTTGATACAAAATTTAATAAAATAAAGAAGACTTTTAAATCTTGTGATTTTAAATTAAAGTTGTATCAAATGTACCAAAATACTCTTTAATCTTGTGGTCCTAAACATGTCATGTGAAAAATTAAAATTAAAGTATTGCGAAAAAGGGAAAGAAATCATTCTTTTTTAAACGGGCTAAAAAGAAAAGTAGATCATTCTTTTTTTAACGGAGGGAGTACATTTTAACAACTTAGTTATGAACATAATTTATAAAGGGTAAGTATAACATTTTATACTACTAGTTTAACCCACATATCTCGCACGTGTAACATTTGATTATTTAAAATTAAATAATTTTATTTATTGGGGAGATTTTTAATAAAGTGTCAAAATTCAAATCACTTTTCAAACATTATTCACAATGTAATATAATAATCAATGGCGAAGTTAGGATATTCACGAAAGGGGTTCATAAGAGAACATACGAATTAACCGAAGGGGGTTCAACATCTAATATATATACATAAAAAATAATTTTAACCATGCATATATAGCATAATTTTTTGCCGAAGGGGGTTCGGATGAACCCCCATGGCAAAGAGTAGATTTGTCACTGATAATAATGTAAATATAAACATATACACATATATATTTTACCAGTTCCAAGTAGTTGATAAATATCACTTTTGCGTTTAACTACCTCTTTTCCTTGTTGTCACAGGCTAAAAGAAACGCATCAATTTGAATCATATTTATGTTACGATTTTTTTTATAACGTTTGATTATTTAAAATTAAATAATTTTGTATATTGTGTAGATTTTTAATAAAGTGTAAAAGTTTAAGTAACTTTTTAAAAATCTCACACTTTAATATAATAATGTAAATATAAACATATACACGTATATATTTTACCAGTTCCATGTGGTTGGATCATCACTTTTGCATTTGCGTACCTCTTTTCCTTGTTGCCACAGGCTATCAGAGACTCATTAATTTGAACAGAAAGATTTTATCATAAATATATTTAATTAATTTTCAACTCTTAAATTAGGAAAAAATATTGAAATTATGATGACTTCTAATAAGGAAAAGTTTTTACCATAAATACATTTGATTAATTTTTAACTCTTAAATATTAGGGGGGGAAATAGTGAGAAGACGATTTTGTCTGAAGTAAGGACTTTTAATGAAGGACAAAAAGTTCAAACAACATTCTAAGTCCCTTCACACTTTTAATATATTATTATAGATTATAGATTATAGATTATAGATTATAGATATAGATATAGATTATAGATATAGATATAGATATAGATATAGAATTATAAATTATAGATTATAGATATAGATAAGGGATATAAGTTATATTTTAGGAGTATTTAGTGTGATTAACCAACCATAATGATTTCTTGGTATTTAGTGAGATAGTAATTAGTAAGAGTGGTCGCGGTTCAATTTGGATAGTTTAACTAAAAGAAAATTAAATCAATTAAATTAGTTTTCAAATTATATATATATATATATATATGTATATATATACATACATACATACATATATATATATATATGTATGTATGTGTGTGTGTATGCATGTATGATAATACACTTCAAATCAATTATTTAAAAAAAAGGGAAGAAATAAAGTAATTTTTAAATCATGCCATACATGTAGCTTCGTCAAAAAAATAAAAAAAACTGTGCATTTAAGGAGTATAATGATTTTCTTTCAATAAATTATTTGGTGTAAAGAATTAAAATGTTTAATTGTGATATAGCAGGATGTGTTGATGGCATTTAAATCAAATAATAATGACTAATTAAGGAACTCAAACAAGTTAGTTTGAATATGAAATAGATTCCCAGCATTATCAAAATAATAATTACAAATAAAACTAGAAAATAAAGGTAAGGAATTCAATTACCATAGGCAAACACCTCGATTACTAACGACGAGTGCAAAAGATCAATTAATATGTACCGTAAAATTTTGAAATCTATATATATAATCTATATCTATATTTATAATCTATAATCTATATCTATAATCTATATTTATATCTATAATCTATATCTATAATATTTTA
This sequence comes from Capsicum pubescens, assembly GCA_030864215.1. NCBI lineage: Eukaryota > Viridiplantae > Streptophyta > Magnoliopsida > Solanales > Solanaceae > Capsicum > Capsicum pubescens. The sequence goes on from CM061548.1 coordinate 43,993,855, forward strand.
AAAGTGTGAAGACCTTGAAAAAATAATTTGAACTTTTTGTCCTTTATTAAAAGTCTCCGCTTTAGATAAAATCGTTTTTTCATATTTTTCTTAAATTATTATACTATTATCTTTATAATATTGAATATGGACTTTAATAAATATATTAAAAAAGAATTAATTGTTTGGGTTTTTTTTGAGTATGTGACCTTTCCCAAAAGAAAAAGGTTTACCAGACTTTTTTCAAAAGAAAAAGGTTGTGTGTGTGTGTTTTTGTGGTTGAGTAGGTGAGGTTTTTCCAAAAATTCTTTTTTTAAAAGAAAAAATTTGATTGTTTTTTTGGGGAAATTAAAGATCGGCTAAAATATATGAAAATATGAAAAATTCTATTGAAATATTAATTAATGTCATTTTTTATATAAATCATCTACTTCCATATAAATTATTATACATGATTTTTTCTTGAACGTCTAGCTTTCATGCGATTCTTTGTTGTACTATGAATACACATTCACCAACATTGAAAAGGTAGGCATAAATCTCATCCCGGTAAAAAATATTAGTGGGTAAATGATATATATTTAATGATATAAATTATTTTTTCAATAAGTTGTATATTTTTTAATATTAATTTTTTTAAAATATATAACTCACTTGATCAAATTATATTAAATAATATAACTATTTTTTTCTAAGACACTATTTTTATTATTTCTTTAGATCCAAGTTACAAATTAAATTTTAAAATTATGCGTGAATTGCAGAGAAAAAGCGTGGCTAATTTTAGAGGGATAGAAAAGAATTAGAGACTATTTCATCAAAAAGAAGGAATGAAGTGGCATGAAATCTACAGGTCAAATTTTACATCTGTAGGATGAAACATGTCAAATTACGCAACTTTATGAATTATCAAGCACTAATCAACATCTTATCGAAGACACCAAACATAGTTTAAAAGATGGTAAATGGATTTAACCTACCTTATTTGTATCTTAAATATTTACAAATACAATATATAACTAATTAAATAAAGTTTTCATCATTACATGTTCAAAAGATGTTGAATTTAATTATTGTATTCATTTTAATTATTTAATATCGTATTTAATTTAACGTAAATATAATTTGGGATAATAGTCTAAAAAATATTTGTACTTTGCCTAAATTTGCAATTGTGCATACTGAACTTTGTAGGGTCCTATGACCCCTCTAGACTTTTTTTCGTATTTAAATGGCATATATCTGTCTCTTGGACCACCGCGTGTAATTACATTCCTTGAGCGCGTAAGGGTGTTTAAAGATGTTATAAACCTATTTTTTGGATACATAACTTTATATATTTTTCATTAGATTTCTTTATTTTTTAATATAATATATTAAAGAGAGGTATAAATCCCCCTCCTTCTACTTTACTCCCGTTTTTCTCTCCATTGTTGAAGGTAAAATCTTTTCATTATTTTTCTTTGGTAAATTTCTAATATCTTCTTGGTTTTCTTTGTTTGTTTAAAAATTTTTCTCACTATTTTCTAACTTCTTCTCACTATCTTCACTAATTTTTAATTTGTGATTTTTAAAATTAGGGTTAGCTATGAAAGATATAAAATTGAATTTGAATAGGATTTGTTTAGACAAGGAAGATCTAATGTTGAATGCGGAGGTGCGATACAATAATGGTCTCTTCATTTGAAGACTTCTTGGTTCGATAATAATCCGAAAAGAAGATTTTGGTCTTGCCCTTATTATGGATCAAACAATTGTAACTTTTTTCTTTGGAGGGATGATGTGGTTATGAACGAAATAAGTTCATTATTTCAAAGTTGGTGAAGAAAGTGAAGGACGTGAATGAACTATTGAAGATAATGAAGACGAAGGAAGAATTAGTTGGTGCTTACAGTGATAGAAAAATAATGGAGATAGAAGTTGAATCTGCATTCTCTTAAATATAAGAACAATGTAACTCATTTGTTAAGATGAAAGACGAAATTAAAAATACACCAGAGAAGGCGAATGAAGTGAAGACGATAGAGAGCTTTAGTAGTATTTTTATGGTGTGTATCTTCATAATGTGTATTGCTATATGGATCAAAATAGCAGGTTAAAGTATTTTTGCAGTGTTATAATATGAATTTATCATTGGTAGTGTTTCTTATATACTGGTTTGAACTTGATTTTGTTGAATGAAATATCCTATTTTAAACTGATTATTGATTTTGAGCACTTGTTTGAGCACTTGTTTGTTTTGCTCATTTTGTTGAGCTAAATTCATTATTCCAAAATTGATAGAAACATCAGATAGCACCACAAAGGATAGATACAAATTTATAGAAATATCCAAGACAAAATTTTATACAAAATCAGTGCATAATCAGTGCACAACTGTTTGAGATGCAACTTAAATTTTAAAGTGCAACATATAATACAAAATTACTACACAAATGTCTGAGATGCAACATTCAAGTGCATTATAAAAACTTCACAAAAAATGACTTTGTAAAAGTAAATCACATTATTTGTCAAAATAATCTACCCAATTAACAATACAACATCAGTTTTAATCTAAAAAACTATCAATATTTTAAAACTACTTTCATTGTGGCTTGGATTGTGAAGAAGCCATTTTCTGTATTTTGTTCATTCTCATCTCATCTCTCATCACTTCAAGCTGATTTTCAGTCACTGTTTTTTTCTCTCCACCTTATTCCTATTTTTGATTTGTAACCAAGGTCTCAAGTAATATCAGCAGACCTTATAGGCTGTGCAGAATCAGTATGTAGTATTATACTACTTGACAACCCAGACTGCAGACAAAGAAAGAAAATTATACACATGTAAACCTCTAAGACAAATTAAACTTAAATTTTGTTGTTAGCACTTACATTATATGTTATGAAATCATTTTCAGCAATCAAAACATCTATTTCAACTGTCTTTGACCTTTTTACCAGTTGAAGCAGGTGAATTTGGTGGAGCATAAACAGCTAAAGCAGGTGAATTTGATGGAGCATGAGTAGTGTAAATTGTTGGATTTATAAACCACTCATGGCAAAGGTATTCTCTTTGCTATTCCCATGTCACCAAGAGGTGTTTTTCTTGGTCTGCCCCTACCTTTTGAACCTGCTATAACTGATGCTACACTCTTACCCCTTCACCTGCCTCTTACATCTCATGTAACATATTCAACACCCCTACCCCTTCTCCTGTCTCTTGCAATTCTTGTAACATGTTCAACACCCCTTCCCCTACCTCTTGCAGCTCCTACAACATGTTCAACGAACCTTTTTCGGCCTCTTGCATTTGCAGCTGGTTCATCAGACCTTTTCCTAAGTGTAAGAGGTGTTGCAACTTTTTTACCCTGTGTTTTCTTTCTTGGTCTTTCCCTAGGTCTAAGAGGTTCTTCAGGACTATCACTTATTTTTTTTGGCCTTCCCCTAGTTCTAGGAGGTGCATTAGTAGTAATAGAAGTGTTTATTGGCCTCCACCTAGGTCTTGAAGTACTTGGTACATCACTTGGTCCGGCAGTAACACAACTTGATCCAACAAAATTCGATAAGAAAAAAGGTAAAGCAGTCACATATTCAAAAAAAATTAAGCTACAAATAAATAATACAAGTCATTTAAAGTTACACACCTTTAAAGGATAACCTTTTTTGTTGTGATTTTGTCCTTGACAGATGCTACAAGTCATGTTAACTCTTTTTCTTGACATCGTTTCACACTTTTTAGTCTCACCAAACTGTCTATTCTTTTTCTTCTTTGGCCTGCCAGGCATAGATTTAACAACTGGTGGCTCCACATGAGGATTTTCTTATTATGTCCACATGTTCATATTGGTCACTGATTGAATGTAGTGACAGTAAGTTCTGAGATAAGTCTCTTTACTATAGCATCTATCAACAAAATCAATTGGTTCCCATTTTTTGTAGAATAGGGCTGCAATTTCATATGGACAGGGTATTCCCTTGAGCATTCAAGATTTACAGCTGCATGTACTATCTCTCACATCCACACTATGTACATATAGTCCATCTGATATTTCAAAACCTCTCTCTCTATTGAAATCAATATTACATCTTATTGACTTCTCAGTATTTTTTTTTCTAACACTCTCAAAGTCATTAGAGATATATTAGTCAATCATGTTTCTAGAAACTTAGTGAATTCACCTTGTTTAGTCATTATCTTCACCCTTATTTCTTCTAGCGTAGTAATAATTATTTTATGCCTTGATCCTAAGATCCAAGCATTAAAGCTCTAAGCCATGTTAGTATCTGTGCTATCACACTTGATGTCAGTTCTAAAGTACATTTTACATCAAGTTTGTACCTTGTAATGAAGTAAATCTGGAACAATATACTCACCACCTAGCATAGCCATTTGGTTCAGATTTTTCTTTATTTCATCTTCAAAGGTGCTTCTTGCACATTTTCAGAACTGGTTCCTTCTTTGAAGACCTCTCTATTTTCTCCCCAATTGGCAAGGATATGTCTTGCACACGTCCTATTCTCCACCTATGGTAAAAGCTCCATCAGTGTTGCTCTAAGATTGTGAAAATCAGATCATAAAATTAAACACAAACAAATTACATGTTCATAACTACACATAATATTCATCAAACATAACTAAATGAAGAAAAAAGTATACCTTTTGCATTTTTAAAATGATTGTGCAATCTTTGTCATATGTTAATTCCAAATCCTCTATCAACAATTTCACAAATCATGTTCAGGTGTTCTTATTCTCATATTGTACTACTGCCCAAGCAATAGGCAACATTTGATTATTATCATCTTTAGCCACAACAACCAACAACTGTCTTTTGGTTACTCCATTCAGGAAACATCCATCTAAACTAATACATTTTCTACAATCACCCAAAAAAGCTTTTTTGCATGTATCAAAACAAATGTAGAAACCTTGAAAAACAAGCTTACCATTATCATCAGAATCATCAACCTTCACAACACAAGTAGAACCAGGATTGGACCTCAACATTTCATCCCTGTAGCCGAATATTCTTCCAAACTCTTTCACATTATTACCTATTAAATCTTAAAGTATTCTACCTCTAGTTCTTCTGGCAGTAGTCTTTCCAATATGTATACCCAATTCTTTTTTAATCAATTACTAAAACTGAAATATCCTCAATAGTCTTTCCAATATGTATACCCAATTTTTTTCTAATCAATTACTGAAACTGAAATATCCTCATGTTTTGTTGCTCAGTGATTCTATCTTTGAAATGCTTGAGCAGGAATTTAGCATTACACATGACATTTCTGGTGGTTTTGATACACCTATGCTTAAGATTTTAGGTTTTAATTTAAAAATCATTGCTAGACTTGTTAAGACTTGCATATAACAGTCAAGGACACCCCTCCCTTCATATAACCCTAACCTTTTTAGACTTATTAATATACTTCTCTAACTGAACACCTCTTTGAAGTGAATATTTTGTAACAACATCTCTAAACTCATTCACATCCTCAAAAATCATTCCCAATTTCCATACAACTTGTTTTGCAGATTTATCATATAGTACCTTTCTACTATCTGTCCTCTCTAACCCATCTTCTGAATCAAATTCCACACTATATTCATCAGAACTATAATACACAGGCTCATCCCTAACAACTTTATCTTTTAAACTTTTATCAACAACTTTTGTCTCATCAAATTTCATATTTGGACCAACTTCACCAAGAGGAACTCCTGCAGGGTCATTAGGTATTCTTTCTTTTCTCTTTCTTCTCTGGTATGTCCTCCTTTCAGCCCTTAAGTTTATGCCCTCCTCATGCACATCACTTTTAAATTCAGTATCATCTTCAATAAATAGATCTTCATGGTTTGAATCTGAACTTTTTTCAATTAAGAGGTCAGAAGCATCAACAGTTACAGCCTCAACAGTACCCGCAGCCTCACCAACAGATGAGGATTCACCAGCAGATACAACAACTTCATTAGCTGCTAGTTGAGTAGGTGCAGCCTCACAAGCTTAACATATCCGGCAGTAGTTGGTGCTTTATAAAATGATCACTCGCATCCCCCTTTTCAGCAACCCTATCCCCTTCATAGACCCTTTTTCCCCTTCTTTATTAAAATAAATAAAAGATTTCTCATTGGTACTAGTGTATTCCAGCAAATTAGTGGGACCATCAACATGATCAAGTTAATCAACCATGTGACAAACGTACAACTCAATAATATCTCAATTTTTAAAGGATTGTAAAAGTTCAAAAATATCCTCATCACTTTGAAAAGATAACAGAAAGTCTTTTTTAGGTGGCCTAAGATAAAACTAGCATATCCTATTTTTTTTAAAAAGCTAGTTATCTCAAAACAAGATAACTTATTTACATCAACATCAAAAATATCTGAGACTTCACCACCCGCATATTCTGATTTTCAATTTTTACTATTCAAAATTCCACCATGATAATATCTCAGAGTTATATATGTAAAATTACCCATTCATGAAATTTAATCACATTCACAGTGAGTGACAATTAGAAAAAAATTGCTTATTCAACATGCAGTAATCAATCATACTAGAAGAATCAATTTAGTTTACTAAAAAGCCCAAACTTATTGATAGAATAAGAATGATTTAGACTATCAAAAATTCCTAATTTTGACAAACTATGAAACTTCAAATGACACAATCTAGCCTTGTTGAACAATAATCCTAACGAAAATGACATAAAGTTTCAATTTTAACTTTAGCCATCACAGAAAACAAAGGTAACCTTCAAGATTTGTTGACCAACAGTACTCTCACAGCTCCACAATACAAAATCACACCTCGAAGAACACTAGAAGACTTGTTATTGTTGTCCTTGCAAGTAATTTTTTTTTAAAGAGTAGTGAAAGTGAAAAATGAGGAAGAAGAGTGAAAAAAATCAATGAAAATGTCTGAAAAATGAATATAGAGAAGAGGAAAGGTCACGTATTTGTTTAATAATTATTTACCTTTTATTAAATTTGTGAATAATTAGGAGTTAAAACATAAATTAAGAGGAATAATTATTTATTTAAACGGCGTGTGTGAATCACCATCCTTAGGGTGACTGACTAAGTGGTCCAAGTGGGAAGATATATGCCATTTAAATACAAAAAAAAACTCTAGGGGAGTCATAGGAACCCCCAAAATTCATTATGCGCAACTGCAAATTTAGACAAAGTACAAATATTTTTCAAACTATTATCCCTTATAATTTTTAAATATATATTTATAGAGTGGTATGTTTTTTTTTTCATTTTTTGACTATTTTTATTAAAGTCAAACCAACCAAATTATATTGACTTTATAAAATTTAAAATAAAAACCAAACTAACCCAAATCATTTCAATTTTTTCTTAGATTTGGTTTGATTTTGCATGAACACCCAATTGCACGTTTTAAGTGTTTTAATCCCCTTAATATCTATCGTAATCATACTTATATTCCCTTAATATCTATCGAAGCCTAGTTTAATTACTTATATAACACTATATATTAATGGAGTTTCACTTCTAATCATTTGCTAGTTTGACCAAAGCAAAGATTTGCAAGTTTGACCAAAACAAAGATGATATATAGTGTTCCAATTCTATTGAAACACTATGTTAGGGAATGTGAAATTTTGATGATGGATATGTGAATGAAACATATTGTGCAAGCTATTCCACACAAGTGAAGAAAGAGTAGTTATTGGTTCTTACATGTACTGCATATTGAAGTTGATGCAAGGATGACAAGACGTTAAGACAAAAGTGGATAAGTAATGAAGCTCAAAATTGTTACTAATGCTTATCACTTACAGTAAAAAGATTGAGGAGAAGATAAGTGCAACACTTAGAGATTGAATTGATCAAGGAGTCCATATATACGAAGAGATGAAGGAAAAGAGTCCTATTCAGTTAAGAAGAGAGAGACAGCAACAACAAAGAGTAAAACCACCTGGGAGTCCTATTGAAGATAGAACAGTGCATCAACTAAAGGACTCAATAAGGAGTTGGCTTAAATACCACAAACGATATTCAAGTGGTTTCACTCAAGCACTGAAAAAATAATCAATAATAAGTAAAATAGTTCACTTACTTGAAGAAGAACCTGGTCTCTTACTTAGTAAGTCGTAGACTTTATAATAGGTAGGTTCTTTGAGTTGTAATGAGTCTTTTGTTCTAGTCTCAGTGAAGTGTAAACTGAGTTAGGAGTTGTGTCTTCATGTTAGGGAACTCGAAGAATTGGAAACACTTATCTTGGGAAGATTTATGTTTTTGTAAAAATAGGAGTTAGAAGTTTTAATTCCTAGTTTACAAGAAGTCTTGTAATTTGTTGATTGTTGAGGCTCAAGAGTAATAGTGGAGTTGGGGTTAAATCCTGGAGAGGTACAGGTCGGGGTTTTTTATACCTTTCTTGAGTTGGGTGTTTTCCACGTAAAAATACTGTGTTCAATTTTTACTTCAGTGAACCACGTTAGCTTACTTGTTCCACAGATAGGCAACTGGTAGAATATAATATTAAAATCAGTAGGGCATGCACTCTAATAAGTGATATCAGATCTAGGTTGTCTTAAATAAGGCTAGCACCTAAGAAAATATCATAATGATGAATTCTGTACCTCCCACTGGTCACAGTGAAGGTCAGTCAACTACTAGACCTCCACTCTTTGATAGCTTTCACTTTATCTGGTGGAAAGCCAGGATGGAGATATTCATTCAAGGATAAGACTATGAATTATGAGATAGGATTACTGATGGTCCTACTATTATAATGAAGTTGGTTGATGGTGAACCAGTCAAGAAAGTAAGGAGTGAATTTACTGTTGATGACTTAGTGGCATTAAAGAAAAATGCTAAGGATAAGAACATCTTAGTTTGTGGATTAGGACTAGCTAAATACAACAGAGTTTCAACCTGCACCACTGCTAATCAATATTGGGATGCATTGGTAAATGCCCATGAGGGTACCTCTCAGGTAAGAAAATTCAGGATTTTTCTTCTTTTTACTGAATATGAGGCATTTAAGATGAAGGAAAATGAATTTTTGCATGAGATGGTGACAAGGCTTACTGCCTTAACAAATGAGTTGAGTTTTTTGGGAAAAGTCATCACTGAGGAGGAACAAGTTGAAAAGGTACTGAGAGTACTACCAAAATCAAAATGGAATGTTAAAGTAACTGTAATTAGGGAGGCAAATAAGGATCTCACAGGTATGACCCTGGATGAATTGGTAGGGAATTTGAGGACTTATGAAATGGAAGTTGATGGAACCAAAGAACAAGCAGCTCCTGATAAAATCTTGGCTTTGAAGGCTTTTGATAGTGATGAAGAAATTGAACTTGACAAGGAACAAGTTGCCTTCATAACTAAGAACTTCAACAAATTCTTTTTAAAAAAAGGGAACAAGTATCAAGAAACGTTCAAATGACAATCCAAATGGATTCTATAAGTTTGGTAAGACTGATCATCAGATCAGAGATTGTCCTATCTGGGAAATAGAATGGAGAAAAGAAAGGGCTGAAAAGAAATTGAAAGAAAAGGCCAAAAGAAAAGAGAAGGAAGAACATGCAATGATAGAAGAATGGGGATCTGATTTAGATGATGATGAAGTTGATAAAATTGCATTCATGGATCTTGGAGATTCAGACATAGAGGAAGAAGATGATGCTTCTGAGGTAAGTATATTTGAACTTAAAGAAAAATTGTATTTGTTTTCTAAATCAAAACTAGTTTTCTTGATGAGTGCACTAATTGATGATTTCCAAGAATTAACTTCTGCTAGGGATGAATTGTTCAATAGTCTTGCAAGTCTTAAATTTGATCTCATTGATTTAAAAGATTGCGGAGATACATTTGAAAAGGAAAAGTGCACTCTCAAGAAACAGATTGTAGAACTTGATTCTTCAAATAATAATCTTAAGTCTGAAGTCCTAAAATTGACACTCACTGAAAATGGAAAAAAGACCACGAGTAAAGAACAAGAAAGTGTTGAACTTGAGTTAGAGAAGTACAAACAAGAGTGTAGTGTTGCAGCAGATATGATAAATAAACTGAGTCAAGAAGTCTATAAACTGAAACATGATCTTGAAAGAGCTAATTGGTGGATAAATTCTTCAAGAATTGTTCACAAGTTGAGTGAAAGAAATCACAATGCAAAAGCAGGATTAGGTTTGCACAAAGGTTTTGATAATCCTAAAGATTTATGTTACATCTGTGGTAACCTTGGACATCCAACCACTGAATGTCCAGTAGCTGCTAAAAGCAGATCTAAAAGTCAAAACCTGGAAAATAGATTTTCTCAGATAAAAAAAAAATAACTGGTTCAGGTCAGAGAAATAGGTCATATTAGATGTTGCCAGCATGGACTAGAAGAAATTTAATTCATCCATTTACTCATAAAATAGGACACAAGCTTGTTTGGGTTCCTAAGTCTAACCAGTAATTTCTTGTAGGAGAAGGTGAAAGGAAGCAAAAAACATTGGTACCTGGACAGTGCTTGTTCAAGACACATGACTGGTGATAAAAAAGTTCCTTTCACTCTCCAAAATAAATGAAGGAGGAGTTTCATTTGGTGATGGTAAAAAGGAAATCATTACTGGAGTTGAAAAAATTGGATCATCTAAGTCAAGGGCATTGAAAGATGTCTATCTTGTAGAAGGATTAAAGCACCACCTACTGAGCATTTAACAACTGTGAGATAAAGGTAATAAAGTTATTTTTACTTCTACAGGAGTCAAAGTCAAGAAGATGGACACCAAAGAGATTGTGCTTACTGCAAGAAGATACAAAAATGTATATAATGCTGACATAATGGCAATACCAAGATCAGAGTTGACTTGTCTAGGTGCTATGGAAAATGATCCCCTCATTTTTCACATGAGACTTGGACATGCAAGTCTAAAATAACTAAACATACTTTCTTCCAAAGATATGGTAATGGGACTGCCCAAGACCAAGTTTAAGGAAGAAAAGTTATGTAGTGCCTGTGTAAGGGGGAAGTAGGTAAGATATTCTTTTAAGTCAAAGAACCATGTCAACACTATCAAGTGTCTGACCTGGTCCATATGGACTTGTGTGGACCAATGAGACTTCAAAGCAGAGGTGGAAAAAGGTTTTTTTTTTTATTGTTGATGATTATTCCAGATTCACCTGGACATTGTTTCTAGCCTCTAAAGAAGACGTCTTTGATGTCTTTACATTTTTTATCTAGCAAATTGAAAAGAAACTGGGCACTTCATTAGTTTCCATAAGATTTGACCATGATTCAGAATTTGAGAATATTAAATTTTTAGAATTTTATTCAGCAAATGGTATAGATCATAACTTCTCTGCTCCCAGAACACCATAAAAAAATGAAGTGGTAGAAAGGAAGAATAGAACATTGGAAGATATGGCTAGAACAATGATGCTTGCAGTAAATCTTGCTAAAAATATTTGGGATGAGGCAATTAGTACTGCAACATATATCATAAATATATGCATGATCATACCTATTCTAGAGAAGACTCCCTATGAATTACTAAAAGGAAGAAAGTCAAACATTTCTCATTTTAGAACTTTTGGTTGTAAATGTTTTATTCACAATAATGGAAAAGATAATATGGGAAAATTTGATGCTAAAAGTGATGAGGGAATCTTCTTAGGATATTCACTTCATAGTAAGTCTTATAAGGTTCTAAACAACAGAACAAACTGTGTTGAAGAAAGCATGTATGTAGTTTTTGATGAATCCTGTGTTAAGACTAACCTGCAGAAAGAAAGTGACTCGAAGGAACAGGTTACACAATCTGGTTCATCAACTGGAGCTACCAAATATTGAGGCACCTCAACAAGGGAAACAAATTTTGGAGGTACAGTGATAGGGGGAACTGAGCCACCAACTACCCCAGCTCAGAACATCTGCAGTGATCCTAGTAGCTCACTAGGTTTGGTCCCAAAAGGTTATAAGTACCAAGCATCACATCCTATTGAGAATGTTCTCATTGATATCACTTCTGGGATTACCACAAGGTCTGGATTAATAAGTATCTGTGCTTTCAAGGTATTCCTGTCATAAATTGAGCCAAAGAAGGTAACTGGAGCACTGCTTGATGCTGATTGGATCATAGCCATGCAGAAAGAGTTAATTAGTTTGAGAGAAGCAAAGTATGACACTTAGTTCCTCTCCCAAAATATAGAACAGTAATTGGGACTAAGTGGGTGTATAGAAATAAAGTTGATGAGCATGGAATAATTACAAGAAACAAGGCAATATTAGGGGTCCAAGGATACAATCAAGGATAACTCATAGATTATGATGAGACTTTTGCTCCTGTAGCCAAAATTGAAGCTATTAGATTACTTGTTACCTTTGCTTCCTATATGAAGTTCATTTTTTATCAAATGGATGTTAAGAGTGCATTCTTGAATAGCATTCTCAAAGAAAAGGTATATGTTAAACAACCTCCAGGATTTGAAAACAGCGAGTTTTCTAATCATGTATACAAACTAGACAAGGCTTTATATGGGTTGAAGCAGTCTCCAAGAGCTTGGTATGAGAGATTGTCAAAGTTTCTACTGGAGCATGTCACACTAGAGGTAAAATTAACAACACTCTCTTCTTGAAAACTAATGGAAAAGATATGTTGGTTGTGCAGGTGTAACGTCCCGATTATCTAAACCGGAATGCTACATGGTGCTCATGACCCCGAAGGACCACAAGCTAACCCATTACTGATCTCTGTACTTGTACACTGTATAATATATAAATATAAATACGGAACAATGAATTAAAGGCCATAAGGTTCAATACTGAACATAATCTGAGTAATAAAAATGTCTGAATAAAGAGGTATCACAATACCAAAATAGAACTGAAATACTGAAGTCTGAATCTAGTCTGTAATCTAGTTTGAAAGTCTCTAGTTTCTAAACAATCTGACTAAGGAGCTGATGGGACATATCCCCAACTAACTCCGACTTATGAACTAATCAATGAGAAGATAGAGAAATAATCATGTCCTCAAAGGATGATGACTCACTTCTAGACTCACTTCTAACTCTGACTGCTGAAATCTACAATGCTACTATTGCTTTGGAACTCGTACCTCTGAACCTATGGCGTAAAATAAAATACCATAGCGCAAATGCATCAGTACTTTTGAATGTACTGAGTATACGAGTGAGGTAGTCTAAATACAAAGGGTTTATATGCATGAACAATACTGATTGATATGGACGTGAGAATACATACATGCGTAAGTAACTGAAACTGAGCTCGTGGTGATACTAACTACTGAGTCTGAATACTGACAACATGAGTTTACTTATACTGAAATACTGAATAGATAAACGACTATGCCTGATAGTTCAAATTATGAAGAACTGGTCTGATTGACTGTGTCTAACAGTCCTGAACTGAATACTGATAACGTAAGCTATGACGACTGATATAACTGATATATCTGTGATGACCGACCTAACCGATGTAACTGATACTGAGCGACTGTATCTGACAGCCTAAATCTTCTAATAATGATTAAGAGTGACTAAGCTTGAGATCAGGCCTCACTAACGGGTGATCTCTGGAACTGATATTGAGAATACTCAACTGAATCTGAGACTGCGATCAAGCCTATCTGATGGGTTACCTCTGTAAGTACTGATACTGAATAACTTTATGTTAGACCAAGCCTATCTAGCGGGTGGTCTATGAATCTGTGGAACAATCTGAGTTCCTTACTGAGATTGATGATTGTATCTGACAGTCCTGATTTCTGAGTTCTACTCTAACGACTAATACTAAAACTGTAACTGTGGGAGTACTCACTTAACTGACATGCCTCGAATCTAAACTGGTGAGGTCCAACCTGTAACCCCAGCTGGAAGGGTTTCAATACCGTGCCACGAGTAAAGACGTCTCTGGTCAAGCCTATCTGACGGGGGACCCTCGTAGGAAGTCAAGCCTAAGGCAGTATAATAGTCAAGCCTCTCTGACGGATGACAAGCCTTTTTCTGATGGGTGACTCCTACATCTTGTACTGGCTACACAGTTCTAGAGTTCAGGGATTGCTCCTAACGACTCTGCCTCTATGACGAGAAGACGCCATCCCTGCACTCGCTCGGTGCTAGATCCTACTCTCAACTGCAAGACTCTGAATTGATTCTTAGAACTTGTACTTGATCTGAACTGGAGCTGTTACTGAGTTTCTTAATTGACTGAGCTGACTGAGTTTACTTGGTTCCATTATCTGATGAAATACTACTGAATCTATTATCTGAATGAATGATACTAAGTTCTAAATTGATTTCTTGAATGCTACTGAGATCTGAGTTGAGTACTGAACTGAAGCTGGAATGATAACAATACTTAGATTACTAAGATTTCTTAAGTTCTATAACTGTCTGAGAGTTCTGAATTCTGTAATTGACTGAGTTCTACTGATCATAGCATGAATGATATTATCTTGAGATTGACTCGGCTCTAGGCACACAGTTATATTTTTTGGGTACAAGTACCCCCAGGACTCGATGGAAGGAAACTGACACACATAATACTTCTTGATCATAGGAATAACATCCACAATTCATAATACCATTAGTAGGGGATTTCATACTACACATGGTTCTCAACACCTTATACATAAAAGGGAATACATATAACATGGGTATACTTGTATACCTCAATATCATGGACATTCCATATCATAACAACAACTCATAACAACAACACATATCAATAACATGGAATTCATGTGGAAACATAGGGAATAGAACATGGACTTGTCATTTAAGCACTATTAAGTCATAAAAATATGGATTCTATCATTCTTGGCATTTTATCAAACACCTTACATGCATAACTTTGGGCATAGGTGTACTTATCAATTAGACAATCTTAATCCATCCAAAATTCATGGGTTTCAACTAACCGACTCACATGCTTCATGAAAAACACATCAAGATACAACCTTGAATCCAAACAACAATCATCAACATGAATATAGTCATAACAAAACAAGAAAATCATAATTTATAATTTAAAACATGATTCTTGAGCTCCATGGATGAAAGGGTCCATGGTGAACACTACGCATACCTTAGAAAGGAAACTTTGATGAGTTGCTGGAGAGTTCTTGGATTGGGAAACTTAATTCTTGATTATCTTAGAAAAAGGGCTTGAATCTTGCTTTTGGGAGATGATTTTAATAAAAACCCTAATCTTGTGGTTGAAAGTGTAAGAGAGGATTTTTGAGATGTTTAACTAAAGAAAGAGAAAGTTACGTCCCTTGAGGTTTATAAGTCTTGGGAGGTGAAGGAAAAGACCAAAATACCCTTACAAAACCACTTCCCAATTTCTAAAAATCTTAGCTGACGACCAAGGCTGAAATGTCATCAGATTTGTGATAAGTCGTCACAAATGTCGTCACTTGGGAGTTGGTTTCTGTCTAAGGCTAACGATATTTGTGATAAGTCGTCACACTTGTGATAACTTATTACAAAATGTTGTCACTGGGGGTAGATTTCTACCTAAGGCTGACGACGTTTGTGATAAGTCGTCACACTTGTGATAAGTTATCACGAATATCGTCACTCAGTTTTCCAGGCTGACATTCTGGAGTAAAATGGGTATAACTTTTTGCTCTGGTATCAAATTTGGGAAAAATTGGTGTCATTGGAAAGATAATTCAAATAGGTTTCATTTGACATATAGTAGGTCCTCTAATTCTATATATACAAGGAGTTATGGTTGATTAAAGTTGACCTAAGTTTTGATGCTCACTAAAACATGAACAATAGGAAAGCTTTCAACTTGTCCTTGAGTTAGGGGACCTCTATGATCTAAATTCATACTCAAATAGATTCCCACACTAAATAATTGATTAACACACTAAATTTAAATGGAATTCGAGGCTTTTGGAACATCTACACATATGAATGATGGATTTTCATTCTAGTCCAAAATGTGGGGTGTTACATTATCTCTCCCTTGGAATCATTTATCCCCGAATGAAATTTGATAGACTGAGAATACTGATAGACTGAACTTACTTAAAGGACGTGAATTTATGAAACATGACTATATGGATAGAATTACTGACATGCTGAAAATTCATGTTGAACATGCATATCTAATGCATGACTATTTGACGGAATTCTTATACCGAGCATGCATACCTGATGCATGAAATATATGACTGAGCAGTTCTCTTTAATGCATAACTGGATACACTGATAAGTTGAGCTTCTACTACTGAGCATGCATATCTAATCCATGAATACTTGACTGAACTAACTCTTAAATGCTTGAATGAATATGTACTGATAATTGATACTAGCTTTGTGAGAACTATTTGGACATACAATTGAATGGGTTGAAAGACATGAAAGCATGGATAAATTATGGGGTATCTCCCCTTGGGATTCTATGTCCCTCTAAGAAGGCTTACATCCCTGGAATACTTGAGGACTACTAAGGCGGTGCACAAGGCATCTATGAATTGGATCATATGTAAATATCTGAGAGATGAATATAATGCATGATGCATGAACCGAGTTATACTCACAACTAATAAGGTACTCTGTCTTGGAATAGTTACCTTACTGATATTTCTGATAGTATGACTAAATGGAAAGATGTGAAAACAAACTATACGAATCTGATTGTCTGACTGCTAAACTGAACTGCTGGCTTTACTGACTAACTCATGCTGAAAACTTAAGCTTAATTGAAGCATTGCTTCTGTATTCTTTCAACTAAACCTTCCACCTTAGCCTCAAGTCATCATCATAAGTCTGGAAACACTTCACTAAAATCTGAACTGAACTACAATCAATCTATTCTAGGGTCTGCGATACAATAATGTACCTAAATGATAACTCATCCTGCAAGACTGCACCTGAAAGTATAAGGCTCACTTCTAATACTATCCCTTGGGGTACAACTCTTAACTTTCTTTAGTCTCCGCAATCATCAAACTTAAATTCTTTCATGCATTGTTCAAGCCTACTGAAATCTCTAGAATATGTCTAGCCACTTATACATAAACACAACACCCGCTATTGTCATGGGATACTAATATCACATCTTTTAACTTACATCCACACCTTCATACTTAGTATAAAATCCACCAACTTAAATTCTTCAAAGATTCAAGCTTAGTCTCTAAAGAATAATGTGAATATCCATAATTCTTTAATAAACATGCTACTTTCATCCTAGCCTTCAAATGTTACCTCTCTAAAACTTGTATTTTCTCCACACCATGAGAATTACCACTATGTCTCTATCAACAACACATATAACTCCGGATCACTAAACTTAAACTCTTGCATACATTGTTTAAGCTTACTGATTCACCTTTTATACAACTAACCCCCATGAAACATACTCTGCCCAACTTTAGATAACACTATCCCGAACTATTTGCGGGGACGGTTCAAGAAAGCTCTATCTATAGGACTCTGGGCCTCACTACTTCTGCTACCTTAAGAGTAAGGTAAAGCTGACATGAATGGGACATGATGAGAACCACATAATTTTCTTAGAGAACCTTTCTATAACACGATCTGAGACATGAAAGAATGGAAATTGTTCCTAAAACATCTTATATCCTCTTGCACATAAATGTGACGTGCAACACACCCATGTACAAGACTCTACTAGATGCAACTATCAGACTTTCTAGGACACTATTGAACCTTAGGCTCTGATACCAAGTTTGTAACACCTCGATTATCTGAATCGGAATGCTACACGGTGCTCATGATCCCGAAAGACCACAAGCTAAACCATGATTGATATCTTTACCGTACACTGCATAATATATAAATATAAATATGAAAACATGAACTGAAGGCCATAAGGTTCAATACTGAACATAATCTGAGTAATAAAAATGTCTGAATAAAGAGGTATCACAATACCAAAATAGAACTGAAATACTGAAGTCTGAATTTAGTCTGTAATCTGGTCTGAAAGTCTCTATTGTCTGAACAATCTGAATAAGGAGCTGATGGGATATGTCCCCAACTAACTCTGACTAATAAACTAATTAATGAGAAGATAGAGAAATAATCATGTCCTCGAAGGATGACGACTCACTTCTAACTCTGACTGCTGAAATCTACAATGCTACTGTAGCTCTGGAACTCGTGCCTCTGAACCTATGGCGTAAAATAAAATACCACAACGTGAATGTGTCAGTACATCTGAATGTACTGAGTATACGAGTGAGGTAGTCTAAATGCAAAGAGTTTATATGCATGAACAATATTGACTGATATGGACGTGAGAATACATACATGCGTAAGTAACTGAAACTGAGCTCGTGGTGATACTAACTCAGAGTCTGAATACTGACAACATGAGTTTACTGATACTGAGATACTGAATAGATAAACGACTATGCCTAATAGTTCGAATTATTAAGAACTAATCTGATTGACTGTGTCTAACAGTCCTGAACTGAATACTGATAACGTAAGCTATGACGACTGATATAACTGATATGTCTGTGTTGACCGGCCTGACAGATGTAACTGATACTGAGCGACTGTATCTGATAGTCTAAATTTTCTAATAATGATTAAGAGTGACTAAGCTTGACATCGGGCCTAACTAACGAGTGATCTATTAAACTGATATTGAGAATACTCAACTGAATATAAGACTGAGATCAATCCTATCTGATGGGAGACCTCTGTAAGTACTGATACTGAATAACTTTATGTTAGACCAAGCCTATCTAGTGGGTGGTCTATGAATCTGTGGAACTATCTGAGTTCCTTACTGAGATTGAGGACTATATCTGACAGTCCTGATTTCTGAGTTCTACTTTGACGACTAATACTAAAACTGTAACTGTGGGAGTGCTCACTTAACCGACATGCCCCGAATCTGAACTGGTGGGGTCCAACCTGTAACCCCAGCTGGAAGGGTGTCAATACAGTGCCACGAGTAAAGACCTCTATGGTCAAGCCTATCTGGTGGGTGTCCCTTATAGGAATTCAAGCCTAAGGCAGTATAATAGTTAAGCCTATCTAACGGATGACAAGCCTTTTTCTGATGGATGACTTCTACATCCTGCGCTGGCTACGCAGTTCTGGAGTTCAGGGATTGCTCCTAACGACTCTGCCTCTCTGATGAGAAGTCGCCATCCCTGCACTCGCTTGGTGCTAGCTCCTACTCCCAACTGAAAGACTCTGAACTGATTCTTAGAACTTGTACTTGATCTGAACTGAAGTTGTTACTGAGTTTCTTACTTGACTGAGCTGACTGAGTTTACTTGGTTTCGTTATCTGACGGAATACTACTGAATCTATTATCTGACTGAATGATACTAAGTTCTGAATTGATTTCTTGAATGTTGTTGAGATCTGAGTTGAGTACTGAACTGAAGCTGGAATGATAACAATACTTAGATTACTGAGATTTCTTAAGTTCTATAACTGTCTGAGAGTTCTGAATTCTATAAATGATTGAGTTCTACTGATCATAGCACAACTGAGATTATCTTGAGATTGACTCGGCTCTAGGCACACAGTTATATTTTTCGGGTACAAGTACCCTCAGGACTCGATGGAAGGAAACTGACACACATGATACTTCTTGATCATAGGAATATCAACCACAATTCATAATACCATAAGTAGGGGATTTCATACTACACATGGTTCTCAACACCTTACACATAAAAAGGAAATACATATAACATGGGTATACTTGCATACCTCAATATCATGGACATTCCATATCACAACAACAACTCATAACAATAACACATAACAATAACATGGAATTCATGTGGAAACATAAGGAATAGTACATGAACTTGTCATTTAAGCACTATTAAGTCATAAAAACATGGATTCTATCATTCTTGGCATTTTATCAAACACCTTACATGCACAACTTTGGTCAAAGGTGTACTTATCAATTTGACAATCGTAATCCATCCAAAATTCATGGGTTTCAACTAACCGACTCACATGCTTCATGAAAAACACATCAAGATACAACCTTGAATCCAAACAACAATCATCAATATGAATATGTCATAACACAACAAGAAAATCATAATTTATAATTTAAAACATGATTCTTGAGCTCCATGGATGAAAGAAATCCATGGATGAACTCTACGCATACCTTAGAAAGGAAACTTTGATGAGTTGCTGGAGTGTTCTTGGATTGGGAAACTTAATTCTTGATTATCTTGAAAAAAGGGCTTAAATCTTGCTTTTGGGAGATGATTTTAATAAAAACCCTAATCTTGTGGTTGAAAGTGTAAGAGAGGGTTTTTGAGATGTTTAACTAAAGAAAAAAAAGAGAAAGTTACGTCCCTTGAGGTTTATAAGTCATGGGAGGTGAAGGAAAAGACCAAAATATCCTTACAAAACCACTTCTCAATTGCTGAAAATCTTAGCTGACGACCAAGGCTGGAATGTCATCAGATTTTTGATAAGTCGTCACAAATGTCGTCACTTGGGAGCTGATTTCTGCCTAAGGATGACGATATTTGTGATAAGTAGTCACACTTGTGATAACTTATCACAAAATGTCATCACTGGGGGTAGATTTCTTCCTAAGGCTAATGACGTTTGTGATAAGTCGTCACACTTGTGATAAGTTATCACGAATGCCGTCACTCAGTTTTCCAGGATGACATGCTGGAGTAAAATGGGTATAACCTTTTGCTCCGGTATCGTATTTGGGAAAAATTGGTATCGTTGGAAATCTAATTCAAATATATTTCATTTGACATATAGTAGGTCCTTTAATTCTATATATACAAGGAGTTATGGTCTATTGAAGTTGACCTAAGTTTTGAGGCTCACTAAAACTTGAACGATAGGAAAGCTTTCAACTTGTCCTTGAGTTAGGAAACCTCTATGATCTAAATTCATACTCAAATAGATTCCCACACTACATAATTGATTAACACACTAAATTTACATGGGAGTCGAGGCTTTTGGAACATCTACGCATATGAATGACGGATTTTCATTCTAGTCTGAAATGTGGGGTGTTACAGCAGGTATATGTAGATGACATTATTTTTGGCTCCACAAACATGAACATGACTCATAATTTTGCCAAAATTATGAGTTTTGAGTTTGAGATGAGCATGATGGGGGAGCTAAATTATTTCCTGGGATTGCAAATCAAACAAACAACATCTGGAACAATGATCCATCAATAGAAGTATGTAATAGAACTCCTCAAAATATTTTCCATGGAAGAGGCAAAAGAGATCAGCACTCCAATAGCCACTGCTACAAAACTTGATTTGTATAAAACAGGTCCTGATGCGGAGCAAAAGATGTACAGATGGATGATAGCGTCGTTACTGTATCTCACAGCAAGCAGTCTTGATATTGTGTTCAGTGTAGGATTATGTGCTAGATTTCAATCAAATCCCAAAGAGTCTCATCTAAATCTGTGAAAAGGATCTTTTGATATCTCAAATGAACCAGTGATCTTGGTCTATGGTACCCAAAAGGTAGTAACTTCAACTTGGTTGGATATTCTGATGCTGACTATTCAGGATACTTGGTCGACAGGAAGAGCACCACAGGTATGGCACACTTCCTTGGATTGTGTTTGATTACCTGGTCCACTAAGAAGCAAAACTCAGTAGCTTTGTCTACTGCTGAAGCTGAATATGTTGCTACAGGATCTTATTGTGCTCAGTTGTTGTGGATTAAGCAACAACTCATGGATTTTGGTATAGATGTTGGATGTGTTCCTATTTTCTGTGACAATGCAAGTGCCATTAATGTAGCTAAGAATCCTGTTCAACATAAAAGAACTAAGCATATTGATATTAGACATCACTTTCTTAAAGATAATGTTGAAAAAGGTCTTATATCAATTATGTTTTGTTCTACTGAGGAACAAATTTCTGACATATTCACTAAGGCTTTAAGTAGAGAACATTTTGAAAAGAATAGGTTAGCCTTGGGGATGATTAAAATTGCATAAATCTCCCTCAATGATTGACTAGAATAAGTTGCTCTTAAGTGATTGTTGACTAATTCAGTCTTACACATTTAGTTGTGTATCCTAATTCCAAGATTTTAGAGTAAATTGACTCATTTATGTGATAATTTTGCAGAGAGACTGGAAGACAGAGGCAATTTTGTCCATTTTATCCTCAAAATTAAGGTATGATTACTGTTTACCTATAGTAGCATAAAGAGAAACAGGTTGTCTACATGGTCCTTTCCGTTATACTTAAACCGCCAAAAATCCAAAAGTCCTTCTTTTTCAAAAAGCTGCCAACCCTTTCCCATCAGAACTACACCTCTTCATCATTACATTTCCTTCCCCAAATACACTTCATCCACGATTCATCTTCTCTCTCTCCACCTTAAATACACTTTTTTCTCTTCTCATCATTCCCCACTTAAACAAAGTTACTGTTTCTCTCTCCTTTGCCATGGCATATTCATCCTCTAACCCATCTACTAACTCTACCACCACTCTCTCAATAACCATTATCCTTCATCCTGATATTACCTTACCCCCACCCATTCCTTCCCCATTTTCGATTAAGCTATCCAATTTTGCAGTATTCAAGAATTTGAAAAACCCTTTTGCCTAATTTTCTTCCAATCCTTCATCCTCTTCTAATCCCTCACTACCACCTCAAATCCCTCTTCAAATTATTGAACGAGATGATATTCCTATTGTAGACCTAATCCCTTGAAAGTCTAGATCTAAAGAAAAACATAAACCCTTTTCCCTTGCCATTGATGTTGATGACAATGTTCTAGAAAAGCCTTCCCCTATTGTCACTACTCCTCGAACACCTCATACTCGAGATAAAAAGCAACAGGAAGACGCTTCCTTGGCAGAAGCACTTAAAGCCAGTAAAAAGAAATGAGTTGCTACATCTGCTCCTCCTCCTCGTGCATCTTCTCCTGATATTCTTCTTCGCTCAGTACGAAAGAAGACAATTATTGGAAAAGCTCCCAAACCCTCCTCATCTCGTAAACCATCATCTAAGCCTACCCCAAAATCTTTCTCTTCTAAATCCACCCTTACTTCAAAAGCTTCCTTTTCCTCCAAAATCATCCTCCCGTCTAAAAAAATAGGTCAAAAAAAATATTTCTTCTGATTCATCTGATTCTGAGTCTGACTCGCCTTTGGATGTTGCTGCTGAGTTGGATCCTAATTTTGAGGTTCGATAACCATCTTCAAATCAGGACACTTTTGAGGACCACTATCTTTATTTTTAAAAGTGTAAGCTAGCTAGAGGGTGGATTATTAGTGGTTTTGGTGGAGTTTATATGAATACCTTATTGGGAAAACTAGAGTTTCAAGATGGTCATACCTATTTCTTCAGGGTGACTTTCAGAGGAGGTTTGCTAAACCTAAAGTGTATGAATTCTATACTAATGGAGTCAATATTGGTGAGATGTTCTCTACCATTATTCGAGGGGTCACCATGAATGTTTATGTTGCAGATATTGCTCGTATCCTGCACATTTCTCCTGGGGGTGGGGTCACTATGACAAGGGTACTTGTCCACATCTTGACAATCTTGCTTCTACTCTTGATATCTATCGTAAGTTTTTTGGCAACCCTCACTTGGTAAATCATCGACGGGTTCTTAAGAGAGATATGTCCCTACTCCATCAACTCTATTTTGATGTTGCGCACAAGATGCTAATTCCTAGGAAGTAAAAAAGGATTGTGGCTAGCTTTCTTGACCTGTTGCGCACAAGATGCTAATTCCTAGAAAGGAAAGAAGGATTGTGGCTAGCTTTCTTGACCTTACTCTTATGGAGCTGTTGGATACTGAAGTGAAGATTGATTTGCCTTGCTTCATTCTAAAGCATATGCAAAGGGTTCTCCTCAAAGAAGTGAATGGACATGCTCTTCCTTATGAATTCTGGCTCACCCCTATATTTGAGGAGTTTAGAGTGTCTGTCCAAGTGTGGTCTTCACAGACAACCAAAGATATTATAGGGAGTATGAACCATATGATTCTACATATTTCTATAAGGAGTGTTGATAACCCTATGCAAAGGTTAATGAACTCACTTGCCTCAAAGAATGCTGAGCTAGAGGTTGCTCAGGCTACACTAGAAGCTACTCAAGCTACCCATGCTGATGAAAAGAGGGCTCTACTTGCTCAAATTGCATCCCCCATAGCTACTTTAGAACGTGAACGATCTGAGAATGCTGATATTGTTAAGAAGATGACCTATCTCATCCCCTCTTCTTCATCTACTTAGCCCCCCTCTTAGTGCCTTAAGACTGTCTTCCTTACTTTCTTTTTCCTAGGTCCCTGTTGTCTTTTTTTGCTGTTTTGAGGTGATGATAATTGTATCCTGCTTTTTGAATGAAATGGACTTATTATTTCTTGTGATTTGCTTATGCTTTTTCATACTGCATAATTATTCTCTTGCTCTGAGTTTTGATTGTTTTAGTGATAGCCCCAGTGGCCATGAATTATTAGATAATTTTTATTTGTTGGGTCAGTTTTTCGATGATGTCAAAAGGGGGAAGAATAGATTATGCAATGCTTATAACTCAATTGAGTTAGAAGTTTGAATTCCTAGTTTACAAGAAGTCTTGTAATTTGTTGATTGTTGAGGCTCAAGAGTAATAGTGGAGTTGGGGTTAAATCCTGTAAAGGTACAGGTCATGGTTTTTTACACCTTTCTTGAGTCGGGTGTTTTTCACGTAAAAATACTGTGTTCAACTTTTACTTCAGTGAACCACGTTAGCTTACTTGTTTCACAGATAGGCAACCAATAGAGTATAATATTAAAATCAGTAGGCCACGCACTTTAACACACTACTAGTATTAATCATGAAATGGTGCAGATTAATATCAGACATCTCGTCAATGCCACCTTCAACGTTGTCATATTCATGTGATCAATGTTTTGAATATTCAATGTCTCCCTTATTTATTAAACTATGATAATGGTTGCGCTTTGCGCAGTTAGAAATAACATTAGTAAATTTATATGAATAATACATATTATCGCAGATTATTATAAAGAAAATTATTTATTTTTATCTTACACATATGATAATTAATTATATATAGTTAATTAAATTACAAATTCTTCTTTGTATTTATATATTTTGTTGGATAATAGAATTTTTGTTTCTCTATAATTTTCTTTTATATATTTAAATGAAATAAAGATGAGATAAGAATTTTAAAAAATTATGATCAATGAATACAAATTAAAAGAAAAAAAATTTAGTTATTGTTTTGTACTTCGTAATTAGTTATGTCAACTATTATTTCATAATTATATTTTTGTTTGAGTTCTAGTTATCCATAGTTTAAAAAATTTGATATAATAAAAATTAGCATTGCTTCTAGTTTGAAAGTTCTATCTCAGCAAGAAAGATTGCAAGTTCTATTTCACTAAGAAAGGAGCTATAAATAACAAATATTGTTATCCTTCAACCTTTCATTGTTGATTGTTGCTCACGTAAAAAGGACTTCCCTCCCCCCGCTCATTTGAGAAGTTTAGAAAAGTTATATAATGTTAAAAAAAAATACTTTAAAAATTGTGCAATATATTTAGAAAAAAAATATAACAATGCCATTAGTAGTTATCTACTTCTCTTTCATCCTCTTTCGTAGTTACAAAATTGGGTCTATGTGTTTTATACACCATGTTCATGGAACTAATGAAGTAAACTACATAAAACTTTAAAAAAAGACAAAGCGTTCTATGTGACATGAAAGGATATCAAAACTAATGAAGTCTCCCTTTTTAATGAAAGGATATCTAACTTCATGTACATCAATCCTTTTATAAGATGATGAGATTACACCTAGAAATTAAAGATATAAAATAAAATAAAAAGAAAGAAAGTAAACAAAAGAGAAAAAAGAAATAACACACTATGAGATCCCAAAATTATATGAAGATATACTGAAATATAAATAGGTAGGACAAATGAATTGTGCACTTAATTATGAGAGATTAATTATATTTTTAAAAAAAACTATTTAGGCATACTATATAAATGAGTATTGATACTATGTGGGTGAAACAATGATATAATTAGACTTTATTGGATATAGTAGATAACTCTTTTAGATTATATTTAATTAGTCTTCAGACACGTACATTGTACGTGTGTTTCACGTAGTAAATTTTTATAGATTCATAAAAACGATTAAAATTCTATAAAAATATGTGTGCAATGAGAAATGCAATGCAACAATTATAAATAAATCTTTATAAGTATGATAAAAAGCACCAAATAAGGGGTGCATTTGAATGTTTAAAATTAATTCATAATTTTAACCAACAAATGTAAATTATGAATTTTATTTAGTTATTAGCAAATCTTCAATAAAGTAAAAAATGACTCCTAAATAAAAATATAGATTTACTACAATTAAAAATTTATAAGAACTTAAATTAAAGAAGTTTAATGAGAAAAAAAACAAAAAAAAATAACATAAAAGGAACCAAAAAAAGATAAAGGGGTCGAGCAGTTAAGAGACTTAACACACATTGAACTTGTATTAAAAAATTGAAAGAGTAAAAAAACCTTTTCATGATAAAGAACAATTGTTTCATTATAATTGATATTTATATTCATTATATTGTAAAACTTTATGGCTTTAAATGTAAAAGAAATAAATGTACCAGAAATGCACATATGACCATTTGAATAGACTAATATTTATAATTTTTCATCCAAATTTATATTAGTTTCAGTAAATACTTTATTTAGTATTTAGTCTAATATGATATGATTACTATCTATATTTAATTAGTATTTTATAATATTTTAATTTAATGTAGGAGTAAAATAAAAATTCAACTTTACACTTTGAAATTTACATCATCAATCGACAATAAAAGCAAAGAAAACATCATTCTAAATTCAACAATTGAGAAAGTGAAGTAACAAATATAATAGAAAAAAAATATAAATAAATAAAAAAAATAAAGAAATCCTAGCTTTGAAGAGTTTCATCTCACCTTCCACTTTCTCTTTAATTGAGCAATGAATGTGGAGAAAAATTTATTAATCATTAAAGAATTATTTTTTTTGACTTTTTTTTCACTTTTTTTCTTCTTTTCATTCTTCACTCTAATTTTCTTGATTTTTTATTTTTATTTTTAATTAAAAACACAAATTTTGCATTTAAAATTTTTAATTGAACATTTTTCTCTTAAAGATTAAAAAACAAATCTGTCATGCTGTGAGATTTTTGTCAGGTTATTTTGGCAGTAGATACTTTATACAAATGAATTCTTTTGGCCAAAATAAAATAATACACACACACACATATATATATATACTTTTTGTATTAATTGACATATTTTCAAGTTAGGTTGTGAGATGTTAGATTTTTTTTAAAATTTTTGATACTTGAAGAAAAAGAAATACTAAATTGGGATGCTTAATTATGAAAGTCGATTGGTATATAGTTCGAATTAAAGAGAATCGAATAAAAAGAAGATTCAAAAATTAAAGAAAAGAGCCAAAAATAATGAATCATTGGCCAAAAAAACTATGAGCCAATAAGTTGTATGTTATCAACAAAGCAATAAGTTGAAAATATTTTTCGTTGCCCACATAGCGTTAAACTTTGTAATAAAGTCTTGTTCTTGAAGAGTGCATTACTTGCATTTGACGAAATAGCTAATTGAAACTACTAAATTAAGCAATAAAAATGTATGTATCTATTTATCTATCTATCTATGTACACACACATATAAAGAGAGAGGGAGAGATCATTCAAACTTCTATAATTCGTCATACTAATTAAGTTGATAATCTCTCTTGGTGAATCTTCCAAGACATAATCTCTCTTAATGAATCTTCCAAGACCATTGAACTTTCTTCTTTGTCATGATAAACTTGTATCAAATTAAATTAATTCTCTCTTTGATGAATTTATACCAACATCAAACTTGCTTCTTAATCTTGATAAACTTGTGTATGTTTGACTATTATTATACAAGAAGAAATTCTAAAGAATATTTAATGATTTTCATCAAAATGATGATTACCATATTATCACATGAAAAAGATGTAAAAAAAAAAAGACAAAAATACTATTAAAGAAAAGAAGGAGAAAATGAAAATGAGTATCCAACAATTCCATATATGAATGGTATTTATAGATTGATTAATTCATAAGAACTAAGCAAAATGAAGTAGAGAAGACATGTTATTTAAGTGGAGAATACAAATAGATGAAAGTTTTTTTTATAACTTATGAATATAATTACATATAGTAAAAATATGATAGAGTTTTTCTGAAATTAATAAACAAATTAATTAGTGAAACAATGAAGAAAAAAATTATAAAAAAAAGGAAAAAAAAGATAAATGGGAATGGAGGCCTCTAAGACATGTCGCATAGGATTGTCTTAGAGTCTCTTTCATATATATATATATATATATTGATAAGAAAAACAATATATAGTCACATATGTAATACTCCCTCCTTCTCAAGATACTCTTTCTTCTCAGTTTAATTGGGTATATTTCATTTTATACGGTGCTTATACTATTTTATCATTTATCAATATTAATAATATTCATTGGGCGTAGAAATAAACATTGGAAGTATAATTAATTGTAGGGGTAAAATAGAAAAAAAATAATTAATTTTATATTGATTTAGTAAGTGATCAACTAATTAATATGACTTCAAATTTGAAGATAATACTAATAACTTGTAGATATCATTATGCATGAAACTGGAAACATACATGTATGGGCAAAATAAACTTTATGTTCTTCGTGAAATGTAATAAATACACAGCTATGGCACTGCCAATAATTGAAAAACATAAACAGACGGGTTGAAGTTACTGATATGTATATGGGTTCAGCCATTAATATGTGTCTTCCGTTTTAATTTTTGTGTCTCTGATTTTATGTTAAAAAATATTTTCTGTGTTAAAATACTACTTGTGTTTTTCATTTACATACCCTTATGAAATACTAGTAATATTCACTCTTTACGTGGTTAAAATAATTTTAAAAATATATAATATTTAATGAAAATAAGAGTGAAAATGTACAAAAAAAATAAAATAATAATCACGCCTATTAATCAGTCAAAATATAATAAAATTCTTTATTAATCTAAAGTTCTCCAAATGGGCGGAAAATTACATACATAAGAGAAATATAAATATGAAAAGGCAAATCTCCCCTCCCCCTCCCCCTCCCCCTCCCCCTCCCCCATTTCAATTTATTTGTATGAGTTACTTTGGACAATCAAAAGATATTTTCTTGATTATAATAATTTCAAATATGTTTTAATTATTTCAAATTGTTAACCATTGCAACTTAAGACTCCTAGTACTTTTTATTTAGCATCTAAATATGCAAAATTTTATTTCAAAAACTAAAAATTTATTTAAATATATATTAAACATTAATTAATAATTTGACTCTTGCATTTCAAATAAGTGAAAGGGGGATCGAAGACCGACATGGCAACATGGGTTATGGTGTAATGGTGGTGTTTCATCCTTATCAGAGGTCTCGGGTTGAATCTTGAGCACGGAAAAAATCTTGTTAGAAGCGTCAGCCCTTTAGTGTGCGATTCATATTAATCGAGGCTTTAATACGAGTATCGAGCACCAAATGAGAAAAGAAGGAGCGAAAGGGGAAGCAATAAATATTAGCTAGGCGTTGGTGAGAAAGGGGATGATAATACTATCTGTAAGTAGGAATACCATATTTATTGTAACACAAATAAAACGTATTTGATTTCCAAATGGGCAAATGGACCATCTATAAATGTATGTAAATTATTTAATACTACTACTATTCAACAGAAGAAGCTATCATATATATCATGTCATTAAAATAAATTGGTGACAATAAAAGCAAGAAAGCAATTGAATTCTGATCAATCACATTCCAAATCTGGCACTCTTCACATGCATGCATTCATGGTCCAAGTCTTTGTGAGCATTAGTGACCACATGAAGTTATAGTAGTCTTTGATCCAACAACTAAGACTAGGGGTGTATTCTACGGGTTGGTTCGTTTTTTTATTAAAATATAATCAAATCAATAATGTCGGTTTTCTAAATCTATAAATCAAATTAAACCAATATACAATCGGTTTTTTATTTTGGTTTTAGTCGGATTTTTTCGGTTTTTCGATTTTCTCGATTTTTTTACAATTATAATGTGATTGAGGAAAAAAATTAAATGTTTTCACGAAAAAGATAAAAATAAAATAAAATAATGGTTATGGAGTAGTTTCAATAAAAATTAAGTTGGCAAATTACTAAGACGTCTAAACTATTATCTCTCAAAGTAATATTATGTGGATACCTAAGTAGTTCAATTTCTAAGTCACTAGTCACAGTAGTTTGTCTGAAAGTTCCCTTCACATAAAATGTGAGCACACAAAAGAATGAAGAATTAGACAACTTATTATAAACTTAACTCCATAAAATAATTAATTATAACATAATTCCATAAAAAGAGAAATAAGAGAAACAAACCTAAATCACAACTTGACGAATGAGAAAAGTAAGATGAGAAAATAATGAGAACTTTCTGAAAACTTGGAAAGTAAAATGTAAAAAGTGAAGCAATTAAAGAGTTTTAGGTTTTTATATTAACTAGTTAAACCCCACGTGTAACATTTGATTATTTAAAATTAAATGATTTTGTCTATTGCAAAAAATTTTAATGAAGAGCAAAAAATTTAAATCACTTCTCAAAGATCCTTCACATTTTAATAAAATAGCGCAAACATAACATATATTTTATTAAAATATTTAATAAATTTTCAATTCTTAAATATTGAAGAAATAATTTTGTCTAAAGCAGACACTTTTAACGAAAGACAAAAAGTTCAAATATTTCTGAATGCCGAATCAAATAGAAACGAAGTTGAAAGAAAACAAACCAAACTGAAATAGTTCGATTCGATGTTCGATGTCTACTTTTTAAAATTGTTAATTAAAGAATTGAATTGAAATTTGGTAAAATCGAATCAAAGAGCAGAACGTGTACTTCTAATCAACGCCTTAACAACATAAATCGTGCTAATATAAATGAGAAATAATTCTTTTTTAAAGAAAACGCACCTTTAAATCCTCTCGTAATCGGCACGAAGTCTCAACCACACACTCACATAATTTTTCTTTACTTGCACATCATGCGAAAGCCAACAATTGAAATTACAATAAATTATACGATAAAAAAATGTTAATAAAAGATGCATAATATTTAATATTGTTGACCTACAAATTAAAAACTAATATTAAAGAACATAAAACTAATCTTCTCTTGAGCATACTCTAACAATTAAATTGTGAATGTTATTCCATTATTTATTGAAAAAAAGGAATGCTCAATATATAGATGTACGTTTTTTTTCCTTTTAAGAAAGAGTTGATGAAACATGGAAGAAATCTAATCTAATTTGAGAAACTTTTTCATAAAAAACTAATTATTATAGAAAATCAAGACAAACGAAACTTAAAAGAAAAGAAAATTAAGGACTCCTAATTAAATCAAAAACCATACTTAAAAGAAAGAAATTAGGTCGTATGCTAACTACAATCTGACACTACTTATTTTTTTTCTTTTTGAGGTGGGACGTATTTTTTTAGTAAAAATAGTTAAATAAGAATTTGATAAAATAATAAAAAGACATTTCTTATTATGTATGTAAAACTTTTTAAAATTTAATACTTATTAAAATTTTCTTATTCTAAGGCTTTTATATTTGTTTCTAGATTTTTCAAATCTTATTAAAATCAAATTTAGTTGTTTTATAATTCTTAAACTAATGGAAAAAATATTAGTTGTCATTAATTCTGACGACTTTTAATAAGAAAAGGTTTTACCATAAATATATATTAATTAATTATTAACTTTTAAAAATTAGAAAAAAATAGTGAAAAGACGATTCTGTCTAAAGCGAAAAATTTTAATGAAGGACCAAAAGTTCAAACAACATTTCTAAGGCCCTTCACACTTTTAATATATTATAGATATAGATTATAGATATAAATATAGATATAGATGTTGGGCTTTGTATTAATTTATTATTAATGAAAAAATACTATAATTAAAGGTCCAAGAATATATATCTATTTTCTGAATATAAAAAAATAATAAAAGTAATTAGAAAATAGATTATAAGTAATATTTTTTTTACGTATAAAAAATTAAAATTATATATGTATTACGTCGGTTCGGTTTGGGTTCGGTTTGATTTTATTTTTTCTAATACTAAACCAAACCAAGAATGATCGGGGTTTTTTTGCCAACACCAAACCAATCAAACCAAACCATAAGTCGGTTTTTTTCCTCAGTTTGGTTTGATTCATCGGTTCGATTTGACTTAACGGTTCGGTTTGTACACCCCTAACTAAGACTATACTAGTTTTACTTTTTGACTTTTGGGTTGAGTATCGGGAATAGTCTCTCTAGTTATTCTAATAAGATAGAAATATCGTCCGTCTATGATCCATCATCTAAGACTATATATACTAGTTTTTACTTTTTAAATTTTTGATCAAGTATGTATCGAAAGTAGTCTCTCTAGCTACTCTAATAAGATAGAAATATCGTTTGTCTATGATTCATCATCTAAGACTATATATACTAGTTACTTTTTTTACTTTTGGTCGAGCATGTATCGAAAATATTCTCTCTATCTATTCTAATAATATATGAGAATATTGTCTGCCTAAGATCCACCATCTAAGACTACACATATACTAGTTTTACTTTTTTGACTTTTGGTCATAGATCGAAAATAGTCTCTCTACTCTACCAAATAGGAATATCATCTGTCTACGATTCACCACTAAGGCTAGTAGCCATTTGGCCATAAAAATTATTTATATTTTTTCGAAAAATTATTTCATTTTAGTAAAAATAGTGAAAACAAGATGCGTTTGGCCATGAAAATTTCAAATACAATTTAGGAATTGTATTTGAAAAAGTGAAACTTGTTTTCACAATTTTCATGCATACTTCTCTCACAAAATTTTAAAAACAACTTTAATTTATATTCATGGACAAACGCAATTCCAATTCCAACTTTAACTTCAACTCCAATTCCAACTCCAAAAAATTATAATTTTCATGGTCAAATGGGTATAGTTTTACTTTTTGACTTTTGTTCGAGCATTTATCAAAAATAATCTCTTTACTCTGTTAAGATATAGAGATATCGTCTGTTTATATTCACCATCTGAGAATATATTAGTTTTACTTTTTTAACTTTTGGTAAAGCATGTGTAACGAAAATAGTCTCTCTATTTTAACAAGATAGGAATATTGTCGGTATACACTTCACTCTACCTAAACATCATCTTGTAAGATTATACTAGGTATTTATTTTTGACTTTTGTGGTTTAAATTCTGAGCAAAAAATATTAGCTGACCTTTTTTCATCTGTTCAAGTGTCTCATGAAATTTGCCGAGGTGTACGCAAATTGATTCGCACACCATAATTATTAAAATAAAAAATTAAACTAGTTCTGTTTCCTTGAATTTAAGAGAAGATTTCATAAATAGCTATAGTTTAGAGCATAATTACGAAATAGACAAATTTACGTATTTATGAAATATAACTATCGTTGTTGTATTAGACAGAAGAGTTGTATAATGTAGATATTAGTTGTATAAGGCTAGTATCAACACATGTTGTATTAACTAAAAACGCATGAAAAAGTTATATCAATGCATACTATATCAACACTCTTGTATATTATATATTTGCTACAAAACTCAAAATAAAGCTATTTCTTTTTAACTATTACAATATGGTAAATATAACTCATGATGCCGAATTTTTCCTAATTTAAAGTAGGTGAACAAATAAAATTTTTTCATACGTTATGTATACCTAAACATATAGGGGAGGAACCTAAAGTCTATTTTATCATGGGGCACATGATAATATTGTTGAAAAATCGACAATTTAAATTAACTACCGATATTCAAACGAGGAAATAATACCCTATGATTAGTCATATTTAAATATCAAACTAAGAGCAGGGAAGTGATTATGATCGGTATAAATAGAAAAAAGATAATCTTATAAAGATTTATTATATTTATCAACTCATAATTTTTGTATTAACTAAGATAAGAGTTGTGGTAGCGCGGTGGCGAATCCCCTGAATAACTTATGGATTCATGCAGATTCAATAGTTTTTGTCTAGATATCATGCATTTCATTTAAAAAAATTATTAAATATTTATAAATATTTAACAGAGTATTCAATATTTTTATATATACTTAATTCCTCCATCGATGTCTGATGACTTGGTAGATCTCGTAAGAATTAATAAATAAAATAGTAATTTTATTACAATGCTCCTAATTTATTATAAGTCATCTTACTAATAGTTAAGTGATGGTAAAAATAATTATTACTTAACAAGAGTAAATATGTATAAAATGATCAATTATATTTTGATTCGTAGAATTGAACGATAAAAAATGAATACTTATTTTTAGTATAGTACACAAATAAAAATGCACAAAACAATTAATTTTTCCTCTGTTCACTCTTACTCATTCATTATACTAAAAATATATTTTCATTTTTTTTGTCACTTTTAACACATCAAAAGAAAATCATATTTTTATTTCATGTTTTAGCTGCAACATTAGTTATTTATTTCATAAATATTTTTTAAAATCTAAGACTAAGCATTAATTAATCTAAGTACTAATTAAGGTAAAATATCTATATCATCATTGTTTCTCAAGGAATAAGTAAAGTCCAAAATAAATAAGTAAAAATAAACAATAAAAAGTAAATTAAAATGGTTGTAGGAACATAAACTCAACTCTTAAATTCTCTTTTACGTAGCAAGTGTCACGGACTTAGACTTAATTCCACTAAGCACACAGTATGGCACTTGACATGTGCTCATAGTCTTCACGATCAAGCAAATCTTTCAAATCTTGAGCAATATAAAATTTTTCTTTTATGTCTTCTTTAATTTAACGATTCCTTAACAGTTTAGTGTTATTCGTAAGCAAATTATCAAATATCATACGACGTACTTAGTAAAAGTCTTTAACTCCGTGACATTGGCCATAAAACCAATATGACAAAGGTGATGGGCGAATAAAGACTTGAGTCAGTCGATACAAATTGTTGATTAGTCAAGAATATCAACTTTTGTCCACTCTCATTAATTATTCTGAAAATAAAATACTATACTACAATTGATTTTATACTTTGACCTACACATTCTCTGGGAATAAGGTTGATATGCTTCAATTGTGATTTTATCGTATTATTTTTAATTAATTATTATAAGTTATTTATATATTAAAAAATTAATAATATTTAATAAAAAATTAATATAGACATTTATGACATGTCTGCTTCAGCTATTTCAATTGTAATTTTACTATATCATTTCTAATTTGACCCCATGCCTGCTTCAGCTGCTTCAACGATAATTTTGCTATATCACCCTTAATTAATTATTATAAGTCATTTGTCTTAAAAAATTAATAATATTTAATAAAAAATAAAATTGATATTTATGACATGTCTGCTTCTGTTGCTTCAATCGTAATTTTACTATATCACCCCTAATAAATTATTATATTCCTAATTAAATATTATAAGTCATTTGCATATTAGAAAATTAATAATATTTAATTAGAAAAAAATAAAAAAGACATTTATGATATGTCTGCTTCAGCTGCTTCAACCGTAATTTTACTGTATCACTCTTAGTTAATTATTATAAGTCTTCTGAGTATTAAGAAATTAATAATATTTAATAAAAAATGTAAAATAGACATAAAATGAAAATTAACTTTTGATGTTTTAAATTAACTTAGCGATTTATATGAGACTCTCTTAAAGTTTTTTCACAAGTATTTTTTTAAAGTAATTCTCCTATATAATACTGTGACAATGAAGCAGCTGAAGCAGACTACTTATGATCGACATGCCTGCTTCAGCTGCTTTACCGTAATTTCACTATATCACCTCTAATTAATTATTATAAGTTATTTATGTATTAGAAAGTAATAATAGTTAATAAATAAAGTAAAATAGACATTAATGACATGACTGCTTCAACTTCTTCTATCGTGATTTTACTATATTACTCATAATTAATTATTATAAGTCATCTAAGTATTAAAAAATTAATAATAATAAAAATAAAATAAATATAAAATGATAAATTAACTCTTGATCTTTTAAATTAACTTGACATTTTTTATTAACCCGCTTAAATTTTTCTAACAGGTATTTTTTATAATAATTTTAGTATGTCCCTTCCAATTAGTAGAATAGAAGAAAAATTATTATAAATCACGATAATTTAAAATATAAATTATTTAAAAAATATAATTGACTATTAATGCCACAAAAGTTTGAACAAAGATTATAACATATATTATTTAAAAATTACATAAAAAAATATTCAAAATTACAATAGTTAACAGCTTAAAATATCTAAAAACATATTAAAAATATTTGTGTCACTTGAGGTAAAAAAAAAAATTATATTGAACCCATGCTAGCACGAACCCTCGATATCTAGTATAAATGTATAATCAACAAAAGAGAATGAAAATGAAGAAATAATTATACCCAAAAAAAATAGTAGACAAGAAAAATATTAATGGATGTGGTGGTCCTAGAATACAAGCATTTATGCCAAAGAAGTGAGATCTCTTATTCTCTGCAATTTGTATACAGTAGATTAAAAATTTCATTTTCAGATCACTTATATATAAAAAAATAAAAGTCTCTTACGTGCAAAAAATAAAAATCTCGTATAAAACTAAAAAAAATTATAAAGGATTAAAAAATCATTTTACCTTTTTATTTGAATTATTTTATGTTGCAATTTTTAATTGTGGAAAATATTATCATATCACTTAATTATAGTTAATAATTAATGTTTCTATACACTTGGACTACGTGATTGGGAGATATTCTTACCATGATGCAATATTATCCGCTTATGATCATATTTGCATATTTTTTCGAAAAAAACTCATACTATTAAGATTATTACTAGTTAATTATGTGTATGTATCTATCTTTTTCTTTTCAGCTACTGATGTGGAGCTTTATTCGCACTCACAATAATCTTTTCCTCGGAGTAAGCTTCAAGTTATTCATTATCACGATTCACGAGTTAATTTTTGAGATTTATTGTCAAGTATCACCATTTATGTCCACCGGAGCCAAAACTTGCTTCTTCTTGAGTGTGTGTATCTCCAAGTTAACTTTGGCGTATATAGTAAAAATATAGTAAGTCGAGCCCCGTGTCATCATCCCGACATCTTTTTAGTCACTTTGAAAATTTATTATACTTGTTATTGGACTAAGCCAGCCTAAAATGATTAAATTCTTAACATCCATTAATATTTTAATACCTTAATTGATTTGGCGCAAACACCAAATGCAAGGTGGGTTCATTAATTGGCACTTTCTGGCAAGATGCACTTGATTATCCAAGTAAATTGGGACTTGGTTGGGACTAAATGAATGAAAACTCATTATTCATTTCTTTGCATTTTAATCCATCTTGGTCCAACTATTTACTTATATAAATCTGTTGGTGCATCTTAATAGTAAAATTAAATTGTATGATAATTTATGGACATTATAAAGTGAAAAAATTGGTGACCAATTAATTTGTGATAATTTTTATAACATCTCACTTTATTGATTCTTAATTTTACCACTTAATATTCCTTTACTTTCATTATTTTGATGTATTTAATCTCATGAGTTAGTGGTAAGAATATGGTTATAAGTGTCACGATCCGATTTGTGAGTCATAATGGCACCTACTATAACCCACCAGTAGGTAAGCCGACACCGTAATTCGAAGCTAAGGCAATGAGTTACCTGGTAGAAATACCCAACACGGGTCAAAATATACGAACAAAATTATACACAACAGTGTTCTACTAAACTAGAGAATCCATAACACAAATACCAATCCCACGACCTGGTAATATTAGTACAAGAGCATCTAAGTTCGACAATAGGAAATACAACTCAAAGTCTGAATAGTCTTATACATTTGTCTCGAATACAAAAGATTGAATAAGGATAGGAGGGAAATGGGCAACTCAGAACACCAAGAGCTCACCCTGTCTCCAGAAGATCAACACTGCACGAACTCAATTCAGCGGCGGCAACTGGTACTTGGGTCTACGCCAAAAAGATACAGAAGTGTAGTACGAGTATCAAAACAATGGGTACTCAATAGGCATCATCGACCAACTAAGTTAAATCATGATATAAAGATGATATAAAGTAAGACAATAACTCAAAATCAAAGTACAGAATCAAACTTGAATCATCTTCGCCGTCACTATATATAATCAATAATCAAACTAGAACAATACTACAACATATCCATTCGCCATGCGACAATACCATTATACATAAG
Source organism: Capsicum pubescens (assembly GCA_030864215.1). Taxonomy (NCBI): domain Eukaryota; kingdom Viridiplantae; phylum Streptophyta; class Magnoliopsida; order Solanales; family Solanaceae; genus Capsicum; species Capsicum pubescens. The sequence continues at coordinate 44,032,208 of CM061548.1, forward strand.
AAGTAAATTCTCCCAAACGTAAAGCTTCACTAATTCAATCATAATCGCATAAAGACCAAAATGATATACAAACATTCGTTAAGCATAAGTAAAAGAACCCACCTCGGCATTCCATACCACCGAGAAGTACACCCAAAAGAACATAAAGTGAAGAAACTCATCACGACATCCCATACCACCGGAGAGTACACTAAAGAATCAAATCACAAAGTATATAATCATATAACCAACTCATGAATGTCCAAGGATTACCACTTTCGCATAAACGATCATTGCCAAGTTTATGATCATAATCAATTACCACCATTGAATTAACATATATCAAGTACTCATGATCATACTCATAAAGCCATTTAGATATCTAAATTATCAATATACTATATCTACTCATTTATAATAACCCAAATACTCTTTACCAAGTTACTAATCCACTAGTCATTAAGACCTTCATTTATCAGCCTAGACGATTTTATAGAGATTACCTCATTCAAGAAATAGCAACTAATTATCATTCACTAGGTAGTCAACATCCACATTTAGCCATGATGCACAACTAAACCATAGTTCATTTAATCAAAATTCATTCCTAGTTATCATAGGTGTACTAGTCACCGTATAAGAAAAGATTACATATTATCAAACACACTTATCTACCTATTAAACAACGCCTTTTACTAGTTAACACCATAAATCACTAAGTCAACAATTAAGCAACCAACGACGTTACATATTAGGCATCAATATCACTAATTATCACTAATGCTAAATCTATTATCTTCATTATCCATTTAACAAACATAATTACTAGTTACCACATTTTATCTAAACAAAGTTAACCAACTAGTATTCTAAGCTTCGAGCCATCAAGTAACATAACTACTTTATATATACAACTAGTTATCACATAAGTCATTTTCTTAGAGAAATTTCACAATTATTCCATTTATTCAAGCCAAATATATCCACTAGGTGAATCCTTACTTCTACACATGATTAAACTTACCAATTAGTCTTAACTCATTCCACGACATATTCTACTTCTATTCACTAATTAACATTAACAAGAGCCATGTCGCTTAACAAGGGATTAATAGTAGAGAATTATAGACAACTTTTCAAGAAAAACATCATATCCCTAATGTACATACGGGCGTAATCATACAAGGGCATAACCACACATATACATAAATATTTACATATGCTTACCATACATAGCATCAACATAACATCAATATATCCTCTGAATTTAACGAATATTATCATAACATCAATATATTCTCGGATCTCACCAGGCATTATCACAACATCGATATCCATCATAACATCAATATACATATATTTATATGTATATATATATATATATATATATATAGAGAGAGAGAGAGAGAGAGAGCCAAATCAATAACAAATGCAAGCCCAATGAAGACTGAAGTGAAAAAGAAGTAAGAGAAAATATATCAGTTCTCCTTACCCTTTACTATTCAAATGGTATGAACATACCACACATTTTTAGGATTAATATGATTATTAGCATAGTCAATAACAAGTCATGGTTATACTTTCTAGAATCTCCTTTATTAGGCATGCTTCATAATACTAGCACAAAGGGGTTCTTCGGCACAAGCATAAGTTTAGTCACTAGGCTTGAACATACTATGAATCATAACATAATCCAAGACTCAATAGTAAAGTTAGCCAATTGATTAAGTGATAGTATAATCGTGGATTTAACTTACAAGACTATCCATTGCTATTCAAGTGGTGACAATTAGGTCACAATCAAACATGCACATTATTTTCAAAGTCAATCATCATGAATAACCCATCAATCAGGTTTAACCATCACATTCCAAAAGCATATTCTAGGCGCTTAACAAATATCTACGCCATTAATAATTTATATAATCCAAGCTTAATGCGGTTCCGTTCTGCTTCTAACATCCCAAAATATTCATTCAAGTCTAACTTCTATCCGGAACTAGACTAATTCATCTACATCATGTCTTAGAGATTTAACAACCCATACTAGTTCTATGGTAGAATTCTTCCTTAAGTATTACTCTTAGTTCATTCAAGACATCTAAGGCAAATTTCACAACTAAACATATCTAAGGTCAAATTACTCTTAGTGTGAGGGAACAAGGCCACTCCTATCTAATTACAACAACTAGAGCATTCTCATACTATTCATGAGATAACAAGTCCAACTAGTCAAGGTTTTAAGCTATAAGTCAATCACCACACTATACAAGTTCAATGGCTTAAATAGTTCAACTAATTCCGAATATACCATTTATCATACCAATGCCTAAAACTCATCCCAATCATAACAAGATATCAAAATCATACTATAATAAAGCTTAATCTAACAAAAGTAAGCCTAACCTACCTTGAATTCAAATATAGCTCATGAACCAATAATCTTTGTTTTCCCTTTCCTCGAAGCTTCTCCAAGGATCCACACTATCAAAAATATAATATATGCATTATTGCGAGAATAAAAACACTCATATTGCATCATTATGCTTCGGGTCCAAAACAACACTAAAAAAAACCAAGTGGATCCCATAAATGAAAACCAAGTTTCCGAGACCAACCAACGTTCAAATACCATTAGGAATTTACGGCACACAAGAAATTTATGCAAAACAATCATATTTGGGGCTAAAATCAAGCCTCAAGCTATTTGTGTCTTTGATAAAAAATTCAAGAAATTAGAGCATGAAATGGAAGGATTCTTATCTCAAATCTGTTATTAATTTCAAATATAAATATTAAACAAGCTTCTAATTCACCCCAAGAGTCAATTTGAAGCTACCAAGTCTTTCTAGGGCTGCTACAGTTCAAAAGGAAGTGAAGAATACCCAAAATTCGATCAAAAGGGCCTTTTTATATGAGCTTAAATGGGGCCCGCAAGGTCAAATCTTATTTTTGACCTCTCGGGCTCATTCGGAATCCGTTTTTTCTCAAACGGACTATGTAACCCCACTAATTTTGATGTTTTGGATATATTTGTAAAGTCAGATTTTCCATCCGAGGTTATTTAGGCCACTTGTGGGTCCCACACCCATATCTTCTAAATTTTTACTTTTCGATCAATGGATTGAAATGAGCTCGGGTGTAGTGGGACCCAAACCAAGGGTCTACGTAGCCTAAAATCGATATTCCGAAACTGCTGGTGCAGTTGTAATTTGCATCGAAAATTATTTTACTGAAGTTTTCGCTCAACGGCCATTTGGGATCAGCGAGACTTCTAAACAGGAAATTAGCGCTAAAAATCAAACAAACTACCTAATAATCAAACTATCAGTTCCAACAAGTCATAAATGACCTGAGGCAGCTATGGAAAAGCTCTAACGGTGAAATTAAGTGAAAATACAAAAAATGACCTAAAGGGTCATTACAACATCCACTGCTAAGGAACTTTTGTCCCCGAAAGTTAAAGATGAAAAAATACCTAAATTCTTGAACAGGTAAGGATATTGGGCCTGCATCTCGCTCTCGATCTCCCAAGTGGCCTCCTCCACTGGGCGGTGCCTCCACTGAACGTTACCGACAAGAATCTCTCTAGTACGCAATTGCCTCACATCACTAGCCAAAATAAGCACGAGCTCCTCTATAAAGGCCAACTGCTCATCTAACTGGACTAAGTACTACCTAAGCACATAAGACGAGTTAGGAATATACTTTCGCAGCATGGATACATGGAAAATTAGATGAACAACTTTAAAATCTGGAGGTAAATCTAACTCATAGGCCACCTCGCCCACTGCACAGAGAATTTTCAAAAGGGCCAATATACCGAGGGTTGAGCCTACCCTTTTTTTTTAACCTCATCACACCTCTCATAGGTGAATCACGAAGGAATACACATCACCAACTCCAAATCTCAAGGCACGGAGTCTACGGTCGACATAGGCCTTCTGCCTACTCAAGGCTTCTCTCAGCCTATCCTGAATAACCTTGACTCTATCCAATGAGTCCAGAAGTAAATCCATACCATGAGGTCTCACCTCAGAAGTCTCAAACCACCCTATCGAAGAAGAATATTCCTACCATAAAAGGCCTCATAAGGCACCATCTCAATACTCAAATGATACCAATTCTAAGTGTTGATAACACTATCTTCCAAAATCCATAACACGGGCTCGGAGCATATCCTCGAGCACCTGAGTAATCCGCTAGGACTAACCATTTGTCTGCGGACAAAAAGTTGTACTCAAATCCACTTGAGTACCCAAATCCTCCTGAAATGTCCTCCAAAATCTCAAATTAAATATAGAACTACAGTATGATATGAAACGGGCACCCCATGCAAACGAACTATCTCCCAAACATAAATCTGGGCTAATCTGTCAGCACTGAATATCATTTGAATAGGAATAAAATATATTGACTTGGTCAAATGATCCCCAATAACCCAAAAACCATCATCACCATGGGGAGTACGAGGTAAACCACTAATAAAGTCCATAGTAATCCATTCCCATTTCTACTCGGAAATAGGCAATCTCTAAGTCAATCCACTTGGATGGTGATACTCAACCTTAACCTGCTGACAACATAGACAACGAGCCACAAAGTATGCCATGTCTTTCTTCATCCCGTCCCACCAATAATGTTGTCTCAAATCTCTATACATCTTAGTTGTACCAGGATAAATGGAATATCTAGAGTTGTGAGCATCATGAAGAATCGATTGAATCAAGTCATCAAGCCGGGGAACACAAATACGATCCTAGAACCTTAAGATACCCTCGAAATCAACGGTGTGCCTCCCAGATTCACCACTAACAACCTGGTCACAGAGAAAACAACTTGTTATCCTCATACTGACGATCACAAATCTACTCAGATAGGAAGAATCTCTCCTTCACACAAACTAAAATCCTCGTTGTATCCTAAATATCAAGGTAAACCATAAAATTAGCTAAGGACTAAATGTCCCATGCCATAGGCCTTTGAGAAACTGATATACATGCCAAGCTACCCATGCTCACTGCCTTGCGACTCAAGGCATCAGCTACCACATTCGCCTTACACGTATGATATAGGATAGAAACATCATAATCTTTTAACAACTCCATCATCTACACTGGAGAGCATTAAGCTCTCTCATAAGATGTTAAAGGCTACGATGATCGGTGAAAATCTCGCAATGCACACCATACAAATAATGCCTCCAAATCTTGAGCGCAAAAACTACCGCCGCCAACTCCAAATCATAAGTGGGGTAGTTGCGCTCATGCATCTTAAGATGTCTAGAAGCATAAGTAATAAAACGACTCTGCTGCATCAAAACACAACCTAGACCAACACCAGAAGCATCACAAAATACGGTGAATCCCTCACCGTCAATAGGAAGAGCTAACACTGGCACTGAAGTAAGACAATCCTTGAGCTTTCCAAAGCTCAATTCACACTCTTTGGATCATCGAAAAGAAACTTTCTTCGGTGTTAATATAGTCATAGGCGCTAAAATAGTTGCAAAACTCTCAACAAAGCATCTATAATAACCGACCAACCCAATAAAACTGTGAACCTCAGTCGGACACGTAGGCCTACCACCATTGAATTATCATATATCAAGTACTCACAATCATACTCATAAAGCCATTTAGATATCTGAATTATCAATATACTATATCTACTCATTATAATAACCCAAATACTTTTCACCAAGTTACTAATCCACTAGTCATTAGTACCTTCATTTATTGGCCTAGCCGATTTTATAGAGATTTCCCTATTCAAGAAATAGAAACTAATTATCATTCACTAGGTAGCAAACATCCACATCTAGCCATAATGCATAACTAAGCCATAGTCCATTTAACCAAAATTTATTCCTAGTTATCATAGGTGCACTAGTCACCATATAAGAAAAGGTTACATATTATCAAACACACTTATCTATCTATTAAACAACGCCTCTCACTAGTTAACACCATAAATCTCTAAGTCAACAATTAAGCAACCTACGGCGTTACATATTAGGCATCAATATCACTAATCATCAATAATGCTATGTCTATTATCTTCATTAGCCATTTAACAAACATAATTACTAGTTACCACATTTTATCTAAACAAAGTTCACCAACTAGTATTCTAGGCTTCTAGCCATTAAGTAACATAACCACTTTATATATACAACTAGCTATCACATAATTCATTTTCTTGGAGAAATTCCATAATTATTCCATTTATTTAAGCCAAATATATCCACTAGATAAATCCTTGCTTCTATGCATGATTACACTTACCAATTAGTCTTAACTCAGTATATTTTCTACTTCTATTCACTAATTAGCATTAAGAAGAGCCATGTCGCTTAACAAGTGATTAATAGTAGAGAATTAAAGACAGTTTCTCAAGAAAATATCATATCCCTAATGCACATATGGGCGAAGTCAGACAAGGGCATAACCACACATATACAAAAAAAATTACGTATGCTTACCATAGATAGAATCAACATAACATCAATATATCCTCCCGGTTTACCGGGCATCATCATAACATCAATATCTCTTCCAGATTTACTGAGCATCATCATAACATTAATATATCCTCCAATTTTGTTGGGCATCATCATAATGTCAATATCCATCATAACATCAATATGCATATATATATATATAGCAAAATCAATAATAAATGCAAGCCCAACGAAGAATGGAGTGGAAAAGAAGTAAGAGAATATATATCATTGCTCCTTACCTTTTTTCCATGACCCGAACTTGGTCCTAGTCATGTCGGGTTCCTTAAGACCAACCGGGACCAGAGACCACCCCCAATACCCAACCATAACCGTGCTACACCATAAGTTAAATAAATTCCAATTTTTATATAGTATAATAAAATGGAACAATCATAAATCAAATACAGTCAAATGGAGTCAGCCCCAATAGCAATGCCAATGCCAAGGCAGACTTCAATACCTACATAGCCCATGCCAATCTAATGTAGTCTCACAAAGCCTCTAACTAAAAATAAAGAACATCTGATCGGGACATGCCTACGACCATAGCCAAAACCAAAGTCCAGGAAATAACAAAAAGTATGACAAGACATCCATAACATGAAATGGAATCTTTCAGAGGATGGAAGCTCACCACTTCAATCTGACTCTAAGTTGTCCCCGAATCCAAGATCAATGAGCAGGAAAAGTAGTATGGTCGATTCCTGCATCGCGTGGGGATAGAGCCGTTTATAGATGGGTTAGCGGGAGAATGATAACATGTAATCAGGAATAGGGATAAAATAATGCCACTAATTAAAACTAGAGTAAATAACCATGTGCAATCACATATATATACATATATAAACCATGCCGAAAAAAAGAACCGGGTTTAACATGCATTTAAAATCTTTCACCTAGGTTTGTGTACCTTAACCATCGTAAGATCACTAATGGGCTATATGGGTCCAGTGTTACCCCCTGAATGGGCCTAGTGTGTGTAACCACATGAATCGGAGATATCATAGGGGTTGGGGATTCCTGTGTACCCTTCACCCTCCATGATACATATATACAAGTATAACTTAGGGGATTGTCGCGTACCCCACAAGTATATGGTCACCATGACCGACCTTCATGTCGGCAAACATGAGTTTCCAGTGTTCGTCCATTAGACTCACACCTTTACGATTAGCTATCACAACCCACCATTATTGCCAAATTTAAACCATTAGAACACAACCAAACCACCAATTTTATGTATTAATAACCAAGGCATTATGAAGTGGTATAGTTATACCGATCATAGCTTGCAAGCAAAGTCATTAGCCAAACCTTAGGGGATTCCCATGTACCCCACATGATTTCCAATTTCCAAAAACCATGGCCACCATGGCCTTACCAAATCACTTAAAACCATTTAAAATATTTATGGTTCCACTACCATATTATGCAATGCAAAGTTTTAAATAAATGTTCAACTATGTAACAAAACTATTCTCATAGGAATTTTATCAAACATGTTGAGGGCATATAGTTTCCAAAACCAAAACAAAGATCCAATTGACCATTCCCGTGAAACCACATGTTCAATTCAATAATTTTAACATGAAAACCATCAGAAAAACATGAGAAAACAATATTCATCCATTAACAACCAAAACCCCCAACATACAATTCAAAACCAAAGAATACCCATAATTAAATCATGAAAACCATTCATTAAAATATGAATTTAGTTGAACAAATAATGAGAGAAGAGTAACATGCCTTAGATACGAAGGAAGATGGAGAGATTTGCTCTTGAAATCCCTTAATTGATTGTATTGAAGAAACCCTAACCTCTTTCTTGAACTAAAAACTTGAGAGAGATTTGAGAGTGTTTAAAGCATTTTAGATTTAGGATAAAAGGGTAAATAAAGTCCCAAAAGTGTTTTAAGTCATGGGGTCATAAGGGTTTAAGAGGGGAGTGTCTAGAATACCCCCAACTTAAACTGTATAAATTCCTACAAAAGGGTATGACTACACCCTCAAACCATACCCTAACATACGAGTGGTACCCACCACTCATACCCTTAGCAGCAACTCGGTCTCCAACACTGACCAACATACGACCATAAAGGCCAACTCGTACCCAAGAATATGTCAAGTACCCTATAACCGTACCTTAGGCAGACTAGAATCATCTAGACTAGACATAGGATAGCATACGGTTGGCACTATACTTCTAGTACCCTAACATACGACTAGTATGATGTCTATTCGTACCTTGAACAAAAACTAACTGAACCTCACTGGTCAACATAAAAGTTAAGGGCCCTAAATTGTACCCTATCATAGAGAAAGTACCCCAAATTGTATGACGTCCAGAAGCTCAAACTCAAGAAATATTCTAAGGATCAAAACCCAGGGTGTTTCAATTTTACCCCACTTGAATCATTCATCCTCAAATGATGGAACGAGTCAGTACCCCCAAACATTTCTACTCTTACCTTTACAAAGACAGAAAGTAAAGATGTTATGAAGATCACATACCTTCCGCACGAATTTTTGGAGCAGGAAACAAAAATGGATTTTTGGACTTTATGTCCTTTTCAGCTTCCCAGGTAGCCACTTCAACCTTATGGTTTCTCCAATAACCTTTTTCGAGGCCACATCTTTGGTCTGCAATCGACGAACCTGATGATCCAAAATCTCAATCAGGATCTCTTCATAAGATAGGGAATCTAAAATACTAATATCCTTGATAGACACAATTTAACACTGATCACCCATACACTTCGTCAACATAGAAACATGGAATACTGGGTGAATAGAGCTCAAACTAGAAGGTAACTCAAACTCATACGCAACCTTACCAATCCTTCTCTAGACCATGTAAGGACTCACATATCGGGGACTGAGTTTTCCCTTCTTACCAAACCGTATCATTTCTTTCATGGGAGACACCTTTAGGAAAACTCTATCCCTAACCTCAAACTCTAAGTCCCTTCGCCTCATGTCTGCATAAGACTTTTGGCAACTTTGGGCAGTCTTAAGCCTATCTCAAATCACCTTCACTTTTTTTATAGCTTAGTGAACCAAATCAAGCCCAAACATATCCGCCTTACCGACATCAAACTACCCAATAGGAGATGTACACCTTCTACTATACAATGTTTCTAATGGGGTCATCCCAATGCTAGAGTGGTAGCTATTGTTGTAAGTAAACTTCACAAGAGGTAGATACTCAACTCAACTATCATCATAATCCATCACGCAAGCACAAGTATGTCCTCCAATGACTGAATAGTCCTTTCTGCGTGCCCATACTACTGCAGGTGAAAAGCAGTACTCAGACTCATCTTAATCCCTAAACCTTTCTGGAATGACCGCCAAAAGTAAGATAAAAACTGCATACCGTGATCCGAGATGATAGGAATAGGTACCACATGCAGCTTCATAATATCATGGAGATACAACCTCATATAATCCTCAGTCGAAAAGTTAGTCCTCACTTGGAAAAAGTGAGCCAACTTTGTCATCCTATCCATGATGACCCAAATTGAATCATATTAGTTCTAAAATAGAGGAATATCGGTAATGAAATCCATATTGATTACTACCACTTCCACTCTGGCAACTCAATCTCTTGATACAAACCTCCAGGCCTCATGTGCTTAACTTTCACTTATTGACACACCATGCATTTGGCCACAAAATTAGCCACATCCTTCTTTATATTGTTTCAACAATACATTTTCTTAAGGTCATGATACATCTTCATCGAACCAGGATGAACAACATAGCAAGACTATACACCTCAGCCAAGATCCTCTCACATAACCCATCGATATCGGGAATACATAAACTCCATTGGTACTGGAAAGTATCATCACCACTAATCTCAAAGGCCATCACCTTCTGCCTAGCTACATCACTCTTTGTCATCATCAAGACATGATCCAACATCTTCTTCTCCTTGATTTTAACACTAAGAGACAACTGAGCCTCTTTCTAAACAAACACTCCACCCTCCTCATAGTCCAAGAGGCAAACTCCAAGGTTAGCCAAACGGTGAATGTCCTTCACTAATTCCCGCTTCTCCTTTTACACATAAGCTAGACTTTCCATGGATAACCTTCTAAGAGCATCAACAACCATATTAGCTTTACCTGAATAGTAGTAAAGACTCATGTCAAAATTCTTGAGAAGCTCAAGCCATCTCCTTTGCCTGGTTCAGCTTTTTTCTGAGTAAACACATTGTAGGATCTTATGATTAGAAAAGATATCCACATGCACTCCATACAAGTAATGACGCTAGATTTTTAATGCAAATACCACATCTAATAATTCTAAGTCATGAGTTGGATAGTTCCTCTCATGCACCTTCAACTGTCTGGAAGCATAAGCTATCACCTTCTCATGCTGCATCAGAACACAACCAAGCCCCACACGGGATGCATTAAGTAGACCACAAACCTATCAGTTCCTTTAAGAAAGGTCAAGATTGAAGCCGAAATAATCTTATCCCTCAGCTTCTCAAAACTATCCTTATTAGCATCCGAACACAAGAACTTTACCTTTTTTGAGTTAATTTAGTCAATGGGGCAGCTATAGTTGAAAAGTTTTCCACAAACCTCCTATAATAACCCGTTAAACCTAAGAAGCTCCAAATATAGGTTGGAGTTGTTGGTATAGGCCACCTCTTAACCATAACAACCTTCTGAGGATCCACTATGATCCCTTCAGTAGAAATGATATGACCCAGAAAAGTGATAATATTTCAACCAGAATTCATATTTAGAAAATTTGGCATACAACTACTGCTCTTTCAAGGTCTGCAATACTATGCGGGAGTAATTGGCATAATTCATCTCACTCTTAGAATACACAAATACGTATCTATGAATACAATGATAAATAAATCCAGAAACTGATGAAAGACCCTATTCATTAAATCCATAAATATCGTCGAAGAGTTGGTCAACTCAAAAAACATAACCAGGAACTCAAAGTGCCCATACCAGGTTTGAAAAGCTGTCTTAGGGATATCCACCTCCTTAATATTTAACTGATGATACCCGGATCAAAAATCAATCTTAGAGAAAAACTTAGCACCCTGCAACTGATCAAACAAAAAATTTATCCTTGGAAGAGGATACTTATTCTTTAACTTCACCTTATTCAACTGTAGAAAATCAATGCACATCTGTAGAGAACCATCATTCTTATGCATGAATATTACCGATTCACCCCATGGGGCCACACTGAGAGGATGAAACCCTTATCCAATAGATCCTTTAATTTCTTCTTAGCTTTTTCATCTCGGTCGGAGCCATTCGATATGGGGGAATAGATATAGGATGAGTTTTTGAAACAAGATCAATCCCAAACTCAATCTCTCTATTAAGAGAAACACCAGGAAGGTCTTCAGGGAAAACCTCAGGGAATTCATTTAGCACCGAGATGGAATGCAAAGAAGGACCCTTCGAGTTAGAATCTTTAACCCAGAATATATGATAGAAACACCCCTTGGATATTAATCTCTGATCTCTAAGATACAATATGAACATCCCCGTAGAATCTAGGAACACACCTTCCAATTCAATAACGGATTCATTAGAAAAATTAAAGACAATCTTACAGGTCTGATAGTATAAAGAAGCATAGCATGAGTGCAACCAATCCATCCCCAGTATGACGTCAAAATCAACCATATCTAATTCAAACAGATCTACCAAATTTTTATTTCTACCAAAAGATACCACACACAACCTATAGACTCTCCTAACAATCACAAAGTCACCTACCCGAATAGAAATAGAAAAGGTTCAGAAATAGACTCCGGACTAAAACCAAAATACACAGCCACAAATGGGGTCACATAAGAGAGGAAGGACCCCAGATTAAGTAAATAATACACATCATGGGAAAAGAGTTTCAACATACCATCCATGACATCAAGCGATGCCTCGGACTCCTATCGGATAGTAAGAGCATAGAGATGGTTCCAACCAGTGCCAAAACTAGATGATGAACCCTATAGTGTTGGATCTAATGATGAAACAACTGGAACCTTGATTTTTCCCGAAAGCAACCTTAAAACGAGTGTAACGCCCCGCATTTTGGGCTAGAATAAAATATATGACTCTGATGCGTTGATAATCCCCGAGCCTTAAATCCTATGCCAATTTGGTATGTTAATCAAGTTTGTAGTATGTGAATCCATTTGAGCATGAATTTAGACCATAGAAGTCCTTCAACTCAAGGACGAGTTAAAACTATTTCGATCGATTAAGTTTTAGTGGATGTTGTAATTTGTGTCAAATTCTATTGACCATAACTCATTGTATATGATGAACTGGGTGTCCTAATATATACCAAATTGTAGATAATTGAATAATCTTTCCAACGATACCAAATTCTCCTAAAACGGACACCCGGTGAAGAAGTTATGGCCTTTCAAAGTTGAATGTGTCGCCTATGCACATATAGGCGATGCATAGGGCGGCGCTCACTCCTAAACGGATTTGGGCCTCCGTTTTGAGTTACTTTTAGCGCAAGTCAGTCCTTAAAAAACCCAAAAATCGTCCTTACCCACTCCTAAAAGGATTTGGGCCTATTAACAACATTGAAGCCTCCTATAAAACCCCAAAAATCTAATCCTTCAAAAACTTAAGAGAAGGAGCAACTAGGGTTTGAGAAAATAAGCTTGAAGGACCGATCCTTCCGAAACTTTTTCGTGAAACAAATTAAAGATTCGAAATCCTCTCGACGTAGGCTTCGATAGACACCAAAAATTCGTGGAGAATAAGGTACGCGGGGTTTTCCTAAAATCTCATGGGCATAGAAATCATGTTTTAAGAATTGGGTTTTCGAATTCATGTACATACTCATGTTTTAGAAGTTTTAATGATATTTTTTTGGCCTTTTGGCTTTCCCCCAAAGTGATTTGAAAGTTATATGTATATATATATATGCGTTTGTCCTGAAATATGAATTTAGAGCATGATTTTCATGAAACCTCTCTCTTAATGTAAATTTTTCCATGTTTCACGTAATATACAATGTTTTGAACATGAAAGAGAGGGTTGTGAATGTTGAATATGCATGTAATGAAAGAATGCATGGTTTTGCCAAAAATGCACATGACCACCATATGTTTGATGAAAGTTTTGCATGGATTTGACTTAAGTTTCGGAACATGACATCTTTAATGCAAATTACATGTTTTGGTGGTCTAAACTATGTTTTGAATGAAAGCTCTTGCTTAATACATTATGGCTCAGAAATAGGACTTGCAAGTCTTGGTATGACGATACCAACTCAGACAAATGCCATATCAGACTCAGACTAACAGACATTTCAGACTTTCATAATTTTAGACATTTAGAATGTTGTATGTACAGAAAAGGTTAAAAATGGGCATAAAGAGAGCTTAGGTGGTTCCCTGAAGAAGGCGGGAGTTTCAGACAACTCTTTGCCTAAAACCGTGGTTTGTCGACCCGGGTATATTATTATGCGCTGACTTAAATGTCCTGTGGCGTATCAGACTCAGACACTCCAACCCTTGCGGCACACTTGGGTTGGGGGCTTCCCCGCCGAGTCAATGGCGGATTCCATACAGCCCGTGGAATATTAAGACTTGTAGGGGAATACCACCTAACTCAGAAGTAAAACACAGATCATGATTTGAAATGAACAGACAGGTTGCATGTTTTCAGAAAGTGCCCATGTGTTTTTCAGAAACAGTTTTATACATGATGTCTTGATGAAAAATTGCTTTCCCTTAATATATATATATATATGTATGTTCCATTATACTACTTTTGGATTGCTTCGCGTGCCAGTACTTTTGTGCTGACCCCCCCTCCTTCCAGGTCCTGAGGCACAGTCTAGGGGTCCAGCTACTCAGTAGACATTCTCGGAATTGCAGACTTGATCTCACAGTGGTGAGCCTTCTATTATTCGGATGGCCTAATTATGTCAGACACTATCTTATTTATTATGTTTTTGGTTTACTGGGGGCCTTGTCCCAGCTTCTTTTCAGACAAATGTTTATGTTCCTAGTAGAGATTTCACAGACTGATGTCAGATAGTATTATTCAAAAATGTTGCAGAACTTGACCATGTTTTCCGTACTCAGTTTCAATTCCGCATTTTATTATGATTATGAATGTTGCGCATGATAACCAGATAGAGAATGGGTGTTTCGGGCCTTCATGGTTCAGGATGCTCGTCACGGCTAGGGCCTAGGCTCGGGTCGTGACAACGAGATAGTTTTAAAGTATATGCCCTAGCAAACCACAGTTAAAGCACCTATCCCTCCCCTCATCACAAAATCCCCGATGCAGTCTACCACAAAAGTTGTAGGGAGGACATGATGGAGTTGACTGAGCCCCACTAGCCTGAGATTGGGCACCCTGTGCCCTAAACTTGTCACCATATTAGAAATGGCTATCACTCGATGGCTTTGGGTAGGGAGCACTAGCCATCAAATATGACCCAGAGTTGCCCTACTTCTTCTTGGGCCACTTACCATCATCCTTGCCACTCTGTTGTTTGCTACCATCCTGCTCGAAGAACCTAAAGTTCTTTCCCTTCCTTTTTCCTAACTCAGTTTGCTTTCTTTTTTCTTTCTCTACCTATTGCATGTATACAACCAACCTGGAGATATCTATTTTCTTGATTAATAAGGTGGATCTACTCTCTAATATAAACTCTCTAAACAACCCAAAAGTGAACTTTCTCATCCAATCTCTCATACTAGAAACCATCTTCAAAGAATACCAAAACAGCTGGTGAAACTTCAAGGAAAACTTCTTAACAGACATCTTACCCTACTTCAGATTAACAAACTCTTATGCCTTTGCTTCTCTTAACTCCTGAGGAAATAAGCGGTCAATAAAAACATTAGAGAAATCCTCTTCTGGAGCTGACTCATCACCATAACCCCTTGCCCGATCCCATTTTGCATACCATTAGTATGCCACATCCTTAAGTTGATAGGAAGAAAACTCCACACCCTCAACAGTCATGTCATGTATAACACGAAAGGTCTTTTCTGTCTCATCTAGAAAACCTTGAGGTTTCTCCTCCACCTTAACACTAGAAAAGGTCAGAGGGTTCAACCTCATGAACTGGCCAACCCTTGTGGCCTAAGAAGATGGAGTAAGAATAACACCATGCTTAGACTAAGTATATACCAATTATGTTAAGATGTGAATGGACTAACAAAACTCAACGTTCATCACTTCAGCCTGAGAAATCAGAGATGAAGTAGAGGAAACCTATGGAACTCCAAAATAATTTAAAACTAAACCCTTATACTAGGTATGGATCCCTGAGTAAAGAATGTCCCATCAATATTGTCCCTAGTTGGGATAGAGGAGTTTCCATAAACTTCAGATCATCGAGACATGATCTGAAAAGCAAACAAATGGGAATTAAAGAGGAATTCAGGACTTAGACTCCATAGCTTAAAATCAGAACACAAGAAAGATAAACATTCCAAAATACCTTTGAAACACCCTAGATTCTGGACCTTAGAAATTTTTTAGGTTTTGGACTTTCTGAAAATCATATGACTCACCATACTAGTCGTATGGTATGGGTATAGATCAGGTAACCCAGTCATATATTATCTAGTATTAGGTGGTGTTGGGTGGTTGAGTTTTTAGTATGGGTACGACTAGGTGGGTATGAGTCGTATGGTTGGTGATGGGTCGTTGGGTTAGGTTTTCTTTCACTTAATCTGAAACTCAGTAACTTAACTTGGATCTGAGTATGAGTGGCTCACTATGATTTGTGAGGATAGGGTATGAGTGGTATAGTTCAACTCATGTATTGGACAATGTCCAATCCCTCTTGATTCTGTTATGGGTACGGGTTGAGGGTACTGGTCGTATGCTTGGGTACGGTTTGGATTGGGTGGTCATATTTTGGATAGTGTTGGGGATCTAAATAATGCCTAGGGTATGAGTGTGGGTACCACTCATATGTTAGGGTATGGTTTGGGTGGTGGAGTTGTACCCTCCTGCGGGAGTTTTATGCAATTTAAGTTGGGGGTAATCTGGACATTACCCCTCTTAACCTCTTAAGGCCCCGTGATTTATAACTTTTTTGGGACATAATTCACCCTAATATTGTAATCTTAAACACTTAGAAACTCTCTCAAAGGCTCTTGGGTCAAGAAAGGCTAGGGTTTCATCAATAGGATTAATTTGGGGCTTATAAGAGTAATTTCTCTCTGTCATCTTCGTAATCTAAGGCATGTACTCCTCCCGAATTGTTTGTTCCAACTAAAGACATGTTTTATGAATTATTTTCATGGCATAAATGTTGTATGGTTTTTGGTTTTCAATTATATGTTGGGGGTATTGGTTATAATGGTTGGTTATGGTTTTTCCATGTCTTTTACTTATGGTTTTCTTATTATAATGATGGTTTGAACACTTGGTTACATTGAAATGGTTAATTGGTAATTGGTTTTAGCTTTGGAAACTATATTCCCCCAATATGTTTGATAAAATGCCTAAGAGAATGCTTTTACTATATTGTTGGACTTTTAATAGAACTATTACATGGTACAACTTGGTAATGAAACCCCATATGGTATAAATGGTTGAAATGATTAGGAATGGTTAAATGGTAAGGTATTCGTGGTTATGGTTGGTCTAATTGAAAGTCTTGTGGGGTACAAGGGAATCTCCTAAGCAAACATAATAATGAACATCTTGTGGGGTACATGGGATTCCCCCAAGTCAACTTGATAATATAATCTATGGGTACATAGGAATCCCATTACTTAAAAAGGATGGCTATGACATTGCTTACAAGCTATAGTCGGTATGATGATACCACTACTTATAGCCTTGGTTAATAATAAATATAATGGTGGTTTTAGTTATGTGGTGATGGTTTTAATTGGGTAATAATGGCGGGGTATGATAGCTAACTGTGAAGGTGTGAGTCCAATGGATGGACAATGAAAACTCATACTTGCCAACATAAGAATTGGTCATGGCGACCATATATAATACTTATGGGGTACACGGGAATCCCCCAAGTACACTTGTACATATGTATCATGAAGAGTGCAGGATACTCGAGAATCCTCTACTCCTAAGATATCTTTGGTTCGTGTGGCTACATATATCGGGGCCCATTCAGGGGGTTACACTGGAACCATATAGACCATGGGTGGTTCTAGAATGGTTAAGATACACATACCCAGGTTAATAGTTTTAAAGGCATGCTAAACCTGGTTCCCTTTTCATATATATATACATATGTGTGTGTGTGTATAGTTGAGAATGCATATGGTTGGTTTACTTAGTTTTAAAGGTAGGAATTATTTTATACCTATCCTGACTACTTGCTAGCATTTCCCCGCTAACCCGTCTTAGTGATTGAATCCGAGATTAGCTCAGTTGGATTGAAGTGGTGAACTTCCAGATTTTGGAAGTCTCTATTTCATATATGGATATCTTAACATACTTTGGTTATTTCATGGACATTAGTTTTGGTTATGGTTGTGGGCATATCCCAACCAGATATTGTTTAACTTTTAGTTAAAAGCTTTGTGGGACTACTATGGATTGGTATGGGCGGTGTCGATATTGGTGCCATCCTTAGTATTATCATTGGTAGTGAGGCTGACACCGGTGAACGAATTTCATTTAAGATTGTTCCATTTTATTTTGGATTATATATATTTATATTTGGAACTCATTTGGTATGGGATGTATGAATTGGTTATGGTATGGTTATTGGTTGGACTTGTTTGGGTTGGTCATAGTTATGGACCTATCCCAGCGTCTGAAATTGTACAATATGTTATCTTGTTATATGTTCGAAATTTATCGAACTCAATTGCATTATGGTTGGTTGTATTGGGTATCAGGGGTGGTCTCTGATCCTGGTTGGACTTGGGATGCCTATTATGACAAGGCCCTGATTCGGGTTGTATCAAGTTGGTAAAAGATCTTTAGGTTCATGGTCAATTGGGAGTCCATAAAGTCATGTTGAGTAGAGTCTTTTTTAAGGGTGTGTAGTTCACCACACTCATAAGAGAGAGGCTACAAGGTATTTAGGAATGTTTCTCTTCTTTGTTTTATATTTTTAAGCTTAGAGTTTAAGTCCTGGAATCTTCTCTAATTCTTATTTGTTCGTTTTTCAGCTCATGCCTCAACGATCTGATGCGCACGACAACTCCTCCATCTTAACTTAGGACAATGTTGATGGGAGACACTCTATAGGATCCATACTCAGTCTAGAGGTCCAGTCCCTAGTAATTCTGGAGTCCTACCTATCACGCCCCATTTTTACCCAAAAAAGATTAAGATTTTAAAGTTTAAAAAGGGTCTTATTATTGTGTGACAAAAATAAATAATTGTTTTAAAAAGGATTCGTTTTACAATTAAATTCAGAGTCGCCACTTGGCATAATCCGGTATGCTAAGTCACCTTTGGAAATCCTTTTTCAAAATGGTTTTGACTCTAAAACTAATCCGCGAACAGAGATTCTGGCTAAGGAATTCTGTTGACCGAGGGTAAGGTGTTAGGCACCCCTCAATCTCATGGTTCGACCACGATCACTTGGTGGAGCATATCAGCTACTTTTGACACTATGAATGTATAAACCACATAAAACAATCAAACAAAAACGAAAAAGAATCCCAAAATATAGTATACAGTCCAAAGAAAAATAGAAAATGCAGAAAATATCCTACGCTAATCTAAACTAATCCTAAACTATGCTCTCATGCTTTACCTGATGCCTTGGGCCTTGATCACGAACCTCCTTTGAAGACATAATACGTCGGGGCATTCCCCAGTGAATAAATACATGAAACCTTGGGCATTCCCTGGTCAAATGAATACACTTGAATCAAATGCGATAAACTAGAAAACATTCAACACACATTCCACATTCAAACATTCAACAAAACACTATTTCAAATTTTTCCTACCCGAACCTACGTTTTCCTATTCCTTTCAACATATCATAATTCTATCATGTTCCAACAATATTCATGCTTATTCTGAATTAAACAAAAACAACAATAAACCAAATTAAATCTAAATTCACCCTTCTTATCAATTTCTTAATTCTACCCCAAACAACCAATTTAACTTCTCAAACGAGATACCATTTCAATGTACAAACCATGATCAAGATAACCAACCACAAATCAAATAAAACACGCATTCATCACCACCAAGGATCAAACAACACACATATTCAATCCAAAACACCAAAAACATAGTAAACAATAAAATAAAAGAGGAAAAGAGTAGAATTAGACATTCTGATAATTGATTTGCATTGAAAATAATATTTAAGAAAACCTAGATTTAGAATCCCGAATAGAAACCTCAACGGCGAACAAACTCCAAACTCGACATCGGAAAATGGAAACAAGCTACTGATTTGATGACTCGATCGAGACTAAAAGAACTCTAAATCATGAATATTGATACCACCTAATCCCAAAAACTCTGAAAGCACGATATCAAAAATCAATTCTGATGGCAAATGAACCTGAAGCCCCCAAAATCTAACAAAAAATTGAAAACTCGTACAATCTGAACTCCGGTGATCTAACTGTGGCAAAAATTGATGGGAATAGGTTGGATTCCGGTGAACCAGTCTCTGGAACAGTCACCGGCAACTAGAGATTCGTTATTTCCCTCGATCATTACTCTGTCTCAACCATTTTCACTTATTTTCCCCTTTTTGTGTGTCTATCCTCTATTTAAAAGAAGAAGAGAATGAAGATCATCATCCCCATTTTTCCTATGTTCTGTGCGCGAAGAAGGAAGAGTATAAAAGGAATTGAGAAAAAAAATTGTGTGTGTTTTCCTCAAAAATGGCGTATGTGCGTTCGTAGAGAAGAAGAGAATATGGAGCCTCTTTTTTTTCAGTGATCTCCTCCGTATTTTGCGTGTAATTGTGCTCCCAAGAATTGTGTGTTTCCCCATATGTATATGTTTGAATCAAGTAGAAGAAAAAGGGAAGAAAATATGGCTTCCCCCTTATGAGAGTGATGTCCATGTCTATATATCTTGATTGTGTGTGTATATATATTCCAGTCCATTTTTTGTGTGTATATCTGTTAGTGGTGGGGACCACATAGGGTTATAGAGGTATGGGGTATGGGTTATGTGGTAGGGTAGGTTGTTAGGATGAGGTGTAAAATTAGTTAGGATAAGGAATATTAGGGATTAGGGATTTAATTTGTTAGGATTTGGTTATTATTTGTTTCCTTGTGGGAAAAATGTAGAATGGGTGACGGTATGTGGTAAGGTGACCTAAAAATAAATAAAACTAATCTTTAGGAGGGACAAAATTAGATGTCTACATCATGCCCCTTTTGGGTGTAAACACAAAGTGTTTTCAGACAAAAAAATGTAGGCAACGAGATAAAATTTTGACCCGACCATTATTCAAGGAAAGAAACAGAAGGAAGAAGAGAAACCGGATCTTGACTTAGGACATCCTACCTACCCAAGTTATGAGGGAATAAAATCACAAGTATCTCAAAGGGTTGATAGGAGAGGAACTATACCGAGCTGGAGAGTCTAGTGAGGCCCTGTCGAGATCTGATCTGCGGCTCTATTATTACATCAAAAATGAAAATTACAAGTTAAAAAGATAACTGAAATTACAAAATTCTAGCTATGCATCTTCTCTAAACTCTTGACTTGCTATTTCATCACCCTATTCTTAAAGCGGGCTCCTGACTTGCAATTTCTTTACCTTGTTCTCCAGGCGAGCTCCTGACTTGCAATTTCTTCAACTTGTTTCTTGGCTTTAAATTTCTTCTCCTTGTAGATTGTTTTTCAATTTTTTCACCTTGTAATTTGACTTTCAACTTCTTCACCATGTTTCTTGACTTTCCATTTATTCGCCCTGTTCTTCAGGAGGGCTCCTGAAATCACATCAAAACTAAAAAGAAAATTATCCCAAACAAAGATTATTATAAAGAAATTCCATTTGCCAGAAAAGTAAAATTCCAAACAACAAGAATTAAATTTTTTGCCCCAGTTTATCATCAGAGAACTTTTGTGAATATCAAATCAAAATAACTACTTGTATGTTGCAATGATGAATCAAGACTCTGACCAAGAAATGCATCTCTTGAGAGTAAAATTGAATGACCAGGACTAGGAAGTGTGTCTCCTAAGAATTAAAGTGAGAAATTCCGACTAGAAAGTGTGTTTTCTAGAGATAAAGGTTCAAATTAGAAAGTGTGTCACCTGATAAATAAAAACTGACAAGGAAGTGCGTCTCCTAGGGGTTTAGTGCAATGATTCAATTAGAAACTACATCTTCTAGGAATCAAGGCGAATGACTCAACTAGGAAGTACATCTTCTAAGAATCAAGGTGAATGACTCGACTAGGAAGTACATCTTCTAGGAATCAAGAAGGTTGACTCGACCAAGAAGTACATCTTCTAGGAATCAAGGGAAATGACTCGTCCAGGAAGTACATATCCTAGAAATCAAGGGGAATGACTCGACTAGGAAGTACATATTCTAGGAATCATGAGAACTGACTCGACTAAGAAGTACATTTTTTAGGAATCAAGGGGACTGACTCGACTAGGAAGTACATCTTCTAGGAATCAAGGGGACTAACTCGACCAGGAAGTACATCTTCTAGGAATCAAGGGGACTAACTCAACCAAAACGTACATCTTTTAGAAATCAAGACTTAAGTTAGGAAGTGCATCACCTAACAAGTAAAATTCGAATTACCCAATCAAGGAAGTGCGTCTCCTTACCAATGCCGCTTAAATTACCAAAACAAAGAAGTGAGTCTTCTTACTAATACCTCTTGAATTACCCAAACAAGGAAATGCGTCTCCTTACAAATGCCGCTTGAATTACCCAAACATGGAAGTATGTCTCTTTACAAATGCCGCTTGAATTACCAAAACAAGAAAGTGCATCTCCTTATAAATGTCACTTGAATTACCCAAACAAGGAAGTGTGTCTCCTTACAAATATCGCTTGAATTACCCAAACAAGGAAATGTGTCTCCTAGCAAATACCACTTGAATTACTCAAACAAGGAAGTGTGTCTCCTCACAAATGTTGATTGAATTGCCCAAACAAAGAAGTGTATCTTCTT
Source organism: Capsicum pubescens (assembly GCA_030864215.1). Taxonomy (NCBI): domain Eukaryota; kingdom Viridiplantae; phylum Streptophyta; class Magnoliopsida; order Solanales; family Solanaceae; genus Capsicum; species Capsicum pubescens. The sequence goes on from CM061548.1 coordinate 44,054,794, forward strand.
ACAAATGTCGCTTGAATTACCAAAACAAATAAGTGCGTCTCCTTATAAATGTTGCTTAAATTGTCCAAACAAGAAGTGCGTCTCCTTACAAATGTCACTTGAATGTTCCAAATAAGAAAGTGTGTCTCCTTACAAATTTTGCTTGAATTACCCAAACAAGGAAGTGCGTCTCTTTACAAATATTGATTGTATTTCCCAAATAAGAAAGTGCATCTTCTTACAAATATTGCTTGAATTACCCAAAAAAAAGAAGTGTGTCTCCTTACAAATGCCACTTGAATTACCCAAACAAGGAAATGCAACTCCTTACATACGCCATTTAAATTACCCATATAAGAAAATGCATCTCCTTATAAATGCCACTTGAATTACCCAAGGAAATGCATCTCTTGGACAAGGAAATGTGTCTCCTAGAGATACTGGATTATGAATTTTACCATGGTTTTGATTACCAACCTGTGTAGCAATATTGGCTATTGTATTTGTAGAAGTGAGAAATTACGGCCTTTGATGTTTAGGCTTTGAAATCCTTGATTTAAAGGTAACATGTGTTCCTATTTCATACAAACAAAACTTGTGAGTTTAAAAACATGGAGGTTGGTTTGTGGCTTTGGCTTTCATGGAAAACGCTCTTGCCATCGTTACATTTAACCTTGCTTCCAACCATTAGCATATATCGTTGACTTGTTGCATCATTAACCCAAACTCAGATTATTAAGAGTGACTCTAAATCAAAACACAACATCTTCACTTTGCCATGCTCCTTAGATAAACTCTTTGAACCTTGGCATTTCCATGAGTTCCCAAATTTGTCTGTTGACAAAAATTTCTGCTTGCCTTATTTCGGCTCACAATCATGTCACTTTCCTGCGCTGGCCTTTCTATATTGCTTTGTACAATTGAAGAAGCAGGTTGCCAGTTTTGAAATCTTTTCTCACTTATTTTGACATGGACTTAACTTAAAGATAAGAGAAAAAATGACAATGATTTTTTAATTTGAATAACTGACTCAAGAAAATAAAATAAAAATAAAGAGAAGAAAGAAAAGACAACAAATTTCCCCATTTGAAACAAAGAAACGAAAAGTTTATCTAAAAATAACAGTCAACTCTAATGATTATGTCGTGCATTTTGGATTAAGCTGTCTGATCTTTACATCCAAAATTTCTACCAATTGTTCTTGAGTTAATGACCCTGAAACTGAGTTACTTCCTTGGGCCCATTGCATTCGTAGACTTCATTCGGCTAGTGGCGCCTTGAAGGGTTTTTGCCAATAAGCCTCTCTCATTTTCTTTCTCTCGACTCACCATTTCCCTATGTTGTCCGTAAGGGTTTTCGCTAATAAGCCTTTGTCATTTTTATTTCTCTAAGCTCACCATGGACTTATGGTTCCCGTGTGGATTTTCACCAATAAGACTATTATTTTTATTTCTCTCCTAATTCCTTATGCCGAGGAAGACAAGTAGTTCCCAAAATGCATCATTGTATGCATTGCATCTCAACCTTATCATTCTTAAAGATTGATCTGAAGGTCTTTATTTGGTTGTAACTTGGAGTTTGGATAAGGTTAGAAAGAAAGGATGTCATGAGGCTCAAACGACACTTGAAGTTGGGTAGGACTTACAACTTTTGGAATCAACTCAAACAACAAAGATTAACTCATGCCCCGGTTTTTATTTTGACTGGGCAATTCTAAATTGTTTGGTTGGTTGGATCGAGTCCTGAGTAGGGAAGCCTATGTATCTCACCCCCGAGAGAGGAGAATCAGGTCACGCATAGTTCTGACAGCTCATTCTTTTGCTTTATTCTGATTTCTTTTTTTTCTTTTGTCTTTTATTGACTCTTTTTGTCTTTGGGATTTTTCTGACTATATTTTTCTTGTCACTCTTGTATTTTCTTTCTTTTGGACACATTTTTTCTCTTCTTTTTTTTTAAACTTTTTTAACGTTATTCTTTTTTTAAAAAAAAATTCTGACGCTATTATTTTGTTCGACACTTTTCTTTTGAGTTTTGCTGACTCTATCTTGATTCCAAATGAGGGGTATGAAAGAAAATAACATTAAGGCTAAAATGGGGTAAACAAATGATGACACAATGTTTGGATAGCAGAATGAAATACCTTCATCATATCAATCCTTAAGAATGCAAATGCATAACATTCAATTAGAAAGTGAGATGAAGATCATGTGTGACATTTTTACAACACTAACTTAACTGATCATGTGCATCACTACTCATTCTGCGCTTGTCCAGCATACAACTCTATCTTTGCTGTACATTCCTCATGCTAAAGGACTCATGACTTTGTGGAGCTAATTTTCTTTCTGTTGCTTTGAAATAGGATCGCACATTCACTATTTGACCTAATTGAGATATGACTTTCAATTGATGACCAAGTTATTCTTGTGATTCTCGAAAACAATGGCCTTAATTTTCAAAGAAGGCTTCAACATGGTCACCAAATGTCTTAACATTCTACTTATTTCTTAGATGCTTTTTCTAACTTTAGCCCTCTAATTCAAAGTTTATTCTCAAATTGGATTTTAAGATCTAGCTGAAAATTCCGCAAGCATGTCACATCACTAGAACCAACATAAAATATATTGTATAAAGAAAACAAAAAAATAACACATATTTAAAACACAAAGGAAAAGGGATACTTTATTTAGTTGAAATAAAAGATAGAAGGGTTTGAACATAAATGAAAAAGGGACAAAACAAGATATATCCCGAACTACAACCCTAGAATAATTCAGATAACAGAAAAGAAAAGAAAACAAACTACCAAACATCCATCCTAGCAAGGAAAGAAGTGACTTCCCAATTGTTGAGCTTGATATCTTAGCCACTGGTTTGCATATCAGCATGACTAGAGCTTTCCTCACTGTCAATGTTCTGCACCATAATTGATCCATCTTAAATCATCTTTTCAATTTCTCTTTTCAAATCTCGACAATCTTCAATACTATGACCTGAGCATCAGAATGATACGCACATCGTACATTAGGATCAAAATTTCTTGAACGTTGATTAAGAGTGTACCCAAGGAGAGGAGTAATCATGCCCCACTTTACCAATATTTGAAATAAAATAGCATACAAATCTCCAATTAGTGTGAAGCCATCTCTCGACTTTTGCCTTATTTCATTATTTGGTTTGGATAAAAAAAATCAGGCCTAGATGGGCTTTGGTATATTTATGGAGTTAGATTATGACTCTGGGGAATTGATGGGTGCCATTGTGGGTAAGATAGGGTTTGAACATATGGTTGTGCATTATACACTAGATATAGAGGTGGGGGAATGGAGTATAATGGATTTCGGGAGTGATTATGTAGAGGTTGGGCATGAACTTGGGTTTGAGCCTGAGAGCGACGATGAAGAGGTCTTCTTGACCGTGACCGTTGTCTAACTATAATGGCAGATGCAACTTCCCCATTCTTCTTCTCCCCAACACTTCCTGAACCCTTTTGAATTGCTTGAGTAGTCACTTTTAATATTGCAAAACTCATAATGCGACCAGTTTTAATTCCATCCTCTATCATCTCCCCCATTTTAAGGACCTCAATAAATGGCTTGCATAAGGTAGGTAACAAGTGTTGATAATATGTTTCATCCTGCACTTGAATAAACACCTCTACTATCTTATTTTCTTTCATTGGTGGTTTCACCCTAGAAGTTTGTTCTCGCCATCTAATCGCATACTCCCTGAAACTCTCAGTATTCCTCTTCTTTATACTGGTTAGGGATTTTTTTTAGGGATTAATTCCATATTATACTGAAATTATTGCACAAATTCATTATCTAAATCTTCCCAACTATTCCACCATCAATATCCTGATCAACAAACCACTCTGAGGCTAGACCCGAAAGACCCTCACCAAAGTAAGACATGATCAGTTGTTCTTTGCCTCTAGCACCTCTTAATTGGTTACAATAACATCTCAAATATGCCACCGGATCCCCGTGTCCATCATACTTCTCAAACTTTGGCATCTTAAAGCCGAGGGAAAGGTTGACACCTGGAAACATGCATCAGTCCTTATATGAGACACTTTTGTAACCTCCAAGTCCTTGAAAGTTCTTCATAGCCAGTTCTAAACTTCTCAATTTTCTGGTCATTTCCTATTGTTCTTCTTTTATAACAGGTTTTTTAGCATTAAGAGAAAATCCAGGCGGATGAGTATAGCCATAAGGACCAGTCGATTTAAATATGGGCTCGGGAGAATAACGTTGATTACCAAAAATATTCAACTTAGGCACACTTGCAGAGTGAGGAATCACCACTGGTGGTTGAACATCAAAAGTAGGAGCTTCAGGTGGGAGTGGTGCTGCAGAAATGGGAATTACAGGTGGAGCCGAGTATATGGTAGTTTTGTATTGAGGAATATAGAGAGGAATATTAAAAGTGTTTGGATATTGGTGCCCCGGAGTAGATCCTAATGCATGTTTTGGCGTGTCAACAAAAATAGGAAACTGTGCATATGACACTGGAGACAAGCTAGAAAGATATTCCATATTATCAGTGGAAAATGGAGGTGGTGGCAACCCATTAGCCCAAACTCGATGCATTTCTATCATTTGTTGTCTTAATTTCTTAATCTCTTCATTTGCTCCTAAATTCTCATTCCATGAACTCTCTATCTGCTTAGTGACAATAACCTCGGTATTCTTGTTGTCATGACTTTCTCTTCGACTTGGTGCAATGTGGAGGACTAGCCAAAATGCCATAAACCAACCACCTTAAACTAACTGAACAAGTGATAGCAAATGCGTTAGAGTTTAACACTTTCTCAAATCCTTTTTTCTATTTTTTTGCCCTTTTCTTTGAAAAAGATCACCTAACCCAAGAAGGGTGTCTATGTATCTCACTTCCGAAAGAGGAGAATCAGATGTGCATAGTTCATAAAGTTTTGGCACAACATGGCTGATCAAACTCTTTTTCTTTTCCTTTTCTTTGAAACTTTGAGAAGAAAGGAAAATAATAAATTGTCAAAGAATTGACGAAAATCTTTTTGAATTTTTTAGCTTTAAAATCTCTATACAAAATAAAATCTATAATTACCAAAGGAAAATCTTTTTGGGTTTTCTATTTTGAATTTCATACGAAATGAAACTTGAACCTGTTAAAGAAAAATCTTTTTGTAGTTTTCTTTTAAAGATGTTTATGACACCTACTCTAATAAAGAGTGAAGAAAATCTTTTTGAATTTTTTAAATAAGATCACCGATCCCTGGAAGGGCTGCCTACATATCTCACTCCCGAAAGAGGAGAATCAGGTGTGCGTAGTTCATCCAGATTGGACAATTAAAGATTAACTAAAAGATTGACCCTAACTTAAGAGACATGACCAAAGACAGATGATGAACGATGTGAATAAAATCTTTTTGGATTTTCAATTTGATACTTCACATAAAATTGACACCAATAACTATGAAAGAAAAATCTTTTTGGTATTTTCATTTATGAAATGTACAAAACTTCTACCATCTTTTTTTATATTTTTCCTTTATAAAAAGCTCCAATTGAAAAAAAAAAAAATGAGTTATGAATCCTTGCTAGAAGAAACATAAGGAAATTTTTTTTGATATTTAATTTTTTTGAGAAAATGAGTGCAAAAGATAAAAAATCTTTTTGATGTTTTCGTTTTCTGAGAAAATAAATGCAAAAGATAAAAAAAAAATTGAATTGTGGAAAACAAAAGCCATAAGAACTCTAAAAACCTAAGAGACTCTTTTATGAATCACTTGTTTTCTTTTTCCTCTTTTTATTTTTATTTTCAAATTCCTTGCCTGAACACTTTTCTTTAATTCTAGCACATGTTTTTCCAAAAGCAGTTCATCAAATGACTACGTTACCCTCAAAGATGCAACTTTAGCACGTAGGAATGTTTTAGAGGTGGGTCTCCTACAAAGGATCAAGTGGGTCCCTCTAGGTCTCAATATGATGCAATAAGCATGACCTAAAGGCTGACCTACGTTGGGGTTCCACTAACAAGGCTGTTCGGGAGAGCATATAGTCGATAGTGGCTGCGATAGCTTTCCACCTACTCTATACCAGTCGAAGACTCCCCCTCCTAAAATAAGGGTGACTTAACTAGAGTTCGCGTACATAGTGTATACTACAGAACATGTTGTAGAAAAAAATTAACTCAAATTATGCAAATGATGTCAGCTATAAAGCGGTAACACATAAGAGAAAAAAACTGTAAACACGTAGTAAGTAAACACTCAACGATGATAAAACAAATACAAACAAACACAAGCAATGCTTATACACCCATAATGCCAAAATAAGCCGATATAACTCCAAGTAATAAGCTTGAATTCTAAAAAAGTATTCCCAGCAGAGTCGTCAGAGCTGTCACACCCCCTTTTTACCCAAAAAAGATTAAGATTTTAAAGTTCAAAAGGGTTTTTATTATTGAGTGACAAAAATGAAGATTTGTTTTGAAAAGGATTCGTTTTACAATTAAATTCAGAGTCGCCACTTGGAATAATCGGGTGTACCAAGTCACCTTTGGAAATCCTTTTTCAAAATAGTTTTGACTCTAAAACTGATCTGCGAATAGAGATTCCAGCTAAGGAATTCTGTTGACCGAGGGGAAGATGTTAGTCACTCCTCAATCCCGTGGTTCTACCACGGTCACTTGGTGGATCATATTGGCTACATTTGACACTACGAATGTATAAACCAGACAAAACACATAAAACAATTAGACAAAAACAAAAATGAATCTCAAAATATAGTATACAGTCCAATTATATAGTCTTAAAAAAAATGCAGAAAATATAAACCTACGCTATTCTAAACTAATCCTAAACTATGATCCCATTCTTTACCCGATGCCTCGGGCCTTGATCAAGAACATCCTTTGAAGACATAATACGTCGGGGCATTCTCCGGTGAATAAATACATGAAACCTAGGGGCATTCCCCGGTTAAATGAATACACTTGAATCAGATGCGATAAACTAGAAAACACTCAACACACATTCCACATTCAAACATTCAATAAAATACTATTCCAAATTTTGCATACCCAAACCTACGTTTGCCTATCCGTTTCAACATATCATAATTCTATCATATTCCAGTAATATTCATGTTTATTCTGAATTAAACAAAAACAACAATAAACCAAATTTAATCTAAATTCACCTTCTTATCAATTTCTTAATTCCACCCCAAACAACCAATTTTACTTCTCAAAAAATATACCATTTCACCGTACAAACCATAATCAAGAGAACCAACTACAAATCAAATCAAACATCCAGCCATCACCAACAAGGATCAAACAACACACATATTCAATCCAAAACACCAAAAACATAGTAAACAATTAAAATAAAAGAGGGAAAGAGTAGAATTGGACCTTCCAATAATTGATTTTCGTTGATAATAATATTTAAGAAAACCTAGATTTGGAATCCCGAATAGAAACCTCAACAGCGAACAAACTCCAAACTCAATATCGAAAAATGGAAACCAGCTACTGATTCGATGACTTGAGCAAGACTAATAGAACTCCAAATAACGAATATTGATACCACCTAATCCTGAAAACCCCTAAAGCACGATATCAAAAATGAATTCCGAAGGCAGGCGAACCTGAAGCCCCCAAAATCTGACAAAAAATTGAAAACCCATAAAATCTGAACTCTGGTGAGATAATTGTGGTGAAAAATGATGGGAATAGGTCAGATTCCGGTGAACCAGTCGCCGAAACAGTCACCAACAACCACAGATTCGTTATTTCCCTTGATCGTTACTTCGTCTCAACTATTTTCATTTTTCCCCCTTTTTTGTGTGTTCATCCTCTATTTAAAATAAGAAGATAATGAATATCATCATCCCCATTTGCGTCTATCTTCTGTGCGTGAAGAAGGAGAAGTAGAAAAGGAATTGAGAAAAAAAATATATGTTTTTTATTTTCAAAAATGGCGTCTGTACGTTCGTGAAGAAGAAGAGAATATGGAGCCTCTTTTTTTCAGTGACTCCTCCATATTTTTCTTGTAATTGTACTCCCAAGAACTGTGTGGTTCCCCATCTGTATATGCGTGAATCAAGCAGAAGAAAAATGGAAGGAAAAAAGGCTTCCCCTTTGTGAAAGTGATACCCGTGTCAATATATCTTAATTGTGTGTGTATATATATTCCAGTCCATTTTTTATGTGTATATCTGTTAGTAGTGGGGACCACGTGGGGGTATATGGGTAGGGGTATGGGGTGGGGTAGGGTGTTAGGATAAGGTGTAAAATTAGTTAGGATAAGGAATATTAGGGATTAGAGATTTAATTTGTTAGGATTTGGTTATTATTTGTTTCCTTGTGGGGAAAGTGTAGAATGGGTGAGGATAAGTGGTAAGGTGATCTAAAAATGAATAAAATTAAACTTCAGGAGGGACTAAATTAGGTGTCTACACCATCGGTTCCCTCTCGTCCTCTTCAGGCTAATGTGATAAATATTGAGTTTCGTTAGTCGATTCATATGATTGCTTAGTTGGTAACTTCTCAGGCTGAGCGTGGTGCATCTTGTATTCTATCTTCTTAGGCCACAAGGAATTGACCAATTCAGGAGGTTGAGTCCTTCAACTTTTATGGGTATTAAGGTGGAGGAGGATCCTCAGGGTTTTCGAGATGAGATGGAAAATATTTTGAGGATTATGCATGCCAGAAATATGGAAGGGGTGGAGTTTGTTGCCTTCCAATTAAAGGATGTGGTGTACCAATGGTATGAGGAATGGGATGGGGCAAGGGGTGATATTGAGGAGTCATCTTTTTGGTAGGATTTCTCGAATTCTTTTCTGGACCACTTTTTTTCTCACGAGTTGAGGGAAGCAAAAGCAAAGGAATTTGTTAATTTGAAATAAGGGAAGACATCGGTCAAGGAGTATGCCTTGAAATTCCATCAGTTGTCTAGGTGTGCTCCAAAATTAGTGTCTGATATGAGGGACAAGATGAGAAAGTTCTCATCAAGATTGTCTCAGGATTTGATCCTTGAAAGCAATATGGTATTGCTGATCATAGACATGGATATTTCTAGGTTGGTTGTTCATATACAATAAGTAAAGTAGGAAAATAAAAAGCAAACAGATATAGGGGAAGGAAGGGTAAGAAGTTCAGGTTCTCTAAGAAGGGTGGACAATAACAAAATAGTTGGGATGGTGGTAAGTTGACAAAAAAGAAGTGAGGAAGTTTTGGTTCTTTCTCTACAGCTAGTGCTCCTTACCCAAAGTAGTCGGGTGGTAGGCATCATCATGGTGGAAATAACCTCCGGGCACAGGGTGCCCAATCTCAAGCGAGTGGGGCTTAGTCGGCCTTTTCATGTCCTACTTATAGGTTCTGTAGTCGGTTACATCAGGCTTCTGTGATGAGGGGAGGGATAGGTGTTTTTAATATGGTCAGCCATGCCATATACTTAGAAACTGTCTGATTGGTAAGGTTGCTTCAGGGGAAAACAAGGTTCTGGTTGCCTCTTCATCTGTTTCTGCACCAAAGGATGCTATTTTTGCATTTGTTTCTACTACTAGTACTGCCACAAGCCGAAATCGGTTATATGCACTCGCTGCCCAATAGGACTCCAAGGCATCACCTAATGTCATGACTAGTATGTTGTAACTCTTTTCTCGGGATGTTTATTGTTTACTTAATCTGAGGTTTTTTATCTTATGTGACCTTATTTGTGGCTGTATATTTTGGTTTTGATCCCGAGGTTATTTGGATCTTTTTTCTATTTCTACCTGGTAGGTGACTCTGTGGTTGCCAAAAGAGTCTATACGGGGTGTGTGGTATCTTTTGATAGCAAGGAGATTTTGGTGGATTTGTTTAAATTATATATGGTGGATTTTGAAGTTATTCTAGGGATGGATTGGTTACATTCAAGATATGCGTCCTTAGATTATCGAACTCGTAAGGCTATCTTTAGGTTTCCTAGTGAGCCAGTTAATGAATGAGAGGGTGGTTCCATAGCTCCTTAGGTAAGGTTTATATCATATCTTAGAGCTCAGCGATTGGTATCCAAAGGGTGTCTCTATCATTTGGTCCAAATTAAATACTCTAACTCAGAAAGTCTTTCTTAGCATTCGGTTCTCGTAGTGAATAAGTTTCATGAGGTCTTTTCGGATGATCTTCCTGGTGGTACTTTGAATAGGGAGATTGAGTTTGGGATTGATTTGGTTCTGGACACTCGCCCAATATATATTCCTCCTTATAGAATAGCTCAGACTGAGTTGGGGGAACTCAAGGAGCAACTTAAGGATCTTTTGGATAAGGGTTCTATCCATTCTAATGTATCCCCATGGGGTGCACTGATGTTATTCGTTTGGAAGAAGGATGGTTCCCTTTGGATGTGTATTGACTATCAACAATTGAATAAGGTAACGATTAAGAACAAATATCCTCTTCCAAGAATAGATGGTTTCTTAGATTAGTTGCAAGGTGCCAAATTCTTCTATAAGATTGATCTACGGTTTGGGTATCATCATCTTAATATTGGGGAGGGGTATATCCTTAAGACAGCTTTTCGTACCCGGTTTGGGCACTTTGAGTTCTTGGTTATGTCATTTGGTTTGACCAATGGCCCGACGACATTTATGGATTTAATAAATAGGGTTTTCTATCAATTTTTGGATCTGTTTTTCATTATGTTCATTAACGATATTTTGGTGTACTCTAAGAGTAAGGTGGATCATGTCAATCACCTCTGTGTTTTGTTATAGACCTTGAAAGAGCAGTAGTTGTATGCCAAGTTTTCAAAATGTGAATTCTTGTTGAACATTCACTTTTGGGGGTTATTTTATTTCTAGTGAAGGAATCATAGTGGATCCTTAAAAGGTTACAGTGGTTAGGAAGTGGCTTAGACCCATGACTCCAACTGATATTCGGAGCTTCTTAGGTTTAGCTGGTAGTATAGGAGGTGTGTGGAGAGTTTTCTTACTATAGCTGCCCCATTGAGTAAGTCGAATCAGAAGGAGGTAAAGTTTTCTTGGTCGGATGCTTGTGAGGGTAGTTTCGAGAAGCTGAAGGATAATCTAACTTCAGCTCCAATTTTGAACTTGCCTGAAAGCAATGAGGGGTTTGTGGTTTTTTGTGATACGTCTTGGGTGGGACTTGGTTGTGTTTTGATACAGTATGGGAAGGTGATAGCCTATTCTTCTAGGCAATTGAATGTACATGAGAGGAACTATCCTACTCATGATTTAGAGCTTTTAGCGGTGGTGTTTTCATTGAAAATTTGGCGGCACTATTTGTATAGAGTACATGTGGATGTTTTTTCTAATCATAAGAGTCTACAATATGTATTCACTCAGAAATAACTTAATTTCTGGTAGAAGAGATGATTTGGGCTTCTCAAGGACTATGATATGAGTCTTCACTACCACCCAGGTAAAGCTAACATTGTTGATGAAGCTCTTAGCAGGTTGTCCATGGGGATTTTAGCTCATGTGGATAAGGAGAAGCAGGAATTGGTGAAGGATATTCACCGCTTGGCTAATCTAGGAGTTTGTCTTTTGGACTTCGAGGATGGTGGTATATTGGTATAGGAAGTGGTTTGTTTGTCTCTTAGTGCAGAGATCAAGGAGAATCAAATGCTAGATCCTATCTTGATGAAGATCAAGGGTGATGTAGATGGGAAAAAGGTGATGGTACCTTATGCTACTAAGGGAGGTTATATGTTCCTGACATGGATGGTTTGTGCGGGAGGGTATTAGTTGAGGCACATGAATTGCGCTATGTTAATCATCCACGATTGATAAAAATATATCATGACCTCAAGGAGATGTATTAGTAGATTGGTATGAAGAGGGACATGGCAGATTTTATAGCCAAATGCATGGTGTGTCAACAAATAAAAGTTGAGCACTTGAGCCCGGAAAATTGTATCAAGAAATGGAATTGCCGGAATGAAAATGGGAGGTTATCAATATGGATTTCATCACCGGTTTTCCTTGTTCTCGAAAATGATTTGATTCGATTTGGTTCATCGTGGATAGGATGACAAAGTTGGCTCACTTCTTACCAGTGAGGACTAACTTTTCAACTAAGGATTATGCGGGGTTGTATCCTCAGAAGATTGTAAAGCTACATGGGGTAACTATTTCAATTATCTCAGATCATGATACATAATTTTCATCTCACTTTTGGCAGTTGTTCCAGAAAAGGTTGGGGACTAAGGTTATTCTGAGTAGTGCTTTTCACCAGCAGATGGATGGGCAAGCAGAGAGGACTATTTAGACGATGGAAGAAATGCTTCGTGCTTGTGTGATTGACTATAGTGGTAATTGGGTTGAGCATCTACCTCTTGTGGAGTTTTCTTACAATAATATCTATCACTATAGCAATGGGATGGCTTTTTTTAGGCATTGTATGGTAGGAGGTGTAGATCTCCTATTGGGTGGTTTGAGCTTGGTGAGGCAGATATATTTGGCTCAAATTTGATTTATCAGGCTATGGATAAGGTGATTTGGGATAGTCTTAAGGCTGCCCAAAGTCACCAAAAGTTCTATGCGAATGTAAAGCATAGAGACTTGGAGTTTAAGGTCGGGATGGAGTATTCCTAAAGGTGTCTCCCATGAAAGGAGTGATGTGGTTTGGGAAAAAGGGGAAGCTTAGCCCCTAGTATGTTGGTCCTTATGTGGTTTTGAAGAGGGTTGGTAATGTTGCGTATGAATTGGAGCTACTTTTAAGTTTGATCTCTATTCACTAGTATTCCATGTCTCTATGTTGAAAAGGTGTATAGGTGATCCTTCATCGGTTGTTCCTTTAGAAGGATTGGGTATCTTGGATTTTCTTTCTTATGAAGAGATCTCGATTGAGATCTTGGATCAGTAGGTTAATCTGTTGTGGACCAAGGATGTGTCCTCAGTTAAGGTTCTATGGTGGAACTATAGGGTGGAAAAGACTACTTGGGAAGCAGAAGAGGACATGAAGTCCAAGTATCCGCATTTGTTTTCGGCTCTGGATATTCATGCGGAAGATATGGGTTCTTGATCATATCTTTGTTTTCTATATTTGTAAAGGTAAGAGTAGAGGCATCTAGGGATGTAAATCATGCTTGTACTACCTTGTTCGTCATTCGAGGATGAATAATCGTAGTGGCGGGGACTGAAATACCCTGGGTTGTTGACCTTAGAAATTTTCAAGGTTTTGAACTTTCTGGACAACATACGACTCATCATACTAGTTGTATGGTGTGGGTACAGGTCAGGTAACCAAGTCATATGTTGTCTAGTGTAAAGTGATGTTGGGTGGTTGAGTTTCTAGTATGGGTACGAGTTGTATGGTTGGTGATGGGTCATTGGGTTAGGTTTTTCTTTACTTAATTTGAAACATATTAACTTACTTGGATCTGAGTATGAGTGGCTCACCATGAGTCGTGAGGATAGGGTATGAGTGGTATGGTTCAAATCGTATGTTGGACATTATCCAATCCCTCTTGATTCTGTTATGGGTACGAGTTGAGGGTACTGTTCGTATGTTTGGGCACGATTTGGCTTGGGTGGTTGTATGTTGGACATTATTAGGGATCTAAATAATGCCTAGGGTATGAGTGGTGGGTACCACTTATATGGTAGGATACGATTTGGGTGGTAGAGTTGTACCCTCCTGTGGGAGTTTTATGCAGTTTAAGTTAGGGATAATCTAGACATTTCACATCTTAACCTCTTAAGGCCCCATGACTTATAACTCTTTTGGGACTTCATTTACCCTAATATTCTAATCTTAAACACTTAGAAACTCTCTCAAATTCTCTCAAAGGCTCTTGGGTCAAGAAAGGCTAGGGTTTCATCAATAGGATCAATTTGGGGCTTATAAGAGTAATTTCTCTCTGTCATCTTCGTAATCTAAGGCATGTACTCCTCCCCCATTGTTAGTTCCAACTAAAGGCATGTTTTATGAATTGTTTTCATGGCATAAATGTTGTATGGTTTTGGGTTTTCAATTATATGTTGGGGTTTGGGTTATAATAGTTGGTTATGGTTTTCCCATGTCTTTTACTTATGGTTTTCATATTATAATGATGGTTTGAACACTTGGTTGCATGGGAATGGTTAATTGGTAATTGGTTTTGGTTTTGGAAACTATATTCCCCCAACATGTTTGATAAAATGCCTAAGAGAATGTTTTTACTATATTGTTAGAATTTTAATAGATCTATTGCATGGTACAACTTGGTAATGGAACCCTAAATGATATAAATGGTTTAAATGGTTAGGAATGGTTAAATGTTAAGGTCTTGATGGTTATGGTTGGTCTAATTAAAAGTCTTGTGGGGTACAAGGGAATGCCCCAAGCAACAATAATGAACATCTTGTGGGGTACATGGGATTCCCCAAATAAACTTGATAATGCACTTTATGGGTACATTGGAATCCCTTTACTTAAAAAAAATGTCTAAGGATATTTCTTGCAAGCTATAGTCGGTATGACGATACCACTACTTATAGCCTTGGTTAATAATAAATAGAATAGTGGTTTAGGTTATGTGGTAATGGTTTTAATTGGGCATTAATGGTGGGGTATGATAGCTAACCGTGAAGGTTTGAGTCCAGTGGATGGACATTGAAAACTCATGTTTGGCGACATGAGGATTGGTCATGGAAACCATACATGATATTACGAGGTACATAGGAATCCCTTAAGTACACATGTACATATGTATCATGGAGAGCGAAGGGTACTCGAGAATTCTATACTCCTATGATATCTCTGGTTTGTGTGGCTACATGCATCAGGGCGCATTCAGGGTGGAACCATATAGCCTGTGGGTGGTTCTAGGACGGTTAAGCTACACATACCCAGGTTAATGGTTTTAAAGTCATGCTAAACCTGGTTCCCTTTCCCGGCATAGATATGTATATATATATATATATATGTGGTTGTGAATGCATATTGTTGGTTTACTTGGTTTTAAAGGTTGGAATTATGTTATCCTTATCTTGAGTACTTGCTAGCATTCACCCGCAAACCCATCTTTGGGCAGTTGTATCCCCACGCGATACAGGAACTGACTATTTTACTCATCTTGCATAGTGATCAGATTCGGGATCAGCTCGGTTGGATTGAAGTGGTGAACTTTCATATTTTGAAAGGCTCCATTTCATATCATGGATGTATTTACATACTTTGATTATTTCATGGAGATTGGTTTTGTCTATGGTTGGGGGATTGTACCAACTGAATATTATTTTACTTTTGGTTAGAGGCTTTGTAGGACTACTATGGGTTGGTATGGGCGGTGCCGGTATTGGTGTCAAACCTAGTATTGACATTGGTATTAAGGCTGACACCGGTGAACAAAATTTCATTTATAATTGTTCCATTTTGTTTTGGATTATATAAATATTTAAATTTGGAACTCATTTGGTATGGGATATATGGACTGGTTATGGTGTGGTTATTAGTTGGACTTGTTTGGGTTGGTCATGGTTATAGACCTATCCCAGAGTCTGGAATTGTACAACACGCTATCTTGTTATATGTTCGAAATTCATCTGACTCAGGTACATAACGGTTGGTTGGGTTGGGTATCGAGGGTGGTCTCCGGTCCTGATTGGATTTGGGATGCCCATTACGACAAGGCCCTGGTTTGGGTCGTGTCAGCCTTGTAGCCTCTCCCTTATGAGTGTGGCGCGCTACACACCCTAAAAAGAGACTCTACTCGACACGGCTTTGTGGACTCCCCAGTGATCATGAACCTAGGGTTCTGATACCAAACTGACATGACCCGAACTAGAGCCTAGTCGTGTTGGGTGCCTCAATCCCAACCGGGATCGGAGACCACCCCAATACCCAACCATAACAGCCCTACACCATAAGTTAAATAAATTCTGATTTTTAAATAACATAACAAAATAAAACAATCATAAATCAAATACAATCAAACAGTATCATCCCCAATACCAAGGCTGACACCAATACCGACACAGCCCATACCAACCCAAAGTAGTCTCACAAAGCCTCTAACTGAAAACAAAGAACATCCGATTGGGATATACCCTCGACCATAGACCAAACCAAAGTCTAGTAAATAACCAAAAGTATGACAAGACAACTATAGCATGAAATGGATTCTTCTGGAGGATGGAAGCTCACCACTTCAATCTGACTTTAAGATGTCACCGAATCAAAGATCAATGAGCAGGAAGAGTAGTATGGTCAAATCCTGCATCGCATGGGGATAAAGCCGCCCGAAGATGTGTTAGTGCATGAATGCTAGAATGTACTCAAGAATAAGGATAAAATAATGCCAGTAATCAAAATCAGAGTAAATAACCATGTGAAATCACATACATATATACATATAAAAACCATGTCGGGAATAGAAACGGGGTTTAGCATGCATTTAAAATCTTTAACCTAGGTTTGTGTAGATTAACCTTCCTAAGACCACCCACGGGCTATATGGATCCAGTGTTACTCCCTAAACGAGCCCCAGTGCGTTTAGCCTCACGAACCAGAGATATCATAAGGGTCGGGGATTCTCGTGTACCCTTCACCCTCCATGATACATATATAAAAGTATAACTTAGGGGATTCACGTGTACCCCACAAGTATATGGTCACCATGAACAACCCTCATGTCAGCAAATATGAGTTTTCAGTGTTCATTCATTGAACTCACACCTTCACGGTTAGCTATCACAATCCATCATTATTTCCCAATTTAAACCATTAGCACACAACCAAACCACCTATTCCATGTGTTAAAAACCAAGGCATTATGAAGTGGTATCGACATTTCGACTATAGTTTGCAAGAAAAGTCATTAGCCAAACCTTAGGAGATTCCCATGTACCCTACATGATTTCCAATTTGCCAAAATCATGGCCACCAAGGCCTTACCAAATCATTTAAAACTATTTAAGCCACTTAGGGTTCCATCACCATATTATGCAATGCAAGGTTTTCAATAAAGGTGCAACTATGTAACAAAACCATCCTCATGGGAATTTTATCAAACACGTTAAGGGCATATAGTTTCCAAAACCAAAACCAAGAACCAATTGACCATTCCCATGAAACCACATGTTCAATTCCACAATTTTAAAATACAAATAATAAGAAAAACATGGAAAAACAATATTCATCCATTAAAAAACAAAACCCCCCAACATACAATTCAAAACCAAACAATACTCACAATTAAATCATGAAAACCATTCATTAAAACATGAATTTAGTTGAACTAACAATGAGGAAAGAGTAACATGCCTTATATACGAAGGAAGACGGAGATATTTGCTCTTGAAAGACTTTAATTGATCGTATTAAAGAAACCCTAGCCTATTTCTTGAACCAAAAATTTGAGAGAGATTTGAGAGTGTTAAAGTAATTTATATTTAGGATAATAGGATAAATAAAGTCCTAAAAGTGTTTTAAGTCATGGTCTCATGAGGGGTTAAGAGGGGAAATGTCCAGAATACCCCCAACTTAAACTGTATAAATTCTCGCAGGAGGGTATGACTACACCTCCCAAACCATACCCTAACATACAGTGGTACCCACCACTCATACCCTAGGCAGCAACTTTGTCTCCAACACTGACCAATATACAACCATAAAGGCCAAATCATACCCAAGCATATGAAAAGTACCTTATAACCATACCATAGTCAATCTAGAATCATCTAGACCAGACATAAGACATCATACAGTTGGCACTATACTTCTAGTACACTAACATACAACTAGTATGATGTCCATTCGTACCTGGGATAAAAACTAACCAAACCTCACTGATCAACATAAGAGTTGAGGTCCCAAAACCATTCCCTATCATACGACAAGTTACCCCAAGTCGTATGATGTTCTGAAGCTCAAACTCAAAAAAAATTCTAAGGATCGAAACCAAGGGTGTTTCACATTTATTATTAATATAATATATTAGTATGGGCATGAGCATGTGTATACAAATGGTATGAACATTCCACACATTTCTGAGCTCAATATGATTATTAGCATAGTCAATAACAAGCCATGGTTATACTTTCTAGAATCTTCTTTATTAGGCATGTTTCATAATACTAGCACAAAGGGGTTCTTCGGCACAAGCATAAGTTTAGTCACTAGGCTTGAACATAATATGAATTATAAAATAATCAAGACTCAATAGTAAACTTAGCCAATTGATTAAGTGATAGCATAATCACGGATTCAACTTACAAGACTACCCATTGCTATTCAAGTGGTGACAATAAGGTCATAATCAAACATTCACATTATTTCAAAAGTCAATCATCATGAATAAACCATCTACCGGGTTTAACCATCAGATTTTAAAAGCATAATCTAGGCGTTGAACAAATATCTAGGTCACTAACAATTTACATAATCCAAGCTTAATGCAATCCCGTACGCTTCTAACATCCCAAAATATCCATTCAATTCTAAATTTTATCCGGGACTAGACTAATTCATCTACATCATGTCTTAGAGGTTTAACAGCCCATACTGGTTCTATGGTATAACTCTTCCTTAAGTATTACTCTTAGTTCATTCAAGGAATCTACAACAAATTTCACAACTAAACATATCTAAGGTCAAATTACTCTTAGTGTGTGTGAATAAGGTCACTCCCATCTAATTAAAACAACTAGAGCATTCTCATACTATTCATGAGATAACAAGTCCTACTAGCCAAGGTTCTAATTATAAGTCAATCACGACACTATACAAGTTCAATAGTTTAAGTAGTTCAACTAATCCCAAGTATACCATTTATCATACCAATGCCAAAAACTCATCCCAATCTCAATAAGATATCAAAATCATACTGTAATAAAGTTCAATCGAACAAAAGTAAGCCTAACCTACCTTGAATCCAAATATAGCTCACGAACTAACAATCTTTGCTTTCCCTTTCCTTGAAGCTTCTCCAAGGATCCACGCTATCAAAAATATTATCTATGCATTATTAAGAGAACAACAACACTCATATTTTACCATTGTGCTTCGAATCTAAAACGACACCAAAAAAAAACTCAAATGGGTCCCACATTTGAAAATTAAGTTTTCGAGACCAACCCAACGTTCAAATACCATTAGGAAGTTAAATCCCTCAAATAATTTATGCAAAACAATCATATTATGGGATAAAATCAAGCCTCAATCCATTTGGGGTTTTGGTCAAAAATTCAAGAAATTGGAGCATGAAATGGAAGAATTCTTACCTCAAATCTATAATTAATCACAAATAAAAATGTTAAACAAGCTTCTAATTCATCCCCAAGAGTCCATTTGAAGATACCAAGTCTTTCTAGTTCTACTAGGGTTCAAAAGGAAGTCAATAATGCCAAAAATTCAACCAAAAGGGCCTTTTTATATGAGCTTATATGGGGCCCGCAAGGTCAAAACTTATTTTTGACCTCTCGGACTCATTCAGACTCCATTTTTTGCAAACGAACTATGTAACCCCACTAATTTTGATATTTTGAATGCATTGGTAAATTTGAATTTTTTATTCAAGGTCATTTTGGCCACTTGTGGGTCCTAAACCCATATCTTCCAATTTACTTTTCGACCAATGGATCGAAATAAGCTCGGGTGCAGTGGGACCCAAATCAAGGGTCTACTTAGACTAAAATAAATATTTCAGATCTCCTGGCGCAGTCAGAATTCGTATCTAAAATTATTTTACTGGATTTTTCGCTCGACAGCTATTTATGATCGGCGAAAGTTTTAAAATGGGAAATTGGCTCTAAAAAGCAAACGAACTACCCGGCAACCGAACTATCAGTTTCAAAAAGTCATAAATGGCCTGTGTTATCTATGTAAAATCTCTAATGGTGAAAATAAGTGGGAATACGAAAAATAACCTGAAGGGTCATTACAATAAGTTTCTTGTAACTTGTACCATTATTCTACCTCTTTATGTATGGTAACTCATATAACATATATAAACTTTAAAGCATTCATATTCCTTACTTAATATCCCTTACTTCATCATTTACTAGATGGAAGAAAACTACACCTATATAAAGGGTATTTTCTTTCTTGTGATAAAGAGATGAATTATAGTATATTGTACAAAATATGTTAAGTGTGAAAAATATTATTATGTGTAGTAGTAAAAGAGAGAGTTGAGACATAGAAAATATTCTAAGTTTTCAACTATATTCACTGTACAAAAGAGAGTAACTATATTAGTGAAAGAGAGAGTTGAGACAAAGAAAATTTCTATGTCTATAGCTATATTCACAATACAAAAATGAGTTTTAATATGTTGAAGGAAGGTGTTTTTGTGGTAGAGCTTTGAACTCTTCAACTAATTCGGAGTTGTTTGAGTTGTACATCATTGATAAGTTGTTGTATTTTAGAAGGGCATGCCAAGAGATATATTTCTAGATCAGTATCGATTATGACGCAGTAGGCTTGAATCTCCATAAAGAGATAGAAATATATGCGTCTCAACTAAGAAGAAGATTATTTTGTTTTCTTCATTTTTGTTGATTTTATTATTTCAACTATAATTTAATGTAATTGTGGTATATTACACCAATAATTTTAGGGAGATTCATGATTTTGTTATAGTTTGAAAAATCGCGGATATCAAGATAAGAGATCTCAAAAGATGGACGGTAAGAGATAGCCAAGTAAGTATTTTTCTACTTCTCCAACTCAAGCGGAGGATAGGTAAAAGAATTTCTTCTACTTCTTGCGGAAGAAAGATAAAAAACCTTCTACCTAATATTTTTAATGAATAAAGTGATACTACTTTTCATAAACATAAAATGATATTCGAATTCTTGAAATAGTGGGGGCTAATGAAATGAGAAAAAATATCATCATGAAAATGTAATGGTTGCATTTTTTGAGAACATGTTTACAAAAAAAGTATTATATGTTACTTGGAATAAATCACATGTTACTATTTGCATATGACTGGATGTCTTTAAATTTGGCTCTAACATGTTAACAAAGAAAGGATAAAAAAAATATTGAGTAGCCATTTGACTTTAAATATTTGGGTGAGATAAATTTTATTTTAGGAATGAAAAATACCTAAATCATGTGATGAACTTTTCTTTGACATATTACATTATGGTGAAAAAAAAATTGTGAAATATATTTTCTTGATTGTATGAGCCATGCAACTCCTTTTGATTCAAATATGTAAAATTTGTGTGACAAATGAAAAAGGATTTGTTACTCTAATAAAAAAAAATGAGCTATGTGATTAATTGAACTTATCTTGATAATGTGTATGCTCTAAAAGTACTTAGCAGATACAAGCAAATCAGGTACATTTACTTACTACGAAGTTGAGGCTTGTTTTATAGAGAAAAAATATTCTGCTAAAATATTTTTTGATGCAATGAAAAAAAATTGGTGTTATTTATTAAAATGAAAAAAAAATTATTATTTGTTAAATCTATTATGGAGGTTGAACTAATTTTTTTAATTTCAACTAGTAAAAAAGTGAATTGATCAATCACTTTATTTTAAAAAATTGATTTCTCTAGTTTTGACTTATTGTGATAGCACCAATACTTTTTGTAGAATTTGCAGTTGTTATTATAACAGTAAATTCATATCCATGAGGTGAAAATAATATTTTAATATAATATTTGCAAATGGTACTAAAATATGGAGTTGTTAAATTTTGTGATAACTTTACAAATGAACTTGACAAGGCCTTGGCAAGATAAAGGGTCTGAAACGCATTGAGGGGGAGGAAGGACGCCTATAAATAAATCATGAGTCATATATGGGAAAATCCAACCTGGGAACTAGAGATTCTATAACCAGGTTCAATGGAAAGAACGAATCATATGATGAGTTGGTATGGGATGCACTATTTTTAATCTTTCCTATGATGTGAGTGAATTTTGTCCTGTAATGATTTGTGAAGGTTGAGTCTAAGAAATCTTAATGAATTTTATATCTCGTATTAGTGGGGTGTCGAAACTACAGGAAAACCCTTGACAAATTTCACCTATGTGAGTGCGGACGTAGGCTACTTTCTATGTGAATTGAGCTTATTCTCAAAAACACTCATGAAAAATAGAGCTAGTACATAGTCGTAATGTGTTGGCTATTAAAGCTTATGTCAACACCTTGATTGTTGTGTGTAAGAAGTGATACTTTATTTTTCTTAAGCAGTCATAGTTTAAGTCTGAGACCACTACTGACTTTGGAGTAAAGGTACTATTTTACTAAGTGGAGGTTCAATGCAGAGCACACCTTCATTATACACAATAGTCTCCCTTCAACTAAATTGGTGAACTCTCTTATTTGAATATTAAAATGAGTGGGGGAATGTTGATGCATTTTAATATTAAAATTAAATTGCATGATAATTTATGGACATTATAAAGTAAAAAAAGTGGTGACCATTAGTTTGTGATAACTCTTGTAAAATCTCACTTTATTCATCCATAATTTTACCACTTAATATCTCTCTACTCTCATTATTTTGGTGTCTTTAATCTTGTGAGTTACTGATAAAAATGTGGTCATAAGCTTCTTGTAAATTCTATCATTATTCTACCTCTTTATGTATTGTAACTCATATAATATATATAACCTCTAAGGCATTCATCTTTATTACTTAATATCCACTACTTTCTCATTTACTAGATGGAAGAAATACTACACCTATATGAAGGGTGTTTTCCTCCTTGTGATAAAGAGATGAGATGTAGTGTATTTCAAGTACAAGAAAATATGATAAGTGTGAAAAAATATTATTAGATGTAGTAGTGAAAGAGAAAGATGAGACGTCGAAAATATTCTAAGTCTTCAATTATATTTACTGTACAAAAGAGAGTAACTAAATTAGTGAAACAGAGAGTTGAGATAAAGAAAATATTCTAAGTCTACAACAATATTCACTATACAAAAGAGAGTTTTAATATGTTGAAGGAAGGTATTTTTGTGGTGGAGCTTTGAACTTTTCAACTAATCCGGAGTTGCTTGAGTTGTACATCGTTGATGGGCCATTGTATCCTGGAGGGGACAAGTCAAGAGATATATTGTTGGATCGATGTTGATTATGCCTCAGTGGGCTTGAATCTCCTTAAAGTTAGCAAGATATACACGCCTCAGCTAAAAAGAAGATTATTTTATTTTCTTCATTTTTATTGATGTTATAATTTCAACTATAATTTAATATAATTTTAATATATTACACCAACAAAACTTAGTTACTGTAATGTTCAAAGTTTTTAACAAGTTTTACTGACATACAAATTACTAATGAGCCTATTGAGATTGCAGGGAAGGAATAGATCTTGTAAGGCATGCAAATGCTTGGTATCAATACAAACTTTCAAATGCTTGATATCAATACAAATTTTCCGCTGGATGCATATATTCGAATTTAGTAAAATTTCAATATAAATATTGAGTAACGAAAAAGAAATCAAAAAAATAACTCTACGGTCCACCATATACATTGTAGTATACTAAGTGTAAGAACCCACGCCAGTGCGGGCCCAATAATTCAATTGGAAAGAATGCATTGATTTTATGACATACTAAGAACTTGTACGCATGAGTTTATTAGTGTTATAACCATGGTAAATAAGCTCCGCTCATACCACGATCATGCGCGTCTACATTTTACTTGCACCTTCAGAAGTCAAGTTGTGCACATGAACTAAACAAGCCAAATCCACGGCTACCATAGTAAACACAAGAAAAACTTATCATCTTACAGAAACAATGAGGTTAGCTATCAATTGACTCAGGAAAACATTTGTAGGAGTAAGGCCCAAAAAGTTGATTCTTCTCGGTCTTTATTATTATGAGTGGTCTTAAGAAAGACGCAGTTTACTTTTAATTTAAAATCAACTTTGAAATACCCTGATAGACAACAACGTGAAAATCAAACTTTATGTTATGTAGGGAAAGCAGAAGTGTAGCGACTACCTGATGAAGGATCATTAGGCAACAACATTGGAGCACCTGCAGATGGAACAAGTATATAAAAAGTTACAACTTCGACTTTCATGGACTTAATATCATCCTACATCCATAGGAAATGGTATAAAATTAAAGCACAAGATCATATATTCTCTTCACTTTGTCACATGCTAATGAACTAAAAATTAGAGAAGGGGAAAAATCAAACCTGCTCACATGAGAAAATGGCTGGAAACATGGCAGTGACAAGACTATTAAGAGAGGTATATGATCTTGTATCTATATGGCGATTTACAATAATATGACCCTGTAGATTATAAAAAACTTTCTGTAATAGAGTCATCTGCAGGAGGTCCTTTCCTATCGACAATAAAAGTTAACTATGTACCTTTGGATTGATGCTGAAGATTTTCCCTTTAGGTACTCCAACCTTGAGGTAGTTGATCTCATCTGTCTGTTTGTTTTCAAAACCAGCGTAAAAGGGAAAGGGATTCTTATTGGAAGGGAACAATACTTTTATATCTTGCAAACTTGAAAGTTAACAGGTTATTGATCTGCACTTGTAGCCATAGATAGATACATATGATCAAAATTAGTAACTTTATCTTCTAAAAAAACAGTAATTCCTCAAGAATTTGTTCTATTTCAATATTCCTTGCCCGTGATGTTTACCAAAGTTTCACGCTCTCTCTTTTAGCTACTATATCCATCTTGTAATTTATTTATTTCATTAAATATATTGGATGTCTTCAGTCAAGGGTCTATCAGGAAAAAGTTTTCTACCCCACAAAGGTAGGAATAAGATTTGAATGCACTCCACTCTCTCGAGAACCTACTTGTGGAACCACACTGGGTATGTTATTTTTGGATTAAACATATTTTGATGTTTCTGCACGGCCATATTTAAGTGTGGCATGCCAAACAACCTAACTTCCACCCACCTTGAATAGCAGAAAGATTAGTTAAATAGTAACCAAATTTTAGTGTATCAAGCAAGCTATTTTTACATATTGAGCATTTGAAATTTGCCAGTGTAAACAGTGAGTCTTCATGCATCAAATTTCAAAAGCGCTAAATACCGATCTATTTCACTTGCTTTGGTTGTATACTGTTTACAAGCCATAACTCATTTAAGCTAGCCAAAAAGAAAGATTGACTAAAAGTATCATCGAGTTGTGTTTATTTCAGTTAAAAGACAAAAGCATTATGCCATTACAAATCAACAAAGCAATAATCTGAAAGCCTCCCCAGTCTGATGGCCTTAGCAGACGTACAAAACTGCTTTTACTTAAAATGGCAAAAGTTCTATTACAAACAAAGTAAGCAAATCAAGAAACTGACCTCTAAGCAAGCTATTTTGAATTCATAAGGAACTCTTTTAATCACAGCAAAAAGTAAAAGGGTATATGCATCTCTCAGCCATAATATTAGCAAAATTCAGAGAGCTTCTTAATATTTTAATACTCTACAAGCACGGAGAAATTTAAATGCAGAAGAAAATGGTTTCTTTCAGATTTTAAGTCCATGAGCATCCAACAATGCCTTTTTGCATGAAACCAGCAGCCACTGAACCAGTATTGCTTTCTGTATTCTAAATGCGTGTTACTACTGATATGAGTCATGTTACTGGAAATGCCATCGATCTTTCCTTTTCAATTGCAGAGTATATTTTGACCCTCTAAAACAAGGAAAAAAATAAATCTTCTTTAAATAACGTACAAGAATCTATAAACTTATTTGAAAAAAGTACGCAAAGCTACAACTTTTAACAACATTATAACAACTGAAAGAACCAACAAAAATAAAAAGGTCCAAAAAACCAACCTGAGATACCAGTAGTACCATCAAAATCCCAAGCAACACCTTAAATACCAATCGATGAACACAAACTATCAGATCTCTTAAGTCCCGTAACAGTCAATTGTTATGTACAAGAACAAGAAAGTTGGCATGAACTCAGCAATACCAGCCCTATAAAAGGATCATGTTGACAACTCCCCTGGTTTAAACAATGGTGTTGGTAGTGGCTCTTTGTAATCTATGTCTGTTTGTGTTGTTGCACCTAATGGTTGTGTTTATTTTAACTTATTAGCTCTAATCTTGATATTTTCTTCCTTGTTTTCTGCCATTTTTTCACACACACATACAGAAACTTAAACTTTAATAACTTTTTTTGCTTTGTTTGAGTTAAGAGTGTATAGTTCAAGAACTGAGTTTGGTACTGAGATAATATTGGGTTGTGGTTGTTTTATAGAGGAGAACTCATTATTAATGCAAATTAAAAGCAGAGTCTTCTTATACCTTCTAGTAAGAAACCAAAAAAAAAATGAAAAACTGTCACTAATGCTTTTTATGTAAAAGTTTGTTCCCCAATGATAAAAGAGAAGAAAAGCAGTGGCAAATTATGTTGATTGGAGACTCCAAAAATATCAGCAGGTGTGTGTTGAATTTTTCGAAAGTAGTGACAAGAGCGGTAAACAATGCAGCACACTTGTACAAAAAGAAATATAACTTCTAAAAGGCCAAAATTTTACCAACTCGGGAACTAAAGAATTCTGGGGAGAAAGCAATACCTCAGTGGAAATGACTGTGATAATGCACTCTTTTTCATGAGAAACCCTTTAACACTTTTAATCGAAGCTTCTTTTTTGCCAATAATACAACCAATATTGTTAGTAGGACACAGCACTGTAATAATTAATTCTTTAGTTTGAGAGGCACCAATATAAGCAAAGTGATCTATAAAAATAGCATGAATATATTTATAACAAAGCTTTTTGAATGATTTAATTGTACACAACATTATAAGTCAATTGATCATCATCATTGTCTGATGTAGGTGGCCTGATCAATATTTTTATACAGTTGGAACATTTTGCTCTCGACAAAGCAACATATAATTGACTGTGAGAAAAATCTGGTTCACGTAAATAAATACCAACATAATCTAATGTTTGTCCTTGTGCTTTATTTATTGTCATAGCAAAAAAAATGTATTGGAAATTGTATTTTTTTAAAGGGAACAAGCACTTTTTCATCCTCTGACGATTGTAATGGTATTCTAGGTATGAATACATGTTTATCTTTAAAATCATCACTTGCAATTTTATAACTTATAACATACTTTTTAAAATCGCAACATACCAATCGTGTTCTGTTACATAAACCTTCAGAAGGGTTTAAATTTCTTAATAATATAACAAGACAATTTTGTTTCAATATTAATTTGTGTGGAGGTAAGCCAGGAAGGTTTATAGTGTGCAAAAAATCTTCAAATTGAATTTGATCATTTGGTTCAATTGTTTCATCAGTAGCAATGAATATTTTAGCATTTGTTGGAAATTGACTTATGAGTATATTAATTATTTCATCAACAAAGTCATTCTTTGTAGTCAAGATAACTCGAGAGGTCATAAAAGAAGAATCATTAAAAGAGGTATGTAAGTTTGGATATATTATTTTGAATAAGAGATCTAATGATTCTTTTTCAGTAGTGAAAGAAACAATAAACTGCTTCGCAATTTCTATTTTGTTGTTGATATTTATTTTTTCTTTTCCATTTCCAATTCTCATTAGGTATTCACAAAAAGCAAGATCAGTTTTAGCACGCATATTTTCTGATAGTCTTAATTTTTTTAGTTTATTCCAAATTTGAAAATTTAATATGCTTTCAGAAATAAAGTCTTCCTTCTTTCCACTTCGAACAACAGGAAGTGTTTGTCTAAAATAACCACCAAATACTAAAACTTTTCCATCAAATAGCATGTTTATGTCTGTTAAGTCTTTCATAAGCGAATCAAACGCTTCAATCATGTTATTTTTGGACATTGATACTTCCTCCCATACAATTAATTTTGCATCACAAATTAAAGATGCGAGGGAGCTTTGCTTACTGAAATTCTATGAGAATTGCTCATCAATATTAATAGGAATTTTGAAGCGTGAAAAAGCCGTTCGTCCTCCGAGAAGAATTGAGGCTGCAACACCAGAGGTTGCTGTTGCCAAAGCTATAAGTCCTGTGAATCTTACAATGGCTAGTAAAGCACGATATAAAAATATTTTACTGCTTCCTGGACTATTGATAAAAAAGTTCCTGATTTATTTGTGAAAATCCTTTGAAGAATAATATCATATGCCTTTTTTTGTTCTGTGTTCAATTTCTTATACAACAACAAATCTTCTTGACTAGCGATTATGTTTCTTTCAAAAGCAACATCTTTTGCTTCTAATTCTATTCTTGAGTGTAAGATGTTTTTAGAAATAAGTTTATACTCATTAATATCATGTCCCATGCTATGTAATGTATCATTAATATGATTTAGAACTAAATATTGAATTTGTTTTAGATTAATGTTCGGTAAATTCTTGAAGTCTTCAGACATTGAATCTTCAAATTGCTTCCACAGTTCTTTTGGATTATCAGGATTACAATATAATAATATTGTAGCAAATAAACAACGTAAACTATAAGTCATTTGATAAGATATAGCTTCTAACATACATTCCACCAAGTTGTTATTATGATGTAACAATCCTCTTTTTCAGCAGATTCTCTAAATGTTTCATAATATGTTCCATCTATTTCTCGAAGACTTTTGTATGATTTCAGACATCTTACACTCATTAATAAAAGCCTTAGATAGTATCTTTCTCCTTCTGTTGGATGACACATGACAATACGGTCAATAACATTACCTCGGTGTCTCCGGGTCCACATTTTGTATGTTGTTGACCACACAAAATACTGAGGAAATTTTGTATATAATAAATTAAGTTGTTTAGCATCTTCATTTATTTTATTCATCAAAAAAAAAATTGTTAACATTGTTTTCTTAATCATAGGGTTATTCATGATTTTGTCTAAGCTGTCGGCTACTTTAAAAGATACAAATTATTGGCCTTCAAGCTGTAGTTGAAGATGATAAACAGATGGACTCATTTCACTAATAGGAAAATCAAATATGTGCCATGTATCTTCTGGAGATGACACCCATCTAGCAGATTGATATTATTTTATTTCATCTATTTCAATATTTGTATTATCTTGTACAACAAAATAGATTTTATCGTGTCCTTTACATATATATTTGTAAATATACTTGATAACTTCTATATCAGAACATATTTCAATGTTGATATGACAATTAAACTTACATAATAGGTAAGGATTAGAAGGAACTACCCATGAATTGTCAAGAAGCTATTTTCTAATATTCACATATTTACCAGTATTTCTTCTTTTATAAATTGCATATGAATTTTTTTCTTTTGTTGTTCGATCAGCAAAAGTCTTTGGGTATTTGAATTTGCAAAATTCTTTTTGCTTCATACATGAATTTGTAGGATTTAAATGACCACAAGGACCATGTATCATATGTTTCTTAACAAGTTTGTATAAAAAAAGATTTTCATTAGGATCAGGAGGTTTAGCTGAAACAATTTGATCATATGATTCAGGAGTGAGTAATTTAAAATCTTCACTAAGAATCAAAAGAAAATGAACGTGTGGAAGACCACGCTTCTGAAATTCAATAGTGTACATAAATGCAACTACTTTTCCAAATATATTTCTTTTTAATATGTTTGTTTTTAGTTCTTCAACTTTTGCCTTGAATACTCAACTGATTAAGTCAGGTCTGTTTTGAGCTTCATCGGTTGTCAGTAAATATTCTTATATTTCTATCCAAGAAGAATTATAAGTCATAGTTAAAAATATGTCAGATTTTCCAAAATGTTGCACTAATGCAATAGCATCCATATAGCATTGACGCATATCTCTAGGACCAACCGTAAAACCTATTGGAAGAAATTTCTATTTTTCTATCTTTGAAGCATCTTTGTCACCATGTCTAAGAAAATCAATAAGTCCTTGTAATGCATCAGTTCGAAACAAATTCTAATTACATGAGGCAAAATCTAATCTTTGAGTTTCAATTTTTATGAATTCATCAACTGAGTATTATTGAAAAAAACTTTCAGAATGCAACACTCCATTTTGGTCATTATCTCTGATTTGAAATTTATAACTGTAGTATTCACGACAAGAAATGTTATCTCTTTTTTATTTTTATTTTTGTAGAACTTTAGCTTCCATATCAAGCAATCCATCAATAGAACACATAATAGATAAACTTGGAAGCTTTTCATTTTCACAGTGCGATTGATTAGTTCTGTCATAAGGTTGCACAACTCTCTTAATTTCACAATGCCATCCATTTTGACCATAAGTAAATAACAAAGGATATTGTAAAGGATCATAACAACCGTAATAATAATTGACCAATTGACTGCTAGTATTACAAGGATAACTTCGAATATGTGGTGCAGAACTATTATTTCTTGATTCTTGGTCTAATCATATTGCCGCAAATTCTGAGACAGTCGGCAAGTTATATACATGTTGATTTAAGGTAGAGTTACAATTGAGTGCACTGTATAAGTTTGGCAATTTAGGAACATGAATTAGAGACTTCAGGAAGATACAATATGGATTTAATTTTATATATTCATCAATTTTTGGACAACTGATTGATTGACTTCATTACAAAAAGCCATACGATTCAACATTTCAGTGTGACCATCATAAAAATATAACTGGAGGTTTCTTGGCTTTTGATTTGAAGGTATCAGATCGTCAATGAAATAATACATTTATCCTTGAACTCTGAAGGTATAGATATCGTGATATCTATT
Organism: Capsicum pubescens; assembly: GCA_030864215.1. NCBI lineage: Eukaryota > Viridiplantae > Streptophyta > Magnoliopsida > Solanales > Solanaceae > Capsicum > Capsicum pubescens. Next base: position 44,085,358 of record CM061548.1, read on the forward strand.
CGCTAGCTCTTTGTCATATTTTACTCCAAGAGAAGTAAAAGCGAACATGTTATTATACATTCTAATGTATGTACGAAAATGTATAGATTCATCTGTGTTACCTAAAAAAAGATCCACTATTTCTGTAGGCATTTTATGTGATATTAATCTAATTGTACCATTACTACAACAAAATTTCGGTGACTCATATTCAAATTTCTTTGCTCGACAATATTTACAAGGAGGAACTCTTTTTAAAATGTTTGCATCAGTAGAAGTTGTTTAATATTGAAACAACGTACATTTCTTAACCTATTACCTGCGTAAATTACTTATTGGAGAGTGGAATATAATCTCGAAGAGGAGCTGAATAATTAATATAGTTATAAGTTTACAGTGAAACAAACCTTTAATTTTATAAGGTATTGTCTTTCGAGCATGCCACTGATGCGTGAGTACTGCCAAGCCTAATGTAGATATGATTTCAGCTAATATAGAAACAGTTAATGAAATTCAAAATTTTTGTGCAAATGGAAAAATAAACAAAAAAACCTGCAGCACTGATAATTGTTGCGTTTGGATGATGTTGTTCAGTGGGATGAGCTGGCGTTGAGCCTGATAGAGAGAGTTCTAATTAATAGAACCAATCCTTCTTTTGAAAGAGGAAATATCAGAAGTATGTACATATTACATACCGATTTCAAAAGTGGAAAAGCAGCCAATTATATTTTTCCCTTTGCCTGGTGTAACTATAGAAGAGTTACTGCAAAGGGCATTGCCTGACAGGACAAGAAATATGGTATATGTGGTATAAGTATAGTAGGATTACGTGTATAATGATACAAAGCACCGTGCATTTACTGTTTATATTTGGCAAACCTGTTTCACGGTGGGGTAATCTCTCTGTGATAGTGATGCCTCTTTGCCAACTTAGTTGGGGGTGAGCAGTAGCCAATAGAGTAGAGGCAGTACGCATAAGATTTTGAGTGTTCAATTCTTGATATCTCGTACGGCGTTGCAGGAGAAGTGCTTCCTTTCTATCAGATGGCACTTTCCTATATAGGTCATGTCGCCTATTGCTAACAGCAGCAGCTTTATCTGTAGAGCATTGGTGGAACTTTTTTGGTGAGCAAGTACCTAAACTGGCGATCTTTTTATTTGGAGACATGATTACTGCCGAAAATATATACAGTTAGTATATCAATGTTGTACTGCAAAAGATAAGTAGATCATCGGAAGTAACGAAGTACAAGGATCCATTTTATAAGTAAAAACTTTTATTATCGTGAATATAAAGCAATTGATGTTCTATACATAAGTCGTAATACATAAATACTCTATATGATCTAAATTTCTCAGGAAACAAAATGCACTTAAATGGTAAAATGATAAATAACCTTTGTTGAAAAACTTGGTTAGGTAAAGAATATGCTTATTTTGTGAAAACTACATGATTGATTCCAGTTGAAGGAAGCAAATCTAAGAAGATGGAAAGTTAATAAACAGATCGGTGAAACAAAAGCTTCGCTCCTGCTCTATAACTTGTTTTGTAAACAATTATAGTATGTTCAAGAGTAGAGACTACCGAAGAAAGAAACAACACAGGTATAACCCATGACTTTTTTCTATGAAGCCATTGCGTTGAGACAGAAGATGAAGCTTCAATATCGAAATATAAATTGACAGAGAAAACACAAGCTTTGGTATCCCGAGATTTAGCCGAGGGGTGTGAAAGATGGTCTGGACACCAAAGTCCACTGTCCATACACCCAACATATATGTTGTTTGTTCAAGAATAATATAAACACAAAAGTACCTAAGTTTCATAATGTTCCAACTACAAGTATGAAGAAACTTGTTTGAAATAAACTAAAACAAGAAAGACAGTTTTCGCATTCAATAAATTCAAAATCACGTCTTAAAAAATGGAACACCAATGTTATCATAATGATAAACTCTAGACACTACAACACCATTATAGTCATTATGGCGAATATGATAGATTTCCAGTAGTAGAGTGGAAGTGTTACAACTATAGGCAATGTGATCAGTTGTTTGTATGACTCTGTATTTAGTATTATCATATTTTATCCATTCAATGTTTTTGTTCTTATTTATTTCCGTACTTGACGTAAACGATTGTGATCATATACAATATTCCACCACTCTTGGTAAATAAATTCTCTACACACCTACTATGTATGCTTTAGTTGCTTAACATATACTAATTTGAAATTCTTTGGTGTTTGTTCTTACCACATACGACTTATATTTTATGATGATTAGTTTGCGACATAAGTAGATTAAAATTGACAAAACTGGAAGCAGGGAGCAATACATACAAACTGACATAGAAACTTAAAATTAGAAGTCGATTGTTGGAGTATTACGTTGAATAAGAAAAGTGAAGATCTAGAATATTAATTAATTCCCTCAACAGCAAAATTCCAACTGTTAGCAGGAAAAAGTGTGTGATCAGAAAGCAGAATTCAGAAAATAAAACAAAAGTGAAAGTTTTAAGGAATAGGAATCACCTGCAGATTCATAAGAAAAGATGATGCTTTTTCTCTTCTGAAATGGACACAACTTCCTCGGCCTAAGTTCATTTTACATTGTAAGGAATATAGATAGAAATAAGCGTCATTTACTCAAACAAAGAAACCAAAGGTATTCTTCAGTATCAAAGAAGTTCTACTATTGAGTCTTCATTTCTTTCGTATGTTACAGCAGAGACGACGTTCTCTTGTTAAGATTGTGAATGTCAATAAAATGATCGCAAGGTATGACACCTACCACTCTAACTATAAACAATGATCGCAAGGTATCGTGCATACCACTCCAACTATAAAGCAAATTAAACTTTTTTAAGTGTCACTATCCCCAAACTTCTATTCTACTCCCTATTACAATCTGTTAGAATAACAACAATGGGGTCTGAAAATGGTAGAGTGTATGTAGATCTTAGTAACCTAACCCCTACCATGGAGGTGGTATACACACAAAATTGACTCTATTTTCGAAAGTGTTGAAGCTGGAAAAAAAAATAGTTTTCCTCTTCCGCACTTTATAACTTGTCCAATTAAAAACAACTCTTCATCTGAGGGAGAATATTTCAAATAACCATCAATTTCTCAGGCAACTTGATTGGAGAATTTTCACAAATAGCTAAAGTGCAAAAATTGAATCAAGTAAACGATTCGCCGAAATAGCATGTTTCTTTTTCCGCAAATTAACAAACATTCAAACAATCAATTTATAAATACAAGTAAAGAAACTGTATGATTAAAACAGAGACATGGAAAATGAAGAATGACCCTCTCCCACTGAATAAACTGAAATTCATCTTGAAGAAATCATAATTAAACAGATGAAGAGGTTCATATATCCAACCGTTCAAATTAATTATCCACCAGAAGCACATGAAGAGTTGAAATTTGAAACAATAGAACTCACTCTAGAAATCTTGTTGTTGATGTTGATTTTCTAATGTTGTAGCTTGATTCTCAAACTCCAAAATAGGACAAAAAATAGAAAAGTATATAGAAATTGGAGAACCATTCCAGTCGAAAAGACTAGAAAAAGGTTGAAGAAAGGCGGCAAGAATAATGAATAATAAAGAAGAGAAGCAAAAATGCCCCCGGCTGGGACCCATACGACAAAAAAGAATAACTATATAAGTTTTTGGCTGATTCAAGTAATAAACACAATATGGGCTGATTTTTTTGTCCAAAATTGCAAAAGCACAATCACATAAACCAAAGTTATACAATTTCTTTAAAATATCAGTATTAACAATTGACAGAAGTGCCCTTAACATATGGAAGAATGACAAGAAGCACACATGTTGACCAAGACCTGTGTGCTTCTTCACTATTCTACATAGTAGTAACTAGTTATACTTTCCCCCAAGGGGGTGGTTGAGTTGGTTTGAGGGGGACTTTCCATAGCGGAGGTCGCGGGTTCGATCTACCCCTGATGCCTTCTCAATCGAGCTCGTCGCACGGGGTTTACCTAGTGCGGTTTACATCTCCCGTGTGGTTTGCGAGCTATTGCACAGTGAGGGGTTTACCCAGTGCGCACACAGTGCTCACCACAGAGTGCTCACCCGAAGGGCAAAGGATGTAGCGATTGCGAGTTTTCCTGGAGTTTTCAAAAAAAAAAAACTAGTTATACTTTTGACTTTTTAAGATTTAATTTCTAGCAAAAAATTAGGTAATCTTTATTTATTTTTAGGTGTCTCGTGAAATTTATTGAGACACATTTAAATTGATTGGGACATAACGATTATCCAAAAAGAAAAAAAAACTCTAGTTTACTTTTCTTAATTTTAAGTAAGTGGCCAAATTAAATTTATTCACATGTTGTGTGCCTAACATATAGGGGAGGCAATAAAAAGTCTTTTATCATAGGATTAGGCACAATGATAATTTTGTTGAAAAATCGACAATTTTATTTTAACTACGGATGTTCAAACGAGGAAATAATAATCTATGATTAGTTATATATTTGAATAGAAAAAGATAATCTTACAAATTTTTATTATATTTCATTTAATCGATGATTTGGTTTTATAACATTTAAAATATTAACAAAAAGCATAATACGTAAATATACACTTAATTAATTAGTATCAGCTGACAAGTAAGCACTTTAACTTTGAGAGTGCACATCCAGACACTTTAATTTGATCTCAACTGACAACTGAACACTCCAACTTGTCTGCATTGTATCATGCAAAACCGACATTGAGTACACATAAAATTTGGAGGTGTACTAGATATTCATTTTATAAGTTACAATGCACAACTGACACAGTACATATGCATACTCAAAGTTGGAGTGCTTACTCACCAGCTGGGTCAAATATAAAAGATTGTCTATGTATTATATCGTAACTAAATATGAGTTGTAATAGCAGTGTCAGATCCACACAACAATTAACGGGTTCACAAGAATTCAATTTATTAAGTACTTATAAATATTTAATTTGAACTCAAATTTTTATATTATAAATCAAAAATTTTAATAAATAAAGCAGTAATATATTTTAACATCATTAATTCTAATAAGTCATCTCACTCAACAAGAACTGAATTGAAAATAATTAGTACTTAATAATAAAAATAAAATATTAAAATAATAAACTATTTCTTATCTTTTTAATTTTGAACAAGTAAAAATATATACTTATTTATTTTTAATAAAATATTACTTTAAAATGATTACACAAATTTATAAACTTCAAATTTTGAATTTATTTTTAAGCCATAGGCCATAAAACCAATGGCAAATATGTCAGTCAATACTAATTGTTGATTAGTAAAGAATATCTACTTCTGTCCAATCTAATTAATTGTTCTGAAATTAAATTACAATTGATTTGTACTTTGACACTCATATATAATCAACCAAAAAAGAAATACAAATGAAGAAATAATACAAGAAAAATATAATAATTTGCAGCACGAGTTAACTTTTAAATTTTAGTCACATATCATATTCAAACTAATTAGCTCAACTGTACACCTCGAAGATAACAAAAAATAATTGATGGGTGCAAAGGTCCTACTATAAAATAAGCATTTTATTTGAAAAATATTTTATGTGTTATGATTTAATAAAGAGTCAAACTACATTAATTTTAATTAATATCTAAAGATATATTTTTTATTACATATGTGAGAGATTGCAATTTATACCTTTTTGATAGTTTTCAAATATTTAAATTTAAAATTTAAAATATTAAATTAATTGATTTAATTTAGTCCTGAAAAATAGTCTACCGTTCGTAATATTCAGTGCGTGCAAGGATAATATTCTACCACTTCTTAAAATTGATCAAATCAAAAAGCCGCTTCTTAAAAGTGATTGAATCAAAACAAGTTGTCTTGCTCTCTATTTTGGACTTTTGATTATGATAAGGACCTACATGTTTTGTTTGTAAAAGTTACATAAATCTCAATCTTTTTGGAGTTAATTACTTTCTATCTCAATTTTTTTTTAGAATTGCAAAAAATCTCTGATTTAGTTCACACGAATACATCATATTCGTTCGGATACATCATTTAATTTTATATCAATACATCATATTCTTTTGAATACATCACATTCCACACATACATATCACATCCTTTCGGGATACATCACTTAATTTTATATCAATACATCATATTCTTTCGAATACATCACATTCCACACATACATATCACATTCTTTCGGGAGAAAAGACATAAAGACACCATTAAAGTTGTTCCGAATTTTCAATAAGACACTTAAAGTTTGCGGGTGTCCTATTATCCCATGAAACTAGTTAAGACCGGTATACGTACCACCTTTTGATCTATTTTCTCACCGTCTTTGGTCTATTATTCAGTGTGTGTGGTACATTTTCTTTAATTTAATAAAATCATTTAATAAAGGTTGGGTTTGACCCGACCCGCTTCACTTTAGTCCCAAAGAAACTTTCATTGGCATTGTTCTTTTCTTTTACTTAATTTCTTGTTCTTCCTTAAATCTTTGCGGAGCTCAAACTTTTCAAAATCGAAGTTGGAAGGATTGCGATGTTTGTTTCTCTTATTAATGATATATTGGCACGGATTGTCTTAGCTTTTGCTATTGCCTTTTCTGAGAATGAAGACATGAGTTTTGCTTCTCTTTGGGCGATCCTCTCAAGCATAACCATCATTTATTTTTATTTTTTTATCTTTAAGTCATTGGTTGAAAGGAGGATTAGAAAAACCTCAGAAGGTGAATCGATTAGTGAGTTCAGAATTTAACATAATTCTCTTCAAAATCTAATCACAAAAGATAACTTGATTTCACAACTTTTAAACAAATTAAGAAGAAACTAAAGCTAATACATGAATTTTTTTTATCCCACTAGTCTGATTTCATTGAGGAGGAACTTTTTAAAAAAAAAAAATCCAAGCTTCAATGGCTATTAATGAAGAACTGGGGAGGAAGAAGAGAAGATGGGTTCAAGTCCTTTACACGTGACATTTTCTAATTCGTTGTGGAAATAATTATTTCTCATTCACGCGTCTCAGTTGTGTGATAACACACATGGGCTGGAAATGGGTCAAAAGTGGATATTTATAACGGTCTTAACTAGTTTCATGGGGTAATCGGGCACCCGCAAACTTTAAGTGTCTTATTGAAAATTCGGGACAACTTTAATGGTGTCTATGTATTTTCTCTTCTTTCGGATACATCTCTTAATTTTATACAGATATATCACATTCTTTCAGGTATACCACTTAATTTTACACAAATACATCATATTCTTTAGTGATGTATCCAAGTTTTTAAGTAAAATCAGTAATTTATGTAATTATTTAAAATGGTTGAGAATTCAAATATTTATGGTAAGTTAAGTTTCGGTATAACGTAATTTTTTCATGTTTTATTAGCTAGCTCACAGGCTGATACAAGTATAATCGTGATTGTGGACCGATACGTAAAGACTCGAGCTCGGGTGGCTGCCCAACCAATGGAACAAGCTTTGAAGTGTAGAGAACAAGTCCCAGCACTCCAAAGTCGTCCAATATGCACACTCCAAGACCGCCCCTTTGTCTTAGTTCATTAAGGGCATTATAGTCATTTTGTAATAAGTTATAACCTAGACTATAAATAGAACATATTAGGTCTTTTGTTCACAACTTTGATGATATTTTGAGAGCTCTAGAGAGAGAGTCTTGCAAGGTGGATTCTTTGTAAATAAGTGTAAATATCACTTGTGTTGGTGCTAGTTTTGAAACGTTGGTTGCTTGAAAATTCCGTTCCCTTGAGGTCACCGTAGAGCTTGGTGTTACTTGTATGAATTCTTGGGTCTTTTTTTTTAATATACACTTAGGTTCATAGTGTTTGTACATTTGTATGTCAAGTTACCTATTTATCTATCTATTTCATTGTTGTTGTTGTTCATTCTCGGGTTTGGTGTCCCAAAATCGAGACTTTGTGTTCTTTTTATTCTTGTGCTTGTGTTTTTAATCTAGTTTGTTGGATCACTGATTTTAGAGGTGTTGAACACCTTAATATCTTGTTGTTATTGTGTTTTCGTTGTTGTTGTAGTGAATCCAAGAGTGGTCACCAAAGGGGTCCTCGGTTCTTTCAACTTGTGGACTGTTTTAGTGTTTGTTTTGTGTCTCCTTTGTCGATCTTGTATCATTTGGTATCAAAGACATCTTTGATTTTATTTTAACAAGATCAATATTGGGCTTGAGAGTTGAAAAATCAAAAAAAAAAGTATAGTGTTCTTGAGATTGTTCTTGGCCGAAAGTTGGGTCTTGTTGTTGTCTTGGCCGAGACATTTTCTTAATGACTAGATATTGTAGTCTTTTGTTTGTTTAGATTATTTCTAGTATTGGTTTCTTTCTCACCAACACTAAAAGTGTCTAGATCTAAAGGTTTGAGCTTATGTTGTTGAACTTGTTGTTGTAAACTTGAAGTTGGTCGTGGTTTGATATTGTTGTTCTTGATCGAGTGGTACAATTATTGTGGACTTGGAGATAAATATTGGTGGAGTTGTTGTTGTTCTTGAGAAATTGTTGTTGTGATCTTATTTTTCTTGAAATTTCTTGACCAATATAAAGTATAACATAGATCTAAAGGGGTGTAAGATAAAGTTGAAAAGTTGTTGGTGAAGAGACTTGAACACATCACTTCAAATACTTGTCAACCACTTTTTCATATTTCAAGGACCTTGTTTTGTGGGAATAGTACAAGTCAAGTCTCACGTTTTTGAGTGAATTTGAAAAAGTTTCTAAGACTGAATTTTTCCACCAAAAGACAAACTCTTCCATTCCAGATTGTATCAAGACAAAAGCTTCAAGTTGGTGATTAAAATTGTGTGGGACCGTGACCAATTACGTGGCTGCCATATCATCACGTTTTACTGTTCATGCAACATAATTAAGCTCAAATTTTTTATTTCTTAGTTTCTAATACTTGTCTCTTAGTTTTCTTTTGTTGATTCTATTACTAATTAACAAACTAGTAATTGTCTACTAGGTTGTAAGTTAGTTTTGGGTTCGTTTATTCGTGTCTACGTATCTTTGTGTGCTTTTATCTTTTTGAAATTTGTTGTAGTTTCTTGATTCAAATCCACACGTATTTTCTTTGAGTTGTTTCAAAAGAGAATCTTTTCCGACCTCGAGTCCCAATTGGTACCAAGCAATCTCCTTGGAGTATAAACGAGTTACCAACACTTGTGAGGCCAATTGAGAGACATTTCAAAGTGTGAGAGCTTGAGAGCTTGTGAGGATATTTTCTTTTCTAACATTAACTAGTTTGTTGTTTTTTGTGTTTTTGTTTTAGAATTTCTCTTGTTAGGTACTATGGCATTGGAAAAGGTGACCATGAATGATTTGATGGATGCCATAATGGGTATGAAACATGACCTTAAAAGTCGAATGGAGAGAATAGAAAGAATAATGGACAGAGTGGAAGGGACGAAAAACTCTCTTTGCAAGGAGTTAGATAACTTGATAGAGCATCCAAACCTTCCTAATCAAGTTTTCGTGAGTGTACATGCTCCACATGAGCTACAAGGTAATCAAACTAACTCTTGCACTCTAGTGAATGAGGCTAGTAGCCAACTAAGTGTGAATGATAGCTTGTCTTTAGGTGAGACGAATGTGCCTCCATTTGGTGATGATAATGTACAACTTGAGATTGTGGAAACACTAGTTGATCCATCTAGTGTTGAATCCATTATGGCAAGTGATAGTACATTGTCTTATGGAAGTCATGAAGATCAACTTGTGCATGAAAAGGGTGATGTTGAACGTGTTGGCCAATTGACTATGGATGACCCTCTAGTTGTTTTTGTTGTAGACCATGCTAGTATAGAGGGGATATCTGATTGTACTAGTGGTAGTATTGGGAAAAGAAAATGCATCCTAAACTCGAGTCCATGGACACTCCACCCATTTGATCCCGGTGATCATTTGAAATATGGTGATGAGGATGTCTTTTGGAATGGCTTGAATGTGCATGAAATGTATGGCCTTCCTATCTCGACTTTCAGGCCTATATATTGTTCCAAGAAGAGTCTATGTTTTCCACTTGATGAGCAACTCTTGTTACTTGTTATTTGTTTCTTGTCACACTTATATGTATAGACTAGTTGACTGTTTCTTGGGAGGGTATTCAGGTAAAAGGGATGTTTGGGTGTATGTGAAGTTTGAGCCACCTTGGCAAGATGCTATGATTGAATACACTTTTTTATTTTGTTTCTTGTCACACTTAGGTGGATAGACAAGTACTTCTTTTGGTGCTTAGAAGGGTATCATATTCCCTAAGGTCCCACGGCATGTGTAGAATGTACGCTCGTGGTTTGATAATTTTTATATTGATTATGCTAACGTTAACCCTCATATCATGAGGAATATGTGTTCTTTTGTCTTCTTTATTATTTTGCAAGGTTCGGATTCAATGTCGAATCCTATTCAAGAAGGGGAGGATGATACAAGTACAATCGTGATTGTGGACCGATACGTAAATACTCGAGCTCGGGTGGTTGACCAACCGATAGAATAAGCTTTAAAGTGTAGAGAACAAGTCCCAACACTCCAAAACCGTCCAATATGCACACTCGAAGGCCGCCTCTTTGTCTTGGTTCATTAAGGGCATTATAGTTATTTTGTAATAAGTTATAACCTAGACTATAAATAGAACATATTAGGGTTTTTTTTCACAACTTTGATGATATTTTGAGAGCTCTAGAGAGAGAGTCTTGCAAGGTGGATTCCTTGTAAACAAGTATGGATATCACTTGTGTTGGTGCTAGTTTTGAAACGTTGGTTACTTGGGAATCCCGTTTCCTTGAGGTCACCGTAGACCTTGATGTTACTTGTATGAATTCTTGAGTCTTTGTGTTTAATATACACTTAGGTTCATAGTGTTTGTACATTTGTATGTCAAGTTACCTATCTATCTATCTATTTCATTATTGTTGTTGTTCATTCTCGGGTTTGGTGTCCCAAAACCGAGATTTTGGGTTCTTCTTGTTCTTGTGCTTGTGTTGTTAATCTAGTTTGTTGGCTCGCTGATTTTAGAGGTGTTGAACACCTTAATATCTTATTGTTATTGTGTTTTCGTATCCGAGAGTGGTCACAAAAGGGGTCCTCGGTTCTTCCAACTTGTGGATTGTTTTGGTGTTTGTTTTGTGTCTCCTTTGTCGATCTTATATCATAGGTTGCATAGTTGTATGACTTGATATGATTTATGAGTTGGGTTTCTTATTGATCTACTTGTTGGGTTCAAAATCGAGAGGGCATCATGCAAAACCTTAAAATTTGCAAACCATAGAGGCAATAAATCAGATGACAAAGAAAAATATAATAGATAAAATATATTATTAATATGATTCGGTCAAACGACCTAAATGTGACAAACAAATATTGGAAAAATATAAAATCTATTGGGAGAAAATCTCCTCCTAAACAAAATTCTTAAACGACAACATTATGAATGCTATTGTGTTTTTTGGCTTAAGAAGAAAGGTCTTCTATTTATAGAACTACAAAACTCTTTCTCTAAGAAAGAAGAAACCTAATAGGAAAGGAATGAAATCCTTTCTAACGAAGGAAAAAAAATTTCCACCAAGAAAAATAATTCTAATTATGATAGAAAATCTAGGAAATTCATGGCAAATTCTAACACATCTCTCCTTGGCCTGAAATTTCTGGCAAATCAATCTTGATCTTCTTCTTCACATAATCTTCATATATCACTGTTGATTACCATGATTAAAAATTGACATGGGTTAAAAATTGAAGCCCTATGCGTTAAAAATAAAAGCATGGATTGATATTATTGGAGTCATTTGTTATAAGTAAACAAGGTTGAAAGTGGAGTCTTGTGCATTGAAAGTGAGCAAAGATTAAAAGTGGAGCTCATGCGTTAAAAGTATATATGCATGAGTTGAAAGAAGCCCAAGCATAAAAGTTAGAAAGGGTTGAAAGTTGATTTTGGTTTTAAAGATGGATTAGCAGCAAGATTGCTGAAAATTTGTTTGAAATTTTTTTTCTCCACATATAGTATCATGACCCCCCTTTTTTTAGACAAAAACTTCATTATCGTCGAGTTGGTTGAACTTTAATCTCAACATGTCCTCAATTTGAACCATCAGACCACTGAACCATAAGCTTTGATACCTCTTGTTGGGTTCAAAATCGAGAGGGCGTCATGCGAAATCTTAAAGTTTGCAAATCATAGAGGCGATAAATTCAAATGACAAAGAAAAATATAATAATAAAAACATATTATTAATATGATTTGGTCAAACGACCTACATATGACAAACAAATATTGAAAAAACATAGAACCTATTGGGAGAAAATCTCCCCCTAAACAAAACTCTTAAACGATTATATTATTGATGCCATTGTGTTTTTTGGCTTGGGAAAAAAGATCTTTTATTTATAGAACTACAAAACTCTTTCTCTAAAAAAGAAGAAACCTAATAGAAAAAGAAAGAGATCCTTTCCAACAAAGAAAACCTTTTTTCCACCAAGAAAAGTAATTTTGATAGAAAATCAGGTAAAGTAAAAAATTCAGGGAAAATCCTAACACTACTAGCTCATTAGTCTGAAGTATGGATCATATTGGACTGATTTTTACTTCTTGTAAATAAATATGTATACTTGAATTATATTTTAGTTAATATTTGTTAAGTAAATGCTTGTGTATGCACCCTCAAAATTTAAGCTTTTATGTATGTTTCACTTGATTTAAATTATAGAATTATAAGCTTATTAAGTAGAGTTGGAGAAATGGTTTTGTTTGATGGGATATCAATATATTGATGAGTGAAATTGTGAAAATGAAAGAAGGGAGTCCGAAATGATTGAGCCAATACATCGCTCGATAATCATTCAATAATTACTAATTTGATACCAAATCAATTGATATTCTATTAGTTGACTAGTGGATTAGTATATTTAAAAATCGATATCCAATAAGTCAAACCATTAAACATATTTATCCGCCCGTCACTCGATAAGGATCCTTACTCAGACGAGAAACATCAAAAATAGAATTGCAATATCAATGATACTGGTTAAATGAGTAGGAATTTTTAAGTTTTAATTAGAAATTTCAATTTTAAATTCTGGAAATCGAGAAACTTTAAATACAAAGCGATTTCCCTTTTAGTGGCCCTTTCTAATTAATTGATCCAATAAATATTGAATACCAATGTCCTACATTCTCAATAAATGCGGAAACTAATCTGTAGGTTAGGGGAATCACCCGTTCAGCATAGCTATTAAGAAGCAAATTAAGCTGCAGATGCCCTAACTAGGAAGGGAGCGCTGTCAAGAGGCCATGACCACATTTTGGAATGAAAATTTTGTCTTTGTTATGGACCGAGTTATGAACGTAGACAAAAAAAAAACTACTTTTGCTAGGCTCAAGCGGCCAACCCATTTAAATCCTAGCTCTAATTTTACTACTACTACCTCTGTGTTTCGTGATAACACTACTACTACTACTTCCGTGTTTTGTAATATGCTACTGATTCTCGTAATTTTGTCACTGCTTTTGTATCTACTACTTCTCTCCTGGACACAACTGCTCCTCTACTTTGTAAGAAAGATTATTAGCTATTAATATTTTTTTTTCTTTTTACCAAGACGGGGGGAGGGGAATGATTGCAAAAAGGGGCAAAACTACACTTTAATATTCAGATCATTGGTCAAATTTGGGGGGGGGGGGTTGCTAATTCTATACAGGATCGCAAAAATGTAAATAATATGTAAAAATGGAAAAATTACAGCATAGGACTACTTAATTTATGAGAACTACTTAAAATCTCAATCCTTTTAAATAATTACATAAATATCTGATTTTACGTAAAAATTCAAATACATCACAGAAGAATGTGATGTATCCATGTAAATTCAAGTGTTGTATCCTGAAGAATGTGATGTATCTCTATGGATTAAGAGCCCGTTTGGATAAGCTGAAAAAAAGCGGCTGAAAAAAAATTCTTTAAAAGTGCTTTTGAAAGTTCTGAACTTATTTTAAAAATAAGCAGTTAAGTGTTTGGATAAAAGTGCTGAAACTGAAAAAAAGTTATTGATGTGTTTGGTAAATAATGTTTTTAAGCACTTTTTTTGTTAAAATGACTGAAATACCCTTATAGTTATTAATAATATATAGAGCTGATTATTATTAATTTTTATTGCTAAAATGATTCAAATTAAAATTAATATATATTTTAATATATATATATATATATATATATTAAAAATATATTTTCATGAATGACTATTAATTTGTGCGCTAAAAATATTTTTTTGAAAGAGTTTAAAGTGTTGAATGTTTGTGTTTGAAAAATATAATTATATATTAAAATATTATTTATTTCTTCATGGTTATGTTAAGATTTCGTATCATTAAGATATTTCTTTTTTTTTGTTCAAAGCGGGGCTAATCAGCCCATTTATTTAGAAAAGGTAGAAAAGGAGAATTAGGGCTAAGGGTAAAATTGGAATAACTTATAATTGCAAGGGACAGAATGGTAATTTATGTAGTCAACTTAAAATTCCAAAAAAATAAGCACCTAGAGGGTTGCTTCTTGATTTTGGCTTAAAAAGAATCAAAATCAACTTATTTTAAGCAACTAAAAATTTTGCCAAACACCATTATAAGCAAAAAAGTGCTTATAAGTTGTTTAGACCAACTTATAAGCACATCCAAACACCCTCTTATTTTAAGTTAAAAATAACTTTTAAGCTACTTTTAACTTTTAAAAGTGTTTGGCAATTTAAAACTTGCTTAAAAAAAGCTAAAATTAGCTTTTTATAAGCTACTTTTTAAAAACACCTCATTAGGTACTTATTTTTGGGGGGGGGGGGGGTTATAAGCCATTGTGTTTTAACCCACTAAAAGACATTTTTATCCCTCAATTTTTTTATTTTTTTATTTTTTAAAAAAAAAAGATATTTTTATCCCTCAATTTTTTTATTTTTTTATTTTAAAAAGAACTTGTGTGAGTACTTGTTATCAGTTTTTCTTAGCATAAGAAAATATCATGACAAAATAGCGTTTCTTTTTTTTATCAATAATAGAGCTTTTATTAATCAAAAGTGACATTAAATAACCGGGTAGCAGTTGACCAACTACCACCTATGATATATATATATAAACTATGCAAGTTTACTTACGGCATAATTCAAGGGGTATTACAGAGACAAACTAGCTAGGGAAATGATTCAATGATCTTAATGTGCTTTGCCATGTAGCTTTACTCCTCCCCTGAACGTGCATATGCAGTACAATCTCTTTACAGGTTCTTGCTATATTGGGTCTCTCCTTCTGAAACCTCATCTTGTTCCTGTCTCTCCAGATGCAATACACAGTCATAGCAAATGTGAAACAAGTTATTTCAGCCTGTCCAGTCTTCCTCTTAGCTAATTTACAAATCCAGTCCAGTTCCTGATTCTAGGTTAATATACCTCTGTTGAAACCTAGCCATTTTACCAAGGTACTCCATAGTAGCTTACTATAGGAGCATTCAATGAAAAGGTGGCCAAATGTCTCTACAGTCTGATTGCAGAAGGCACATTCTGGGTGGCCAAATGTCTCTACAGTCTGATTGCAGAAGGCACATTCTGGTGTTACTTGAATCCCTATTCTCTGAAGTCGATCAACTTTAGCTAACCTCTGATTCACTGCTAGCCATAGATTAAACTTGAACCTGGGATGGATATGTTTGTGCAAAGCAATGCTTTTCCAGTCTACTTTTGTATATTATGGCTGCAAACTCAGGTAAGCTTTTTTTATTGAGAGTTTTCCCCCTTGTACTAGCTTATCCAGTGCTTGCATCAGTGTCTCTTGGCTTTGCAAGTGTGGTTGTAACAACTTTTTATTATCAATGATCTTCCTCGCCACCCAAGCTACAATTTGTGGTGTAGGCATATTATTCAGAGACCTCTGCTTGATATAATAGTAGTTCACCCATTTGATCCATAGTGTATTCTTTTTCTTTAAGACAATCCACAAATGTTTTAGTAGAGCAGCCTTATTCCATAGCTTCAAATCAATTACCCCCAGTCCATCTGTTGAGCTTGGTTGACATATTTTCTCCCATGCTATCAATGCTTTTTTTGACATCTCCCCTTGTCCTATCCATAAGAAAGTTCTACATATAGCTTCTAGCATCTTTGTCACTTTCCTGGGTAATATGAAAATTTATGCCCAGTAGCTCTGCATACCAAACAATATTGCCTTGATAAGTTGAAGCCTACCAACATAAGATAGCAGCCTAGTTGTCCAGCTTATGATTTTGGCAGAGAATTTCTCTACCAGAGGTAGGCATTATGCAACTGTCAGTTTCTTTGTCGAAAGTGGGACTCCCAGGTACTTAAAAGGTAAATCACCCCCTGTAAATCCCAGACTCTATAGTAGCTCACCTTTTAGGTTGTTATTTACCCTTGCTATATAGATTGAACTTTTGTCCACATTTGCTTCCAATCCAGATGCTCTTGAGAACCTATGGAATGTTTGTTTCAACAATAATATTAATTTTCTATCAGCCCTACAAAACATCAATAGGTCATATGCAGAGCACATATGTATCAAGTTAAATCTCTTGCATCTTGGATAGAATTGGAACTTTTTCTGCTGTGCTAATTATTGCATTTCTCTATGAAGGTATTCCATGGCTATCACAAAAAGGTAAAGGGACATGGGGTCCCCTTGCCTCAATCATCTTCTAGCTTGAAATAGCTTAGTAAGCGCTCCATTGAGCATCAAAGAGTATGAAACAGTTGATACACATTCCATAATCTAATTTGTAAATTTCAGAGAAAAACCCAGCTCAGTATGCATGGCCTTAAGAAATGGCCATTCTAAAGTATCATAAGCTTTTCTTAGGTCCACTTTAAGAACACATCTAGGTGATATGTTCTTTCCTTTGAAAAGCTCATGACTTAGCAGATTGTTATCTGTGATAGCTCTTGTTTCTATGAAGGCAGACTGTGAGGGACCAATTATACCATTCAGTACCTATTTTATTTTGTTAGCCACGATCTTGCCAACAATCTTATATGCAGTAGAACAGCAAGCTATTGGTTTAAAGTCCTTCACCTTAGTTGGTAATGGAACCTTAGGGACCAATGTAATAGCTACGCAGTTCCAGGCTCTTTTCATTCTTCCAGTATCAAAAAAGTGTTGCACTTCTGAGTACACTTCTGTTTTGATTATTAACCACTGTTGTTGGAAAAAATTGATAGGGTACCCATCCACTCCTGGGCTCTTGTCTTTAGGCATATTACTAACCACCATGTCTATTTTCTCTGAACTCACCATCTGTACTAGCTTAAGTTGTTGTTCTATGGTAAGGCAAAGTCCAGCTTTGATTACTTCTGAGTTTGTGTATGGCATTTCTTCATCACAAGCACCAATAAGTGCAGTAAATGTGCCAATAAACTTAGCCTTCACTTTCTTTGGGTATGTGATCTTTGTTCCACTCTCTGTATAGATTGCAGCTATTGTATTCTGGCCAGATCTGAGCTTAATCTAAGCATGAAAATACTTGGTATTAGCATCTCCACTCTCAATCCAACATGCTCTAGATTTTTGTATCAAAACCTGCTCCTCTACTAAGCTTTATTTCTGAATATCCTGCAGAATAGTCTTTTCCTGGTCAAACAATACCTGATTATTCAACTGGATTATAATCTTGGCCTGTACTCTTTCCAGTTATTGTCTAGCCTGAGCTAGGTGATTAGCATAAGATGCCATATAGGTATTGAGGTTTTTCACTTCTACTTTGAGTGTTTTCAGTCTCTCCCAAAGTATAGTCATAGAGTTCCCTCTGATTTGTCTGCTTCATACCTGTTGCACACTCTACTTAAACTGAGGATGTTGCATTACTGACACATAAAGTCTAAATGGCTTTGGATGCAGGCATGTTTTGTGAAGACATTGGATCAATGCTGGTGAGTGATCAGAGATCACAGGATTCAAGAAATCTACTTCAACATGAGCAAACTTCTGTATCCACTCAAAATTCCCAAGCACCCAGTCAATTCTGTTGTAGACTCTATTTGCACCTTATTGCTTGTTGGTCCAAGTAAAGTAGCTCCTCTTTGACCTCAGTGGTGTAAAGTGCAAATTGTCAATCAATTATTTGAAACCTTTTATCTCATGGCCTATTACTGGTTGACCTTGTCTATCATCAGTACTCAAGACATTGTTAAAGTTACCACACAATAGCCATGGTTCATGAATACTCCCACCAATGCTTTGGATTTCAAGCCACAGTAATTCTCTCTGAGATAGTTCATTCTTGGCATACACAATAGTGACAATGGATGATAAATCTTTGGACACGTCCTGCACCCTACAGTACATAAATTGTTCATGCATTTGCAGTAGTTGTACCTGTAGATGTTTTCTCCAAAACACCCAAACCCTACCATTCTCACTATGTGGATAGTTATTGACATGATACCAGTTTTTATTAAACTTCATCAGAACTTCCTTGGCTTTCACTTCTCTAAAGCTTGTTTCTAGACACCCAAAAATATTTATTTTATTCTTTTTCAGAAAGAGGAGCACCTCCTTCTGCTTGAAGGGCTTATTTATCCCTCTCACATTCCAGGTACAAATGTTCATGGAGGCTGGTGAGGATTAGCTTGGCTTGGTCTTGAAGGTCCATCTCCCTCACTTTTAATGCAGTTCAAGACATCAAACCTATTACGTGGTAATTTGCTTACAATACCAGCCATAATAGTCCTTCCAGGTTCAGCTATCACAGGAGCTTCCTTCACCTCAACTTTGCCATCAGCTCCATCTTGCCGGACCTGCCAAGTTGGTATCAATTTTTTCCTCCTTCTGCCTCTTCTTCTGCGTTTAGGGGGGTCATGAAATGCCTCCTCATCATGCTTTTTCTGTTTCTCTGGTTCAGGCTCTTTTTTCTTCAGCCAGCAATCCTCATCCGTGTGTCCATATCTAACACAATCAGAAAAAAAAATTGGCTTTCAGTCATATTCAACCCCCCGTTTGATGGTTCCAAACGGTGTATCAATCTCAATAAAGTCTGGGAGTCGATAAGATATATCTACTTCGACCAAGACTCGAGCATACGAGATTCGATTTAATTTTGCAATGTACCTATCAGTATGTAGGGGCCTTCCAATAGCACTAGCAACCTTGCTAAGTGCCTCCACAGTCCAGTAACTCACAGGAAGTCCAGACAGGTTAACCCAGAGGGGTATTGTGGTGTGTATTCAGTGTCAAATACAAAGTCCATTGCCCAGTGCTTCAAGATGAACAGCTTATTGTGGTATGTGTAGGGAACAGCTTGTAGTACTTCCTCTCTATCCTCAATCAATGCAAATCAAAATATATAATACCCATCAGCATGGTACAGGATTTGAGGTTTCTTCACAAAATTCCACACAGCAGTTACATAATTGTCCATAGATTTTTCATAAGGAGTATCACCAAGGACATACCAAATTAGAGCAGTCGACCAGTGGTTATTAGTTGCTTGTATGTCTTCCATAGTCAGCTTACCCACTTTCTTCCCCTTGCGTTGGCTTGGTGGTTGATATGACAGCTTCGTACCTTTATTCAACTGCGCTTTCGGAACCTCAATTATCTCAGGTGTTGGATCAGCTGAATTTGTAGGCTTCGAGCTTGTCAGGGCACTTACATCTGAGAATTGAAGTCTCTGGGGGAGGGTCGCCGAAGTAATGAAGGGGTTCTTTTCTTTTGAGTTGCGTTCTCGAACACTATTACACTCAATATTTTCCTCTTCCTCAAATTCGTCTTCCTCATGAATAGATTGAAATTGAGCTGGGAGGAAGCTACCAAAAGTTAGAGGAGAGCATTTCTGTTGGGTTTCCATTGCCGGAGTAGCCATCGCCGTCTTGAGGTTGTAGTTTTGCGTCGTCTTCCTATGTCAGTGCACGTTAAACCCCCTTGGCTTAACGTGCGCCGAGAGTAGCGTAGCTTTATTTCATATTACTTCAACAGCATTTCTTTCATTTGGCTTTAACTTATCACTTTTTGACATGATGTACTCATTAAAAAAAAAATATATTATATGATTATTTTACCTTACTATCTCTATTAATTGATGTTTAGGGCCCGTTTGATCATAATTTTTTTATGTAATTTTTTAGAAAAAAATTGACAAATATTGTTTGGCCATATAATTTGTCATTATTTGGTAACTATTTTTGACAAATAATTCAAATTTTCAACTACTAGAAAAAAATAGTATTTGAACCAAATTTCATTTTTTGAGAACGTTTACAAGTGAAATATGTTTCCTAAATACTATGACCAAATACATGGTGAAACTAAGGGAACATTTACAAGTGAAATATATATTTTGCTTGATGATTTAAACTCTTTTAACAAATAAAAAAGTTTTTTAGCGCACAAATTAATAGTCATTCAGGAAAATATTTTTTATATATTTATATGTAAGTGCTTAAATTATTTTAATTTGAATCATTTTAGAAATAAAAAATAATAATAATCAACTCTACATATCCTTAACAGCTTTAAGGGTATTTCAGATATTTTGACAAAAAAAAATGTTTAAAAGCACTTGTCTACCAAACACATCAATAACTTTTTTTCAGATTCAGCATTATCCAAACACGTAACTACTTATTTTTAAAATAAGTTCAACACTTTTAAAAACACTTTTTAAAAGCCACTTTTTTTCAGCCTATCCAAACGAACCAACAACAGCAACAACAAACCCAGTGTATTCCCACAAAGTGGGATCTAGGGAGGGTAAGATGTACGCAGTCCATACCGCTACCTTCGAAGAAGTAGAAAGGTTGTTTCCGATAGACCTCCGGCTCAAGATAAAGAATAATAACCAAGGAGGATGGATGACACAATGGAAAAATCAGGAATAAGAAATGATAGAAATGAAACCAGAGAAAAAATGAAATAGGAGAAATAAAGGCAACCCTAAATAAGAAAATAGAAACTAAGAAATAAGAAATAGGCCCCTCATCTAGTAGTAGCATATCCCCACATACCAACGACACCTACGTACATAGTCCTAGGGTTACGAACCCGGCTACACAAGATCTCTCCTGACTGCCTGCTACAACCCACCCACTCACACTAGTCTTCTACCCTTATCTGTGACCTCCACACCTTCCTATCTATGGCCATGTCCTCAGTAAGCTGAAGTTGCTCCATGTCATGCCTAATCACCTCCCTTCAGTATTTCTTCGACCTACCTCTACTCGTCCTAAAACCATCCAAAGCTAGCCTCTCACACCTATGAACTGGGGCATCCTCGCCCCTCCTCATCACATGCCCAAACTATCTCAGCCTTCTTTCCCGCATCTTGTCCTCCACCGAAGCCACTCTACCTTCTCCCGGATAACCTCATTCCTAACTTTGTCCCCTCTAGTAAGCCCACACATCCAACGTAACATTCTCATTTCCGCCACCTTCAATTTTTGGACGTGGGAGTGCTTGACCGGCCAACACTCCGCTCCATACAACATGGCCGGATGGACTGCCACTCTATAGAATTTGCCTTTAAGCTTAAGGGGCACCTTCTTATCACACAACACTCCCGAGGTGAGCCTCCACTTCATCCAACCTGCTCCAATACGTTTAGAGACATTCTCATCAATCTCACCATTCTCTTAAATCGTAAACCCAAGATACTTAAAATTATTCCTCTTACAAATATCCTGGGAGTCTAACCTCACCACCACTTCGTCCTCCTACCTCAAGTCACTGAACTTGCATTCCAAATACTCCGTCTTGGACCTACTCAACCTGAACCCCTTAGACTCAAGGGTTTGCCTCCAAACCTCCAATTTATCATTTACCCCCCCCCCCCCGTGTCTCATCAATCAGCATTACATCATCCGCAAATAACATACACCAAGGCACCCCACCTTGAATACTCCGCGCCAATATGTCTATCACCAATGCGAATAGGAACAGACTAAGAGTTTATCCCTGATGCAACCCCGTCTCGACCGAAAAATGCTTTGAGTATCCTCTCACCTTACTCACCCAGGTCTTCCCTCCATCGTACATGTCCTTAATAGCTCTGATGTACGCCACCGGGACCCCTCTCACCTCCAAGCATCTCCAAAGAACCTTCCTCGGGACTTTATCATACGCCTTTTTCAGGTCGATGAACACCAAGTGTAAATTCCTCTTCCTTTCTCTATACTGCTCCACCAATCTTCTCACCAGGTGGATTGCCTCTGTCGTCGAGTGACCAGGCATAAATCCAAACTGATTCTCTGAAACGGACATGACCCTCCTCAATCTCTGTTCAACCACTCTCTCCCAAATCTTTATAGTGTGACTCAACAACTTAATACTCCTATAGTTGTTGCAACTCTGAATGTCACCCTTGTTTTTATATAACGGAATCATCGTACTCCATCTCCAAGCCTCAGGCATTCTTGCAGTCTTGAAAATATCGTTAAACAAATCTGTCAACCACCTTAAACCTGCCCCACTAGCATACTTCCAAAAATCCATTGAAATCTCGTCAGCCCCGTCGCCCTACCCCTCCGCATCCTACGAATAGCCTCTCTAACCTCCTCAACCTTAAAACGCCTACAGTAACTAAAATCACGGCTCTCATCTGAGTGCTCCAACTCCCCTAACTCAATGCCTCTATCCCCCTCCTCTTTTAGAAGGCTATGAAAGTATTTCTGCCATCTCTTCTTAATGTGAACATCCTACACCAAAACACTACCATCCTCCCCCTTAATGCACTTCACTTGATCGAGGTCACGACCCTTCCGCTCCCTAGCCTTAGCAAGCCTATACAACCTCGTTTCCCCGTCTTTCTCCTTTAACCCCGCATACAAGCTCTCGAAAGATGCTGACTTAGCAGCCGTAACTGCTAAACTTAGCCTCCTTCTTTGCTACTTTGTAAACCTCCCTATTCACCCGCTTCTCCGCTTCATCTTTACTCTCAATTAACTTACATATGTCTCCTTCTTAATCTCCACTTTCTTCTTCATTTCTTCATTCCACCACCAATCCCTCTTATGACGTCCTGCTCGACCTCTCGAAACACCCAACACGTCTCTAGCAGCCTTCGCGATGCAGCTGGCAGCCCTATCCCACATAACATTCACGTCCCCCTGCACTCCACACCCCCGCTCCTGCCATCTTTTTCCGTATCTCCAGGGCACTAACTGGCGTCAAGCCACCCCATTTCATTCTAGGTCGACCCTCCCTAGCCCTTCTCTTCTTGCCCTTCTTGATAGACAAGTCCATCACTAGAAGCCTATGCTGGGTCGAAAGATGCCCATTCGGAATGACTTTACAGTCCTTACAAAACACCCTATCCCCCTTCCTAAGCAGTAGAAAGTCAATTTGAGTCTTGGCTATCGCGCTTCGGAAGGTAATCAGGTGATCCTCCTTCTTCGGAAAACGTGAATTCACTACCACCAGGCCAAAGGCCCTTGTAAAATCCAACAAAGCA
Source organism: Capsicum pubescens (assembly GCA_030864215.1). Taxonomy (NCBI): domain Eukaryota; kingdom Viridiplantae; phylum Streptophyta; class Magnoliopsida; order Solanales; family Solanaceae; genus Capsicum; species Capsicum pubescens. The sequence goes on from CM061548.1 coordinate 44,108,801, forward strand.
GCTCCCTCACTATTTCTATCACCGAAATCAAAACCTCCATGTACATCGTCATATCCTCCCGCTAAGACCCCAATATGCCCATTGAAGTCCCCTGCTATGATAATCTTCTCTGAGCCAGGCACGCTTCTCACCACCTCGTCCAAATCCTCCCAAAATCTCGCTTTCACGTCCTCTTCCAAGCCCACCTGCGGCACATACACACTACACACATGCAACATAAAAACCCCAATGACCAACTTAATCTTCATCAGTCTATCACTGACCCTCTTAACCTCCACAACTTGTCCTCTAAGCTCCTCATCCACTAAGATGCCCACTCCATTCTGACACCTCTCACTCCCTGAGTACTACAGCTTGTACCCATCCACATCCCTAGCCTTAGAACCTACCCACCTAGTCTCCGGAACACACGCAATATTAATCCTCCTCTTCTTAAGAATCTTCACCGGCTCTACAGACTTTCCCTGGAGGGTCCCAATGTTCCAAGACCCTACCCTCAACCTATCTTCTCTCGCCTCTCGCCTACCTCTCCAAACAGACCCTAAATTGAAAAATTTTAGTAATATTGAAAAGAGTTGGAGTTGTCTATACATGGAACTTAACTATTACTTTGACAAGTTGTAACAATCAAGTCCATGACATGTATTTTTTTCTTTGGGCTTAGATTCGCACAAACTTCTGTTTTGTGTTATGTCATGGCATGCCTCAAAAGCGTGTACCCTATGAATTTGTCTTATAAAGCTTTTTAATTTCTCTTTCATTTCAATGTGAGATTCACCTAAAGTGTCATATGTACCTCACCTTTAGAAGTAGCCTAGAAGTTTGTAAATTTACTCGACTCCCCCTCATTTGTCCGCCTTCTATCAAATGTGTCACGCAAGTATTGTTTTAGAGTTCGAATTCATGGACAGAATCATTGTACTCTAAGCTATAAAACTACAAACTCAAGGAAAGAATCTTTAATTGGCTCCAAAAGGGTTAAAATTTATGCTACATTTTTTAGAGATCTTTACACAGAGCCGAACAAATTCATTGCTTACTTTTCTTAGCCAATATATATAGGTAAGCTATACACTGATTATATAAGCTTATATATATGTTGACTATTTTTAATTCAAGTGACCTGATGAGCACTTATTTAGTACGATGGGGAATTGAGAAGAGCAACATTTAGTGCAGTTATTTAGCACGAGTTATTGAAATGTTAAGTAAACATATGTAAGAAGTATAAAGATATTTAACCTTAAAAAACATATGTAGAGGTGTATTAGCTAAAAATCTGCACTCTAAAGCTCTTAAAAGCTGTGCTTTTAGCTCTTAAAAAGTCTCTGTTTATACACTAAAAATCTGCACTATAAGGCTCTTAAAAAGTTTGAAATTCTGAAGCTACTATTACAGTTGAGAAAATACACTAATGCTTGACGATCGGATTGCATCGAAGCTCTTCTTTATAGTTAGTCCTGCATGGTCTCTTTGGAGTCGAACCAGATCTTCCACTGCAGTTTCATCAACTCTAGTATTAGTGTAGAAATACATAGGATGTGGAAACAAGAAAATACAGTAGAATGCTACATAATTTCATAAAAGAGGACTCACATAAGGGAGGCAACACATCTAAATTGCCCTACGTTGACGCTGCTGCTCCTTTTGGGTTGCTGGAACTTTTCTGAAAGTAGATTAACCGTGAAAACAAGATAAGTATTAAGGCATGATGTGAAATGTGAAATGGCATGTGCCCACTGAAAGGGCCAGAATATTGAGGCAAGTTAGGCAAGAAATAAAGAAGCAATAATCCAACATCAAATGGCATTTGACAATCGACAGGATAGCTCTTCCTAAAGCAGGTAATGGAAACAAAGGTAAGATATTTGATTACAGCACATGATAAATTATACCACCAAATCCATAATCGCAAATTCCAATGACAGAGATCCTTTACAACTATCTTAGTGTTACTTCCGAAGTTACCTGTGATTCAAAGATCCTCTGACTATCATTGAAGTACTGATTTGGATGGTTAACCCCCGCATCACAAGTTGAGTTGTGAACAGCTTCAAAGGTCAAAGTGCATGCCAACTGCACAATTTTAAGATTACAACATATGAAATAAGGTGACAGAAAGCAGTGGCAATTCATAAAATTGTACACTAACCTGATAATGTCTATTTCGGACTTTGTCCATCACATCCTCCATTGCTCGATTGCCTACTCCCATCCTGGTCAGAGCAGCTCTCAGATTCTCCTCACTGTTGAAGCAAATTTGGCAAGCAAACAAGGGAAAATTGAGACCAGAATGTTAGATGTAACAGAGTGATCTTTTCCAACAAATTTTTCTAAAATCTGAGTATCTACTACCAAGGTATAAGCTAATGATAGTCTCTATCATCATATAGACACAACAGTAGGTCAACATCAAAAAGTGTAATATAGGCGTCTCTTGTTTCTTTTACTAATTCAATCTTCTAAACATAGAACATTGTGAAGATAATACCACTATCAAATTACTTTTCATTCTTCCTTACTAATCAATTTCAGTTTTCCGTCCTCTAGAGAATGACGCGGTGACTATACATAGTCATAAATAGTCTTGTTGGATTGTACAACATGCAAAAACAATAAGTAAAATTAAACACAGACAACCTATATCATCTTCCAGTTAATGCATATAGCTATCAGTTTAAAAGATAACTGTGAATGCGTCAATAAAAATGAAAAACATGGAATCTTCTAAAGGAACTGAAGATAGAAAAACATGCAATCTCATAAAGGAAATTGAGATTTAAAGAGAGAGAGAGAGAGTAAACAAACTTCAAAGAGATTAAAGATAAAAGGGAATTTCGGTGAAAACCAGGGTATGACACTTCTAAGGCCAACACTGAATATCCAAGACACATGGTATTATATAGGTATTAAGTGCAAGTTTGTATAGCGAATAAAGTTGTGACTATTGAATGTTGATCTTCATACCTAAGACTAACGCACTGATACAAGGATCCCCATACGAAGTTAATATTAAATTATAGAACTGACAGATAATGTCTTTTATGGTAAGTGCTGAGAATAGAATTAAGTAAATAAGGTATGCTCTCTCTGAAGTTTTTAGATGAGATGGTCACACACTTCAATATGGTATCAGAGCCACACTCATCCCAATTCTTGGTTTATCTGATGTTAGGCACCCCATATTATATTGTTCACGCTTTAGTTGGCAAGAGGGGGATGTTGAGTCCTACATTGGTGATGGGATGGATACTTGGTCTCCCTATATGGTCTTGGGTAGTCCTGGCCTCATTAGATAGCTGTTGGAATTGAGTTAAACCCAATGTCTATTTTCTTATCATGGTATTAGAGCAAGCAAAGGTCCTAGGTACGGGTCTCACTACCACCCATTATCAAAAAGAATTTCCACGTCTTTAACCCACAGGAAAAAAATCAAGTCGGGTGCATGTTGAGAATATAACTAAGTAAATGGAAGTGTGCTCTCTCTAACAACTTAAGCTTTTAGATGAGATGGTCAGATGAGATGGTCACACACTTCAATAGAACTTTAGGCAAATACTTACAGTCGACAGCCAATAGCTTAGCACTAACATAACTATAAAAAGTGTAATTTTCTATAATGTGGTTCTCATGTTCAAGATAAAGAAAATGGTGTCCATCCCCCCATAAGACTTAAACACTTAAAGGAACTACCTACAATTGCTCATTACAGGAATAAAGAATTTAGTATCTAACCAAGGAGATGGAATTTTTTCTTATTTTCTGGGGGTAGGTAATGGAACTGGGAACTTCATCCTTATCTAAACCTTGATATGGATTAAACTCTCTTGAGCTTATTGTATGATCGCAATTCAACTTAACATAGATTAAGGATTTAATTGCTTTTCTTTTTCCTTTTACATTCAGTTTATAAAGCACAGAAGCAAGACGAATCCGAACTCACACCGGGGAAGACCGACAATTCAAGAAAAATACTCGCTCCCAGAACTATCAACTAGGTTGCATAGTTGATGCACTGGGCTCTCTCTTTTTTTCTTTTGGTAGAAATTGGACTTCCTACAAACTTACAATTATGCCTTATCACATACAACTTCCTAGAAACTTAGATGTGCAAAATATTAGTTAGCAAATTGCAGGACAATGAGAAGTTGTGCTTAATCAATAACAAAGCCTGGGAACCTTACTATCTCCTCATGTTGCATGAAGAACATGCTACAGTCTACACATCATGCAGAGAAGAAAGAAGGGATTACAAATTGTTTGGAAAGGTAATTTGTCTAATAGCTTGAGGAATAAACATGGGATTGAGCATCTCATGTTGTATGAAAGCAACAATTGCTCACTTCAGTAGACAAGATCAAAATCAACACAAGTATGACCTGAAATGACGATATGGACAGCCATGGTGATCTCCAACTCCAGGAGCAGCCGATATAATCTTTTGACAAGAATAAGGTGTGTAGTCCTGCACTCTTGCAAGAAAGCAATAAGGGTTATTGAGAAATCAAAGAGAGAAAATAATGCAAATCTCAAGCAACGAAAAAATGTAGCACAACAACAAACCCAGTAGATTCCCACATCGTGGGGTCTGGGGAGGGTAGAGTGTACGCAGACCATACCACTACCTCTAACGAAGTAGAGAGGCTGTTTTTGATAGACCCCCGGCTCAAGACAAAGGACAGTGTATAAAAACATCAAAAGCATGGAACACGATAAAAAACATAGATACGCCATCCATAAAAATATGCAAAACTGCCAAACAAAAGACACCCAAGCCCTCCTACCTACTGACTACGACTCATCCACCCACCTTAACCCTCTATCCTAATGTTTTTCCTCCATACCTTCCTATCCAGGGTTATGTCCTCAGTCAACTGTAACTGCTCCATGTCATGTCTAATCACTTCCCTCCAGTATTTCTTAGATCTACCCCTACCCCGCTTGAAACCATCCAAGGCCAACCTCACACACCTACGAACCGGGGCATCCACGCCCCTCCTCATCACATGGCCAAACCATCTCAACCTCACTTCCCGTATTTTATCCTCCACCGGACACCACTCTCACCTTCTCCCGAATAATTTCATTCCTAATCCTGTCAGCCCTAGTAAAACCACACATCCAACGCAACATCCTCATTTCCGCCACCTTTAATTTTTGGATATGAGAATTCTTAACCAGCCAACACTCAGCTCCATATAACATAGCCAGCCTGACTGCAACTTTATAGAATTTTCCCTTCAGCTTGGGGGCACCTTCTTATCGCATAAAATTCCCAAAGCGAGCCTCTATTTCATCCAACCTGCCCCAATACGGTGAGAGACATCCTCATCTATCTCTTCATTCCCCTGAATCGTCGACCCAAGATACGTAAAACTATCCCTCTTACAAACCATCTGGGAATCCAACTTCACTACCACCTCGTCCTCTTGCCTCGAGTCACTAAACTTGCACTCCAAGTACTCCATCTTGATCCTACTCAACCGGAAACCTTTAGACTCCAGGGTTTGTCTCCAAACCTCCAGTTTATCAGTAACACCTTGTCGGGACTCATCAATCAAAACTACATCATTCGCAAAAAGCATACACCAAGGCACCTCGCTTTGTATACTCCGCGTCAACACATCTATCACCAAAGCGAATAAAAAAGAGCTAAGAGTTGATCCCTGGTGTAACCCTGTCAAGACTGGGAAATGGTCGGAATCTCCTCCCACCGTCCCCACCCTAGTCTTCGCCCCCTCATACATGTCCTTAACCGCTCGAATGTACGCCACAGGGACCCCCCTCGCCTCCAAGCATCTCCAAAGAACCTCCCTAGGGACCTTGTCATACGCCTTTTCCAAGTCAATAAACACCATATGCAGATTCCTCTTCCTCTCTCTATAATGCTCTACCAGTCTCCGCACTAGGTGAATTGCCTCAATCGTGGAGCGACCAGGCATAAACCCAAATTGATTCTCAGAAATAGACACAATCTTCCTCAGCCTCCGCTCCATCACCCTCTCCCAAATCTTCATCGTGTGACTCAACAACTTAATACCCCGATAGTTGTTGCAACTCTAAATGTCACCCTTGTTCTTATATAAAGGAATCATCGTGCTTCATCTCCACGCCTTGGGCATCTTTGCGGACTTGAAAATGTTGTTGAACAAGTTGGTTAGCCACCTTAACCCTGCCCTGCTAGAAAACTTCCAAAAATCCACCGAGATCTCGTCGGGTCCCGTTGCCCTGCCCTTTCGCATCTTTCGGATAGCCTCTCTTACCTCCTCAACCTTAAAACGCCGACAATAGCTAAAATCGCGACGCTCCCCGGAGTGCTCCAACTCCCCCAACATAACACCTCTGTCCCCCTCCTCATTCAAGAGCCTATGAAAATAAGACTCTGTCATCCTCCCCTTAATGCACTTCACTTGGTCCAGATCCCTACCCTTCCGCTCTCTAGCCTTGGCCAGCCTAAACAACCTTTTCTCCTCGACTTTCACTTCTAACCCCTCATACAAACTCTCGAAGGTTGTTGTCTTAGCAGTCGTAACTGCTAACTTAGCCTCCTTCTTAGCTAACTTGTACTTCTCCCTGCTTACCCGCTTCTCCTCGTCATCCTTACTCTCAACCAGCTTAGCATAAGCCGCCTTCTTCGTCTCCACCTTCTTCTTAACATTTTCATTCCACCACCAATCCCCCCGATACCTGCCAGACCAACCCGTCGAGACACCCAGCACCTCTCTAGCAGACTCTTTGATACAACCCGCAACCCTATCCCACATACTATCCACATCCCCACTACACTCCAAACCCCCATCCTCTCCAACTTTGCCCCTATCTCCAAAGCACTAACCAGAGTCAAGGCACCCCACCTAACTCTAAGCCGACTCTTCCCACCCCACCTCATCTTGCCCTTCTTGATAACCAAGTCCATCACCAGGAGTCTATGTTGGGTCGCCAGATTCTCACTCGGGATAACCTTACAATCCTTACACAAAGTTATATCCCCCTTCCTAAGCAGCAAAAAGTCAATCTGGGTCCTGGCTAAACTACTACAGAAAGTAATCAGATGCTCCTCTTTTTTCGGAAAGCTGGAATTCACCATCACCAACCCAAAGGCCCTCGCAAAATCCAAAAAAGCAGCTCCCTCATCATTCCTAACCCCGAACCCAAAGCCTCCATGCACGTCATCACACCCTAATGGCAATGACTCGATGTGCCCATTAAAATCTCCTCCTATGAAAATCTTCTCCGAACTAGGCACGCCTCTAACCACCTCGTCCAAAACCTCCCAAAAATTCTTCTTCTCCTCCTCGCTCAGGCTCACCTGTGGCACATACGCCCTACAGACGTTCAAAGTAAACCCCCCAAAAGACCAACTTGATAGTCATCACCCTATCATTAACCCTTTTAACCTCCACTACCTGCTCCCTAAGCTCCTCGTCCACTAAGATACCTACGTCATTCCTACGCCTCTCACTACTTGAGTACCACAACTTGTACCCATCCACATCTCGAGCCTTTGAACCTACCCACTTGGTCTCCTGAACACACGCAATATTAATCCTTCTCTTCCTAAGAATCTTAACCAGTTCTATCAACTTCCCCTGCACAAAGTGTAGAAATAATTTCTTTTCCATTTTTTTAGGTAACATTATCATTCATTAATCACCAGCAAGAGCATTTAAAAGAACCATAGTCTACTAACACAGCCAACTATCCAGAAAAGCAACAAAGCTCCCAACTCAGGCTACTATTAGAATAGATATGTAGACATAATGGGGTTAATCCTGTGCTCTAACACAACATAAGCTATTTCTTTGGCACTGACCTTAGGCTCTCAGCTCTCTACAAACTTTGTCAAAGATTATCATAGTCCTTTCTATCCACAAGCAATGCACAAACTCAGTATAGATCATTTTGAAGATTTGAGCTCTTTGTGTCTTCCCTTCTGCACACAATAATATCTCAGTCTAAGTTGCGCGGACTCTTCACTTTCGATGTCATACCCCTGTTGGATTCTTCAAACATACACTACTTTTAGCGAATCCAACACGCACCCATTGACATTTTTGACGAGTCCAAGCAACATAGAATTCTCAGCAACATGTTGATCCCAGGATAGCCAGTGTAAGGGCTTAGCCTGGATCCAGTATGTAACAGCCCCCATAATTGCCTCCCATAATCACAGTAGACATATAGATGGTCCCTTGACTCATTAAACAACAGACAGAAAGGACAGAGTGGGGAGATAGCTTACCCCCATTTGATCAATCTACCTGTAGTAAGTAACCTGTTCTGTAGTTGTAGCCATAGAGGTAGATAATCTCTTCTTTTGCTCTTTTTATGTATTAGCAGAATCTTGAAACTATTCCAATGTTCTATGCTTATTCATGGGCATTCTGAGAATCAGAGAAATCGAAAGAAGATGGACAAGAGCCATTTCTTCCGCTTTTTTCCTACCTAAAAGAGAGAACAGAAATGAAAGCTGACATCCAGAACTAGAAGAATTTGTTCTCATTGTATTTCTTTTCTCTTTGGTTGTTTTAGACCTTATAGCTCTTCTTTTATGTGTTGAATTTGTTTTTTGTTTTCTCAAAGTACTTCTCAGTTATAAAACAGAACAGAATGTCCCATCACAAATATGGAGTACCAAATGCATAGACATTCTCACAAACACTACATATTTCGCAAAGCAACTTTAAATAAGTTACTTACCGTTCTCTTTCCTTCTTTCCCATAGTTGTGTCTTATGCCGTATGCATATTCTTTATCAAATCTTTCAGCACCAACCTACAAGAACAAATTATGCACTTAATTTTCCAGGAAACTGAACACAACTGAGGCCACCTTCTTCAGAAGGTAAAAGCCATAACATCTGATAAACTTTCCTATCGTATGTTCACACAATCTATTCTCTCCTTATTCTGTTATTCATTGTGGTAAAGCTATTTCTAGCAATAAAGCACAATTTTAGTATGTATAAGGAAAAATTGAGGACAACTCTTCTCCACAGTGCTTCTTGCCTCTAATGGCTTGCTCATTTTTGGACGTGACCAGTCCATTACATTCTACAGAGGAAAACAGTTGCAATGCGTAAAAAAAAATAATAGATAGAACGTTAAATACTACTCACTTTCTGGGAGAACTCAGCTCTCCAGAATGCAAGGGCATCATCCAACTTCAATCCAACACCCTACAAATAAAGCAAGACACTATCAAAGAATGTACGCTGAAGAAACAATTCTTACGATCGCTCCTTGAAGAACCTCAAAATTATGTTTATGTTCCTGTGGATATCCATGTGCATCAACCAAAGACTCCATAACTCTAGACAAATTATCGAAAAGAAGAGAGCCCTAATAGAACAAAAGAAAACATCAGGACTCTCTTTTTCTTTTTCCTGTTAAAATACTTTCTTGAATGATCAGAAAAGTAGAAAAAAATTGTTCAATACCACTTAACCTACTTCCTATTTTTTTAAAGCAATTACTTCTTAACTTGTTGGTTTTAAAACCTTTAAAGAAAAATAACGCAGGAATTCAATAGTCAAAAATTAACCGCTGAAATAGAGATGGGAGTTTAAAGAAAAGAATACGCAGAGCGGTTAATTTTTTCTTGTAAAAGCCGTCTATAATTGATCATCAACTTAGCAACTTAAATAGTTGTTATTACAACTAAAAATAGGACAAAGAAACAACCTATTTCTATCAAAATTAAAATAACTAATTAGTTTCCTACCAAAGATAGGACTCCTAAATTAACTAGGATTGTAGTAAAAAGAAAAGCTGAAGAAAAAAGAAAAAAAACAGTTGCATTCTTAAAGCAACTTTCAACATAACCTCATCCAGAACCACTTCTTTAACCACCTTCTAGCTTTTGTAAATCCTTTTGCATTTTTATTCTGCTCATCTTTCTCTCTCAAAGGCATATATTTGACCAGAATCGTTGAATGTATATTTTGTATGTTTATCAAATTATGAACCACCCATTTTCTTTTATGCCATGTGCAATAGCTAGCACATGATATTCGATAACAAAGAACATCTGTTTGAGCTGTACTATTTGCAGAAAATTTCTAATTGATTTTCCTTTTTGGATCAACAATTGGAAAAAGCAATATAGTCATAAATAGTCCCAACCCCCTCCCCAAACCAAAAAAAGTGAGGAATGACTGCATGAATACAATTCAACATCGATGAATCACTTAGGACAAGGAAAGTTTGTAATTTATTTTGTGCAAATCAGAGATGAAGATGATGATAGATGATGATAAATAATTGAGCTATGTACAACAGAACAAAATATGTGAGTGCTCGGAGCAACAAAATTTTCATTAATCCTGGTATCACATCCTAAAACAAATAGTTTGAATTTATCAGGCAAATTCCTCATCAACACTATTAATGTAACCTTGAGAAATAGTCCAAGTTGCATCCTCCCTCCGTGTTTCAGATGATGATCCTCTCGTAGCTGCAATAAATCATTAACTGTGGTGAAGGCAAACATTTTGGAAAAAAAAAAGGTGCAGAACCGAAACATCATAACTGCTTAAAAGTACACCAAATAAGAGATAATATGACAGTAAACCCTACAAGAAATATATGATGTTAATGAACTTGGTTTCTTGATCAACTTCTAACCTTATCGAAAAGATGACGCATACACAGAGGGAATGAACTCTTAGCAATCTGGTCAATGTCTTTTAGTGATAGTTCTGCATGTTCTCTTGGCTGAAACAAAGGTTGAATTAGTCAAGCAAATCCAACAAGAACATTGCAACTGCTGGAAGTAGATGATAATAAAGTAGCTCTAAAGCACCTGGCTATAATCAGGACCCAGGTAACTTGTGGATAAGGCTTCAACAATCTAAAATAATGAAGGGAAGTTAGGTTTATACATTAAAAAATAAAACAATTTTTGAGTGCAACTTCAAAACTAGCTCAATACTTACAGGAGTCAAACGGTCCTTCTCCTGTTCTCTGATCATCGAAGTCCATTTTCTGAAATCAATAAACTGAAACTTCTAAAAATCTAATAGTTTTAACCTAAAAAGGAGTAACGGTAACCAGTAGATCCAATTCCAAAAGCAACATACTGGATGAAATGTCAGATGAGCTAGACAATACATAGTCAGTTTAATGAGTTCCTGATAGAGAAGAAATCTGACCGATGGTAAATGTGGTTTGTTTAAACCACCAACTTAGATATAAGAAAAGAGAGCATGAGAAATCTGACGCACAAAGTGGAAATGCACATGCTAATGACTAGAGGCTAACAAATTAAGCGGTAAGCAAATCACTTATCTTTGTTGTCTGATATATTGTACATTGTTGGATGAAAAGCTGTATGGATTTGTTCAACTATCCAGTTTCTAATGTGACATATTCAACTAATTTGTGGCACTGCAGTCATTAACAATCAAGTTCGGAAAGGATAACTTCATTTTTACAACAAGCAATAGGCTTGAAACAAAGCTTAAAATAGTGGAAAAGAAGACAATTAAAGGGCAGCCCGGTGCACCAAAGCTCTCTCTATGTGAGGGGTCCGGAGAAGGGAGGGACCAACAAAGGTCTATTGTACATAGCCTTACCCTTGCATTTCTGCTAGAGGCTGTTTCAACAGCTTGAACCCCTAACCTCCTGGTCATATGACATCAACTTTACCAGTTACTCCAAGGCTCCCCTTAAAAAAGAAAAGATGCTAAGTTATTTTCAATAATTGCTAAGTTCTAAAATGTTGCTTATCTAATAATGGGTATGCTCATCTTTCCATGAAGAGCAAAAAACGGGACAACCAACCTGTTTGTCAGCACTAGTGCTTTGGAAAGAAGACTTCGGAACTGTGTGATAACTAGTGAAACCACCTGCAAGAATAAGCTACGTCACGGCAATTGGTATATTGATATTAACACATCGTTGGGATGCTTCATAAGAAGACAAAGAATTGCCTGATTCATGGCAATATATGCATTCCCTTTCTGAATTAATACTCGTCGACCAGCCACAAGCTCTGGCACCTCCTCGAATGGAACCTTCAGTTATTAAAACCAAAATAATATTAGAGAAAACTCAACCAGAACCTCCCAAAGAAAAATCTCATTCAAACAAGATAACCGGAGTCCTTTTAGCCGCTTTATTTTCCTAGCATAATAGAATTAAAACCTGTCTCATAGTTCATATCAAGCTAATCATGGAAAATGTTCAGCCACACCAAGAGGTCTACCACTCAAAATCATAGCCACTTCTCTTTCTTACAATCCCCAACAAGCATGCTGGCCAAACCAATGAAGTTTCTTAAGCAAATTAATCTGCTGATTTCATATACATGTAGCTATTAGGCAACAATTCTCACAATTCTGAAATGGAAGTATACAATACAAGTATAACAAGGTCAACAACATCTTTCTTTTGCATTCTTCTACATAGATGTTCATGCAGACCCACCGTTGCCTAGGCTGATGTTGCTTGAACTTAGGTACGGTATACTGGTGCAAATATAGAGGTTAGGTTCTTCATGACATAAATTTTAGGATTTGGAGGTATGGATATGAGAGTAGGTAAGGATGTTGGGATACAGAGAATAAATGGATATTATGACATTTATACATGAATATCTGATTAATTAAAGTTGTTGAACTAGACTAATAAAATCTGTACTCTATAAATACCTAATATTTTATTCATAAGATAACTCATATATAAATACCTAACATTTTATTCATAAGATATCTCCTGTATGGCAAAGAATTCTCATACTTTATATGAATACATGACAAAACTCAATCAAAGCAAATACCCAGTCAATCCATATTTCTTGGTCATAGCTGTAGCCAAAGTATCCAATATAAATAGACCAAATCCGATGCAGATTCTACACCCAAATCATATCAGATCAATATGGGTGCAGCAGAAATCTTAAAGGGCCCAAGCAACATAGATATTGGCTCCTTTATTACTGTTGTTTTCTTTTACCGGGGGGAGGGGGAAGGGGGAGAGGTAAAGCGTTTGCAAAAGTCAAGAGCATACCTTGTAGAAGATAGGATCAGCTGCAAATAATCAAAATCAAAATCATGACATTAATGCCTTAGATACTGTCAAAATAGACGTTAACAATTGGAATAGCAAAAATGTAGTAAGAGTATTACTGCTTGTAATAGGCTGGCCTATAGCGCGTGCAACTTGATGCAATTTGTCCTTCACACTCTGCATTATAAGAAGACAACCGTAAGAAAAAACTTATGACCAAAAGATTCATCATATCACCAAAAAGTAGAACCTCAATATACCGGAGTTAAGAGAACCAAACCATAAAAATGTGAAATTTAGAGTAATCACAAAATTTACCTCATATTCAGCATTGCTCACAGCTTTGTATTGAAGATCAAACTCTGCCATTAGCGCCCTCTGTGTCCAAATTTATTATTTCACAATCAATAAGCATAAAGATGTTCTTAGAAGGAAAGAAAATGTGTCAGCAACTATATCAAACCTGAATTTCAGGAGACTCATCCCGGAAACGGTAACGAAATAAGGTAGTTTCCATTGAAAGAAACCATTTTCTTAACTCCTCCCTAAAAGATTTAAGTTATATAAATTAAACAATCCTTTCTTAGAATTAAAGAAACTCGAAAAATGGAAAAGCAAAGATGTACTCACGTCCTGCAATAAACAAGTCGCAAGACAAAATGTGAAATTATGTCCTTATTAACAACCTCAGATGAATGTTGATGCCTCATATTTGTTTTCCACATATCCAACACCTAATTTTGAAACCACTCCATAAATCCAAATGTAACAAGAAATAAAATATACTACTCTCTACTAAAATTTATGCTATTAAGTTACCAATTTCTCCATTTCATCTGGCTTCTTTCCTCTAGACAAACCATCCGAAATTCCTTTTAGAACTGGAATTTGAATAAATAATTATCAGTGAACAATAAACATTACTAGATAAAAGTAGGTTAAACATAGATTAAGTGAATTAGCAAATTTTAAGAAATACTAAAGGCACAATTTGTAAATCATACATCCTTATGATTGGAGCAACCATTAAGTAGCCAAGTGCAGTGGAGGACCCAGGATTTAGGGGTTGTAGGTGCCCGGAGGTTCGAACACACATATTCACGTCCAAAGCTTTAAGTTTCTGTCTTGAAACCAAAGTATCGAGCTATCTTTTGGGTTTTCAGGATGCTTTCTTAAATCCTATACCAATTTTTATACATTTATTATATAATTATACCTAGCCTGCCTCAGGTTTAACGGGTGTCAGAGCACCACAAAATTCAACATAGATCCACCCCTGGCCTAGTGATCAATAAAGTGGGTGAGTAACATGAGGCCTCACATTTAAATTCCAGTGGAGACAAAAACACTAGGCGGTTTCTTCTTATCTATCCTAGCCTTGGTGGATAGAGTTACCTGATACCTATTGCTAGTGGCAAGTATCATGTGGAATTAGTTAGATTTTCAAAGCATGACTAATAAAACTTGTTTAGTAAAATAAACTCCTCATAAACAGAGGCAGTATTAAGTAAAAGGAAATTTAGAAGTCAGGTAGCACCTGAGAGAATGGCCTAGTGGTCAATGAAACCATGAGGTCTCAAATTCAAATTTCAGCAAAGACAAAAACACTAGGTGATTTCTTCCTATCTATCCTAGCCTTGATGATAGAGTTACCTAATACCTATTTCTTATAGCAAGATCAGGTATCATTGTGGAATTAGTCAAGTTACGCGAAAGTTGGCCCAGACAGCAGGGATATTCCAAAGTAAAAACTCCAAAGTCGAAACAATTATTAAATAACCATGAGATCTCAGGCTTAAATCCTAACAGAGACAAAAACACTAGGTGATTTCTTCCCATATACCCTAGCGTTGGTGGATAGAGTTACCTGGTACCTATTGTTGGTGGCATGTATCGCATGGAATTAGTCGAGATACGCAAAAGCTGGCCGGACACCACGAATTTTCGGGGAAAAAAAATAGAAGTGGGAGCAAGTATTAAGTAACCATGAGATCTCATGTTCAAATCCCATCACAAACAAAAACACTAGGTGATTTCTTACTATCTATTCTGGACTTCTAGATAGAGTTACCTGGTACCTTACCTATTATGGGTGTCAGGTAGCAAGTATCACGTAGAATTAGTAAGGTTCGTGAAAGCTAGCCCAGACAGCATATTTTTTCGAGAAAAAAAATATAAGTTGGAGCAATTATTAAGTAACCATGAGGTCTCGTGTTCAAATCCCAGCGAAAATAAAAAAATAAAAACACTAGGTGATTTATTCTTATCTATCTTAGCCTTGATGGATAAAGTTACCTTCTAACTATTACTGATGGCAGGTGTGATGAAATTAGTCAAGGTGCGCAAAAACTGATCCAGACATCACGGTTACCAAAAGACAAAGAGATCTATGTAGTACCTCGGAGGCGATCGACGGCGTAAAGCTCGAAATCTTCAAGACGAACTTCGAGAGGAGGAGCAGAGCGATAGATAGGTAGAGTTGAAACTCCTCCGCCGCCGCCATTGGAAAACGAAGATTTTCTCTGAGATCGTACAGCTTCCATTGCTTTTTTCTACTCCAGGAAAAAAAAAAGAAAAAAAACACAGTAATGGCGTATGACTAACAGTGGAGTACTAAGAGCACAAAAATGGCGGGAAACATTTTCCCTCACTTTTCGGGTTGGACTTTGCCAGGCCCATTTTGCTCTCCCCTTAACCCGGAAAATTACATCACATGAGTGTATTTCGATATTGTTGAAATTGGTTGGTTGCATAGTTTGGGAAAACCCTAATAATTCAAGTGCTATATCCTATATAAATATACACCTCAACTTATTATATTTACACAAATTAACATACTTATAAAATAATTACAAAAATTTCAACTAATTATGTATTTTCGTTTGATGTACCGGGAGTTAATTATGTATCTTTACATAGAAAAAAATATATCTTCGTTGGACGTATCGAAAGCTAATTATGTATCTCGACGGACCTAAAATTGAGGTTTTTAGTAATTATGCAAAATGTCGAAATTTTCTAGAATTAAGCTTCAAACTATCGGAATTTATGTTGTTTGCCCTTCTTTTTACTGTTAGAGCTCGTTTGGTAAAATAGATAAAAGATAACTAAATTCAAGATTGATTTAAAATGAACTTATCCCATGTTTGGTTGAGATAACTCATTCCGAAATTGTAGTTTACTTGCTTATTTTTATTTTATTTTAAGGGTGAGATAATTAATTTTGAAATAGTTGATTCCGTGATATGCACCACATTTAAAATGGAATGGAGGTAGTAAACTTTGAGATAATGTTTCATTTTCCTTCAAGTACATGAAGGATCACAAAATACAAAGAATTAACCTTTTTACTCATCCAAGACTATATAAAAATAACCCTAGTTCCTATATAGCTGTAATAATTTCAAAATCTTGGTTGGTCAATATTAAGTTATTCATTTTATTAGCTTTATTTCTTCTTTTGTTATCTCATCCTAAAAGCTCAAGCAATTGTTTCCTATTTCATTCAATTCCTCTTCCATTAGTTTTGGCATCGTCATTACTCATTTAATTAGAGATGGATTCTATCGACTTCTCCTCCTTTTATTAATGATTTCTTGTCCAGAGAACAATGACTTCAATCTTAAGAGTGAAGATGAACCAAAATTCATTGGAATTTTTTTGTACAATAATGACCTATGTAAGTAATGCTTATGAACTACCGAGCATTTGACCATCGATGATTTCTATAAGTTGTTGATAATTCAAAACTTTTGACAAAATTCATTGGGAATGTCTCTCGTAGTTATCATTGAAATTCGCAGGGGAAATTAGTGAAATTCCCGATATATTTAAGTGGAGAAGTGTGTGGCAAAAGTGTAATGATTATACACTCTATATACACATAATTCAACATATATACACAGTGTATGTGAGGTGTATAAACATTACATAATGTGTATAAACTGTACATATTCATATTATAATATACATATCACGTTTTGGGAGGAATGTATACTCATGTTTATCTTGTGGAAAGAATGCAAGTGGTGAATTTCAACAATGGAAATAACCATGCGTGTTGAATTAGTGGTTGAGTTGCATACAAATATTTTTTTTTGATGAAAGAAATGTTGCAGATAGTCCATGAAGATCTCATTACCCTATAAATATATGATATGTTTAAAATCTTTAACTTATCTTAAAAGTTAATTTGACCAACAATCATATTAATTTGACTTAAGTCATTGACAGACCTTTAAACTTGTTTCGAGATTTTACTTGAACCCCTCAACTCAGTCTTGACCTATTAAACACCTAAATTATTCAAAATGTATACCTATTAGGCACAAATCGCTAATGTGTCGAGGAAAATGTAAGATACTTTTCTTAGGCGCGTGAATTGAGTATCAAATAATATTTTACTTTTATTTTTATTAATAAAATTTACACTTAAATTATTCCATTAATATAATTTTTAATAGACTAAATACATAATTACACCCCTAATCTTGTCCGAGATTTGCAAAAAGACACATAAACTTTCACTTCGACCTATTATTCCACGATTCTTCTTTATTTTGTTGCAAACACACCATTTTGACCCTCTACGTGTATACACGCGCCACAGGCGCATGAAAGGGCTCGAAATTAACTTTTTTGACCAATTAAAAGTTGTTACGTGTAAAATAATTGATATATAATTTATATTCTTTAAAAGAAAAAATATTTATTTATTTTTTAAATCATCCCTACCCCCTCTCCCCCCCCCCCCAATCCACTCACCCTTTTTTCTTCAACTCAATTCACCATTAAAGTTCCTCCATTAAAGTGTTTTTTAAAATAAAAAATAAAAAAATCATATCATTAAAGCTCAATTTCTAGTTAAATCATATCATTTAACTATCTTTAAAACTCTCAATTCAATCATAAAACTATTTTTTGAAGTGTTTTGAAAAAAATAAAATACGGGAATACTGACGGAATGGGGGAGGGGGAGATGTTGATGGTGTGGGGGTGTTGTACGGGGGGTGCTGAATGGGGGTAGAGGGGAGCTGTTGGACGCACGAGAGGGGGGAGGGCAGTTGCTGGATGGGTATGGGGTGGGGGAAGAGGGGGTGGGGTGAAGTGGGGTGTTAAATTAAATAAAAAGAAAAAATTTATTAAAAAGAATAAAAAAAATATGAAATTAAACGTATTTAACATATGGCAGCACCTGATTGGTGCGTGTGTTCACTCTCTTTGTTGTGACTGAGATTCAGCGAAAAATGGTGTGTTTGCAATGAAATAAAGAAGAATCGTGGGGTAATAAGTCAAATTCAAAATTTAGATGTCTTTTTGAAAATTTCGGTCAATATCAGGGGGTAATTATGTATTTACTCTTTTCAATAATAACAGTTTCTTAATTTTAAAAAGAAAAAGAAAAGCAAACCACCCCACCCCCTTAGCTAAGAGTAAACCACCAACACCCTCCTCCCTCTCCCTTAGCCGTCCTCTTCTAAAAAAGAACCCCCCCCTAGTCGTCGTCTTCTGCATTCAAATTTGTGTAAAAAAAAAATATATATATCTTAGCAATTTTATTTCTTTTTAGTTTTTCTATGGCGTGTGTTTCTAGTGTTGTTGTTTGATTGGCTGGTCGAAATTGTTTGATTTAGCTAACGTGAATTGAAGCTATGTAAGCCGAACTAAAACTCGTTGATGGTTGGTCGAAAGATTTTTCTGAGGGATGCATTTTCCAACTGAGAGAGTATTTTGTTGTTGCTATTTAGAAAAAAAAAATAATCACCAAAAACAAAATTTCAAGAACTCCAAGTGAAAAAATCAAGAAAATATTTCAATCAAAGTGTTTAAAAAGCTAAACTTTGATTTTCGTTTCAGATTAATAAGCAAAAAAAAAACTTGCACCAAGACACTGTGCAAAAGCAAAGTTGGTTCAACATTATTATTATTATTATTTTTTTCAAAAAAGAATATGCTTAATCCACATGGAAAATGCTAAATGGACTAATTTTTCATGTAAGTCGCACTTAGTAACACGTACAGGAAATGTGATAAGACATTGAAAAAATTTTAGGTGGATCAAATTTCGAATGGATTAGATATGTGATAGATTCAAGTCTGAGTTGAGGGGTCCAAGTGAAATCTCGAAACAAGTTTAAGGACCTATCGATAATTTAAGCTTATTAATTTTCATTGACAACCATCGTCACATGATGTTTAGGCAGTATCTAGGACCTTTATGTCGCTCTTTTTGATAAAATACTCATAGGGGTCATTTAGTAGAGTGTATTGTAAAGCTAATGCATGGATTACTTTAATGTGTACTAGTAGTATCTTGTTTGGTATATTTTTTCACCTTATTTATAACTAATGCTTGCATTAGTTATACACTCTATCGTGTATTGAAGTATGTATTACTAATATCTCAAAATTTATGGCATTAGTAATGCAATCGATCTAATGCATGCATTATCATGGTTAAACATTATTATTCCTAAAAGTTTTTTCTGCATCCTTTCTAACATATATATAGAGGGTATTTCTACAATTTAAAAATAAATAAATTATGTAATTCATGTTATTTTTAATACGTCAAATCAGACACTGCATAAGAAAAATACAAACATAACTAACGCAAGCATAACTAACACAAGAATTGCTAATACAAGTATTACTAATACACCATATTTTGCATTATCCTTATATACTCTACCAAATGCCCCCATAGTATTTTATTTTTTTTTAGTACAAAGTTTTGATCAACTATTTGAAGCTTTAGAAAATCAAATTTCAACATTGCACTTAAGGGTGCCACTAATGGTCAATGAAGTGGGTTAAGAACTTGATGTTTCAGTGTTAAATTTAGTAGAGACAAAACGTTAGTTTTTTCTTCCCATCTAACCTGACCTTGGTATATAGAGATTACATGAGATTTATTGTCGGTGGAAACGTGCAAAACCGAAATACCACGACTGTCCCAATTTTTTTTTTTTAAAGCTTTAGAAAATCAAACTTCAACATTGCATTAAAGGGTGATCCTAATGGCGAATGAGGTGAATTGATAATTTGAAGTTTCAACTTTCATCATCAAATTCAATAGAGACAAAAATACTAAATGATTCTTTTCATTTATGTTTGATCTTCATATAAGAGATTACATGAAATTGACTGTTGATGAAAAGTCTGAGAAAATTGATCCGAAACACGTTATAAAAAATATTAAAAAAACTTCAACATTTCAAGTCCTTTTCTTGGAATCTTCCTAATTAACCATGTTCACCATGCGAGGGAAAAAAAAAAGATTAAATCATTTCTAAACTTTCATATATTAAAAAAATAAATTATCATCATTTATCACTAGTAACTAGAAAACTACCCAAACCCCAAAAAAGTCCTTAATTGAACAAAAAAAGAAGAAAACAAAAAAAAATTCTACTTGTAATCTAGCCAATATCCAACTCATCCCTTTCTCATTGTCGGCCATTTCTCCCTCCTCTTTATCTCCCCCCTCCTCCCTCCACCCCACCCCCATTTCTCCGGCCGATCAATTCCCTTCTCCGACCTCCCTTCCGATCGGACTCCGACCCATTTCCCACATCGGATCCGGGTCAACCCAGATGGCAGCATCACGTCGGCTCCGAGATCTCCAATCTCAACCCGGTAACAAAATCTGCGTCGATTGTTCCCAAAAGAATCCCCAATGGGCTTCAGTTTCTTACGGCGTTTTCATGTGTTTGGAGTGTTCCGGAAAGCACAGGGGACTCGGTGTGCACATCTCGTTCGTGCGATCCGTTACGATGGATTCATGGTCCGAAATTCAGATCCGGAAAATGGAGCTAGGCGGGAACGATAAGTTAAATCAGTTTCTGCACCAATACGGTGTGGCAAAAGAGACTGATATAATTACTAAGTATAATACGAAAGCTGCTGGGGTTTATAGGGATAGGATTCAAACCCTAGCTGAAGGTAAACCCTGGCGGGACCCACCTGTTGTTAAGGAGGTGTTGAAGGGGCCTGCGAGTAGTGGTGCTAGACTGCCGTTGAGTAGCAGTGGTGGCGGAGGTGGAGGAAGAAGCAATGGTGGATGGGATAGTTGGGGGGATAGTAATGATGATGGTGGGTTTAAGGATTTGAGGAGGAATCAGACCGTTGGGGATTTTAGGAGTGGTGGGAGTAGCGATGGAGTACCAGCTAGGTCGAGATCGACTGCGGATATTAGTAGGGAGCAGTATGAGGCGTCAGCGGTGAATAAAGATAACTTTTTTGCGAGGAAAATGGCAGAGAATGAGTCGAGGCCTGATGGGATTCCGCCTTCTCAAGGTGGGAAATATGTGGGGTTTGGATCAAGTCCTGCACCAATGCCTAGGAATAATGTGAATCAGCAAGGGGATGTTTTTTCTGCTGTTACGCAGGTTGTGCATTTTCCTTTACGTTTTATGCAATGAGATTTGATCTTGACTAGGTATGAAGTTATATGCAAATTTACTTATATAGTATGTTAGTGATTAGTTGAATTGTGATCTGGGCAAGAAACATCTGATCAAAGTTAAAAATTTGAGTAGTTTATGAATTTGAATGACGTGATTTGATTGGGCGCGAAGCTATATGCAAAGTTACTTATATATTACTAATATATTATGTTAGTGATAGTTGAAATGTGATCAGGGTAAGAAATATCATTATCAAAGTTAAAAATCTGAGTAGTTAATGAATTTGAATGTTAAAATAGTGCTGCATTAATTGGGACATAGGAGATATTGTTATACTTGTAAGAGTGAACTGATTGTATCTGTTCTGTTGAGCTGTTTTATGTTTGCTTCGCTATAGCTGATGGAACTGAAGTGTGCTATGTGCAGGGATTTGGTAGGTTATCTATGATAGCTGCCACGGCAGCTCAGTCAGCTGCAAATGTGGTTCAAGTGGGGACAAAGGAGTTGACTACTAAGGTATTTTGATTTGACTTGTGGATTTAAAATTAGTGTTTATGTGATGATTTTTTACTTTGGATGCTAACAGTTTTTAATTCTTGAGAGATGTCTCTTGATTCCTTTTTGTTTCCTATTGAAAATTTTACAAAAATTCTGTTTAAGAACAGCCCCTTGAGAATGCAACAAATAAGTAGTACGACCCCACCAATATGAATCTTAGTACACGAGCTACTTATGGAAAGAACTAAGTAAATTAACCATCCTATGAACTTGTCCTTATTTAAAAAACCATCCTATGTACTTGTCCTTATTTAAAAAACCATCCTATGTCCTTGCATATCTTCATTTTTACACCAAAAGGCTAACAGAGCTAAACATCTATGCTACAAGCTACAATTTTTTGCCTGTTTGTGTTCAAACCTCAAAGTATGTTGTATCTTTTTCCTGCCACACAGTCCACCATATAGCTGCTGGTATAGTGCTCCACAACTTGTTGCTTTTTTTGTAGTTCTCTCCCATTCCAACTATGTAGTAGGTATGGTGGACATTCTGCCATGCATCATTTATGTTGGAGATTCTGCCATGCATCATTTAACTTAATCAAACTAAAAGAACATGTACCATATCTTATTTGTGATTATTCAATGGATGAATAAGTGTTAAGCGTCTTCATAATCCTCTCTGCTCTTTACACATCTGTTGCAAAAAGTCATGCCTCTTCTTTGTAGACTGTGTTGGGTCAAGCAAGCTTCTCTCCCACTAGGCTACTCTACTTTGTAAAGTGATCTGTTTCTCCATATCAATGTCCTTGACCATAGTGTTCTTGTCTAATTTGTGACAAAACTTTATACTCAGAATTTACTGAGTAAAGGCCATCCTTATGTTCTTTCATACTATCTTATCTGGTTCTAACTGCTGTCCTTGGGAGCTGACTTATCATCTGCAGAAAGTTCATTTTTTCCATGTTCCAATCACAACATCACTGTATCATCTTCCATGGGGAACCATCCTTAGTAGACCAATACGTTTGCACTGTAGCATCGTGATTAATTACTATTCCTAAAATGGTAGGAGAATTTATTAATTGCTATTCCTAAAATGGTAGGGAAACTGTCTTTGAGGAGTGTATGCCCTAACCATCTCCTTTTCCAAAGTAAAGTTTTTCTACTCACCTACTTGAATGTAGATGTGGTCTAAGAATATTTCCCATAAGTTTATGATATTTCCAATTCCCAACTCCGCACAAAAGATATCTCTTGATTCTTTTTTGATGAAGTAGATATCTCTTGAATTCGTAAGAGTTAAGACGCAGTCCTTTAAAAGTTAGCGCTTTTTAAGTCTCTTTACTCGGTAATGTCCTGAAAGTGTGAGGAACTATACGAAGGACACCAGAAAATGGTGACTCCAGTTGATCTAATCTTTGATAGAAGAGTAGAAAATGAAGTTACCTAATTTTTCCAAAATGGACAGCAGACTATCCATGTCATCTTGTCAAGTTTTTTAAATCACTCCTAGCATGCCCCACATCCGTCTCAATATCTTCATTTCTGGTTCTTGCAATCATAATTGCCGTCAGAAGATGAAAGGTTGACATTTATTTGTCTTGTGATGGTGTAAATGTTTATTGCAGATCTTCTGTTGTTAGTATACTTACTAAGTTGCATGGACTCAGGTGCGGGTATCCGAGACGGGTGCGGTTCCGAGAGTCGGATTCGTCAAAATTTAAATTTTAAGATTCGAGGGTGTGAATCCGATTATGGATACGGGTGCGGGATTCGGCGAAAAAAAATTTAAATATTATAAATATAGAGTTATAAAGACAATTTTGAACTTTTCCCATATTTAAACAGTCATTCCAATTTACTTTTTCCTCTGTGTCAAGGAAACTTTATTCCTAAAAAAATATTTTTTACTTTTTTCATTCTAAGGTAATTTCTTTTAGTTACTTTTTAAATTAGGAGTCGTATTTTTTTTATATGGAAAAAAAGTAAATTCTTTTAAATTAGTAGTAGTATTTGGAAAATTAAACACTCACTAGAGCTACATGAATTAGGTTACCTTTTTAATATAATTTATTTTTTAAATAATATAATTATTAAAAAATAAGATCACTCAACAGTCCACCGACAATACAGATATGAGCACTATCATTTTCTCTTTCTTCCCCATCGAAATTCCGACGACGATAACCCCTCCGGCGACGACAACCCCTCCGCCGACGACAACCCTTCTGCCCACGACTACAATCACAGTCGCCGATTTTCTCACGACGACGACGACAACAGTTCAGTCGCCGGTTTCTCACGACGACGACGACAACAGTTAAGTCGCCGGTTTCTCCCTTTAGACAACGAAGCCAACTTTCTTCTTGATGTTGGTAAACGTCTCCAAATTCATTTGACCTCCGAGACAAATCCCGCGTCGGCGTCCGACCAGTGTCACGTCGGGACGGGTTCGGCGGCATAACCGCCGAGTCCGAGCAACACAACTTACTGATATATGGTTTTGCCAATATTCTATTTCATTTCGCTTGTTAAAGCTATTAATTATCATTAGTTGTTGAATCCACCTCTTCATGAGCTATAATATGTTCAATAATATTTTTGTTGTCCTTTGATATCCCTTTACACATTTCCAATATTATGAGGTTATTTCACTTAGTAGTGCTCCCCTGAGTTTTATTTTATGCTGTAATCGTTGAGGTAGATTTCCAACAATGCTAATGTTGGCCCTGTAGAACTTAACATATCCACAAGACGAGTGCCGGTGTTTTTTTTTTTGAGGTGGGGTGGGGTGGGGTGGGATGGGATGGTAATGATGTGGTAAAATGCAAATGTTGAGATGGATATACAAGGATTAAACAAGATTAGAACTGATCAAATGCTATTGAGAGGGAAAGTAGTACATATAGAGGATACAGTGAGGAGAAAGTCGGTATAGAGTTTCTAGTCATTTGTTTAGAATGTGGAGTATAGAATCGCAACTCATTTTTTTAGTATGTAAAATATAGAGTTGTGATTCTTTTTCTCTTAAGAGTTCGATTATACACTTCCAACAATAAGACGCAGAAGCAGAAAAAAGCTGCAAACTTGTTAGTAGAGTGGCAATTCTCTGATTGTAAATTGTATTAATAAAGGAAAGATTCAATCAAATATCGAATACATGAGTAATGGGTGATGTTAAAGTTAAGTATGATTCATAAAGTCTTTCCTTAGTTAGCATGGGAAGGAATGTGAAAAGGATGATTCTCCATTCCGGTTAAGGTGGTCTTTTGCTTTAAGTGATTTTCCATCTACCAAAGGTTTGGTGATATTTGTCACTTGAGTTGGTGGGAGGCGACAGAACTCGGTGGTATTAGCGGTGGTGCGCACAAGCGGACTCGTATATCTGGTTTATACTAAAAGGAATAGTGTTGTTCAAGTGATGTGAACATGATCACAGAATAGAATATGTAAGAATCTTCGTGGAAATTCTTTGAGGTGTTTTAATTTGAATCTTGATTGCTACCAATGGAGTTGAAAGAATACAATTAACGGAGAGAGAAGTGTCCTAAAGAAAGCTCTTTGGATTCAATTTGGAGTTCCTTTGAGGTAGCAGCCAAGGGTGTGGTCTGTTCAATGAAGTTAGTTCAAATCTTAGAGACCAGAGAGTAAATCCTAGGCAAAATAATTAGGTGATTTCTTCCTGTCAACCTGAGCCTTTGGATAGAGTTATCCGTTACTAACGTGGGAGGTAGCAGGTACCTGCTGGTATAGTCAAAGTACGCGCAAGAGCTTGTGTACACCACCACTATTCTTTTTTTTTGGTTGTTAAGATAGAGATTATGGAGGACACCACTATTTTTTTTTTTTTGTTGGTAAGGTAGAGATTATGGACACCACTCCTGTTGGCAAAAAGAATAAGCCTTTGAGGTGCCATTACTCAAAAAACAGATTAGCAACAAAGCTTCTATCCAAAATAATCCCCTAACAAGGTAATCCTCACTTGCTAAGCCAAAATACTATAGCTATTAGTCTATTACAGTAGTTATGCTTTCACATCCTTGAAGGGTTACCAAGATGTTTGTTACCATTGTCTCAAAAAGAAAAAAATGAGAAGAAAAGAGAAAAAGGATCAAAGTACTGCTCATGTAGAAACCTTTAGACCTTTTTGAAGGAGGTTATACATTTTTACTTCCATTGTAATTTTTGTATTTGGGTTCAAAATTATACATATATAATTTGTAAAAAAGAACAACTTTATTAGTATTGGTGTTTAGCTTTTTCTGAATGTAAGGTAGAAGGGTTACTTCTAGGACTATCACCTCTATCTTAAGACTGGAATTATGATAGGACAAGATTGAATAATATAAACATTAGATCAACTAAGTTGGCGCTGAGCAAATTTACTGGCATAACTTGCATATATCAAAATAATCTTTGGTTGCTATAAAATTATACTGCTTAACTCAATCAATCAACCAACTACGAGCTCAATCAACAAATTAGTTGGGTTTCTTTACGGATCCTTCCGATCTGCACTATTCAAGTTCATAGTTAGACACAATCTTTATGTTGGCCATGTACTTGCTACAATCATCCTGCCTTTATTCGCGCTTTGAGCTGATTATGTTTTGTGAAGTTCAAATATGTGCAGTTCTAAATTAAATAATCGGTTTGTCCAAATGCAATTTGAAGAAGTCAAAGAACTGCTTAATATCTTTTGCCACCGGTTTAGAGCTTTTTTGCTCATCTTCCACAATGTTGTCAGTGAGTTGATAAAAAAGGTTCAGCTTATCCTTTCAACTCCAGTTATTTGTGTTGCTCCTAGTATGTAGGTTCACTTAGTGAGTTGTAAGCTGGTCTTTCTAAGTGAATATGCACTAGGATTTTCCTTTTAAGTGAATATGCACTAGGATTTTCCTTTTAAGTGACCAATTTTCACACCCAAAAGGTTGCTGAGTTGAGGTCAGAAACCATGTAAATGTTTTATTTTATTTATTTTAGTTCTGTGGTTAAAGAATAAGCTACCTCCGACAGATATTCATGTTGTCTTCTGCTAATTTCATCTAAACTCAGTTTTGAGATGGCCGTTTTATATATCATCTGAACAGAGCTGAAGGGAAGTAAAGAAATTAAATGACTATCTTGGGCGCTATATCATAAACAAAGTCCTTGCCTCTACGGAGTCATGAGCTAGGACATGACCCTGGATAGGAAGGTATGGAGGAAAAATATTAGGATAGAGGGCTAAGGGTGTGGATGAGTCGTAGCCAGTAATTAGGTGGACTTTGGTGTTCTTTGTTTGGCAATGTACAATCTTCTGTGGACGTCGTACCTATGTTATTTTATCATGTTCCTTGCTTTTGATGCTTTTGTATACTGTCTTTAATCTTGAGCCGGGGGACTATCGGAAACAACCTCTCTACCTCTTTAGAGGTAGTGGTATGAACTGCGTACACTCTACCCTCCCCAGATCCCACTTTGTGGGAATATACTGGGTTTGTTTTTGTTGTTGTTGTTGTTGACACGGGTATGGCGGCATTTTTGAAGAATCCGAGCAACTTAGGTCGCGAGAGTGTCTGCATTTCTCTGCTGTATCACTATAACACTTTAGTTAAAAAGGGCAAGAGCAGCCCGGTGCAATAGAGCTCCCGCTATGCATGGGGTTCAGGAAGGGCCGGACCACAAGGGTTTATTGCATGCAGCCTTACACCTCAAGTTGTGCTTATAAAAATATTTGACATCTGATTAAAATTTTTTAATGCTCATTTTCGTTCTGCTTATTTTCCATAATTGTCTATGAAAATGGCATGCTTGCATTAGTAAGAAAAGGGCATATTTGCATGGAATTATTTTGACCAATGTGGTCCCTATGGTTCCTAAGATATACTTTCCGTAGGAGAAGATTTGTTATGCAATGGATAGATATAATTCCATTTGCTATCACGTACTTTAGTTGAACTGGAGTTTAAATTCTGTGCTGCCGGAGATAGTGTTTGGTTTTTAATTCCCTGTCTATCACTTGGGAGTCGTTAAGAGTTTATCCCTGTATTTTTGTAGGCATGAAAATTGCCTTTGAATGAATCAATTGGCTATTTTCGTCTAAGCTTGGAATTCTCTCACTCCAAAGTTGTTTAGATGTTTGTTTGAATACTGCACTTCAGTTTTATTTATATATATATATATATATATATATATATATATATATTTATCAATCAGTGTCTGCGTTTCATCTCTGCTGTGTCTAGTTGTTTTAGACAAAGAACCAGTGGACTTAACTGATAGTTGAAATGCATGTGCCAACCTATTCTAACAGGTGAAGGAAGGAGGATATGATACCAAGGTTAATGAAACAGTCAATGTTGTTACGGCAAAAACAAGTGAGATTGGACAGAAGAGTTGGGGTATCATGAAAGGAGTCTTGGCTATAGCTTCACAGAAGGTAGAGGAATATACCAAGGACAGTCCAACCTGGAAGAGTGATAGCTGGCAACGAGGTGAAAGTGAAAAGAACGGCTATTATGAGGATTTTAATAAGGATTCTAAAGGATGGAATGCTTCTGGAGGAGCCCAGTCCTCTGGGAGGAATGTTAATTCCGTTAGCTCTGGGTCGTGGGATGATTGGGACAACGAAGACAAAAGCAAAGTAAATCATCCTACAAAGGCAGCAGCAGCATCCAGCAAGAACGATGGCTGGGCTGGATGGGATGATGGTCAGGATGATGGATTTGATAATCACTACCAGAGTGCATCCAATAATAAACATGCTGCTGTTCATACTGGAAAATCAGATTCCAAATGGACTGATGGTGGTTTCCTCTGACGGCAATGCTGTTATAACTCACCTTAGTATTTTTTTTGCCCTTCTGGATTCAATTTTTTCCATGTCTTATTGGAAAGGAGTTGTGTCTGAATATAGTTGATATATCTACCATTTTCCAGCAGGTTGGGTTAATTGCTCCTCTTGTAAAAGAAGAGCCAAAAGCAAACATAAGTTAGACTCTTGTTGAGGACCATTATTTGGGGCTAAAAAACATTTAGGTCACATTTTGTATTTGTAAAGACCATTTTTTGTATTGTCTATTTTGTTCCGGTTTCTGTACTATATATCGGAGATTTTTGCTTATTATGTCTGATTTCTGTGTTGCATTTGGACATATCTGAGATTCTGGATAAATGGTTTTGGCAGCTTAACATTTTCATCCGGCTCATGATTTGTAGTGAAAAGGTCTTGATTTATGCACTTTTGTGCTACTTTTGTGCTACTCAGTTTATGCACTTGGCCATCTCTGTCGCACACCGGTGATTCAATTAATTCTATGTCCACTTCATCTTCGTCACACTTTGGTGCTTTAATGAAATATGTAGCTCAATTACACATTTTTTGGATCACTAGGAGAGCTTTTAGTCCCCTTGCCAGAGGAAGCCAATCTCCTATTGATCCCCATTTTGAATGATCAGTTTGGTGTTCAACTAGCTTCTGCTTTATATTTGTTCTTTGAGAACCTGCTATCATCATTTCAGTTTTCCCGGTTTCCCCATTGCCAGTACTTTCTTTTAGATATTAGTTGCAATGAGCTTGAGCTAGGTAGCTATATACACATTATCATTCCTTTTTTTTCTTAACACCTTGGTGTTCGGTTAGCATGCACACATTTTGACTAATTTTCCGGGTACCAAATAGCTAGCACAAGCGTTATCCTAAGAATTGGAGGTGAGAAAAAGTTGCCCGTTTTCGCCATTGCCAAACATTTTCTTTTAGATATTAGCTGCTATGAGCTTGAGCTAGGTATCTACACTTTAAAATTCTTTTTTTTTTTAAAAATCTTTTAGATATTAGTTACCATGAGCTTGAGCTGGGTATCTACACTTTAATTTTTTTTTATTTTTTTTAAATAATAATAATTGTGGTGTCCGGTTGGCTTATGTGCATCATGATTAATTTTTTGGGTATCTGCTGAATAGCTCTATCCGCAAAGATTAGGAGGGGTGAGGAAAAGTTTACCAAGTGTTTTTGCCTCTGCTAAAATTTAAACTTGAAATGTATACTCTCTTTGTTTCAAATTACTTGACCCTTTTGCATCTTGATTCACCTATTAAGATGTCACTGATTGAATGTATATTTTTTTTTTATCCTTATACCCTAATAACTAAGCAATAATTATGGAGTAGAAATCAAAAATTAATTTGTTTGAAAAATTTAATTCATCAAAACAAAAATGACTTTGGAATTCAAGAATCCTATTTTAAATTTTTTTAAAAAGTGTGATACTTACTAGGGATAAGAATAAGATTGAAAAAAAAGAGTCTAAAATAGCCTAGATTTTATAAGTAGGACAAGTAATTTGAAACAAATAAATATAGAAAGTAGAACAAGTAATTTGAAACAAGTAAATATAGAAAGTAGATATCTTTTAATTCAATTGAGCCCGTTTGAGATTGCTGTTACAAAACTGCTTATTTGAGAATCACTTTTATAAAATAGTTTTTCAGAAAAATGCTTTTACAAAAAATCAATTTGTGTTTGGTAATTTCATTTGAAAAGTGTTTTTGATAAACAAATTGTGTTTGGATAATCTTTTTTAAGAAGTGTTTTTTTGAGATAAATGACCAAAAAGGACATCTATCAACATACTTTTATTGCTAAAATCAATTTAAAGACAATTTATTTTAAATATCTATTATAATATTTTTAATTAATTTTTTTTATTTAATTAAAAAGTACGTACTCTGAAAATTTCAATCAATATTTATACATTAAAAAATCTTAAATAGTGATATATTACTTAAATAATTTAAATATTACTTAAAAACATCAAACAAAATTAAATCACTCCATATAAAAAAATTAACAATAAAAATAATTAGTCCTTCATACATCACAACAACAATTTCATCCCTAATTTTATCACACAATGTCTCTATAGTAGAAGATTTGTCTTGTATTTCAGAAGGTATACCAAAAGGCTAGTCTGCTTCTTCAAGCTTTGTGATGATATCTTCGTTAGCATAATAGTTAAAGTCTTTATCAGTACAGGGGCGGCTCAAGCAAATTCGAGGTCTAAGGCCAAAATCGAATGGAGGCCTTAATTTTTTAAGAAAAAATAATTATTTTTATAAAGTCTACTTTTAAAATTATATAATAGGTTTCTTCAAATAATTCCTTTTTAATTAATAATATAGTCAATACATTAATTTTTTGAGACAAAGCACTCTGGACTAGATATATCAAACTCCTTCTAAATTCATTTTATATAAAAAGTATATTTTTCTACAAATAATATTTAATATTTTTTAAAATATGTAATCTATTAATACTAAAAAAAATGAGGCCCCTTGAATTTGGGAGCCTAAGGAGGTCGCCTTTTCTCTTAAAGGGTAGAGCCGCCCCTGTATCAGTAGTAGAGCATTGACGTATGAAATTATGTATAGCCATAGTAGTTATAACAAGATGAACTTGAGTGTCGAACCTAAAAGATAGCATTGAACGTAGGAGAGCAAATCTATTTTTTCAAACTCCACATGTTCTTTCAATTGTACATCTCAAATTGGAGTGAAAGAAATTGAAAGTCTCATTTGAATTTCTGAAGTTAGAATTACGTTTGAAATCTGGGAGATGAAAAAACTCCCTTTTATATGGTCCTAAATAACCAATCATTGTTGGATAACCCGAGTCCACTAAATAATATTTATCTACACTAATATAAAAAAATTAATTAATTAATATAAAAATAATATAATTTATAAAATAATGCAAAACATAATATTAAAATCACTAACCTGGTGGTGAATGAGGAAAATTAAGATCCGATCTTCTAAGCGCTTGATCAAATATCCTAACATTATGTGCAGTACCTTCCCATCCATGCCATACAAATGTGAAACACATGTCCCAATCACATACCGCCATAACATTTTGAGAAGTGAAACCCTTTCTACCAATGTATTTAATTTGATGACACCTAAATTTTTCCCTCCACAACTGAGTTTAATTTTGAGTTTCTTCGATTTTGAATAATTAAAACATTTATCCGAGAAAGAAAGTTTCAAAACATTTTCTAGGTATTTTTATAAGTTTAAGTAGCGATTATATATTCTTGTATTTGTATATACGAGATTATATAATTTTGTTACTTAAATAAATTATTTTATTAAAAATTTGATGTTAAACAAGGGTTGCCGCTAAAATTGATTCAAAGGAAAAATATTGATTTGAATAGAATTTATTTGAAAAGATATTTGTTTGATTTTGTTAAACGAAGAAGCTCTGAGTTAAAACGATTGATAATTCGTATCGAATTTTATTCTAATTTTAGTCGATTTATTGAATTTGACTATAATCGAAATCAATTTGGTCACAATTGCAATGCAATTGACCAATTGATTTTTCAATATGGTTTAATTTTACATAAAGTTGACTGAAATTATAATTTTGGACTATTTGTCAAATAAATTAGTCCTAAATCCTAATTAATCTAACCCCTAAACCCAACAACCCTTTTCTCTTTTCTTAATTAGGCCACACCAGCCCAAAATCCCAATACCAAATCAGCCTCACCAGCCAAAACCAACCAACTCAGTACTCAACTTCAGCCCGTGACCTGGTTAGGCCCAATCTCCCTTCACCTTTTTTTCTATACTCGATCAAACAACAAACAATGAATCCAAACGGGTAACAACAACGCTCAACCACAACAACGTTAGCAACTTCAACGACAAAACCCGTGTACAACACCATCAACACCAAACCCGCAATTTCCAAGTAATATCATCGATAACAGCGTTCGACAACAGCAGTATACATGTACAACCGTTTCAATAGGCAAGTACAATATCAACGACAAAAAAATTGGCCACCCCAACCTCAATTTTACCATTTTACCATTTTACCCTCACGTTTAGCCGAGAATAGCTAGGGTTCCATGAACTTTTCCCTTTCTCAGAACATTTTCATCCATTTTCGGGTAAGGAATTAATAACCAACGTCTCTCTTTGACTCAATTAAATTCAAGTTTTGTTTCACTGTGGACTTGAATTGTCCGAAAAATAATTCCAAAATTTGGATTTGAAATCCATTTATTTCAAATTCAAAACCCTGGTTATCCCCCCCCCCCCTAATTTTCCCTATAAATAGATATTGGGGGTTAGAAGTCAAAGGGGGAGGTTTTTGGAGAAAAATTTAGAGGTTTTGGAGGCGCGTGTTTCTAACCCCACGTAACCCAAAATTCGGAAAGAAAAGCTTTTGAAAATTAGTGTCGACTAGAGTTGAATCCTGACAGGTTTGAGTTGAAATTTTGGTGGTGACGAAAATGTGTCGTCAAAGCTCGTAATTCCTGTTCGCTGCCCCAAAAAAGATAATTGTCGGTCTTTTTTTATGGCATTCTTTAGGACAATTTAATTGCATTTGTTGCTTGGAATAATTATTTTGTTAGTGCCAAAAGAGATAATTGTTGGTCTTTTTTTTTTTGGCATTCTTTAGGACAATTTAATTGCATTTGTTGATAAAACTTTTTGTAACAAAAAGAATGTATATATATATTCATCAAGTATATGCTTCAATATAAATATAGCTTTAGTTGCGTATTAGTTCTTATTTTTTTTTGATATATGTGAATTCATCCGAGTCCAATTGAACTGCATCCCCTGCACTTTTCAATGGGCCAAAGAGGCCTTACCATTTTACAAGTCCAAACGCTTTATTTCTTGAAGAAACAAGGCTGACATACGCCGATATACAACGGAAAACTGAAGATATACATTGGAAAAACAAAGGTATACACCAATATGTGGTGTACATGAATAAGGAAGGCCAACATGCAGGAAATTACGTGCTATAGCCCCAATAGTAGGTGACTTTGGATTTTTGACCCCAATAAGAATTTTTTTTAAAGACTAGTCTTCCTTCCTTTTTGAGTATAGTGCAAGTACAATTTTGCCTCTTCACCTTAAATATTTTAAATTTTTTTATACTTATTTGTCTCTCAACTTCTATTTTATTTTTATTATTTTTCTTTTTATTTTTATTTTTTTCTTTAATTTTATTTTCTTGTTTTAATTCATTTGTCTCAACTTTTATTTTTTTTCTTTTTTCTCAAACATTATCTATTTATTCATTTTTTTTTAAAATTCATTTGTCTCAATCTTTATTTTTCTTTTATTTTTCATTTTTATCATTCTCTCCCCCCCCCCCCCCTCATTTTTCTCAAACTTTATTTTTATTTTTTTAATTTTTTTAATTCTTTGCTTTTTCTTAATGTTCATTTTTTTCTTGCCTTCTTTTTCTCAATATCTTTTTTTATTTCTCTAATTTGTTTGAACGTTTTTTTCTTTTTTCTCAACTTCTATTATAAATCCGCAAAGGGATCTTCTTTTCTTGACATCAAAGCAAATTTAAGGGCATGAATTGTTGTTAGGAAGTTCTTTGGGATAAGTTTTGCCTCTAAGAAAAAAATTATAGAACAATTCGTAAATCAAGACACAATGTGGTAGTGCCAAGTCTTTCTTGTGGAGCATTACTTCTTGTTTGAAAATCCTTGAGTTAAGTCTTGCTTCTAAGACAAGAGTTATAGAACATCTCATAAATAAAAAAACCATGTGGTAGTGTCAACACTTGTTCATTGGGCGTAACTTGTTCTTTTGGGAGGTTCTTGGGCTAAGTTTTGTCTTAGAGGCAAGACAAATAGAGCATCACATAAATCAAGACACAATATGATAGTGTCAACTCTTGTCCATGGGGCGTAACTTGTCGGCTAAGTCTTGCCTCTAAGGCAAGATTTATAGAATATCTAATAAATCAAGACATGATGTGGTAGTATCAACTCTAGCCCACTGGGCATAGCTTGTTGTTTGAAAGTCCATGGACTAATTCGAGCCTCTAATGCAAGAGTTATAGAGCATCTCACAAATCAAGACATAAGGTGGTAGTGTCAACTTTTACCCATGGAGCATAACTTGTTGTTTAAAAATCCTTGTTTATAAAACATCTCATAAATCAAGACACAATGTAATAGTGTCAAATCTTGTCCATGGAGCATAACTTGTTGTTTAAAAGTCCTTGGGCCAAGTAGTGTCTCTAAAGCAAGAGTTATAGAACATCTCATAAATCAAAACACAATGTGATAGTGCCAACTCTTACCCATGGGGCAACAACAACGACAACAACAAACTCAGTGTATTCCTACATAGTGGGGGCTGGGGGAAGGGGGTAAGATGTACGCAGTCCATACCACTACTTCCGAAGAAGTAGCAAGGCTATTTCCGATAGACCCCCGGCTCAAGATAAGGAATAGTAATCAAATTCATACAAAAAACATAGATCAAGGTGGCAAGACATAAATACGACACCTATAGGGAATAAGAAATAAAGAATAGTAAGCGATCGTAATACAACATGCAACAAGCTAGCATAACAAGAATAATACACCCACCAAGTAATGACCTACCCTATCTACCCAAATTGGCACTAGTAGTCAATCCTAATACGCGTCTTCCAGATCTTCCTATCTAGGGTCATGTCCTCTGTAAGCTGTAACTGCTTCATGCCCCGCCTAATCACCTCTCTCCAGTAATTCTTCGACCTACCCCTGCCTCACCTGAAACCATCCAAAGCAAGCGGCTCACATCTACGAACTGGTGCATCTGTGCCCCTCCTCATCACGTGTCCGAACCACCTCAAACGGACTTTCCGTAACTTGTCCTCTACCGAAGCCACTCCAACCTTCTCTCGGATAGTCTCATTCCAAACTCTATCACCCCTAG
The DNA here is from genome assembly GCA_030864215.1 of Capsicum pubescens. NCBI lineage: Eukaryota > Viridiplantae > Streptophyta > Magnoliopsida > Solanales > Solanaceae > Capsicum > Capsicum pubescens. Next base: position 44,144,456 of record CM061548.1, read on the forward strand.
TAAGTCCACACATCCAGTGCAACATCCGCATTTATGCCACATTCAATTTCTGAATGTGAGAGTTCTTGACTGGCCAACACTTCGCTCCATGCAACATGGCCGGACGGACTGCCACCCTATAAAGTTTTCCTTTAAGCTTGGGCGACACCTTATTATTACATAACAGCCCCGAGGCGATCCTCCACTTCATCCATTCCGCCCTAATACGGTGGTAGACGTCCTCATCAATCTCACCATTTCCTTGAATCATGGACCCGAGATACTTAAAACTATCCCTCTTACATACCAGCTGAGAATCCAACCTCACTACCACCTCGTCCTCCTCCCTCGAGCCATTAAACTTACATTCCAAATATTTGGTCTTGCTCCTACTCAACCTAAACCCTTTAGACTTAAGAGTCTGTTTCCGCACCTTTAGCTTATCATTCCCCCCCACCTCCCCCGAGTTTCATCAATCAGCACCACATCATCCGCAAAAAATGTACACCATGGCACCTCTCCTTGATATGCCGTGTCAACACATCCATCACCAAAGCAAACAAAAATGGACTAAGAGTAGATCAAAACACAATGTGGTAATGCCAACTCTTGTCCATGGGGCATACTTAAAAGTCCTTAGTCTAAGTCTTGCCTCTAAGGGAAGAGTTATAAAACATCTAATAAATTAATACACAATGTGGTGGTGTCAACTCTTGCCCGTGGGGCATAACTTATTGTTTAATGGTCCTTAGGTTGAGTCTTACCTCTAAGACAAGAGTTATAGAGCATTTTATAAGTAAAAAATACAATGTGTTAGTGTTGACTCTTGCCCAATATACGCAACTTGTTAGAAAATTCTTGGGATAAGTTGTGCCTCTAAGGCGAGAGTCGTAGAACATCTCATAAACAAAGACATAACATGGTAGTATCAACTCTTATCCGTGGGGCATAATTTATTATTTGAAAGTCCTTGAGCTAAGTCTTGCCTCTAAGACAAAAGTTGTAGAATATCTCATAAATAAAGACATAACGTGGTAGTGTCAACTCTTGCCCGTGGGGCATAATTTGTAGTTTGAAATTCCTTGAGCTAAGTATTATCTCTAAGGCAATAGTTGTAGAACATCTCATAAATAAAAATATAACGCGATAGAGTCAAATCTTGCCCGTGGGGAATAATTTGTAGTTTGAAATGCCCTGACCTAAGTCTTGCCTCTAAGGCAATAGTTGTAGAACATCTCATAAATGAAAACATAACTTGGTAGAGTCAACTCTTGCCCGTGGGGCATAATTTGTAGTTTGACAGTCCTTGAGCTAAGTCTTGTCTCTAAGGCGATAGTTGTAGAACATCCCATAAATGAAAATATAACGTGGTAGAGTCAACTTTTGCCCATGAGGCATAATTTGTAGTTTGAAAGTCCTTGAGCGAAGCCTTGTCTCTAAGGCAATAGTTGTGAAATATATCATAAATGAAAACATAACGTGGTAGAGTCAACTCTTGCCCGTGAGACATAATTTACAGTTTAAAAGTCCTTGAGCTAATTCTAAACTCTAAGACGATAGTTGTAGAACATCTCATAAATGAAAATATAACGTGGTAGAGTTAACTCTTAACCGTGGGGCATAATTTGTTGTTTGAAAGTCCCTGACCTAAGTCTCGCCTCTAAGGTAAGAGTTATAAAACATCTCATAAATAAAAATACAATGTGGTAGTGTCAACTCTTGCCTATGAAACATAACTTGTTGTTTGAAAGTCATAAGTCTTGCCTCCACAATGTGGTAGTGTCAATTCTTGCCCATGAAACGTAGCTTGTTGTTTGAAAGTCATAAGTCTTGCCTTTATAATGTGATAATGTCAACTTTTACTCATGAGATGTAACTTGAATGGAAGAAATCGAAGAAAAGAACAAAAATAATGAAAATTGCGGAAAAAGAAGAAAATTTAGAAAAATATTAAAAAAATAAAAATTAAAGAAAATGTAGAAGTTGAGAGAGAATGGTAAAAAATAAAGGTTGATAAAAATAAAAAAAAAAGATTAAATAAAAATAAAGGTCGAGAATTTTTTTTTTTAAAAAGAGAAAAAATAAAAAACTTTTTTTTTTTTTTATAAAAGTAGACGTTGAGAAGTGTAAAGAAAAAAAAAGGTTGAGAAAAACTAAAAAGAACAAAAAAAAGAGGAAAGAAAAAATTAAAAATCAAAGTAAAATAAAAAAGAAAAAAAGAAGAAGTTGAGAGGAAAAAAAGGAAAAAAGTAAGGGTTGACAAAAATCAAAAAATAAAAAATAAAAAAAATAAAAATCAAAGTAAAATTAAAAAGAAAAAAGTAAATGTTGAAATATATAAATATGGAGTTGTTATCCATTATGCGGATCATTTATGAATTTTACTCCATTGGTCAGGAGCAATTTCGTCCTAAAAAATATTAGTTAATAGATTATAGGTAAAGGCTATTTTAAAGAAGTTTTTTATTGGAGGCTAAAATTTAAAATCCACCCCAATTTAGGTCTATTCCTGAGATTTACCCATCAACATGAAGACTTTACGCGCTGATATACATCGTATATACAGAAAAATAGGGCTGGTATACATGTAGTATACACTTCAAAAAAATGGACTGAAGTCCATAATTCAAAGCCCAAAGCTGGGCAGCTTTATTGATGGGCTAGCTAAGGGCCCAATTCCAATTCTTGTATTATTTTTGTAGCTTGTATTGCTTATTTTTATTATTATGGAAAATCACATAAATATACAATTTAAGAGTCAATATTACAAAAACTATCACTATTATTTTTTTATTTACAAAATTTACCAACTATTAGATGTCAGTTTAAATTAAAAATTCTACCCATTTTCTCACATTCTTTTTGCTTTGTCTTACAAAAATTCAAATAAATAAAACCTACGGATCCTTTCCTTCCTCCCCAAAATGTCTTCACTACTTCACCCAAAGTCCCTTAAATTTTTCATTTTTTCCCCTCATTATATTTATGCGATTTCTCCATATAATTTCGTCATGCCTTTGTAAAATACCCAACGGTGACAATAGCAAGGGGAACACAAAAGGATTTTTAGGGTTTCTGTTTGTGAAAAAAAGGGCTGAAGAAAGTGTACAGAGGGCTAAGGGAACCATCAAGTGGTTCAATGACCAAAATATTTTTGGGTTTATCACTCTTGATGATGGTAGCGACGATCTATTTGTTCATGGGTCAGTATGTTTTATGTTTTGTGTTTTGGATACGGTGGAGGAATCCGATATGGTGGCGACGACGACAGTGGATATGATTTTGCGATGGAGATGTTGGATTTTTTCTCAATGTTTGTTACTACTGAATGTTCTTCTGTTCTTCTACTTCTACGGTGTTGAAAGGAAGAGGCCAACTAGATTGAATCTTTCGATAATTGTGATAATTCGAGAATTTTTCGATGACACCGACAGGGGAAGGATATCAATGATTTTATGGTTCATGAATTGTATAGAAATTGGTGTATCTATGGTGTAGTATATGAATTGTATAAAAATTGGTGCATCTATGGTGCATGCATTGTATAGAAATTGGTGTATCAACAACTTTATGGTGTCTGAATTGTATAGAAGTTGGTGTATCAATAATTTTGTGGATTTTGAAATATTTAGAAATTGATGTATTAATAATTTTATGGTGTCTGAATTATATAAAGATTGGTGTATCAATAATTTTATTTTATGGTGTCTGAGATAGTTAGAAGTTGGTGTATCAATAATTTTATGGTGTTTGAACTATTTAAAAATAGGTGTATCAATAATAATAATTTTATAATGTCTGAAATATATAGAAATTGGTGTATCAATAATTTTATGGTGTCTAAAATGTATAGAAATTGATGTATTTTTATGGTGTATGATAGATATAAAAATATGTGTATTAATAATTTTATGGTATATTAATAAATTTATGGTGTATAAAATTTGTATAAGATGTGGTTTGAATCAATCGGCGGATTTACTATCATTAATGATGTTTTTTCTTAAAAAGTATTAAAAATTAATGTTCATTGAATTAAATAAAAAATATTTAAAAGCATAAAAAAATATCAAATAAATGTGTTGTTTTTTCGGTTATCTTATTTACTATTTTTTTTTAAAAACTTAGTTGAAAAATAAAGTAGGAGAATTTATAAAATAAAATATCAATCATTAATTGTGTCCTTAAATTATGCTATTATAACTGTTTTTTCTTTTCTTTTACCTGTGGTAGATTTTAGCACGCAGGCATACCGGTGGCATCTTTACTTTAATATTTAGCCACTTCTTTTTAGTTTTGGCTTCGTTGAACTTTTTTGTTTATTTTGTTGTTTAGTTTGTTGCTTGTTTCCATCTTGTTTGTCCTTGTTTTTGCTCTTGTTTCTGGTTTCTTGTTTGTCTCCTGTCTATTTCTTGTAGCTTGTTTATTGTCTTTGCCTGTTCTTAGTTCCGGCTTCCCGTGAGTACATTGTGGATTGGCTGCGGTGCTTATTGGTAATTTTTGTGGTGTGTGTTCAGCTGCTAGGCCGAGTAGTTTCTGTGTGCATGTTGTCGACTTAGGGCTTTGTTTTTGGTGTTTTGGGTTTTGAGTAGTGGCTGGAGGGGTCGATGGTGGAATAGGGTCATGTCCGAGGGGGTTGGGGCTGAGGGCAGGGGTGGGTGGGGGTATAGGTCAGGTGTTAGGGCTGGGTTGGAAGGGGTGGTAGAGAGACGCGAGAAGATAAATTGCGGGTAGGGTCGTGGAATATTGGGACTCTTCAGGGTAAGTCCGTAGAGTTGTTGAAGATTCTTAAGAAGAAGAGGGTTAATATTGCGTGTGTTCATGAGAAAGGTGGGTAGGATCTAAGGCTAGGGATGTGGATGGATACAAGCTTTGGTACTCGGGGAGGGATAGACGTCAGAATGGAGTCGGCATCTTAGTGGATGAGGAACTGAGAGGTCAGGTGGTGGAGGTTAAGAGGGTCAGTGATAGGCTGATGAAGATTAAGTTAGTCTTTGGGGGTTTTTCGTTGCATGTGTGTAGTGTTTATGCGCCGCAAATGGGCTAGGAAGAAGAGGTGAAGGCGAGTTTTTAGGAAGATTTGGACGAGGTGGTGAGAAGCGTGCCTAGCGCGGAGAAGATAGTCACAGCAGGGGACTTCAATGGGAACATTAAGGTCCTATATAGAGGCTCTGACGATGTGCATGGTGGTTTTGGCTTCGGTGTTAGAAATGGCGAGGGAGCGGCCCTGTTGGATTTGGCGAGGGCCTTGAGCTGGTGGTTGTGAACTCGAGTTTCCCGAAGAAGGAGGATCACCTGATTACCTTCCGAAGCGCAAAAACCAAGACTCAGATTGACTTTCTACTGCTTAGGAAGGGGGATATGGGGCTATGTAAGTACTGTAAGGTCATTCCGAGCGAGCACCTCTCAACCCAACATAGGTTGTTAGTGATGGACTTATCTATCAAGAAGAGGAAGAAGAGTTGGGTCGGGGAGGGTCGATCTAGAATTAAGTGGGGTAGCTTGACTCCAGAAAGTGCACTGGAGATAGGGAAAAAGGTGGCGGGTATGAGGGCGTGGGAATGCAGAGGGGATGTGGATGCTATATGGGATAGGGAGGCCAGCTGCATCATAGAGACTGCTAAAGGTATGTTGGGTGTCTCGAGGGGCCGGGCAGGCCGGCATAAGGGGGACTGATGGTGGAATGAAGAAGTGAAGAAGAAAGTAGAGATCAAGAAGGGGACGTTTGTTAAGATGATTGAGAGTAAAGATGAAAAAGAGAAATGGGTGAATAGAGAGGTGTACAAGGTAGCTAGGATGAAGGCTAAGTTGGCAGTTATGGCTGCCAAGTCAGCAACGTTTGAGCGTTTGTATGCTGGGTTAGAGGAGAAAGGAGGAGATGAGAGGTTGCATAGGCTTACAAAAGTTAGAGAGCGGAAGGGTGGTGACCTAGATCAAGTGAAGTGCATTATGAGGGAGGATGGTAGTATTCTGGTAGAAGATGCTCACATTAAGAAGAGATGGCAGGACTACTTTCATAAACTTTTGAACGAGAAAGGGCACAGAGGCATTGAGCTAGGAGAGCTGAAGCATTCGAAAGAGAGCCGTGATTTTAGCTACTGCAGGCGTTTTAAGGTAGAGGAGGTCAAAGAGGCTATTCGTAAGATGTGAAGGGGTAGGGTGATGGGGCCGAACGAGATTCTGATGGATTTTTGGAGGTATGCGGGCGGGGCAGGGCTTAGGTGTTGACAGATTTGTTTAACGATATTTTCATGACTGCGAGAATGTCTGAGGCTTGGAGATGGAGTATGATGATTCCGCTCTATAAAAACAAGGGTGACATTCAGAGTTGCAAAAGCTACATGGGTATTAAGCTGTTGAGTCACACAATGAAGATTTGGGAGAGAATGGTTGACCGGAGACTGAGGAGGGTTGTGTCTATTTCCAAGAACCAGTTTGGATTTATGCCTGGCCGTTTAGCGACAGAGGTAATCCATTTGGTGAGGAGATTGGTGGAGCAGTATAGAGAAAGGAAGAGGGACTTACACTTGGTGTTCATCGACCTAGAAAAAGCGTATGATAAAGTCCCGATGGAGGTTCTTTGGAGGTGTTTGGAGGTGAGGGAGGTCCCGGTAATGTACACCAGAGTTACTAAGGACATGTACGGTGGCGGGAAAACCAGGGTGAGGACGGCGGGAGGAGACTCGAACCATTTTCTGATCGAGATAGGGTTGCATCAGGGATCAACTCTTAGTCTGTTCCTGTTTGCGTTGGTGATGGATGTGTTGACGCGGAGTACTTAAGGCGAGGTGCCTTGGTGTATGATATTTGCGGATGATGTAGTGTTGATTGATGAGACGCGGAGGGCGTGAATGACAAATTGGAGGTTTGGAGGCAAACCCTTGAGTCGAAGGGGTTCAGGTTGAGTAGGTCCAAGACAGGGTATTTGGAATGCAAGTTTAGTGACTTGAGGCAGGAGGACGATGTGGTGGTGAGGTTGGACTCCCAAGATATTTACTAGAGGGATAGTTTTAAGTATCTTGGGTTTTTGATCCAGGGGAATGGTGAGATTGGTGAGGATGTCACTAATCGTATTGAAGCAGGTTGGATGAAGTGGAGGCTCGCCTCGGGGGTGCTGTGTGATAAGAAAGTGCCCCTTAAGATTAAAGAAAAATTCTATAGAGTGGCAGTCCGTCCGGCCATGTTGTATGGCGCAGAGTATTGGCCAGTTAAGCATTCTCATATCCAAAAAGTGAGGGTGGCGGAAATGAGGATGTTGCTTTGGATGTGTGGGTTTACTAGAGGAGACAAGATTAAGAATGAGATTATTTGAGAGAAGATAGGAGTGGCCTCGGTGGAGGACAATATGCGGGAAGAAAGACTGAGATGGTTTGGACATGTGATGAGGAGGGACACGGATGCCCCAGTGCGTAGGTGTGAGAGACTAGTGTTGGATAGCTTCATGAGGAGTAGAGGTAGGCCGAAGAAATACTAGAGGGAGGTGATCAGACATGACATAGAGCAACTGCAATTTACTGAGGACATGACCCTATATAGGAAGGTGTGGAGGTCGCGGATAAGGGTAGAAGGCTAGAGGAAGGGTGTCAGTTGTATCAAACCACTAGGAAAGATCTTGTGTAGCCGGGTTAGTAACCTTAGGTATGTATCTATAGGTGTCTATGGCGGCGAATATGTGTTACTTATACCTGGGGGTCCCTTTCATATTTTCTCAGTTGCTATCTGCTTACTTCGTGTTGCCGTATCTCTCATATTTCGTATTGCTCTGATTTACTTTTTAGTATTCCTTACGCCTTTTATGTTATGTATTTTATCTCCTTGCCTATTATTCTTTATCTTGAGCCGGGGGTCTATCGAAAACAACCTCTCTACTTCTTCGGAGGTAGCGGTATGGACTGCGTACATCTTACCCTCCCCAGACCCCACTTTGTGGGAACACACTGGGCTTGTTGTTGTTGTTGTTGTACCTTTGGTAGATTTTGAAAATTAAAAACTAGTGTTAGTTTTTGTAATATTGACTCTTAAATTGTATACTTATGTGATTTTCGCTATGTATTAACTAACTTTTTAATCAATTAACCTAGACAAATTTCCTAAATTGTTGTTAATTTTATTTTATCTTAGTTTTGTTTTACTTAATTCATAATTTCTTCACCTAATTTATATCGTCTAAAACGGATTAAATCAGTTCCTTCGATTTTCTTCTTAAAATAAGTCTTTTAAAGATTAAGTATTTTATTCCAAAATGTCATTTGTTATGTTCATATAACTAATAGTCTATTTGAATTGAAGTAACTTTCTTCAAATTCAAGAAACTAATTTTTCTTGTAAATTTTAAATTTTCATGATTAATAAACACTTTTAATTTAACACTCTCTTAGCATTTCTTCCAAAAGATTTTTTTATAACATAATCGACTTTTCTATAATAATTAATAATTAGAAAATAATTTCATAATCTTCTTCTCCTACAAAAGCAAAATTTATTTTCCTCCTAAGTCCGAAAAATTATAATTTAGTTCAATTCAAATAAATTATTTTCTCCTTTGAATAAATATATGTCATTTTTAAATGTTGAAATAAAACAATTTTAATATTTTTCTATACAATCAAGTCTTTGCAAAAATTAGCCATTTTAATTAGTCAAGTTAGTTCTTTTTGGTAAACCGTTTTAAACGAACGCTCCTAAGAGCCTACCTTCTTAGGGCGTTAGTTGAACCCTTACCTAGTTTCTCTAGTTTTAAAGGTTTATTTCTGTTTTTGAACCTTTGAAACTCTTTTAAGTTTTCTTGTTTTTTTCTATAAAAATCAAGTGTCGACTCTGTGAATTTCTTAAAATTATTTTAAAATTTTCTTGAATCTTTTGAAATAGTTTTAAGAAGGTCAAAATCATTTTTATTGCCAATAAAATCCGAAAAGTATAAAACAGAAATGGCGACTCTGCTGGGGATTTAACTAGGTTCTAACCAAATATTTGATCTAACTTCTTTGACTAATTATTTGGGTTTGTGATACTTGAATTGTTTGTCTGCTTATGTGTTTTCGTAAAATTTAAACTGTTGCATTTCATGGCATACTTCCACATTCTGATTATCTAACTATTTTGGAGTTTCGTGCATGTTTCGACCCTTATTTATCAATTCTAAATGAAATATTAAAAATATGATAGTTTATTGGTACGTTAGGCGTCCGATGGCTGTTCGTATTTTCAAAATCGAGTTATCCACTTGGAAACCTAGTCAAAACCCACTCCAGATACCTAGGATAGAGCGAAACCAAAACCCCTTTTGAGGTATGAGCCTAGGACGACTCAATACCTGTGGGGGTATTGGGCCCATTAGAAGAACCCACCTTACATCTATTGACCATGAGTCAATAACAAACGATCATTCTTTATGTGTTTTAATTGAAGGATGTAATGCTAGATTGTATGGATGATTGTCCCTTGGGATATATTTGGGGGCCACAAAATGTCTCACAAATGGCATGTATGCCCTTCAAACACTAGACTTACCTTTGGCTTAAAAGGTCCCATGTATGCTAGGACGCTGTAACGCCCCGAGTTTGTACCCTGGATGCTACACGATGCTTATGACCCCGAAGGATCACAAGCTAACCCATGACTGATATCTGTTGTGAGCACTGAATAATAATATTGAAATAAATGAGGAATTAGGCTGAATTGCATTAAGGTTTAAAATCTAAATACTGATAAATAATAACATCTGGTAAAAACATCTGAAAACTAAACACTGTCTGAACTGGTATAGTCTGAAAGCCTCTACCAAACTGTCTGAATATGAAGTTGATGGGACAAGCCCCCAACTAACTCCGGCTACTGAACTATTGATAAACTGAAATACTAAAATAAAGTATGCCCTCGATAGATGGGGACTCACTACTAAATCTGCAACTGCTGACTGGATCTGTCTAAGCACGGTCGGGAAACTGAGCATCCGAACCTATGATATGAGATATCATAGCGTAAAGAAATAGTATGCGTCAGTACGTGGAATGTACTGGTATGCTAGATGAGGTAAGGCTGAATGCAAGGGTTCATATGCATGAACAATAACTAACTAAATGGTATAGAGTAACTGGGTATAAGAGTACATGGATAACTAAAACTGCTGTAATACTGAGTATGTAATACTGTGCACATACATATATATACTGTATCTGAGCTTTTCTAAAACTAAGTACTGGGTTTTGATAACTGAGTAATTGATATCTGAAGTTACTGATAACTGAATTACTGATACTGAGTGACTGTGTCTGACAGTCCTGATACTGTAGAACTGAACTGAGTTCTAGACTGAGACTGAAACTGAGACTGTGGGAGTTAATTATCTAACCGACATGCCCCAAATCTGAGCTGATAGGAGTCCAACCTATGACCCAAGTTGGAAGGGTACTAATACCGTACCATGGGTACTAACACTGGCTATGGGGTCAGTCCTAGTCTAGCAGGTGACCCCTGGGATCAGTGCTAAACTAGCGGGTGATCCTTGAGTATGTCAGTCCTATCTAACGGGTGACACCTCATAACCTACGCTGGCTATATAGTTCTGTAACTTAGGGATTACTTCTAGGGACCCATTCCTAACTAATGGACGAGCCTCCATTCCTAGGCTCGCTCGGTGCTAAATCCTACTTCCAACTGAAAGACACTGAACTGATTATACTGAACTAGACTAGATTGATACTGATTTTTCCTGAGTTTTATAACTGACTGAGTTCTATTGAGTTTTGTAGCTAACTGAATTCTGCTGATTGTGACATGACTGATACTATTCTGTAACTGACACTGGCTCTAAGTAAACAACTAAATTATCGGGTATTAAATACCCCCAGGACTCGATAGCATAAAAGAAAGGCATAACATAATCTTGAATAACATAACAATGTTCACTTGGTCATAATTCATTCATAGATGCATTTCATCAAACACTTGTAATGCATTAACTCATACATGAATGGGGAAGATATGTTAGCATGCTGTAATGGAATTATTTCATTCTCATGGGCAATTTATCAAACACATGGGAGGCATAACTGAATCATTAAATCATAAACACTTAGGGCTGACATGGTTTCAACAATCAACTTGCAAATTGAAGGGTTCATCATGAATATCATGTAAATCAACACATACTAGGATCAATTCTTGGAACTTGTAATTTAAATCATGGATTAAAACCCAACAATAACATGAACATGAATTCAATTCAACTAAATCATGAAAATTCATAAATACATAGTCTTTGTATTTTAAAAAGGGTTCTTGGACTTTATGGGTGAAAGGAGCCCAGGAATGAACACCTAACATACCTTATAAGATTCTTCCTTGAAGGTTCTTAGAGGAAATTCTTAGGCTTGTTCTTGATTTATTGAACTAGGGTTTTTTTTACCTCATTGAGAGAGAATGATTTATTTCTTGAGGGAAAGTGAGGAAATAATGACATAATAGGGTATTTAGGGCATAGTTTCATGTTTAAGGCTGATCTGGGTTATGGAAAAAGACCCTATTACCCCTGGAAAGTTTTTAAAAATCGTCACTTAAAACCCGAATTTGGTAGAATTTTATATCGTTGGAAAGTTGACTGAATTTTCTATGCATTGGTGAGCTCTAAACTGAAAAATACTGAGTATTTTAATTTTTTATATAGGATAACTTATGAACTGAGAGTTAATTTAAGCTATAAAAATACGGGGTATCACAGACGCGTAATAACTATTTATGTGCTGAAGTGTTTTATTGTTTTGCTTTGTCTATATTTGCTTGATCTGTGTGTTTAAATAACATATCCTTAGCTTTAAACAAGACTAGTCCATTATTCTTATTTCAAAGTTTTAAAGTGTTAATAGACATACAAGACTCAAAATTTGAATATTCCTAAAATACCCTTAAAAATCCATCGATCAAATCCTTTTCAATTCACTAAAGTTTTGTTTAAAAATTCATTCGGTTATTGTCCAATTCACATTGCCCATGTTGCTTTTACAAATTATTTTTTCTCGCACTTAATTATAATTAGAGCTATCCGAATATCCTATTAATGGAAAAGATTATGTCGTCTTTAAAATAGCTTTCCTAATAAACCTTTTAGAATGTTTGTTTGTAAACTCTTGATTTCTTCAAATCACTTAGTTCATTCTATTCAAAATGTTGTTTTCCCCATCAAATTCAAGATCCGTCAAATGATCAAACATCTGATCATTCGACCACTTTCTCAAGTGTCCTATCCTTCAAATTCTAGACTTTGTCTGTTTTAAATCAAATATATGTCATTTGTTTGGCAAAATAGCTCGGTGGATCTTTGTACTTGGTTTGGTTAGTAAAGTGGATACTTCTACTTCTCCCTTTGTCAGCTAAACCACTCAACTCAATAAAACTCAACATTTTAAACACTTTTTTGGTGGGTGTAGCATACCCGCCCCATGTCAGCTGCCACGTCAGCTTCCACGTCATTTTCAAGTATTACATTAAATTCCACGTCATTTTTAAAGTGCTACATAAGAAATTAAATATTAAAATAAATTTAATTAAATAAAAAAATTTATATATAGTAGAAAAATTTAAATAATCATGTTTTTATTTTTGCTCTCAAATTAAACATCAAATTTATTCTAAATAATTTAAATTCTTCTTCAACTAATTAAAATTTTTAACTATAAATTCATATATACAAACATAATGAATTTTTGTCTTTTAAATTTGAATATCTTTAACAAATTCACAAAAACTATAAGTTTTTTCAAGATTATTCATGAAATTCACTATTTTTTCAATATCTACTATCACTCACTTTCAATTCAACTTTAAATTTTAATTCCAAAAAATATGAAAATATTTCAAATCTAAATTTTAATCTCCAAAAATATGAAAATATTTGAATTGCGAGGAAAAATTTCAAAAAATAAAAGTGAATTCAAAGTTTTTTGGGTTTGGGGTTGGAGGGGGGAGAAGGGGGCTGGTGTTGAGGAATGGGGAGATAAGATGGTGGATTGGGGGGTGGGGTTTGGCTGATGTGAAGTAAGGAGGTTGGGGAGGGCTATAGGTGGGGTGAGGGATGGTGCATTGGGGGTAGGGGGTTGGTGCAAAGGAAGGTGGTGCTGGAGAAGGGGTTGGGGTGAGGGACTGGGTGAGGGGTACTGGATGATGATAGGGGTGGGGTAGGGGTGCTGAATGGGGATGGGGGTAGGCTAGATGAGGGTGAGCGGTGGGGTAGGGGTGTTGGACGAAAGTGAGGGGTGCTGGATGCGGGGAATGAGGGCTGGGGATGGGGGACTGGGTGATGGGTGCTGGACGGTGGGCGGTGCTGTACGGAGTAGGGGTGGGGTGGAGGGTGCTGGACGGGGGTTAGGGGTAGGTTGGGGGTGCTGGATAGAATTGAAGGGGGTGAGGGGTTGCTGGACTCGGGGAGGGGGTTTGGGAGAAGGTCCTATTTTAATTTGAATTTTTTATTTTTTATTTGTTAATTTTTAATCTTTAAAAATATGCCATATCCTACTCAGCCATTTTAATGCTTCATAGATCTGATCAATGGTCAAATGGTTTAAAATATTGAGTTTTATTGAGTTGAGGGGTTCAAATGACAAATGGCTAAGTAGAAGTATCCACTTTACAAAATAGACCAAGTACAAGGATCCACCGAGCTATTTTGACCATTTGTTTCGTATATTACTTTGGTCAATCATTACGATCATGAACTAACTTTTTACCTTTTGAGTGTTTTTCTTTCCTTTTAGAGAGAGGATAATTTGTGTTGGTAGTCAAATTCGCTCGCTTCACAAAGACAAAAGTAATCGCTGGCAGAACATCAGTATTTCACATGGTCTAAGGTCAAGAAAACAACTACAAATTCATCAATTCTTACTTGCGATAATAGAAGGACTCGTTCAACTATAGATCCTAGTCTGATTTGCACAATACCACATCCGAGTCAGTTCCGACCTTTTCTGCGTCAATGGACCCGAGTGCCTCGAGAGTAAGAGAAATAATCCCAGATGCTTTTGTTGTTTTGGAGAAACAAATTTTTGAGATAAGGTTCATGGTGATGCAAAGTAGAACATCTTCTCAGACTCCTCCAAACATGACTTTATCTCCTAATGCTCGACAAAAGGGACCTATGTTTCTAATGTTAGAAGGAGTTGATCAGGAAGGTAATTTTGCTTATGTTTCTCAGGATGCCCCTTCTGGGTTCACATTTTCTCATCCAAAGGTTCAGAACATATCCTTGCCACATCATGCTTCGCTCGTGTATACCTATGCTACCGCCCCATCAGTAACACAAACTCAAGGGTTATACCGCTTAGATGCTAATCATTATGTTGAAGCAGAAAATGATTTGAGAATATACACTGATGAGATGATGAACAGAAATCATAAGGTCTTAGAAAATACAATTAGAAGCCTTCGGGGGCTTGGGAATAATCAAAGTGTGAAGTATGAAGAGTTGTGTGCATTTTCTAGATCGAGTTGCCTCCTAGTTATAAGATCCCAAAGTTTGAAAAGTTTGATGGGTCCAAAAATCCCTTCTTTCATTTGAAAACTTATTGCGAAAAATTAATTGGTGTAGAAAAAATAAAGGAATACGGGTCAAGCTATTCAGTCAAAGCTTGAGTGGAAAGGCTTTAGAATGATATGCTAAACAAGATGTGACTCAATGGCACACTTGGGATGACCTTGCGAATGCTTTTGTGGATCACTACAAGTTCCATATCGATATTATTCCTGACAGAATCTCTATCACAAAGCTAAGACAAAAATCAAATGAGATTTTTTATGAATATGCCATACGTTGGAGAGAAAAAGTAACTAGAGTACATCCCCCTATGGAAGAAGCTGAAATGATCAGTTGCTTCATCCATGTACTAAATCTCGAATATTTTGATCGCATGGTAACAATGGTTGGAAAAAAATTTATTGAAATTTTCAAGACCGGAGAAATAATTGAGGATGGCCTCAAGACAGGAAGGATAATAAATTTGATAGAAATACAATCCACTCACAAGGGCTTTCAAATTAGTTCTTTCATAAATGAAAAGAAAAAAGAGAAGGAAGTAATGAGAGTGATGACTCAAAAAAATTCTTCTAACTACAAGTAATCCACTTGATATCAACCTAATGCTCGATATGCTCACTATCAAGTCTTCAATGCACAAGCGACATATCATGCTCAACCTCCACCACAACACTATCAAAATAATGCTCCTTGTGCCAATGATGAAAAGAAGCCTCCCAGAATTTTCACGCCATTGGCAAAATATCTTACCTAATATTTTAAAAGGTTGAAAGAAGCAAAACTACTTCATCTAGTGAAAGCAAAGCCTGCGAACACTTCTACTAATTGGTATGATCCAAACAAGCGATGTGCTTACCACTCTACAGTTATTGGACATGATACAGAAAAATATAACACTCTCAAACATAAAATTTAGGATTTGATTGACAATAATATGGTAACGCTTGAAGAAGCTCCAGTTAATGTTAACAACAATCCATTTCCCAATCACAAGAAGCAGTCATTGGCACCATTAATCAGAAAAAGCATAAATTTTCCTCAAAAGGCGCACTTTTGGCTTCCTTCTATCCTGCATTTGAAAGTTGTTGTTTTCTTTTCTGGAAAGCGTACTTTCTCATTTTATTTTCTTGTAATTGCATTTTGTCGCTTTTTTTCCTTTTAATCGCATTTTATGGTTTGATTTCCTTATAATTGCACCCTTTTAGTTGTAATGAACTATGTCCGACCTAATTTTCCTTGTGGAATACGTAGGCAAACTGTATTGGCTTCGGTCATGTTATCAAAAGTATCAAATATCCCTTTTGTATGTATGAACTACGTTTGACCTGAATTCGTAAGAATGAGATACATAGGCAACCTATGTTGGTGATAACGCTCAATCTACAGCTCTCATTTGAGTGTAAAGCGGTCGTTAGCAAATATAGAACCCAACCTGGGTTGGGTGTCGATCCTACAGGGAATAGCTTGGCCAACAAGTAAGTAAAATTACTAAACTTTTGGTGCAAGTCTCGTAAAAAGGGGGGATTCTTGTTTTGCAAGTAATGTAAACAAAAGCTGAAAATAATAAAGTAAAAAGAGAGAGATTGTTACGTTGGTTGTAAACAATGAGAATTGAAGCGTTGGGGTTATGTCCACCTTCTGAGGTATACGTCTCTATTGGCTATGAGTGTGTAGAATTCTAACATGCAATTGCTTATAGAGGATTGTAGTCGATGGTAAATCCAAGCGTCTCTCGACCTAAACAAGGACTATTTCACTTTAACTCTCTCGAGCTTAAAGCGTGTCTAACGGTACGAATTCTCCAAAAGGTTAGTCTAGTTACGGCACTAGCTTTTTAATAGGAAAGGGTGTCCTACTACCTTGACATTATCTCTTTTCCAGACAAATAACTTTTCTCTCGAACAAGTTAAATGTTAGATTGGCGTATTCTTGCGTTTGCAACCGCAAAGAATGTAGATTAAGATGAAGAGAATAATGATATAAGCAATATACGTGTCTCGAACTCACAAACTCACAACAATAGATAGTAACTCATTCGGCTTCCATAACCCCAACAGAGAAGTTTAGTTACCCATGAATGCGAAGGAAATCACGATTGACATTGTTATTATATCACTATATTGAGTAATGGCGTGTAGATCAAGTGATAGGCGTGAGGCGTGATTCCTTAGCAAGTAACGATTCTCTTGTTGTGGAGTTTAAGAATAGAAGAGTAGATTAGAAGTGTTTGAAGTGGAAGATGAGAGGGATGGAAGAAAATTAATTGTTGAATGATGAATGTCAGATTAGAAGTTATAAGAAGATGATCTAAAATCTCTAGCATGATAGGGTATTTATAATACCCATATCCTACTCCTACTAAGCTAATGAAATAAATAACCAAATCCTACTAGACTAATGAAATCCTTAACCCAAATGTACTAGGTTAAGGTAACATTATCATAATCCACATAAAATAATGAAATACATAACCTAATTGTACTAGGTTAATGTATCATTGTCAAAATCCAGCTTTGTGTCTGTAAGTCTCCAAAGTCTTCAGAATTACTGTTTTAGCCCGGGACAGATTTTCCATGCAGCAGTTTTGGTCCTTTAGGCGTCCCACTTCCTTCTCCTTTGTTCGTGAGCTTTCTTTTGCGTCAAGTTAGCCATAAAATGCTGTATTTTGCATCATTTATACCTGAAACTTTCCTAGTCATGTTCGTTAGCTCATTTACGGGAAAAAGGACTAAAAGTGCATGAAATATATAATTTGTTCTCAAAACTAGGCTAAAATATGGGCAAAATATATTGATATAGGCGTGTAAATCCGCCTATCATCAACACCCCACACTTAGAGCTTTGTTCGTCCTCGAACAACATATCATGTACTTCTAAGCATCAACTTAAGGTTTTTACAGCAACAACACAAAACATTTATTAAGACAAGCACAACGATTATCAACCAAGAGTAGCTTTCCGATTATAAGTAGAAACAATTTAACCTCAAGTATAGACTCGTGATGGTGATCAACTCGCATGCAAACGTTAAAGTGCATAGAATCATATACAACTATCCAAAACTCATCAACCATGTGTGTCTCACCATATAGTACCCATAATCACTCACAAATATAGCATATTTTTCAAACATGGGTATCAAAATGTCCTTGCTCTCACTCTCACAAAGAATTCATATGTAGCGACTGATGACCATAGGCTTGCCCTTAATGTAATACTCTACTAAATGTTGGAATGTTAAGATTAGGATCAAGTAGGTCTTTTGATGGTTGTAATGTAGGCTAAGGGACGGGTAGGACTATTTTGGCCAAGAATAGTGACTATGTTCCTAAGCGCTTTAATACATCACTTTGTATCATTGACACTTTTTTCTTTCAACCTTTCTTCTTTCTTTTGTTATACCACCCTTGTTCTCTTCTTTTGTTTTTCAATTTTAAGCACAACTCGCTTTTCAGCTTTCTTTTCCTTTTTCTTTTCACAACATACCTCTTATGATAGCACTTTCTTTTTCATAACACATTCAAGCACCATTACAATTTATAGCATCATACTCACCCAATTTCCTCTTATGTTGTCACATGACTTTTTCACTTTAAAGCACTTAGGAGTTTGGATCAAATTACGGTCTTGAAAGAAATGGATTAGGCTTACATACAAGGTTGTCAAAGAAATAGGCTAAAGGCTCAAAAGGGTTTAACTAGGATGATGTCCATGGGTAGGTAAAACTGAAGGTAAACAAATATGGGTTGCCAAAGAAATGCCTAAATCATATCCTAAACTTACACTCCTTATTTTTGCTTTGCATACATACCAGGCAAGTTCTAGCATCAGCCACACACATAGATTATACGATTATCTCACACACACAAGGCACATGGTCGACTTGATTGGGAGTAGTATAGACTCTCGACCCAACAAGTGAAGGAATTGAATCACAATATCACATAATGAGTCACAACTAGAGCCTAAACGTCTCAATAGTCATAATTGTAACACATCCTCTTGTTATAATCTCATGTTGCCTATCAAAATAGTTTCATGCGAAGCTAGAAAAAATAACAAAAACAAAAAAAACTAAAACACGAAAAAACAACAAAAAAAACAAAAAAACAACAACAACAAAATAAACAAACATAGATGCGATAGAGAAGTATAGCATACGATACCGCCACCCCACACTTAAATGGGACACTGCCCTCAGTGGAAAATAAATACGAGGAACCTGGTTAGTCGGACTCTTCCTCAATGTCGGGGGTCATACCCCCTTCTTCGGAATCATCATAAGAGTCGTCGTCAGAGTTCTCCTCCTCGTCAGAGTCTGGCAAGCGTCGATCGTCATCAGTCGGCACATCATCATCTAGAGGTTCCTCAAAGTATGTACCTACTCCATACATCTCCCGTGCATGAATATTCATTGGATAGTCATGGTCCAGCTGTTGGAGCTCTGCAGCAGTGGGAACACGACCTCCGCTCATCATTGTAAACCTCATCATGCCGTACATATGGCGGGAGAAACTCTCATCCCGAGCATGTCTCTCTGCCGTAGTAAGGTTGATGCCATGTGTTGATTTAGCCTCTTTGACCTTTGTGAGGTCAACCTTCTTCGGATTGTGTGGGAGTTTATGATCAGTTGGTTCCTCTTCGATATCCTCCTTCCGCAAGATTGCTGTCAACAAATTGCCAAATGTGAAATGGGACCTTTTGTGGAGTCTGGCCTTCCTCATGGTAGATCGAATGATTGCCCCAAAGTTGATAGGGACATTCGTCATCAAAGCATAGACCAAACACACTCTATCTCTCGATATCTTGGTGTATGGAGTCCCAGGAATAAGACATGAGTTGACAATACGCATCCAGATTCTTGCTTCCCTATTTAGTGGAGCATAGGGGAAGGTGTTGTGTCGGCCGGTTTCTTTATGTCTGCCCCACCTTGCCATCGATCTGCTTCCACAAAGCGTGTGTCGTATTGCTCTATAAGGAGGCCTTCTGTACAACTCTTTGAATGGTGCTGTGTCGACCGAAGGTAAGCCAACAAAAGAGTTAATCCAGTCCGCGGTGAGTTGTAACACTTGGCCCCGAATTTTGACTTCATTGCCTGTTGTGTTCGGCGACCAGTTAGCATAAAACTCTCTTGTTAGATCAATATTACACTCTCTCATGTCGCGGAAGATGAAATCCAACTTCAAAGCCATTATTTTTGCCAACATACGCGGCTCCTTCTTTGCTAAGGTATCCTTGTTGATCAAGTCGACGTGCACATATTTTCTTTCTTTGTTGCTGCTGTACCATGCTTTGGCTTCTTCCTCAAGAACCCATTTTATTCCGAACATTCTGCGTGGTAGTTGTGCTGAGGATGATTCTCCTTGGTCTTTTCGACTTCTCTTCTTGCCCTTTTGGGAAGTGGTCGCCTTCTCCTTGCCTTGCCTCGCTTTAGGTGCCATTGTACCTGAGACTAGAAATAGTGTTAGTTGCAGCACAGTCTCACTTGATACAATCGATAAGCAAGCATTAGGGGTACCACCCCACACTTAGTTTTGTTAACACAAATCAGTGAGGTGAAAGTAGTCGATTTACTCAGATTTCATCGAGATACGTTTTAGGATTGTATTCCGACAAGAAAATCAGCAATGCATCACTTACTTGCAGCCATTGGACTACTTTCATGGTAGATATAGCAACACTACTACATAGGGGTTACCACATTGAATCGTTATTCTTACAACAATCACAACCTCCTAAGTCGGTAGGCACTATAAGTCTTATCCCGATAGCCGGGATAGTCTAACATGTAAGTATCCAAACAACAATCTTAAGCAATATTCATAGCCATAGGAATTCCGCAAATATCATAACAATGCTATTGAAACCAAATTCAAGTCGGAAACAAGTCAAGATTTTCCTACGTATATGTTCACTCACATGATTTTGAAACAACAATCCAAACACATGAACATCACCAACAATCTTATATAATTTAGCAATTCATAATAGCCATAGCAACGTAGTACTTACGAGAAATAAATGAAGAATAAGAGAGTACTTACTTGCTTGAAACTTGTGGAGATGGTTTTGTGAATTGGAAGAGCAAAAGAAGAAAATTTTGAGAAGATTTGGAAGAGTATGCGACGCCTTTAGGGTATTTTCTATTGTGGTTGTGTTATAAAACTAAGTCCCCTTTATATAGGAAGAGTATGGGTCGGGTTATGACCCATTTACAATCGGTTTTGGAGACAAAAATCCTATATATGCGGCGCATAATACTCGGCATATCAATGACATATGCGGCGCATTGTCTATGGCATAATGGGACATATGCGCCGCATAGTCTATGGCATTTGTAGACATATGCGCCGCATAGTCTATGGCATATGAGATACTGAGACCAAATGCCATAGCATAGGCGACGCATAGTCAAAAGCATACCTAGGAAGAGGCGGCGCATAGTGTATAGCACACTAGATTTCGAGACCTTAGGCTATAGGATAGGTTGTGCATCGTTCGTGGCCTAGTTTTACCAAGGCCTAGCCTTCCTCGAAGCCTATTTTGGCGTGAGAAAGGCTCAATCCATAGCCTTATGCATCACCCTTCCTAACTTACCAACTTTACCATACAATGCGTCCAAATCGTCAATTGAAATCAATCTCCTCGTTGACTACTTCTTGCACCTATATTCGCTCAAACAAATGAAAACGATTAGTACGATGGGTTGCCTCCCACCAAGCGCCTTAGTTTTGGTCGTGGCACGACTCTTATTTTTTGGATTTTTCATTTATCAAAATTAAAACAAGTACTAGAATAAAAGAAAAAAAATGATAAAACAATAAAACGATAAAACGATGGGTTGCCTCCCATCTAGCGCCTTATTTATTGTCGTGGCTCGACGTAGTAATCTCGAGTACTTAGACTTCGTCGAGATAAGTGATGGCCATGTTATTCATCGAGTCAAGAGGACCGATATAAGGCTTAACACGTTGGCCATTCACTTTGAAGACAACACCCTTATTGCCTTCCAATTCGACTACTCCAGACGAGTAGACTTGGATAAGTTTAAATGGACCAGACCACTTAGATTTTAACTTACCTGGGAAGAGCTTAAATCTGGAGTTGAAGAGTAGTACCATATCACCCTTTTGGAAGTTTCGTCGAACAATCCACTGATCATGATACTTCTTCATCCTCTCCTTGTATAGATCCGATCTTTCATATGCATGGAGACGGAACTCATCTAATTCGTTCAGCTGCTCCAACCTCAGATTCTTCACATCATCCCAATTCAGATTCAAGTGCTTCAATGCCCACAATGCCTTGTATTCAAGCTCGATGGGTAGATGACAAGCCTTCCCATAAACTAGTTGATAAGGAGACATGCCAATGGGTGTCTTGAATGCAGTCCTATATGCCCATAGTGCATCATCTAGCTTTCGAGACCAATCCTTCCTATTTGCATTAACCGTCTTTGCAAGGATTTGCTTAATCTCGCGATTGGAAACCTCTACTTGTCCATTAGTTTGGGGATGATAAGGCGTAGCTACCTTGTGTTGCTTGACACCATACTTGGCCAATACAGATTTGAATAGCTTGTTGCAAAAGTGAGATCCTCCATCACTTATGATAGTATGAGGTACTCCAAAGCGAGAGAAGATATTCTTCTTTAAGAACGCTACAACACGCTTTCCTTCATTGTCGGCCAATGCTACAGCTTCAACCCATTTCGAAACATAATCCACAGCAACCAAGATGTACTTCATCCCAAACGAATTCACGAATGGACCCATGAAATCAATACCCCACACATCAAAGAGTTCTACCTCCAGAATTTTAGAAATGGGCATTTCATGGTGTTTTGAAATAGCACTTTGATGTTGGCATTGGTCACACCTTCTCACATAGTCATATGCATCTCTGAATATCGAAGGCCAATAATAACCACTTTGCAATACTTTTCTTGCCGTTCGATTGCCTGCATGATGTCCTCCAACTTGCGAAGTGTGGCATACTTCCAATATAGTAGGCACTTCTTCATGGGATATACATCATCGAATGATCCCATCCGCGCATCTTCGAAACAAATAAGGTTCATCCCAATAGTAGTGCTGAACGTCATGCATAAACTTCCTCCTTTGGTGGTAAGATAAATTGACAGGTAGCACATTACTCACCACGAAATTTGCAAAGTCGGCATACCATGGTAATTTCTCCATTTTTGTCGCTAATATCTCCTCGTCAGGGAATGCATCATCAATCTGAATTTCAGGTTGCGCCACATGTTCATTCTCAAGTCTAGATAGGTGATCAGCCACTTGGTTCTCGCAACCTCTTCTATCTTTGACTTGGAAATCAAACTCTTGCAGCAGTAATACCCATCGAATCAACCTTGGTTTTGCATCCTTCTTCGTCATTAGATACCTAAGAGCTGCATGGTCTGTATGGATGATCACCTTAGTACCCAATAGATAGGCACGAAACTTCTCAAACGCATACACAACCGCTAGGAGCTCTTGTTCAGTAACAGTGTAGTTCCTTTGGGCTTCATTTAGGACCTTACTCGCATAGTAGATAGGATGAAATAATTTCTCCTTTCTTTGTCCAAGAACAGCACCAACGGCTACACCACTAGCATCGCACATGACCTCAAACGGGAGCGTCCAATCTGGTGCTACCATGATAGGGGCTTCAATGAGTTTTCCTTGAAGCTGAATTTTATGTGTGCAAATCCCAGGTGGAATACCAATAATATCCACAATGGTCCATCCAATGGCTCTAATATACTTGCGTAAGATCGCAATAAGAGCTGCAACTTGTTGCTCACCCAAATTGGCTGCCACTATGACTGTAAGTGTGTTTCCGCTTCCTAAGAATGCGTACTTCAAATGACTTGGCAGCTCCTTCAATTCTAGTGTGGGTGGTTCTTCAATAGATGGCTTGGCTGGTGGTGTGGGTCGATTCTTGAGATCATGATCCAGCTTCTTGGGAGTATAGCAATATGTCTCTAATCCCGATAGAGCACAAATAGCTTCTTCAGAAATTTCAGCATCCTCATTCTCTCCTTTCATGAGCAAAACCTCCAAAGGATCATCAAGAATTTGCTCTTCTTCAAGTCGTTCTTTCTCATCATCAAAGACAACATCAGCCACAGAAAATACACTCAGATCTTTGGGTTGCTTCATTGATTTGCAAACATCAAATCGAACCACTTCGTCATTTATTCGGAATGAAAGTTCATTAGCTCTCAAATCAATGAGCACACTTCCTGTAGCAAGGAAAGGGCGTCCCAAGATTATGGGAACCTCTGAATCTGCTTCACAATCCAAGATGACAAAGTCTGCTGGAAAGATAAATGAAGAAACCTTTATCAAGACATCGCATAGAATACCAATCGGTCGTTTTACCGACCTATCCGCCATAACAAGCCTCATATTAGTTGGTGTAGGATCTCCTAACCCCAACTTCTTGTAGATCGATAATGGCATCAAGTTGATGCTGGCTCCTAGGTCACATAATGCTTTGGAAAAGTTCAAAGATCCGACGGTGCAAGGAATAGTGAAAGCTCCGGGGTCGGCCTTCTTCTGAACTATCGATCGGGTAGCAATTGCACTACAATGATGCACATCATTCTTCAGCTCATAACTTGCTGCCCTCTTCTTAGTCAAAAGATCTTTCATAAACTTCGCATACCCAGGCATTTGTTCAAGTGCCTCTACCAATGGAACATTAATGGTCAGCTGCTTCAACATAGTCATAAATTTGCTGAACTTAGTGTCATCCGCCACCTTCTTCAATCTTTGGGGAAAAGGTGGTGGTGGGTATGGAAGTGTCCTCTCCATGGATTTCTTCTCCTCTTGCTTTCTTTTTTCCATTTTTTCAGGTTGTACGTCACTGGGCGTGACATCCTTGACGTCAGGACTGGTTGTTGCAGCATCTTCTCCTTTTGCGTTATCATCCATGTCTGCTACTTCGTCAACCACTTGCTTGCCTTTTGCTGAAGGTTCCAGAACCTTACCGCTTCTAGTAGTGATGGCCATGCATGACCCATCATTCCTTGGGTTTTGCACAGTATCGCTAGGTAGAGTGCCAGCCTTTCTTTGATTGAGTGCTGCTGACAGTTGGCTCAATTGCTGCTCTATTTGCTTGATTGAAGTGGAATTAGAATTAGCTAGTTGTTTCATGGAGGACAAATCATTAATTACCTCAGTAACTCCCGCGCTTGTTGCTTCCACTCCTTTCAATAATTTAGCCATCATGTTTTCCATACTTCCAGAATTAGATGTGGTGGTATCACGTCTACCAGGGGGAACGTACAAACCACTCTTTTCATTCTTGTTCTTCCAACTACCTTGGTCCATGTTTCCAGATTTACCATAATAGTTCCGACCTTGGTTTCCTTGGGTATTCCCTCGGAAACCCCCCTGATTGTTCAAGTAGTTGGCCTCTTCTTCCGAATCAGATTCGTCTCTTCCTTTTAGCGCCACAATTTTCACTTTTTTGGTCTTCCCTGATAATAAATGCTTTGTAAGAAGATCCATCTGTGTTTTCATGTGCGCCATATCTTGATCACGTTCTTCTTGTCTTCTTCTTTGGTCTGCAGTCATGCCTATAGATAAAGTGGGGCTTGCTACCTCGGAATCCCTGGTATGCCAAGCTCTACTTTGTTTCGTCATGCGATCTAGCATATTGCTTGCTTGACCAAAGGTGAGGTCCATAAAAGATCCTCCAGCTGCGTTTTCCACCACTGGCTTAGTTATTGAATTCAAGGCTCTATACAATATCTCCATGAGGTGAACATTAGTCATGTGATGGTTTGGGCATCTCTCTAGCTTTGTCTTGAACCTCTCCCATGTTTCATGGAGAGCTTCAGTGGGAAGCTGACGAAAGTTGCTGATTTCATCTCTCAATTGTGCCCTTTTGGAAGGCGGAAAGAATCTTTCTAGGAAAGCGTCTCTCAATTGCCTCCAATTTGTAATTGAATCAGGAGTCAACCCATTCAACCATAGTGTTGCCTCCCCAGACAGAGACAATGGGAATAGACGTAATCGAATTGCATTCTGACCAACACCAGGATTGTCAAAAGACTTGCATGTAGAAATAAAGTTGATGAGATGCATATTCGGATCATCGCCTGCTAGTCCACCAAATAATCCCTTGAGTTGCAATAACTGAATCATGGTGCTTGTGATGTTGAACTTGGATCCGGGCGCTAATGGTGGTGGAATTATAGCTCCAGTGGCTCCGGCACCATCAAGATCATCATCATCATCGTCGAAAGCTGGCTGCATAGCTTGGCGTTCAGGCCTAAACCTAGCTTGACGATCTCTTCTGTTGGCAAGTGTTGCGATCTCAGCGGCATGCCTAGGGTTTAGTAGCTCGTCATCACCTAGATCCTCATCGTTAGGATTTGGTGCTCGTGCAGGGTTATCAATGTTCTGCTGTTGAACCTGGGCTGCGGCAAGGGCAGCCAATCTTGCTTGTTCGTGTTGAGCAGCCATCCTTGCGATTTCAGCTTGTGCTTCCATTCTACCAATGCGTTGTGGTTCAGGATTGATTGGTAATAACGGTTGACCAGAACTTCGAGTATGGGGCATGCACTAAAATAAAAACCCGCAGTAGACAAAAACAAAAACTAAAAGTAAAAGTACGAGAATCTTTGACCAAAGGGTCTAGTAATTATTACGAACTTAATTGACACTTGTATTCCCCGGCAGCGGCGCCAATTTTTGATAACGCTCAATCTACAGCTCTCGTTTGAGTGTAAAGCGGTCGTTAGCAAATATAGAACCCAACCTGGGTTGGGTGTCGATCCCACAGGGAATAGCTTGGCCAACAAGTAAGTAAAATTACTAAACTTTTGGTGCAAGTCTCGTAAGAAGGGGGGATTCTTGTTTTGCAAGTAATGTAAACAAAAGCTGAAAATAATAAAGTAAAAAGAGAGAGATTGTTACGTTGGTTGTAAACAATGAGAATTGAAGCGTTGGGGTTATGTCCACCTTCTGAGGTATACGTCTCTATTGGCTATGAGTGTGTAGAATTCTGACATGCAATTGCTTATAGAGGATTGTAGTCGATGGTAAATCCAAGCGTCTCTCGACCTAAACAAGGACTATTTCACTTTAACTCTCTCGAGCTTAAAGCGTGTCTAACGGTACGAATTCTCCAAGAGGTTAGTCCAGTTACGGCACTAGCTTTTTAATAGGAAAGGGTGTCCTACTACCTTGACATTATCTCTTTTCCAGACAAATAACTTTTCTCTCGAACAAGTTAAATGTTAGACTGGCGTATTCTTGCGTTTGCAACCGCAAAGAATGTAGATTAAGATGAAGAGAATAATGATATAAGCAATATACGTGTCTCGAACTCACAAACTCACAACAATAGATAGTAACTCATTCGGCTTCCATAACCCCAACAGAGAAGTTTAGTTACCCATGAATGCGAAGGAAATCACGATTGACATTGTTATTATATCACTATATTGAGTAATGGCGTGTAGATCAAGTGATAGGCGTGAGGCGTGATTCCTTAGCAAGTAACGATTCTCTTGTTGTGGAGTTTAAGAATAGAAGAGTAGATTAGAAGTGTTTGAAGTGGAAGATGAGAGGGATGGAAGAAAATTAATTGTTGAATGATGAATGTCAGATTAGAAGTTATAAGAAGATGATCTAAAATCTCTAGCATGATAGGGTATTTATAATACCCATATCCTACTCCTACTAAGCTAATGAAATAAATAACCAAATCCTACTAGACTAATGAAATCCTTAACCCAAATGTACTAGGTTAAGGTAACATTATCATAATCCACATAAAATAATGAAATACATAACCTAATTGTACTAGGTTAATGTATCATTGTCAAAATCCAGCTTTGTGTCTGTAAGTCCCCAAAGTTTTCAGAATTGCTGTTTTAGCCCGGGACAGATTTTCCATGCAGCAGTTTTGGTCCTTTAGGCGTCCCACTTCCTTCTCCTTCGTTCGTGAGCTTTCTTTTGCGTCAAGTTAGCCATAAAATGCTGTATTTTGCATTATTTATACCTGAAACTTTCCTAGTCATGTTCGTTAGCTCATTTACGGGAAAAAGGACTAAAAGTGCATGAAATATATAATTTGTTCTCAAAACTAGGCTAAAATATAGGCAAAATATATTGATATAGGCGTGTAAATCCGCCTATCATCAATCCGATTTACGTTTGTGAAACACTACATTTACAACTAATCATTTGTTTTAGTTGTTGTCGAGAGCATCCAAAAGGATGAAATTCTCAAATTAAAACCAAAGATGTGGATCACTCCAAAAAGAACGCAGCACAATGTGGAACTTTTTCTTAGCAGCGAACTGGGACATAGTCCGAAGAGGAATATCAAACTCTTTTGACGTGATCTAAAGGAAAACTTCCACCACCATCAAACCACGCCCCTATTAGAAGACATGTGGGATATTTTAGGATATTCTGGTTTTCACTTTCAGGATACTTCTAAACTCATACTGGAAGTAACCTTCTCTTTCCTTCAAATCCGAGTGATAACACACTCAGATTTTTAAAAATTATGCCCAAGTAAATTCTTGTCTATGGATGTGAAGGATTCCACATTCATGGTTAAGAGGTTACAAGCCTTTTTTCATAAGCTCAAATAACTAATCACTCATCCCGAACCAAAGATCGTCTAACATAAAAAACTATATTTTCTACCAATCGAGTCGAACTATAAGAAGTCGAATTTCCTGAATCATTGGGATATGTAGGCTGGGCTCTATGTAGAAAAGTCGACTGCATTCCAACCTCCCCCAACCCTCTTATTTCCCAGCTTTGGTTTCATCAAAATTCAAAAACTGGAATAGCTTGTGAATTCTTTGAAAATCATGCTTAAAAATCAAGCATTATAAACTACAAGTGACCTGAATTCTCATGCAACCTCAGATATGTAGGAAACCTGATACCGGGGTGCGACCGTAACTCCCTAAAAACTTGTGCTAAAACCAACTCTTTTGAGAAATGAATTTGTGGTCGGACAAAATTAGGAGCGTCAAACTCTCTTTTTCCAGGGTTACTTGTATCCACCCTACTCAAAGGGAAGGGACAGTTGTTGACACCTAATTTTTGCCCTCCACGACTGAGTTTAATTTTGAGTTTCTTCGATTTTGAATAAAATTAAAACATTTATCTGAGAAAGAAAGATTCAAATATTTTCTAGGTATTTTTATCAGTTTAAGTAGCAATTATATATTCTCGTATTTGTATATACGAGATTATATAATTTTGTTATTTAAAGAAATTATTTTATTGAAAATTTGATGTTAAACAAGGGTTGTCTCTAAAATTAATTCAAAGATAAAATATTGATTTGAATATAATTTATTTGAAAAGATATTTGTTTGATTTTGTTAAACCAAGAAGCTCCGAGTTAAAACGATTGATAATTCATATCGAATTTTATTCTAGTTTTAGTTGATTTATTGAATTTGATTATAATTGAAATAAATTTGGTCACGATTGCAATGCAATTGACCGATTGATTTTTCAATATGATTTAAGTTTAAATAAATTTGACTGAAATTATAATTCAGGATTATTTATCAAATAAATTAGTCCTAAATCCTAATTAATCTAACCCCTAAACCCAACAACCCTTTTTCCTTTTCTTAATTGGGCCACACCAGCCCAAAATCCCAATACTAAATCAGCCTCACCAACCAAAACCAACCAACTCAGTACTCAACTTCAGTCCGTGACCCGATTCGACCCAAGCTCCCTTCACCCCTTTTTCTATACTCGATCAAACAACAAATAACAAACCCAAATGGGTAACAACAATGCTCAGCCACAATAAAGTTCAACTACAACTTCAATGATAAAACCCGTGTACAACACCATCAGCACCAAACCCGCAATATTCAAGCAATATCACCGATAACAACGTTCGACAACAATGGTGTAAAACAGAAAATGCGTTCAACCATTTTAATATTCCAGTACATTATCAACGACAAAAAACATGGCCACCCTACCCTTAATTTTACAATTTTACCCTCACGTTCAGCCGAGAATGGCTAGGGTTCTATAAACTTTTCCCTTTCTCAAACATGTTCATCCATTTTTGGGTAAGGATTTAATACCCAACGTTTCTCTCTGATTCAATAAATTCAAGTTTTGTCTCACTCTGGACTTGAATTATCCGAAAAATAATTCTAAAATTTGGATTTTAAATTCATTTATTTCAAATCCAAAACCCTGGTTATTTCCCCAATTTCCCCTATAAATAGATATTGGGGGTTAGAGGTGAAAGGGGAGGTTTTTGGGAAAAAATTTAGAGGTCTTGGAGGCGCATGCTTCTAACCCCACTAACCAAAAATCCAGAAATAAAAGCTTTTGAAAATCAGTGCTGACTAAAGTTGAATCCTGACAGGTTTGAGTTGAAATTTTGGTGGTGGCGGAAGTCGTCGTCAAAGCTCGTAATCCCCGTTCACTGCCCCCAAAAAGGTAAACAAACCATTCTCTTTTAAAGTTCCTCATTATCTTTTCTTCTTCGTGTTACTCGTAAGCGTAGTTATGTGAGATTTCCTGCTGTAGAAGGCTTGGAAAGCCATATGATTATTGTGATTGTTATCTGATTCTGTTGAACCAATGTCCTCGCCGTAGCGATTGGCTTACTAGCTTCGTGTTTCTCAATTTAGTTATCTGTTTATCCATGGTCCACTTTGATGATTGCGCGTCAATTCTTAGCTCATTGATTTCTTTTAACTCGAAGTGGTGTTTGTTGTGTTTGAATCCATTGTTTTTTCTTTTGATGTTTCATTAGTTTCTTTTGTTTTCTTAGGATAGTTTTTTACTTCAGCATAATGTCCTCTTGTTCAACTTCTGGGTTACAGTTTTATGATAATGTTAATATTCCTTTGTGATTTTTTTTGTTTGAAGATGGCGTGTTATGATTTTAATCCATCATTCCACGTTGGTGTTTTTTTGGTCAATCTTTACTTCACTGTTTATCTAGTTATAAAACTATGAAAAAATATATACTCGTCTTAGAATTTAGGTTCAGGTAGTGTGATTATATAGGCCTTTAGAAGTTATTATCCTCGTCTCTTGAAGTTTATTACTTTGTTGCTTGGAATAATTATTTTATCAAAAGTTATTATCATTATCTCTTGAAATTTATTTGTTACTTTGTTGCTTGAAATAATTATTTTGTTAGTGCCAAAAGAAATAATTGTTGGTTTTTTTTTTTTTTATGGCATTCTTTAGGACAATTTAATTGCATTGGTTGATAAAACTTTCTGATAAGTGATTTGTTTTAACAAAAAGAATATATAAATATTCATCAAGTATATACTTTGATATAAATATATATATATTCATCAAGTATATGCTTTGATATAAATATAGCTTAAGTTGCGTATTAATCCTTATTTTTTTTTGATGCATGTGAATTCATCCGAGTCCAATTGGACTCCATCCCTTGCACTTCTCAATGGGCCAAAGAGGCCTTATCCTTTTTACAAATCCAAACACCTTATTTCTTGAAGAAACAAGGATGATTTATGCCAATATACAACGGAAAACTTAAGATATACATTGAAAAAACAAAGGTATACACCAATATGTGGTGTACATTTTGAAGGAAGGTCAACATGCAGGCTTTACACGCCGATATACATCATATATATAGAAAAAATGCAGAAAAATAGGGCTGGTATACATGTAGTATACACTTCAAAAATATGGACTGAGGTCCATATTTCAAAGCCCAAAGTTGGGCAACTTTATTGATGGGCTAACAAAGGGCCCAATTTCAATTCTTGTACTATTTTTGCAGCTTGTATTGCCTATTTGTGTTAACTAACTTTTTAATCAACTAGTTTAAGTGTACGCACCTCGCGCGTGTACCTCACTTTGTTGAGTTCAAACGTTATACTAAATATGATATTTATTTAAATGATAAAGCTGAATACAATAATTAAATTCAACATCTTTTGGAGAATTTATTTAGTTAAACCTAGACTTTACCGAAAAAATTTCTCAAAGTTGATCGGCATGGATCTACCACTTATAAACTGTAATAAAATAATACGATGATAGAGGCATCATGTCACGATCCGATTTCCGAGTCATGATGGCCCCTACCATAACCCACCAGTAGGTAAGCCAACACCGTAACCCGGAGCTAACACAATGAGTTATCTTGGTGAAAACGTCCAACATGGACCCTATATAGGAACACAATACAACAACAATATTCCACAAAATAAATAACTGACATTCTAATACCAATCCCATGACCTGATAGTATAAGTACAAGAGCAACTCTAAATCCGACAACAAAAATTACAATTCGAAGTCTGACAACTTAAATAGTCTTATACAATTATCTCGAACACAAAAAACAAGTAAAGATAGAAGGGAAAGAGGGCAACTTGAACTCCAAGAGCTCACCCTATCTCCAATTGGTCAACGCGGCACGATTTCGACTCAACGATGGCAACTAGAACCTGGGTCTGCACCAAAACGGTACAGAAGTGTAGTATGAGTACCAAAATAGGGGTACTCAGTAGGCATCATTGACCGCTTGAGCTAAATTATAATATATGAACGATATAAGGTAGGAAAATAACTTAAAGTCAAAGTATAGGATCAAAGCTGAATCTTTTTCAATAGCACTTTATAAATACTAATCAACTATATCAATAGTATGAAATTCCATATCCGCGTATACCATAACCTTCATACAACATGAGTAATCGTTTCATAAGCATAAAGCCGCGTAAATATACAATAACAACAATGCATTTATTGTAATCAACACCAACCATCATTAGAATATAAAGCATAAGAACTTACCACGACGTCCCATACCGCCGGGAAGTACACGCAAAAGAACACAACAAAAAACTAATCACGACATTTCATACCACCGGAGAGTACACTAAAAGAATACAATACAAGAACTCATCACGGTGTCACATACCACCGGAGAGTACACCAAAAGATCAAACCATCAATATATCAAGGCACAATTACACAATCACTTACCTAAAACTACGGGTACACATTTCCACCATGGCCTCTTACCGAGGTCTACAGTCATTATCAAAACTACATTTATGCATAACGAAAATGAGATCACCATAACATAGCTATATAGTCACTTATTCTCTATTTCATTAATGACCTCCAAGTCTAGTCTATATTAGCTAATTACCAAATCCATGAAGCACTAGGTTACAAGTCTTATAGTTTACTAATCATTATATAAGGAAAAGCTACAAGGTACCAACACCATTATTTATTCACCTATCTCAAGGCCATTATCTAGTTAGCAACCTCATTATATAAGTCGTCATTTAAGCCACCACGACGTCACATTCTAGAAGTCAACTTAACTATTCATCATACAATCCTAAGACTAATATCATTAGGCATATTATAACCTTAAGGACTAGTTTCCATATTTTAACCAAGTAAGATCCACCAACTAATTTACTAGGTTTCTAATCCACAAGTCATAGCCATTTATTAGAAACAACTAGTTGTCACATACGCCACTTTACTAGGCAAAATTCCATAACATAACCATTTATTATAGTCAAGAAGATTACTAAGCGAGCCCTTAATTTTACACATGATTATCCTATCAAGTGGAATTAACCTAATCTTTAGCCTAACTTATCATTCGTTACTAATTAGAGTCAACAACGGTCACACCCCTTATTTGGTGATTAGTGACAAAGAATGAGTATCAATTACCACTAAAGACATCATGTCTCGAGTACATCAACAGTTAGCCACACACGGCATAACCTTGCAGATATACACATGCGCTTATATAAAGTTGTCCCACACGGCATCATAACATCATTACCTCTTTCGGATTCACCGGGTATCATCATAACATTATTACCTCTTTCGGATTCATTGAGCATCATCATAACATCAAAATTTTCTCCGGATTCACCGAGCATTATCATAGTATCAATATTTCTTTTGGATTCACCGGGCATCATCATAGTATCAATATTTTCTCCGGATTCACCGGTCATCATCATAGTATCAATATTTTCCAAGACAACAACATACACACATATATGGCCCAAATCAATAAACATACACAAGTTAAAAATAATTGAGTAATAGAGATGTAAGATATATAAATCACCACACTTTATTACTAGTCATCATCATGATATGTGAGTAGGAGTATAAGCATGAGTATCTAGATGATATACACAATTACCATCTTTCCATGGCTATCCATAACATGGAAATAAGACAACCAATCAAGTATACACATTTTCCAACCATCGAACTTATTCATAAACCGATAATCGGGTTTAACCCTTATAATCTCAATAACATAATTTAGACGCTCATCAAGTATCTAGGCTACCAAGGAGTTACATAGTTCGAGCTTAAGGTGGGTTAAGTCCCACTTCTAACTCCCAATAATACTAAAGTCACTTCTACAATACTAACTTCTACCCGAATTTAGGCTAAGTTATCTAAGTCACACCATAAGGTCTTATCAATCCTTGCTAAGCCTTTAGGAGAAATCTTCTTCAAGTATTCTTCCTAAGTTAACCCAAAACCAAGGCCATTTCATAATTAAGCTTTAACTAGGTCAACATACTTTTAAGGTCATTAAACAACATCATTCTCATCTAGTAGAGCAACTAATGTGCTCTCATACTATTTATGAGCCTATACGTAGAACTATCCAAGGTTCTAAGCTAAAGGTCAACAATCATACTTTTACAAGTTTAACAACCTATGAGAATAAACTAATACCAAGCATCATCATTCAACCATTTATCATCTAAAATCCCCACCCAATCTCACAAGATATCAATAATAATATTACAACCAAGCTCAATCTAACTACGGGTAAGCCTAACCGACCTCGAGTCCAATTGCTCACGAACCCATAAGCTTTGCCTTTCCTTTTCTTGAAGCTTCTTCTTCCACGAGCCAAGATATCAACAATACAATCTAAGCATCAATACAAGAAAAATAACACCCATTATGACACCATTATGCCATGGGTCCAAAATGACACCAAACCCCCAAGTGGGTTCCACCTTCGGAAAATGAGTTTTCGAGACCAACCCATAGTCTAAATATCATTAGGGAGATAAAACTCTCAAGAAATTTAAGTAAATCAATCACATTTGTGGCTACAATTGAGCCTCAAATACTTAGGGTTTTTGGATCTAGAAATCAAGAAATTAACACCAAATTTGAAGGAATCTTACCTTAGATTTGTAGCAAAAAATGGATTACACAAGTTATTCAAGCTCCTAATCAACCCACAAGACTCATTTTTAGTCAAAAATCTCTTGTGGCTGCTAAGGTTCTCAATGAAATGAATAATTCTCCAAAAATCTGCCTAAAGAGCCTTTTATACGAGTTTAAATGGGCCCGCAAGGTCAAAACTTATTTTTCACCTTCCGGACTCATTCAAACTCTGTTTTTTGAAAATGAACTATGTAACCCCACTAAATTAGATATTTCGAACGTATTGGTGAAGTTATATTTTCCAACCAAGGTTATTTAGGCCAATTATGGGTCGCACATCCATATATTTCAATTCTTGATTTTTCGACTAATGAGTCGAAATAAGCTCGGATGCTGTAGGATCCGAGCCAAGGGTCTACCTACCCTAAAATTGATATTACATAGCTGCTGGTGCAGTCAAAATTTGCATTCAAAATTATTTTACTGAAGTTTTCGCTCGACAACCATTTGAAATCGACGAAGACTTCTAAATGGAAAAATTGGTTCTAAAAACTAACGAACTACCTAGTAACTGAACTATTAGTTCCAGCAAGTTATAAATGACTTTGGCCTGCTATGAAAAATCTCTAATGGTAAAAATAAGCGGGAATACGAAAAATGACTCAAAGGGTCATTACACATCAAAATAATATAATTAAATACTCATCTACCACCTGTAAACTATAACAAAATAATACGATAATAGAGATATCAAAATAATACAACTAAACTTTACCTTTACCTAAAAAAAAGTTCTCAAAACAGATATAAAAACAATACAATTAAATCTAACCTTTACCTAAAAAAATTCCTCAAAGCCGTCCGACATTCATCTACCACCTGTAAATTCATCTACGACCTGTAAACTACAACAAAATAATATAGTGATCACAAAGATTCAATTTTAATGAAAATAATTCTTGTCTGAACGAACATTTTGATACTAAAAAATGACTTGAATGAAAACAAAGAAGATATATATACACACACGTTGAATTCTATTATGTTGGGTTCAAAAATTAAGCATCAACCAATCTAGACATGTAACCGAACCAAGTTAAATGAGAATCAATCATATTTATAGAAGTATTTCCTTAATAGAGTCCTATTTTAGGAATATTATTCTATCCTACTTTAGGAGTATTTTTCTAATTGATTAGTACAAAAAAAATATTAATTGATTCTCCTTCAATATATTTTAAGAGTCCCATATATTCTAGGAGTCTAGTTAATATAATAAAAATAATTAAATAATAAATTAAAGAAAATAGTAAAAAAATAATTTTGTCTAAAGGAGAGTCTTTTAATGAAGGACAAAAAGTTCAAATCACTTTTCTAAGGGTCTTCACACTTTTAATATATTATAGATTAACCTAGACAAATTTCCTAAAGTGTTGTTATTTTTATTTTTACATGTTGCGAATTGATTATATGAATTGCTAAATGCTTGAGTCTGTTGATGAATTGTTATGTTCAAATTGTACTGTCTTTATGAGATAATGAAAGGGGTATTTTACTTGTTTTATAAGTGATCATGTTCCCTATTAAGAATGGTTTTAAACTAATAGAAAAGGTGACCACCATAGATAAAGTATTGAAGAGAGAAAGTGGTTTGTTTTCATATGCTTTCAAAGTATGAACTTACGCATGATTTTAAATCTTTTGGGTGGTCAATAATACATTTTGTAATAAGAAAGGAGCAATAGAGATATTGTGATATGACTTGCAAGATTGGGTATGACGATACCCTATTTTGATGTGCTCGAGGATAATAAGAGAGAAACAACTTTAAGAAGAAGATGTGTTTTAAGGAATCTAAAATTGGGCTTAAGAGAGTTTGATGGTTACCCGAAGAAGGTATGAGTTCAGATAACTCATTGCTCAAAATCGTAATTTGCCGACACGGGTTCATGTTGTCCCAAATAGGGGGATTGCATGTTGGCGACGGGCCTGTGGCGTAGTAGAGATGTAGAGACTCAGACCCTTGCGACAAACTTGGGTTGGGGGCTTGGCCGTCGAGTCAAGGGACGATTTTATATAGCCTGTGGAATTACAGATTGTAGGGTGTACCATCTAGCTCAGAAGAAAAACAAAGATGCAGAATCATGATTTCATGAAGATGTTTTGAAAGTTATCAGATTATGCCCATGTGTTTTCAAATATTTTATGCTGACATATTTTATGACATGCTCTTACCTATATTGTATAAACTGTATTTTATTTTTGGATTGTTCTACGTACTAGTATATTTTGCATTGACCTCCTATATTTTAGGATCTGAGGCTCAATCCCGGGGTCCTGCTAAGCAGTAGAATCATTATCAGATATTTAGAGTTGGTGAGCCTCCTTTATTTCCGAAGGCCTTGTCTCATGTGATGTTTTCAATTATTCTAGTTCATAGTCCGACTGAGGTCCTTATCTCAATTTTAGACAGATATTATTTTCGTATTATTAGAGATTTTGCAAACTAGCATTAGATGTTCTTGGAATGTTATGAACTTATATTCGTATTGTTCAGTTGAAGAAAGAGAATGGCCATGTTTCAGATTTACTATGTTTTCCCATATTTTTTATAGTATGCGAACGTTGCATATGATTGCCAATTAGAAGGGCTCTCGGGCCTTCATGGTTCGGGATGCTCATTGCAGATAAGGCCTTAGTTTGGGTTGTGAAAAACTTGGTATCAGAGCACGGTTCATGATCCCAGGGTGTCTGCGAAATTGAGTCAAGTAGAGTCCTGTTTATGGGTGTGTAGCGCGCCACACTTATAAGAAGAAAACTATTAGGTGTTTAGAAATGTTTAACTTTTCTTCATGTTTTAGATTGTTCCATTGTGTTTTTCATTTGGAATTTATCCAGATTCCTTCTTTACTCTGATTTTATTAACTATGTCTCATTGTCGAGACGATTCAAGTGTAGAATCTTAAAGTCTAAATGAAGTAGTCCCTTTTAATTAAATCATAAAAGATAATAAAATTGCACAAGGACTTGAGAGGGGTTCATAAGTGCTTTAAAGTGTATTGATTTAAGCTTATACCCTTATCTACATCAATCATGCATTTGAGCCTGAGGTATGAAGTGTATTCAGTCCTTTTCAAAATTTATGTTACAGATGTCATGTTTAAAGGTAGTGATATATGACAGAATGTTGGAATAATATTTCCATCCGAGTAGTAGTATGTGTTAAGGTGTCATACCCTATTGGTAGTAAGATGATCCCAAAGTTAGTGATATGAAGTCACAACGTTAGAGTCAGGGTGAGGGTGACTTTTGCGTAAATAAGTAGTTTGAGTTATATAACCCTTGACTAGGGGTGAGTTGCTCTTTTATGGTGATCAACCAATATTGTAGCAAAATTTTTAGAGTGTATGGTAGTCTGTGGAGAAAGTATCTATCTATGATTATTATTTATACAAATAAGGTAGGATCTCAGAATGGATAGTTATGGTGGTTATAGAAATCCTTTTAAGGTTGTGAATGAAAAAGAGTAGATTAATCAATAAGTTATGGGTAGAGACTCATTGGTGTAGAAGGGAATTTGAAGGTAGTTTAAATGTATGCATGGGTAAGTAAATATGATGTGAGGAAGTGACATATGTTGATAAGATCGTAATAGGTTATAATATAAGATTAAGATCGACTATCCCTATTATGTGACTTTACCCCCTGATTGTCTTTTCTCTAGTCATTGTAAACTAGTGCTATATGTGAGAAGGTATGTAGTAGATTTTGAGGTGTTGTTGTAATGTTGTGGAGAGGATGGACTTATAGGTCATAGTTAAGTAAAATAAGATACTTAGGTTGATATTTCAATTCGATTGATTGGTATAGTATGTGGCATACTTCATATGATTGGTGTTGTTAGACAATAGGCTTGAACTTTAGATGTGGATTGTGGTGGTGAGAATAGTTGCTTAAGGCTAATAATGCATGTTTTGTGGGAATGAATTAGTAGGCTTGCTGTGAGGTATGAAATAGCTTAGGTTGGCAACCTGTGAAAAAAAGAGTGGATAATTGTGATTTTTTTATACATGAGAACTAGTGTTAAAAATGATGAATTGTGGTTGAGTCATTAAGTGGATAAGAGCGTGAGTATATAATGATAAGTTGAACCCCCAGGTAGAATGTTGTTAGATATGTCTTATCTGTATAAGTGTCATGTGTACCTAGTTTGTGTTCTTGAATTTTGTAGTATGGAGAAGTCTGGGGAGTTGTTCTATAGTGTTTATTAAAGTTGAACTTAAGGAAATATAGGTAGGCAATATGGACCTTTGGTATAGTTTTACAAATTTTGTTAAGTTGTAAGTTATGTGATTAGAGGTGTAATGTTAGTATTCTAAGAAGTTGAAGATGGAGTGATAAGTGCTTAGAAGCATGGATGTACATGCCCACGATAATGTTAGTCATAAGTCGATGACTCTGGGGGTTCGAGAAATTTGTGGTTAGTGTCCCTGAAGGGGGAGATTCTAGAGAGAAATTTATGGTTAGTTTCCCTGAAGGGGGAGAAATTTGTGTGTTTTTATTAAAATTATTGAGGAGAGTTGTGTTCATGTGTATACTGACCCCCTATTGTGCTGAGATTTGTGGTTATAGATTTGATGAGGGGATATGTTTGTAAGTCTAGGATTGTGACTTTAATCTAAGGGGGAGATGGTGAATTAAGGTAGTTCCCAAATTTTCTAAGTATGGCAAGTTGCGGGGAGAAGTTATGATAAACCTGTTCCTATTCAAGAATATTCTTCCTACTTCAATTTAAGAGGTCATTGTTCCAATGTCTTATGTATTCAAGTCCTGCCTATGTCTAAGGTTTGAGTTCTCTATGTAACTCATGTAATGTTTTGACCTCCAAACTAGAAGCAATGATGTCTTAGTAAATCCTGTCTTTCGTGTCTTCAAGCTCTATGTTATGATGTTCATGATCCATAAATCCGTGTCCTAAATCATGCTTGGTTCTAAGGAACTATGTTTTCGTATGTTACTGATTCATTTTATGTCGAGATTAGCCAAAGTTATAAAGTTGTGCGAACTCATGACTATTTCAGCTTTGAAAATGAGAAGCAATAACTTCGCGTATAAGTCCTTGTCTCAATTGTTGACTTCATGAATTCCAAACTTATGTTATATGACTCATGGTGTAAGCGCTCATGTTTCTCACTATGGTCTGTCCTAAGGACTCATGCTATGTTGTGTTTATGCCAGAGCGAGTCTCTACTTATGATCCAGATACTTAATATATGAAACACTTCGTGATTGTATTGCATCTTCATCTCATATCCCACCTTGAGTAGTGCAATAGGCATATGTTATAATCGAATAATGTTACTCTCTTTCTTGATGTTTATGCTCGGATCCCTCAATGACCCTCCGTATGATAGTGTGATAGTAGTTATGGAAGAATATTAATATTTGAGGTAGGGGAGTAGATGTTCTTGAATGTGAAAATTTTGATGTGATTTCTTTAGTTAAGTTTATAGGTGAAGGGAGAAAGAAAGATATGCACTTTTGTTATATGAAATAGTTAGGAAGGAGATAGGTGGCGAAAGTCTTTGTGAGATCGATCGAATTTGTTGGTCTTAGCGGGGAGATCCTTGAAGCGAGTGTAGTAATGATAGACTTGAATGTTGTGATGATGAAAACACAAACCCATGTACTATGTGGTTAGTACTCCTTGAATTAAAACCAAAGGGTTTTTGATGGTAGTGATTAGGTGAAATAATATTCTTGAAGGGATGTAGAGTATGGGGTCCCATAGCTTAAGCTAGTATCTCTTTCTCCGAGTTAGGCTTCAACATAGAAGTACTATGCGGTGGGACTCAAACTTTTATAGCTAGATGTGTGATGGGAGAATTGTAAGTTATAAATGATGATGTATATTATTGATTGTTTGGGGCATAGACGAGTAGTGTCTCTAAGTTTAAGTCTACTCGTTGTATCTTGCAAGGTGGAGAATACTTCTATTCCGACCTCCCGCGAAGTCTTAATTCATGATTATCACCGATATAAAATCATGCCTAATAAGCTCATGCCTTATGTTGTGATGATTATAATCCCTAGAACTCATGTGCAAGGTCATCTCTATTTGCAACATCATCTCTATGTTAATTCTTATTCTCTCACGCTTCGTGCTTACACATTTCACTAGGGTTATCATAAAGCACTTTTGATGCCTTTTTATATTTTATTGAGGAAAAATACTCAATGGAGGTTACGTTCTTTGTTCCATACTTTTAGAGCTTCAACAAGTTCCTACCCATCATTCGGGGATGAATGATCCCAAGGAGGAGATAATGTAACACCCTACATTTTTGAGCTAGAAATCGAACCGTCGTTCCTACGTGTGTAAACTCTAATCCCATGATTTATATTTAAATTCATGTGCCATGATCTTTATCCTAGTGTGTGAAGTGATTATGATGTGAAAAATGTTCATAGAAATCACTTAGAGCAAAGTTGAGCTAAGAGTCTTTGATTCATCCAAAGTTTGATATTCGATTCTACAAAGGTTAAATTTGAACGTGTATAACTTTTGATATATGTGAAATTTTTCATCTCAAGATCCACCAAATTGTATATAATTGAGTCATCTTTCCAACGATATTAATTTTTCCTTAATTTGATACCCGAGCAAAAAGTTATGGTCTTTTTCGTGAGAGGCAGTAAGGGCATGCGATAAGACCGCACCGCGGGGGTTACTCCACCGGGACAGAGCGGGAATCGCAAGGTCTATCACCCCGGACTAAAGGGTGCGCCGCCTGGTCTATTCCTTCACTTTTTAGCTTCTTAAGGGTCAAGGGGTACTTTGGTCCTTTCCCCTCAACCCCAAACATCTAAATGACGACTTAAATCGCCAGTTAGGGCATTATTTTCCCATCTTCTCCAACTTTTCTCTCAAGCAACCCCTATTTCTCCCCCCGAAACAAGAAATCAAGCCTTTCAAGTTCAATATCCTCAAGAAAAGTGTCAAGATTAGGGTTCCATTCTTCCAACAAGTAACCTAAGGTACGTGGGACTATCCTAAACCTCACGGGCATGAATTTACTATTTTCAAACTAGTCTTAAAGATTATATATGTATATATATGAAATTGGTTTCAAGATCATTAATAAGCATGCATTGAAAATCCTATATTTTGATGAAGTGTTGTGGACATTATGGTATGAAACCTTAAACTCAAAATATTTTTCGCGTGATCATGTGACATTTAGATTGTAAAGTTAAATGAGAGAATGGGATATGAAATTCCCTCTTTTACTATGAAATCCATTGATTTTACATGTTGTGAATTGATTATACGAATTGGTAAATGCTTGAGTGTGTTAATGAACTGTTATGTACAAATTGTACTGTCTTTATGAGATAATGAAGGGCTGTTTTACTTGTTTTATAAGTGATCATGTTCCCCATTAAGAATGATTTTAAATTAATATAAAAGGTGACCACTGTAGATAAGTATTGAAAAGATAAAGTGGTTTGTTTTCATATGCTTTCAAAGTATGAATTTATGCATGATTTTAAATCTTTTTGGTGGTCAATAATATATTTTGTAATAAGAAAGGAGTAGTAGAGATGTTGTGATATGGCTTGCAAGTTTGGGTATGACGATACCCTATTTTGATGTGCTCGAGGATAATAAGATAGGAACAACTTTAAGAAGAAGATGTGTTTTAAAGAATCTAAAATTGGGCTTAAGAGAGTTTGATGGTTACCCAAAGAAGGTATAAGTTTAGATAACTCATTGCTCAAAATCATAATTTTCCGACACGGGTTCATGTTGCCCCAAATAAGGGGATTGCACGTTGGCGACGGGCCTGTGGCATAGTAGAGATGCAGAGACTCAGACCCTTGCGACAAACTTGGGTTGGGGCTTGGCCGCCGAGTCAAGGGACGATTTTATATAGCCTGTGGAATTACAGATTGTAGGGTGTACCATCTAGCTCAGAAGAAAAATAAAGATGCAGAATCATGATTTCATGAAGATGTTTTGAAAGTTATCAGATTATGCCGATGTGTTTTCAAATGTTTTATGCTGACATGTTTTATGACATTCTCTCACCTATATTGAATAAAACTGCATTTTATTTTTGTATTGTTCTACGTATCAGTACATTTTGTATTGACCCCCTATATTTCAGGATCTGAGGCTCAATCTCGGGGTCCTGCTAAGCAGTAAAATCATTATCAGACGTTTGGAGTTGGTGAGCCTCCTTTATTTCAAAAGTCCTTATCTCATGTGATATTTTCAATTGTTTTAGTTCATCGTCCGACCGGGGGCCTTGTCCCGATTTTTGACAGATATTATTTTCATATTGTTAGAGATTTCGCAGACTGGTGTTAGATGTTCTTGGAATGTTATGAACTTATATTGGTATTGTTCAGTTGGAGAAAGAGGATGATCATGTTTTCGTTTTACTATATTTTTTCGTATTTATTTATAGTATGTGAACGTTGCACATGATTGTCGATTAGAAGGGATCTCGGGCCTTCATGGCTCGGGATGCTCGTCGCGGATAGGGCCTTGGTTCGGGTCGTGACAGTTTTCTTGATTTTTTCTATAAAAATCAAGTGGCGACTCTGTGAATTTCTTAAAATTATTTCAATTTTTTTTTGAATATTTTGCAATAGTTTTAAGAAGTTCAAAATCATTTTTCTCGTCAATAAAAATTCGAAAAGATAAAACAGAAGGGACAATACACAATACATGTGTTCCATCTATAACTCCAATGCAATTTTTAAAATATGGCCAATACCATTCATTTTCTTTTAGTTTAGGATGTATATCATAAAGGTTGAATCTTTTGATTTAATAATGCCCATTGCCAATTTCAAACATGAAAATAAAACATGATGAAAATGTCTACTAATAGTTTCTCCCAAATGTTGAAACCTTTCCTGGATCATTTGATTTCCTACACCATCACCTACCACCATTAAAAATATTGAAACTATCTCCTTCATGATTGTATTTCTTGTTGCTTTCAAGCCATATTTTTCATTGAAAGTCTTGCACAACTTATGAAAATATGTTTTTTTATTCTAAACATTTCGTAACATCGTCGCTCATGTCCTTCAAGTACTTCTTTAATGAAATAAAAACCTATACGAAGAGAAGTTCTGCATGGAACCTTTAAACAAAACTTCATGAAATATTCTGTTACTAAAGTGATGCTGGAAATTGGTGCATCAAAGATACATTATTATCATTATATTTAATTAAATCTTCTTTATTAGACACATCATCATCAGACGCATCACTATTATTTCTAGCCAATGACATATCTGTAAAAAAAATTATTAAATTTAATTATGTAACATTGACAATTTATTTATTGCTCATAGAATAATAGTGTAAATGATTCAAATTAAAAAACTAAATAATTTGAATAAACAAACTTTTATAGCTAAAAGAAACTCAATTAAAAGAAAAAAAAATATATGTTTT
Source organism: Capsicum pubescens (assembly GCA_030864215.1). Classification (NCBI taxonomy): domain Eukaryota; kingdom Viridiplantae; phylum Streptophyta; class Magnoliopsida; order Solanales; family Solanaceae; genus Capsicum; species Capsicum pubescens. The sequence goes on from CM061548.1 coordinate 44,188,653, forward strand.
ATTAGCAAATCATAATAAATAACATCATAAATCTAATTCTTATGAAGCATGGTCTTCCTCATTGCAATTGCAATTCTACATCTTCTTGTGCTAAGAATATTTCTCTTATTGATTATTTGACAAGTAAATCACTCGCTTTCCACCATAAATCACTACCAACAATCATACTAGACAAATTACGAACTATAGTCATTACCCTCTTAATACTAAGTGAAGTTTCTGTCGATTCCATTGAAGTGTGTGATTCAATAGCGTCAACAATTCTCTCCATTGATGATCTAATTTTCTGACTTGGATTAGTTTTTTTCGTTTCTGTTGATACCTTTCTTTTTCTTCTAGTATCACTCTCACACACTTAAATAGTTGCTCAGATTAAAACCATCTACCCCCTTATATACTATCTTGTAAAACTCCAGATAATGGTGCCCACACATGTTCTCCAGTAGTAATAACATCCTTAAAATATATCTCCATCTGAGTTTGATATTGTAAGCCTTTTTCTTTAAATTTCTCTACATCTGCATTTTCCTACAATGATGAGAAGAAATAAGATATGTTACTAGTGACCAAAATAACATAACAACTTATCAAGTTTAAGTGAATAATATGTAATAAGATTAGAAGTACCTTTATTTTTTTTGTCCCACCATTCGGCACTCGCTTGAATATTTTTTTTTTCCTATCCCATCCTAAATTATTTTTCTTTCCAACTAAAGCATCCCATTCTTCCAAGTGGTTTTAAAATTATCCCATTTATTCTTCAATTTGACTTTGTCATAATTTTTTTCGGTTCTAGCATTGAATCTTGTCACCAAATTAATCCATCTAGTTTTGTTGAAGTCAGTACCAGGGCGATTTTCAGCGATAACTTTATCCACGTAAATTTAAAAATAACTCTACGTTTTCTGTTCTCCATTTAACCTTCTCAACATTACTCATCTTTTATGCATTAGAGATATATGATTTATAATAATAATATTACACAAAATAGTGAAATAAAAATATTACTCCCAAGATAAAAATTTAACAAAATCTAAGAATTTTATAAGCAATGACACTATCACATATGCTCTTACGTATGCACATGAAAAATTTCGTTTTATCATGATAATTATTACAAATATCATACCTTAAAGTGAGAAAACAAACTTGATTCAAAAAGCAACTTATTAATAATAGAGATGACTTTATAGTTTGGAGAGCAGTAGAGTATATGTATATATGAGAAATATTATCTGTATTTATAGATGAAGGGGAATGTGTGCAGTAGGATAAACTCGTTAAATGAATAGAAGATTAGAAGAAAAGGTAAAAAATAATAATTAAAATTAGATTCTATCTATTTTTTGGATACATTTTACTGTGTCAAAATTTACTAAAAATAAGCAAACACTATATTCATGAACTGCATGTTACAAATATTCAAATGAGATTACATCTGTAATTTGTTACCTTTTCTTTTGAATATATTTTTATCGTGTCAATTCTAAAACTAGTAACCACATTCATATACGTATACTACATGATAACAAATATTTAAAATAAAATTCTCTCTGTTGTTTGTTATCTTTTTTTCTTTGGATATATTTTTACTGTGTCAAAATTTACTATGAATAAGCAATCATCATATTCATACACACACACACACACACACACACACTGCATTGTTACAAATATGTCACTTTTCATGAATTTTTTTATTTAAAATTAAATATTCGAGAAAAAATTTATACAATCTTGTAACTTGATTCATCTGTCAATTGTTATCATTAATAATAAAAAAATAAAAAATTAGATATTCTTTGATCATCATCATCAATGATGTTTTTAAATTTATTTAAAAAAATGAGTGAAAGTAAACTAACAATACATAAATCATAAAAAAATATGACGTAAATAAGAAATGTAAAATTTTAAAAATCAAACGTTAATCAAACTTATACACACACACACACACACACACACACACACACACACACATATATATATATATATATATATTTGTATATATATATATATATATATTTGTGTTTGTGTGATAGAGATATTTTTGTTATAAAAAATAATTTTTTGCTTTTTTTTGAAAAACAAAAATTTTCTGCTTCTTCCCCAAAGCTGAAAAACTGTTTCTGCTTATTTTTAAAAGCACTTTTGCAAGTTTACCAAACACCCTCCTTTAAAAAAAATATTTTTTTCTCAAAATAAGTTCTTATTTAGGGAAATAAGCAATCCCAAATAGGCACTAAGTGACGACTAGAATGCTAAAATTGTCCTCTTTAGTCTTTGTTGGACTTTGTAGTCGAAATGCATGAAGTGAAGGTCTGTAAATTGCCACTACTATTGGAGTCACGATGAAGGTTGCAAAGAGTAAACCTGTTTGCATAGGCTCATGCCTGTGGACAGTGGTAGATCTAGGATTGTTGTTTAGGGAAAAATCTCAGTTTTGCTTTGTGGGGTCCTTCTTAAAAAGTATTGTGCCTTTAAAAAGTATTGTTCCTTTCACTTTGCAGTTTTATTTTATTTCAGTTTTTTTCTTTCAAATGAATCCCTCTACAAAAAAAATAAGGTTTTTAAAAATTTGTAAACATTGAATTATTTATATTACTATATATAATTAGTACTCAATAAAAATAAAAATAAAAATTACTGAACAACATCAATATTAATATGTTGAATGATAAAAAATAGATTAAAGAACGAACTATGTAATTCGATAAAATAGTTTGTAAAGGTTGATAAATTCAAAACTTTTGTATACTATTTAAAACTAGTCAAATAGATAAAACTGTTTTGAACAAATGTGACATAAAACGTATAAAAAGAGATATGCATAGTATGATATTTTTAGGAAGGGGTTGAAAATTAATTTAAAATTTTTATAAATCTAACTATGACTTTAAACTAGTACTGGGAGCATAAAAAACGATTACATATATTAAAATACTTTTCATTCCAACTATGTAAAAATTTTATACATAATAGAATCAATATTTATACTTGAAAAAATAGAAAATAAATTGTAACTTTTAAGTAAATAATAAATACACAGAAATGGATTAAATGGGCTAATTATTTTTTATTAATCAGGCCCAATTGTCAGAGTGAAAAAGACCAAAGCCCATTATTACTCATTAAATAAAAAAAGGAGTGAGAAAGGAAAAAAGCTTTCAAAAAAACTACCAAAATCATAGCATTTGGGAATCGACCAAGCGACCTCAACATTGAAATGAACCCCTTTGACCATGAGCTGTGCCTTTCAATTGGTCTGAAGGTGTTCATTAAAGTCATTATACCCTTATATTTTAAATTTGAACTTATATATATAAATGTAATTTTTCGATTGAGGGGTTCAAACCCCCTCACCCCCATGTAGATCCGCCCTGCCCGTGCACTGATTTATATTCAATAATCTCAAGGGCTTAATTGACCAAAATTATATTTTAATTAATTAACGATTAAATGTGCTGATCGAATCATGTATTACACGGACCAAAATTAAACTTTACTCATAACTAAGAAAATACTATTATCCCTATTAAAATCCTTTAAAATCCGTGGTTCACAAGCATGGGGAGCGCTAAATAGTTTTTTGTGATACAAATTCAACCAACTCTGCCCTTTAGTATAGTTCCTCCGTTTCAAAATAGTTGACGTTTATTAATTTAGCGGCTAGGAGAGATTTAAAAAAATGTGTTGAGGGGGAAGAGGTAGAGTCAATTATGTATAATTAATTGATAATTACAAGTAACCATTCTTAAATTAGTGAGATTTTCTTTTGCTCTATAATAAGTGAGGTTTAGTATATAACTTGAAAATAAGATGTTTTACTTGCTACATGACAAGTTAAAATGCATGGATCATATATAAAATAAGTGATGACTTGAAAATAGGCCAAGTAATTTGGGAACAAAGGGAGTAATTTACAATCCACTTCATTGAATTTATTAATATCTTTTAATTCAATGAAGTGACGACTAGAATTCTGAAATTGTTCTCTTTGGTCTATGTTGGACTTTGTAGTCGAAATGCATGAAGTGGTGGGAGCTCCTAGTGAGAGAGGTAATAGTATTTATGTGACACACGAACAAGAAGCAGGGCTGCAGGTGAAAAGACGTATTAAAAGCACAACTTAAAGTTTTAGATAATATCAACTCATTTTTTCAACTCTTCTACACATACAAATAAGACCCTAATGTAAAGTTAACTACTATTCTTCAAATTCAACTGCTGGAACTAATAACATTACAACGACAACAGCTCCAATATAATCTTATAAGTGGGGTCTGGGAAGAGTAGGGGTGAGTAGGGGTGAGCATTCGATTTGTTCGGTTTGATTGTTGAATATTGATTCGGTTTTTTGGTTTTCGTATTGACGAAAATGACAACCATAACCAAACCAAAATTATTTCGGTTTGGTTCGGTTTGTACAAATTTGGTTCGGTTATTTCGGATTTTTATTTCTATTTTAAAGATTAAAGTAGTGAGCATTTAAAATTGGTGATTTTTCTAGAAAAATAATCTTCTTTTCAAACTTATTTTTCATTCCAAAATATAATTAATTCAACACGCATAAAATAACCATAAATATCGACCTTGTTGAGTCGTCGCCGTTGGCGCGACGACAGTGGCCTCACTCGGCAGCGACTGCCGACGACAGTGGCCTCACTCGGCAGCGACTGCCGACGACAGTGATGAACTGAGCAAACGACTGCCGACTGCCTTTGGCAATGTTGAAATTTCAAATGAACTGACGAACTGAGGATGACTAAGCGCCACTGCAACCTTCACGTTAATGTTAGGGTCTAAAGCAAAGCAGTATATTAGGATTTAGGGTAACTAAATGATTATAATTTATATATTTATATGTTATATCAGATTATATTATATTTTTAGTATATTTACATATATAATATATATATATATATATATATATATATAAATTATAATATATTATTTATATAATTTCAGTTTTTCGGTTTATCCAATTTTTTTTTTGAAAATCCGAAAACCAAACCGTTTAACCGAATTTCTAAAATTTGAAACTGAAACCAATCCGAAAAACCGAAAAACTAAACCAAAATTAAATTTTAGTTTGACTTTTTAATTTTTTCGATTTAAACCAAAATATATCCAGGCTTAGGGAAGAGTGGTAAACACAGATGTTACTCCTACTTTTTTTTTTTGATAGACCCTTAGTTCAGGAAAACGGCTACAACTACATTAATTTGATAATACTTTATAATACATATTATATCAAATTAGTCACACATTGTTATCAATGTTGCATGAACCATCTACAAAGCTAGCCTCTTTAGAGTTCCCAATATCCTTACTCGCATGTTGTTGTTGGGTTCGAAATCGAAAGGGCGTCATGCAAAAGCTATTAGTTGTAGACCATTGTGGTGATAATTCAGACGACAAGGAAAAACATACTAAAAAATATATTATTGATATGGTTGGTCAAACGACCTACATTGAAAAATAATAGTGAAAAAATATAATATCTATTGGGAGAAATCTCCCCTAAACAAGACTATTTAATAACTACATTGTAGATGTTATTGTGTTATGATATGAGAAGAGGGGTTTTCTATTTATAGATGTCCAAAATCTTTCCTTCAAAAAAAAGATTTGCCAAATATGAAATTTTTTTATATTTTCTTTCAGGAAAAATAAAAGTAATTATTGGATTACTTTTATTTTTTGTTCAAGAAAAATAATACTTAAATTTGATAAGAAAATTAGGGCAAAAATCCTAACAGTTGTTGAATCACTAGGACAGAACTTTTTTTTCCCTTTGCCTGATGAAGCCAATAAATTAGCAACAGGACCCAATTCTGAATTATTATTCTGCTCATTTAATTGTTGCTCATCAAATAGTTTAACCATTATGCCTTCAGGTAACACAACTTTATTGCCTACTATCATCAGTTCAAATTCTCCACTTTTTCCAATTGCCAACACTTCATTCACCAAATTATAATTGTTTGCTTCTTTCTCAGCATACAGAATTTGTTTACCCCACTTCATCTTGAACTCTGAAATAGTAATATCATCCAAAGTCATGTTTCAAAGAATTGGAACACATCACATGTATAATTAATTTAGATGTGCATCACTTTTTGACAAGAGGGAGTTGCTCGAATGATAAGCACTCCTCATTTTCAATCCCAAGGTTTTGAGTTTTAGTCACCAAAGAAACAAAAAGGTAGGAGCTCCTAGAAAAAGATTTTTTTTAAAAAAAGGGTTGAGGAGGGGGAAGATTAGAGTCAATTATGCATAATTATTTGATAATTGCTAATAATCATTCATAAATTAGTGGGATTTTCTTTTGCTCTATAGTAAATGGGGATTAGTATATAACTTGAAAAATAAGATGTTTTACTTGCTACGTGACAAGTAAAAATGCATGATCATACATAAAATAATTACACAACCGAAAATATTAGTTGAACTACTACGATTGTGCACAAAAGACATGGATTTAAGTTATATAATGGTAATATAAAGATTTTTACATTATCAATAGAATTAAGTTACGGATTCGGCAGAACTCGGTAGCTTTAATCAAATCTTATATCTTTGTTATGATTCCACATAGTATGTATTATAAATAATTTATTCATATCCAGTAAATAAAAAGAGTAGTAGTCCAGAACCATAACTTAAAATTCTAGATAGCAAGTTAATTCCTATTTTGACCATGGATGTTACAAGAAATAACACTTATATAAAAATTTACTTGTAGTTAATATATAAGTGACATGATCATAACTTGATTGTAACAGGGCAGCTCATAAACTAAAGCTCTCGCTATGTACGGGGTTCAGGGAATAGCCGGACCAAGGATCCATTGTACGCAATCTCACCTTACATTTTTACAGAAGGCTATTTCCACGGCCCCTTGAATGTATAGATAACTTTTAAAATTGCAATATAAGGGTTGATAATTTTACCTTTGAGCTTCATCAAAATTATTAGTTCCATGATGAATGAATCTTACTAATGTAACTCTACTAGCAGGATGTTCAACCATTCTACTACAAATTTCCAATGCCTTACAACAATCAACTCCTCCAAAAAACACAATGCAAACTTGAAGGGTTGGGGGTGAGTTGCTCCTCGACTCAGGGAACTGTTCCCAGAATCACACATGCATCAAGAACTAGGAGATAAATGAAGCAAGAAGTGAAGGAATATAGAAAAGTAAAGACACAAGATTTTTATGTGGAAATTCCTTGCTCAAGGGAGAAAAACCACGACCTACCTCCAGAATTTCAAGCTCCACTATATTCAAGAAACCACATGAATACAGACTCCAAGGATTAGCCTTCTAATCCTTTGTTTCCTAGCAATAACTCTATTACAAGGAAACCAAGCAGTAACTCTACTTCTTCCACTCTCCAGCTACCTCTAGCTGAACTCCTCAAGCTAACTCTAGCTTGACACAATCACCTAACTCAAGATGATTACAAGAGATGGGTACACCACAACACCTACTATAATCATAAGTAGGTGTAGACAGTAATTTAAGTACAAAATACAAAGACTCAACTATAGCAAGGAAATAAAGAAACAACTCGATGAACAACAAGTTCCCTGTTACAGTTCCAACCTTTGATTACAACGCTGCACCACTTTAAAAAAATCTTTAATTATGAGTATATGAAAGTGTTGGTTTTCTTGTTGGGGAAGATACACAAGAAAACATAGAAGCAATCTCATTGGTTGAAGCAAAAATGTGGCAACAACTTTTCACCAACTTTTGTACCATGTATCAGCTGGACTGTTAACTGTGACAACGACAGGTGAGACCAACCTATTTCCTAATGCGTAGAGGTCGCCTTTGTTATTACAACAAGGGCTCCATGGAACAAGTCCCAAACTATGAATTAGTCAATCATCAAAACTAAGGACTTAACATTCAGACCAGCATACTCTGCATCTTCAATCAACTTTTACACAACACAACCTACACCTCAGCATCACAAACATAAGCCATAAGCCCACATACCATACTAGTTTTCCCTACCAATTCCCCCTATCACTAATGCCTATAAGAATACAAACATCCTCTACCTTATTCCTCCTATCAATGATCATTTTCAAGTTCCCCCTGAATGAGCGTACTCTTTTTTTATCAGCACAACCACTACAACCACACACTATATATCTACAAATATCTACGCATACTACACAGGCTACACAGGTAGACTACTACGCACGTTAGTGTCCCCCCTTTTGACATCATCGAAAAGGTTAGGCAGTAATCTTGGCCTAGATAATCCATTTATGCTAATCCATATCCATGGAGGCAACACTTACAGAAGTAAGATATAAGGAGAAATGACAACACAAGCCAACATAATATTCATATAAGCATCAAAGAGTACCAAAAATCATTCACAAAAGTAAAAACCATAAAATATTAAAACAATAGTGCTCGAATATCCCAAAAAAAAACACAAGGCTTAAGGGGAACAAAAATTAAGGAGAAGGCCATGAAGGATTGAATTCTAAGAAGGAGATTTTAGACAATATTCTTAATTTCAGGCTCTTCCACCCTTTCCTGCAGGGTAGCAGCTTTAGCACACTCATGTTTTTTTGAGTTTATTCTCTTCTCACTTTTCATTTGTAGACGCAGCTGTTTTAACATCCTTTCGAGCCAGAGTCTCGGGTTCTTTATCATTTATCCTGAGAATATCTTAATTTTCCTCACTAGGTGAGGTGCCACACAGTCCTTTTACTAAGTCTGCTTCCACTTTCTCACCTGCTCTGGATATACTAGTATTTGAGCTTGGTCCCTTAACAACAACCTGTTCCAATTCTTTTCTTTTCCCTTTTTTTAAAAATACCTCTTTTTTTTCTCTTAGTTTTCCTTATACCGGTCATATACTTCTCGTAATCAGAATCAATTAACCTACTCTCAGAGTTACTTAATTCCTCAAACATGTGCTCAATCTTACTAACCTCGCTATCATTGGTCATACTCTTAGAATCGTCTGTTAATTATTCAAGAATAGGTGGAAATCCAACATATTCATCATCGATATTTTCAAGAGGATCATTTTGTCTCCTAGTGGACAAGTTCAAACTTTTCATTTTGCCCATAGATGGAATAAAAATCTCTTTTGGATTCAGATATCTAAAAAAAGGAGTGGGATTTTTGGATGGTTCAGGAACCAATGAGATTTGATGTGAGAAATTTTCAAGGTGAGAGAACACTAATATGATTTTGGGTTTTAAATGGGGCACGGGGGAATAACTGAGATTAAGGAATACAAAGAGTCCAAAAACACGTGTCCGGATGGATGGACGTGACTGTTGAGTTTAGAGTGTAGGTGACAACCTTTAAAAAATACAGGAAGGTGAAATGACACAATTATTAAAATAAAGAATGGTTATTATTTAGGAGCAATAAGCGGTACTGACCTAATTAGAAAACTGGTCCCTAAGTGATGATGGACTTTTAAGATTTTGTGCTGTCTCACTACTCTTTTCAAATCTTTTCCTTCCCAGCCATGGGTGTATATCTGTGTAGATATGAGACATTCAACAATCAAATTTCATTACTTCTATTTTTCATTATTCCATTCAACCAATTCCCTACCGACTTTCTTCAAGTATTTACTAAAGATAGATCTTTCAGGATTGCAGGTAGTTTAAGTTGGACACCAAGGTTATCTCATCACAAAGAAGACATTGCCTCCTGTAAGGGCCTTTAGCAAGAGATGATCTTTAATTCTCCAAGTTTGAGCTCTGAAAAACCATTATTATCATCATTGTCATTAACTATGTTCTTTTGCCTAGCCCTTCAACAAGGGTTAGTTAGTGGTCTTGGGAACCCATTTCAATCTTGGTTCCCACTATGAGGACAAAAGAAAGACCAACTTATTTTTTGCTCAACTAGGTAAGTTTTATTTCTTTCTCCTGGAAGTAGTGAAATCCCTTATTCCTCCCTGAGTTAGAACCCTAGACGAATATTTTTATTTTTTGTGACCATCCCTTCCACAATGGAGGCAAAGAGTAGTATCCCTTTCCTTTGCAGGCTTAACGAGAGAGGGAATATTATGAGCCTTTCTAACTTTATAGTGATGTTCTGAACCTTGCTTGATGCTAGTTTGTCCTTGAAATGGAGTAGTCCACTTCAGAGCTTTCTCAAGTTTTGTCCTTGCCCGAACAGTTCCCTTTCAAGAACTAAGTTTCTTTCAAGTGAGGCAGTCATGTTGGCCTTGGTTTTAGTTAATTTTTCCTCCAACTAAAATTATATCCCGCTTCCTTCACCTATTCCCTTGTGATTTCTTCTGATAATTTCATCTAATATTTTTTTAAAAGATCATCTCATAGGAGAAAGACCTGTACGACACTTGGTGCTCAACCACTTGCACACTTAGCTCCACTATTTCTTCATCACACTTTGATAGATCTTCTCTTAGCTTTGCCTTCTCAGTTTTGAGTTTAGCTATTTGAACACTCAATTATACCACTTCCTCCTCACAGTTCTATAAGGCTTCCCTCAGATCTTTTTTTTTTCCTTTAGCAAGATCATCCAATGAATCAATCAGTACTGACGCAAGAGATTTCAATTTACTGACGGAATAGTCTTTCAGGTTTTCCTTGATGTTATATAGGGTCGTTGGGTTGTCCTTATTAGTCTCAGCATCTGCCATTAGTGTGAAAAGTGAGTCAAATACTGATACTTCATCTTTCATTACCACTATAGAAGCATCTCCTTGTTGTTCAGAATCATCTGAATCATTGGAAGAGTCACTCCAACAAGCTACCAATACTTGATTGACAATTTTATCAGCTTCAACCTTCTTTCCATTCCTCATTGGAATTTTATCTTTGTTCTTTCTTATTCTGTCAGTTTGCATGGTTACGACCTTGTACTCCATTTTATTCATTGGGTGATTCTTGATATAGTGACCAAGCTTGCTACATCTACGACATGTATCACTTGAATTATCCTTCTCTACACATTTGCTAAGCTTTTCTCTCCTAGAAATAACCCTTGATTTTTCTAGAGCTTTGAGAACTCTTTTTGTAATATATGCCGTCTTCTCATCTTCATCACAACTAATTTCATTAGTATCTTTGAGAGCCAGATTTTTCTCTGCCTTGGTCTTAGTCTCTAACTTTCCAAACTTCTTCAACATCTCATAAGTTTTCAGATTACCTATGGGCTCATCCATGGCCATATTTTTTAGATCTCTGGCTTTAGTGATGGTATCAACTTTACTTTCCCACTTCTTGAGCAGAATGCTCAAGAATTTCCTAACTTTTTGTTGGCAGGGTTGACTTCACCAAGATAGTAGAGCTCATTGGTGATTGTAGTGAACCTTGTGTGCATCTCTTGAATGGATTCACCATCCTGCATTGTTGAGGTCTAGTATTGATGAGTCAACATGTCAACCTTGGATTGCTTGACTTGAGTGGTTCCTTCATGAGCTGTCTGAAGACAGTCCTAGATTTCTTTTAAAGTTTGGCAGGCTGAGGTCCTATTATACTCACCAGGAATAATGCCATCTAGTAGTATCTTTTTTTGCTTTGTAATTCTTTTCTATCATTTTTCTATTGGCATCATTAAGCCCCTCTTGGTTTTAGGAACTTGTGTGATCACAACACCAACTTTCATTAATCTGGTAGAAATGAAAGGAACAACCTCTATGACATCCCAAAGCTCGTAATCTTCAACCATGATGAAGTCTTGCATCCTTGTCTTCCAACGCCCATAATACTCACCATTAAACCTAGGGGTATGGTGGTAGACTAGCCTTCTTGTAAGCTTGAAGGAGATGCCATTTCTCTACTCAGGATCTTTCCAAGGTGTTAGCCTTTATAAGGAAGACCTTCTCTGATACCAAATAAAGGGTTAGGGGTGGTTTGCTCCTCAACTCAGGGAACTGTTCCTAGAATCACACATGCATAAAAAAACTAGGAGATAAATGAAGCAAGAAGTGCAAGAATACAAAAAAGTGAAAACACAGGATTTTTACGTGAAAAATCCTTGCTCAAGGGAGAAAAACCACGACCCACCTCTAGGATTTCAAGCTCCACTATATTTGACATGACCCAAACCATGATCTAGTCGTGTTGGGTATCTCAAGTCCAATCAGGACCGGAGACCACCCCCAATACCCAACCGTTAACTACCCTACACCTTATGTTGGATGAATTTTGAACATATAACAAGATAAAACAATAAAAATATAAAAACAGTAAAGTAAGTTTATAACCAAGATCAATCAACCACAACCAAATTTCCAACCAGTACCAATCCCAATGCCAATATCAATACCAATACCAATGCAAAAACTAACACTGACACCGCTCATGCCCATAGTTGTTCGACAAAGCCTTTAACTAGAATCAAGAAATATCCGGTCGGGATATGCCCCCACCATAGCCAAAACCATATCCAAAAAAATAACAACAATGAAAAGAAGTCCACAACATAAAATGGGGTCTTCCAGAGTATGGAGGCTAACCACTTCAAGCTGAATCAAAAGCTATCCCCGAATCCAAGTTACTGAGTAGTATGGCCAGTTCTTGTAACGCATGGGGATATAGAGCCGAAGACTGTTAGTAGAGTGAATGCTAGCATGTAACTAAGGGATAAAGATAATATAATGCCATTAATTCAAAACCAAATCAAATAACCATATACAATCACATACATACATATATATAACGTGCCGGGAAGGGAACAAGGTTTAGCATGCATTTAAAACCTTAACCTGGGTTGTGTAGCTTGGCCATCTTAAAACCACCCACGGGCTATATGGGTTCAGCTCCCCCTGTAGAAAGGGCCCTAGTACATGTTAGCCGCACGACCGAAGAATAGAACCTAGGATGACTAGTACATCCCCAAAATATAAAGTGTGACATAATACACATGGTCACCAAGACCACCCTCACATCGGCAAATGTGAGTTTCCAATGTCGGTCCCCCCCGAGACCTCCACCCTCCACGACTTTGATACTCAACCCCCTTTAAGACCAATTAAACCTTTTACACATAACCAAACCATTTATAAAAAAGTTTTTTAATTAGGCATTAACTATTGGCATCATCATACCAAAACTAGAGCTTGCAAGTCTATTACCTTATGCCATATAAACCATTAAACCAAATTAGACTCCACCGTTTCCAAATTAAACCAAAACTATTATTAATCAAATCATGACCACCAAGGACTTTCCAAAGTCATGTGAGACCAGCCAAAACCATTTCATGTTTCTTCAATCATTTATGCAATGCAAAGATTCCAAGAATAGTCAAACTACGTGACAAAATCATCCTCATTGCCAATTTCACAAACAGATTGAGGGAATGCCATTATCAAAGCCAAAATCATCATAATTTAGGGCTCGACCATGAACCCTCAATTAAATCACCATTCTCATGCACCCATATGTGGAAAACCATAATTAAAACATGAGAAATCATACTTAAATCATGAGAATCATTAATAAACTTTGAATATCCAAACCCCCAACCTTTATTTCAAAACCATAGCAATACCATGAAAACCACACATTAAAACACATGTTTTTAGTAAAATAACAATGAGGGAAGAGTCACATGCCTTAGACACCAAGAAGTACGGAGGGAAACTACCCTTGAAAGCCTTAATTGATTATCTTGATGAAACCCTAGCTTTTGCTTGAAAAGAGAGTCTGAGATATTTTTTTTAGAGTGTTATATTGGGAATAGTGTGTTAATGAAGTCCCAAAAGGTTTATTAAGTCGTGGCCTCAAAGGGAGTTAAAAGGAGAAATGTCAAAAATATTCCCAACTTAAAACTGTAAAAATGTCGCTGGTGGTTACGAGTTGACCCCGTGACTCATGACCACTACATATGATTATTACCCTTGAGTCGTCACCAAGATAGTGAGTTGGACACCCATACACTGTCCACCGTACTACCCCATGACCCCACTAGTTACTAGACCGTACGACTCGTATGGTTTAGTCATATCTCAGACAGAACCCAAAGGGATCAGACACTTGACAACATACGACTCAACCTTACCATTTGTAACCTATCCTCATGGCTCTTAGTGAGCCACACGTACTCAGAGTCAAGTCAAGTCACTAAGTTAATGATTTGATCAAGGTTTGACCTAACGACTCATCGCCATCCCTAACGACTCGTACCACAAGACCATAACCATAAAAGAATCCTAACCACCATCTACTGGACTCCCTACGACTAGGGTTACCTGAGACGTATCTATACCATACGACTCATATAATGAGTCGTCACTAGGACAGTGAGCCCAAAGCTTAGGGAATTTTCAAGGCCTAAAACCCAAGGTGTTTTAATTCTCCCCCATTTGGATCATTCATCCTCGAATGATGGAACAAAAAAGTGACTAGCACGAGTAAACCCGCAAACATCTCTACTGTTACCTTTAATACAAAAAATAGAATACCAAGGTTATTCACAATCTACCTTTAACAAAGATAGAAAATAAAGATGTTAAGAATAACACATACCTTAAGCATGATTTTCCGAAACGGGAAATAGGAATGGATATTTGGACTTTATGTCCTCTTCAGCTTCCCATGTAGCCTTTTCCATCTTGTGGTTCATCCATAGAACCTTTACTGAGGCCATGTCTTTGGTCCGCAACTGACGAACCTGTCGATCTAAAATTTCAACTGGGACCTCTCATAAGATAGGGAATCTGAAATACCAATATCCTTGATAGGTACAATTTTTGATGGATCACTTCACACATTTTCTCAACATAGACACATGGAACACTAGATGAATGGAGCTCAAGCTAGAAGGCAACTCCAATTTATATGCAACATTGTTGACCCTCCTAGAAACTAAGTACAGACCAACATACCGGGTACTAAGTTTCCCTTTTTTCCCAAACCGCATCACTCCCTTCATAGGAGACACCTTCAAGAACACCCTATCCCCAACCTCAAACTCTAACTCCCTACATCTCACATCTGTATAAGACTTTTGGCCACTTTGGGCGGCTTTAAGCCTATCCTGAATCACCTTCACCTTCTCCATGGCTTGGTGGACCAAATTCGGGCCAAACATCTCTACCTCACCAACCTCGAACCACCCAAAAGAAGACCTACACCTCCTACCATACAATGCCTTAAATGGAGCCATCCCAATGCTAGAGTGGTAACTATTATTATACGTAAACTCTATAAGGGGTAAATGCTCAACCCAACTACCACCATATTCAATCACGTAAGCTCGAAAAATATCTTCTAATGTCTGAATAGTCCTTTCCGTTTGCCCATCCGACTGCGAATGGAAATCCGTACTAAGACTCACCTTAGTCCCCAATCATTTATGAAATGACTGCCAAAAATGTGATGAAAACTGTGTACCATGTTTTGAGATGATAGAAACAGGCACACCATGCCACTTTACAATCTCTTGGAGGTACAACCTCACATAATCCTCTTCCAAATTTTTTTTCCTCATAGGCAAGAAATGAGCAGGCTTCGTCATTCTTTCCATGATAACCCAAACCAAATCAAACTAATTTTGAGACCGAGGAAAATCAATAACAAAATCCATATTGATCACTTCCCACTTCCATACAGGCAACTAAATTTCCTGATACAATTCTCCGGGCCTCATGTGTTTAACTTTCACTTGTTGGCACACCATGCACTTAGCAACAAAAATAGCCACATCCTACTTCATATTGTTCTACCAATATATCTCCTTAAGGCCATGATATATTTTTGTCAAACTGAGATGAATAGCGTAGCGCGACTCATTCGCCTCATCCAAGATCTTTTCCCTCAATCCATCTGTGTCGGGAACACATAATCTTCCTTGGTACCGCAAGGTACCATCACCATAATCTCAAATGACATAACCTTCTACCCACCTACATCACCCTTGATCCTCATAAAGATAGGATACAACACTTGCTTCTTCTTTATTTCAGCATCCAAGAGACAACTGCACCACCTTCTACACGAACACACCACTATCCTCAAAGTCTAAGAGATGAACTCCAAGGTTAGCCAAATGGTAAATATCGTTTACCAACTCCCGCTTCCCTTCATCCATATGAGCTAGACTCCCCATGGATAACCTGCTAAGAGCATCAACAATCACATTAGCTTTACCTGGATAGTAGTGAAGCCTTATGCATAATCCTTGAGTAGCTCAAGCCACCTCCTTTGCCTGAGGTTTAGCTCTTTCTGAGTAAACACATACTGCAGGCTCTTATGTTTGGAAAAAATATCCACATGGACTCCATACAGATAGTGACGCCATAATTTCAATGCGAACACCACAACCAATAGCTCCAAGTCATGAGTCAGATAATTCTTCTCATTTACCTTCAACTGTCTAGAGGCATAGGTTATCACCCTGCTATGCTGCATCAAGACGTATCCAAGCCCCACACGGGATATATCAGTATAAACTACAAAACCATCAGTGCCTTCAGGCAAAGTCAAGACCGGTGTCGAAATTAGCTTATCCTTCAACTTCTCAAAACTACCTTCATAAGCATCAGACTACAAGAACTTCACCTTCTTCTAAGTTAACTTAGTCAACGGAGAAGCTATAGAGGAGAAACTTCCACAAACCTTCTGTAATATCTGGCAAAACCCAAGAAGTTTTGAATATCAGTTGGAGTCGTGGGTCTAGGCCACTTCTTAACCATTGTAACTTTCTGCGGATCCATCATGATCCCTTCACTAGAAATGACATAACCCAGAAAAGTGACATCGTTCAACCAGAATTCACATTTCAAAAATTTGGCATACAACTGTTGATCTTTCAGGGTCTGCAACACAATGCGAATGTGATTAGCATGGTCCACCTTAATCTACGAATACACCAGAATATCGTCTGTGAACACAATGACGAATAAATCCAAAAACTGATAAAAGACCCTATTCATCAAGTCTATGAATGCCGTCGGGGCATTCGTCAATCCAAAAGACATAACCAAAAACTCAAAATGCTCATACTAACTCCGAAAATCAGTCTTAGGGATATCCACCTCCATAATCTTTAATTGATGATACCCGTATTGAAGATCAATGTTGGAGAAAAACTTAGCACCCTGAAGATGATCAAACAAATCATCTATCCTCGAAAGAGGGTACTTATTCTTTACCGTCATACTTAAATCATGGAAATATTAATCAACCATGAACATTTAAAACCCCCAACCTTTATTTCCAAATCATAGGAAATACCATGAAAACCATATATTAAAACACATGCCTTTAGTAAAATAACAATGAGGGAAGAGTCACATGCCTTAGACACCAAGAAGTATGGAGAGATACCACCCTTGAAAGCCTTAATTGATTATCTCGATGAAGTCCTTGATTTTTCTTCAAGAGAGAGTTTGAGATAATTTTTTTAGAGTGTTGTATTGGGAATAGTGTGTTAATGAAGTCCCAAAAGGTGTTTTAAGTCGTGGCCTCAGAGGGAGTTAAAAGTGGAAATGTCTAGAATGCCCCTATCTTAAAACTGTAAAAATGTCGCAAGTGGTTACGAGTCGATCCCCATGACCCGTGACAACTACATACGACTCGTACCCTTGAGTCGTCACTATGATAGTGAGTTGGACATCCATACACTATCCACAATACGATCCCATAACCCCACTCGTTACCAGACCATACGACTCATATGGTCTAGTCGTATCTCAGACAGAACCCAAAGGGATTGGACACTGGACAACATAAGACTCAACCTTAACATTCGTAACCTATCCTTATGGATCTTAGTGAGACACTCGTAATCAGAGTCATGTCAAGTCACTAAGTTACTAATTTGATCAAGGTTTGACATAATGACCCGTCACCACCCCTAACGACTCGTACCATCAAATCGTAACCATAACAGAATGCTAACCACCATCCATTAGACTCCTTACGACTAGGCTCGCCTTACCTATACCCACACCATATGACTCGTATGATTAGTTGTTACTAGCACAGTGAGCCTAAAACTTAGGAAATTTTCAAGGGCCAAAACTTAGGGTGTTTCAATATTCAAGCAGCCTCTTGAATACAGAATCCATGGGTTAGCCTCATAATCCTTTGTTTCCTAGCAATAAATCTATTACAAGGAAACAAAACACTAACTCTACTGCTTTCCCCCTCTAGCTACCTCTAGTTGAACTCCTCAAGCTAACTCTAGCTTGAC
Source organism: Capsicum pubescens (assembly GCA_030864215.1). NCBI lineage: Eukaryota > Viridiplantae > Streptophyta > Magnoliopsida > Solanales > Solanaceae > Capsicum > Capsicum pubescens. The sequence continues at coordinate 44,206,828 of CM061548.1, forward strand.
ACAATTGCCTAACTCTAGATGATTACAAGAGATGGATATATCATAACACCTACTACAATCATAAGCAAGTGTAGGAAATAGTTTACGTACAAAATACAAAGACTCAACTATAACAAGAAAATAAAGATACAACTTGATGAAAAACAAGTTCCCCGTTACAGTTCCATCCTTTGATTGAGCGTTGGACCACTTCAAAAAGATCTTTAATTGTGAGTATATGGAAGTGTTGGTTTTCTTGTTGAGGAAGATGAGTATTATATATTGAGACACAAGAAAACCTAGAAGCAACCTCATTGGTTGAGGCAAAAAGGTGGCATCAACTTTTCACCAACTTTTGTACGATGTATCAGCTTGACTGTTGACTATAACAACAACAGGTGAGCCCAACCTGTTTCCTAATGCGTAGAGGCCTTTTGTCATCACAACAAGGGCTTCAGGGAACAGGTCCCAAACCATGAATTTGTCAATCATTAAAACTAAGGACTTAACAAAACTCTTATCCCATTGTTAACTTGTAGTCCACGATCAACCATCACCTCTACCGAGCATGACGCTAGACTCATTACTCTCTTATTCACCTTTTTTCATATGTGCCTTGCATGTCGAGGTGACAAATTTAGCTCATGAAAGTATAATCCGCTCAATCCATCTAGATTTGGACTGGTTGAGACTAGTCATTTTGGGAATAGTACTCCAATTTGTCCTTTAAAAGGTTGGACAAATTTGGGAGTAGGGTTGACTAGATTAGTACATGAAAAAACATGACTCAAAAACTATTTCAAATTTGACGGTTTAATGATCTGTGTACTTATTAGCTCAGTACACGTTTGACTTATTCAATTAGTTAGTATAAGTTTGGGCTAGTTTTAGCTAAATATGTAGTCTGACCAAATCGACCCACGAGAAATTTAGACAGATTATTTAGTATTATTTTAATATATTAGTATATATAAGGATAAAAGGAGATCTTTTACTCGGTAATAAAGCAAATTACTATAAAAAAACCATGTAATGAATAAGATTTGGACGAGTTGAGTTATTAATTGCCCATTATTTACCCCATATTTAGCCTAAAATATTGATTGTGAAAAAACTTAATTATCAAAACATAGTAGTAACTCTTTTTCAATTTGATGTGTTTGATATAGACAAAACAAATAGCTAGAAAAGATATGACTAGATTGATTTGATAATTAAACAAATTATCAAAAAAAGAAATATGAAAAATAATTCAGTTGAACGGATTAGATTATGACCTGTTATTTGGTTCAAATTGACCTGCTTATCTTGACCTAAAGCAAAGATTGGTCATGACTCAACTCGTTAATTCATTTAAATACTAGTTTAACCATAGGTGTCCCGCACGTGTAATGTTTGATTATTTAAAATTAAATGATTTTGTCTATTATGAAAACTCTTAATAAAATGTAAAAGTTCAAATCACTTTTCAAAAATCTTTCACATCTATAATCTATAATCTATATCTATAATCTATAATCTATATCTATATTTACAATATATTAAAAGTGTGAAGACCTTGAGAAAAAAAGTGTGAAGACCCTTAGAAAAGTGATTTGAACATTTTACCCTTTATTAAAAGACTCTTCTTTAGACAAAACTGTCTTTTCACTATTTTTTAATTTATTATTTAATTATTTTTTATTATATTAACTAGACTTTCTAAAATATATGGGACTCCTAAAATATATGGTAGGAGAATTAATTAATATTTTTTCTTTCTACTAGACTTCCTAAAATATATGGGACTCCTCAAATATATGGTAGGAGAATTAATTAATATTTTCCTTTCTACTGTTCAATTAGAAAAATACTCCTAAAATACAACTCTATTAAGGAAATACTTTTATAAATATTGAGATGTATATTAAACTAGAAAACAAACCGATTTGCCTGTTGGGAGAATATGATTGATGCTCATCTAACTTGATTCAACAAATTAATTTGAACTATATTTGTGTTAAATTTTTTTTTCTTATATTTAAAATCTTTTCTTATTTTTGAAGTCAAATCTTTACAAAATTATTGATTACACTCTTATTACATACTTAAAACTTTTTAAAATATGGTACTTTTTATTTTATTTTATTCTAACGCATTTATATTTATTTCTAGATTTTTCAAATCTTCTCAAAATCAAATTTAGTTGATTTAGAATTCTTAAAATAATGAAAAAGGTATTAATTGTCATTAATTTTGATGACTTCTAATAAGAAAAGGTTTCACTATAAATATATTTAATTAATTTTTAATTCTTAAATTAAGAAAAAATTAGTGAAATTATGATGACTTTTAATAAGGAAAGATTTTACCATAAATATATTTAATTAATTTTTTACTTTTAAATATTAAAAAAAATAGTGAAAAGACGATTTAGTCTAAAACAAAAACTTTTAATGAAGGGCAAAAAGTTCAAACAACATTTCTAAGGCCCTTCACACTTTTAATATATTATAGATAAATGAGAAAATTGAAGGAAAGATGTTTTTAAGTCTTAAATGAAGGATTGATAACATTGACCAACTTAAAGGGTCAAACATAATTAGGAAACTTGATTAAGTTAATTGTAAACTTGATTAATATTTTTAAATTTTTTTAATCTTTTCAAAAATACAAATCAACCCAACCCATACCCCTCTTCAATCCAAATCATCGACCGTCTCTCTCATCTTTCTCGACAGCTTCTCTCAACTAACAGTTTTGGAAATTTCTTCTTTCAATCCCCGACGACTTCAACCTCCAACGACAAATAGTTAGGCTTCGAGTTCCTTTTTGACTTCAGCCGTCAATCGACGTGACAACCTTGCTCTCCGACCACAATAGCTTTGAATTCTTCATCGTTCCTTTTCTTCTTTCACAGGTAAAAAATTATGGCCTTTTTAGTTTTAAAGAAAACAAAGAACTTGAGCCAACTTCTCTTATAGTATTGGTTAACAATTTTAATATTTATTGCTTTAATTTGAAATGCGGTCTGAATAAAATCTTAATTTCTGGCATTTCTTCTCTTCTCTTCTCTTCTCTTTTGTTGTTTGATTTCAAAGTTTAATTTTTTGCTCCCATTGCTGGGTTGATTTGTTCTTGTTCTTGGTAAAAATGGTGATATTGTTGTTGTTCTGCTGAACAAAATCGTGCTACTATTTTTTTTCTCCAACAAATTATTCATCTGGTGCAATATATTAATTATCTGATGTAGCAGATTTAGCATATGATGTAATAGATCAACCATCTGATGCAATAGAGGAACCATCAAATTAAAATTTTGATGCAATAGATTAACAATCTGATGCAATAGATTAACCATCTGATGTAATAGATTAATCATCTGATGCAACAGAGAAACCACCAGATAAAAAATTTGATGCAATAGATTTAACATATGATGCAACAGTTTAACCATCTGATGCAATAGTTTAACCATTTGATGCAACAAATTAACCATATATTGCAATAGATTAACCATTTGATGCAACAAATTTACTATCGAATGTAACAGAGGAACCATCGAATTAAAAATCTGATGCAATAAATTAACCATCTGATGCAATAGAGGAACCATCAGATTAAAGACCTGATGCAACAGATGAACCTCATATTGGATAAAATCCTATCAACTCTTCCAACGGACATGTACAAGACTTAAATTTTCCAACTGATCATTCATCTGTTGTGATAGACGACCCTTTTTTTTGGAAGAAATCTAAACAATATTGACCATTGATAACTTTTCCAATAGATCACTCATATGTCGCAACATATGTGTGACCTATTGCACAGACCATCCATCTTTCTCAACAGATGAGTGATATGTTTTGATTATTGCAATAGATTACTTAGCCATTGCTATAGGTTAGGTAACTGTTCCAACAGATCACTCATATGTTACAATAGATGTTTGATCTATTGAACAAACCATTAATCTTTCTTAACAGATGAGTGATATATTTTGTATTATTGCAACAGATTACTCAGCCGTTGCTATAGGTTATTTAACTATTCCAATAGATCACTCATATGTTGCAACAGATGTGTGATATATTGCACAGACTGTTCAACTTTCTCAATTGATGAGTAATATATTTTGTATTATTACAACATATTACTCATCCGTTGCAATAAGTTATTTAACTGTTCCAACAAATCACTCATATATTATAATAGATATGTGATCTATAACACAGACCATTCATTTATCTTAAAAGATGAGTGATATGTTTTGTATTGTTGTAACAGATTACTCATCCATTGCAACAGATTATTTAACTGTTCCAATAGATGTGTGATCTGTTGTACAAACCATTCACCTGTCTTAAAAGATGAGTGATATGTTTTGTATTGTTGCAACATATTACTCATCAGTTACAATAGGTTAGTTATTTGGTGCAACAGATAACCTACCTGGTGCAACAGATGTGTGATTTGTTGCAACTGTTATTTTACTATTTTGCATGTTAGATTTACTGTTATCCTTTTTAACGATGCATTAATCAACTATAATATATTTTTTTATGTTCTTGTTAATTTTAGATATATGGATCCTTAAAGGACAGAAACCGAATCAAGTCCAAGTAAAGGAACAACTGAAGTAGATAAGCTACATCCACCACTCTATGAGCTTTCTTTACAAGCGTTATCTTAATCAGGAGCAGAATATTATGAACACGAGAAGGAGGAATGTTTCAAAGGAGATAATCTAAATGCTAATAGCCCTTCTACTGAAGAGTTGTTCAAAACCTTCATCATTGATCATTATCCTGTGAGAATGTAGTGTGATGGTGCCCCAGATTTAATGAGTGATTTCGTGGTTAAATCATCCTTGGGAAAATATTTCGACGCCTTCAGAAAAATACTTCAAGAATAAAAATTGGATACTTATTTCAGGGACAACTGCTTTGGGAAATATCTTGATTTGCTGGAGGACAACAATGCTCTCTTCCAAATGAAAATGGTATATGAACTTCTCAAGCTTAGGTTTATGTATAAAAATAAAGATAAGATGGATGAGGTATGGATAAATTACTGTGGCATGCTTGTTTATTTTGGTTGGAAGGAGTTTGCCATAGTTATTAGACTAAAATATTATCCTCCTTCTCCTTCTCATGTTATACCTATTCTAACAAAAAAAATGCACCCCGAACACCCAAAAAAGGCAAAGGCAAGTCGGGTGATCGTGATGACCTGGTGTCCATTGTTGGTCCAAGCTTCAAAAATAAAAAATTGATAGAAGCGTTGAAAGGTAAAAAAATTTCAAAGAAGAGTAAATAGTCATTGTGCTTGGTTTAGTTTGTACATAATATTCTTTGGGCGAGAGATGTTAACAACAACATAAGCGTTGGTTTAATAAAGCTCTACGAGGATCTTGAGGCGTTTAACAACTATCCTTGGGGTTATGAAAGCTTCAAAATGACTGTCAAATATTTGTTGACTCCGTTAGCGCCAAAGACAATCAACTTATATGGCTTTCCATGGGCTTTCATGGTAGATGTTTCTTTCTTTTATTATGATATCATTCATTTTTTTACTCAATAATGATTTTTATTTATTAGCATTATTTTATAGGCTTGGGAGTTTGAAGCCATTCCTTATTTGAGACAACAAGTGAACTACCAGGAAGAAGTTTCCTGTCCAAGAATTTTGAGATGGTTGTCGTCCAAAACTGATAAAAATGCTAAATTTCTTGATCTCTTCAACCCCCAGAAGGATGCAGTAAGTATAATTATAATTAAGTTTTTATTTTAATTAATGACTTTTTTGAATGATCTAACCATCATTCTAATATATGTAATAATTTATGTTAGATTGTGCATCCGTCGCTAGTTCCGACTAATCGAGATTTGAAGATACTATTTTTTCTTACTTTACAGTCCGTGCAAACTTTATCAGACTTTAAGGTCATTGACAGAATAAAAATAGAATTGTTTGGAGCAACAACCATTACAAGAAAAAGAATTTTGGAGGGTGGGCTTGTTGTTGGTGATGGTCTTAGTGGTGATGGAGCTGTTGGTGGTGGTAGTGGTGCTGCTGTTGGTGCTAATGATGCTCCTCTTATAGTATTTAAAATAAACCATTATGAGTATGATCATACTGGTTATATAGATTTTGCCTCTCCCAACAAATGTTCTGTATGCAAATATCAAGACTGCAAGGCGAAACATGATGTAGTGATTAATGCTAATAATGCATTAACTGCTTCTGTAAAGGAATTTACATCTAAGAGGGGTGTCATTCTATTAAAGAGGATTTTATATCCATCCACTCCATTAGAGATTAAGGCTAAGAAGAGAAGGAAAGTAATTTCCAAGGCATTATCAAGCATCCAAAAAAGTAAAATTACAACTCCTCTGTCCGTGTGTTGCATTGAGCAATGTATAATGTCCAAAGGAGAGCAGCACGAGCTGAAGAAGGTGAATATATATGTCTGTTACAACTAACAAACAGAAATATATCTGTAAGACCCCATAAAATCCTAGCTTAACTCAGTCCATTAGATCACGATAAGAGGTCCCAGACTTAGAAAAATTCAGCTAAGTAATGACACTTAGTCTCATTTTAGGACCTCGGTATTTTCATTATTTTATTTATGGCCCTTATGACGTTAAAGTATCAATTTTTAAGTCGATTCATGATCAGGGAGGTCAATGGGTGTTCTCAGGCGAGTTTAGGATCTTTCGGAACTCGTTAGAAGCTCATTTGGATGTCGAAAATAGTAAGTCAATGCGATCTCGATGCGCCGCATCACCTATCATGTCGATAGATATTTTACCCAATATTCATTGTAATTTCCAGTGAGACGACATGATATCGACTCGTCGCATCGGCCATCGCGTCGACCCCATTGACACGACACGTCGGTCTGCTCGTTGTTGGGTTTAAATTTTCTATAATTAAAATCCGCATCCAAAGGGGTAAATGAGTCAATTTTTCCACTTTTATTCCACCCAAAACACATAATTTTAACCTCAAATAGCAAAGATACCTCATTATTCATCTTTTTCATCTCAAATAATAAACCTTAGCTCTATGAATCAAGAACAAATTCCATAACTCCTACTCCAAGAAATCTTATAATTCAAAGTTCCGGGTTCAATAACTTCAAGAGGAAGCTTCAAAAACACCATTAGAGAGTCAAGAATCAAAATTTTACATTCAAATTCATCAACAAGGTATATGGGGTTTATTAACAAGGATCCTCTTTCATCCTTGTGGCCAAAACTAACTTTTAACTACAAATTTACATGATTTTATATGAAATTATATGAGATTTGAGTTAGGGTCCATACCCATTGTTAGTTGCAAGATTACGAGTTTTTGAGAGATTTTGAAGTTGAATTGCATGTCTATTTTCATATTTTCATTCATATTGCAGTAAATTTTAAATTTTGAGTTGAATTATCATTAATTACATTATCAAGCATGAACTTTATGATGTTTTGACATGAACTTGATGCATGGGTTATAAAACCCAAGTTTAGATGTTGATATTTCAAGAAAGATGATGCTCTAAGCATCCTATGATCAAATTATTTACAAATTTTCAATAAAGCTTTGATCTTTTGATCCTCAAACATGATTTGGGATCCACTTTATAGACTTATTACATATTAACAGAAATCATATTAGCTTTACTTATAAATTTAATCAGATAAATGCATAATTGGTTTCATAATGAACCCTTATACTAGCTTTTAAAAGTGGATTTCCAATAGAATGAGCATGCAGATTAAAAAGGGAGTAGTATTTATGTAATACCCCGTATTTTCCTAGCTTAATTTAAGTCTTAGTACATAAGTAATCCCATACAAATATTTTGAAATACTCAGTATATTTCAATTTAGAGCCTTCCATTATGTAGGAAATTCAATTAGCTTTTCAACGGTATAAAGTTCGCCCACATTCGACACTCGGACGAAGAGTTAGAGCCATTTTAGTAAGACAGTGTGCAACCTGAGCCATCAACGCATCGCAGAGCATGACCAAATGGAAATCGTCAATTCCAGTGTTGCTCCGTGATATTGGAACGTCGTGCTATAGACCCAGTTCACAATTTTCAATTTCCAGTGAGGCAACGCGATTCCACCGCATCGCGCCAAGGACCAAAATTGCATCCAGCAAAATACTACGATGGCACCGCATCGCGCCACCAGTCCAGCTCCCAGTTCTCTATTTTCCATTAATACGGCGTGGTAGCACCGCATCACGTCGGGTGCCAAAATCAAGAATTTTTAGTAATTCTGAGTTTTAAATCTGAGGACATTAAAGTCTTTTGCCCCTCACCCCAGTCAGCCTTTAACATGAAATTCACCTCTAATTAACCTAGTTACTTCATTATTCACCCAATTTCCCCCAAATTAAACCATAGTCCAAGAATCCATTTTTAAAACTTCAAGATTCATGATTCATCATTTACATGTATGAAATTGGATTATATTCATGTTTTGACATTTATTGAGTTTTAAATCCATGACTAATGGTAGATTCCATGAAATTGAATTGCATGTATATTGAATTGAGTAATCCCCATGTTATAATCCATGAATTTGCAAGTTTGGGTATTGTAATTGCCATGCTTATGTGTTATCTATGATTTAAATTCAAAGTTTCAAGAATTGTTCCTAGTACGAGTTGATTTACATGATATCCATGACAAATCCTTCAATTTACAAGTTGATTGTTATAACCATGTTTACCCTAAGTTTTTATGATTTAGTAAAACAAGAATGCCTCCCATGTGTTTGATAAATTGTCTATGAGAATGAAATAATGCCATTATAGCATGCTAACATGTATTCCCCATTCATGTACAAGTTAATGCATTACAAGTGTTTGATAAAATGTCTCTATAGATGAATTATGACCAAGTGAACATTATTATATTTTTCAAGATCATGCTTTGCTTTACTTTTCATGCTATCGAGTCCTGAGGGTATTTAATACCCGACAATTTAGCTGTTTACCTAGAGCCAATGTCAGTGACAGAATAGTATCAGTCATGTCATGATCAGTAGAACTCAGTCAGTTACAAAACTCAGGAAAACTCAGTAAACTCTGTATCAGTCCAGTCCAGTTTAGTATACTCAGTTCAACGTCTTTTAGTTAGGAGTCGGATTTAGCACCGAGCGAACCTAGGGATGGGGTCTCACCCGTTAGTTAGGATTGGGTCCCTAGAAGCAATCCATAAGTTACCAAACTACGTAGCCAGCGTAGGTTATAAGATGTCACCCGTTAGATAGGACTGGCATACTCAGGGATCACCTGCTAGTTTAGGACTGATCTCAGGGGTCACCCGTTAGTTAGGACTGAATCTACAATAGTTGTTAGTACTCGTGGAATGGTGCTAACACCCTTCCAATTGTGGTTATATATTGAACCCCAACTCAGTTATCTTATCTTATTTGGGGCATGTCGATTAGATTATTACCTCCCAAAGTTTCAGTTTCAGTCTTCAGTATAGAACTCAGTTCAGTTCTACAGAGTCAAGACTGTCAGATGCAATCAATCAGTATCAGTAACCATAGATTATCAATTACTCAGTATCAAAACTCAGTATCAAAACTCAGTACTTAGCTTAAGAAAAGCTCAGTTACAATATATCTACATGCACAGATTACATACCAGTATTGATAGTAGTTTCAGTTATTAATGTACTCTCACATTCAGTTACTCTATATCGTTCAATTAGTTATTGTTCATGCATAAGAACCCTTGTATTCAGCCTTACCTCATCTAGCATATCATTATATTCCACATACTGATGCATACTTTCTCTTACACTATGATGTCTCATATCATAGGTTTGGATGCTCAGGTTCTTGACCGCGCATAGTCAGATTCAGATTCAGCCAGTAGTAGATTTAGCAGTGAGTCCTTATCATTCGAGGATATTCATTTACTTTATTATTTTGGTAGTTTTAGTATTTTAGTAGATAGAGTTAGTTGGGGGATTATCCCTTCAACTCCACTTTCAGACAATTCAGATTAGAGGCTTTCAGACTAATTTTTAGAGTGTTCAAGTTTTACAGATTTGTTATTTCAGTTGATACACTTATTCAGTATTTATAGATTTTGAATCTTATGTCATTTTAGCCTATTTTATACATTTTACAATATTATTATTTAGTGCTCACAACAGATATCAGTCATGGGTTAGCTTATAGTCTTTCGGGATCGTAAGCACCGTGTAACAACTAGGGGGTAGTCTTGGGTCATTACAATTTAGCACTGAGCTGGAAGTGTGGGATTAACGTTTCCTATCTTCCACAGAGCTACATACCCAATGTAGGTACAGATTTAGATTAATCCTATTTCTATATGGATGATAGATACAGATGTGATCACTTAGATTAGGTTATACTACTTGGCAAGTATATGACGCCTCTCCCCATCGTGATATTTTCCCCATAGGGGAATAAGATGTTTGATTCCATTTTAGCTTACATGGTTTATATCGGTTAGAAGAACCTCCCTTGCAGAATAGTTTTTAAGATAATTCCCTAAGGTTTTAAGCTTATAGCATAACAAAAAAGAATAAAGAAAAAGCTTTTAGAAAACTAAGTGTAAAGGCTCACAATATTATTTCAGATTATGCTTTATAGAATGACATCAGTTACAGATTTCAGCCTTCAGATTTTAGATATAAGAGTGAGTCTTTTCTACACTTAAACAGTTTGACTTAAAGAGAAAGTACAAGTACAACTTTTAGAACTAAATGTTTTGACTTACAAGATTTATTCAATATATTTTTACTACTCATGATTTCAGACTTCAGTTTCTCAGTTATTCAAGCTTATGTGAGCCATTTATATTTGGCATGCATTATTTTATAAATTTGGACAATGATGAGATGATGTTTTACTTATGCATTCACTCCCATATATTTAGTACATCCTCAAAGTACTGATCCACATATATGTCTATGTGCTACATTATCTTATAATGTAGGTTCAGGTGCTCAGTTATTGCAGCGTGAATGATTTCGAGCATCTCCATCTACATCCAATAGTTGGTGAGTCCTCATAGTTCGGGGACTTAGTTATTCAGATTTACAGCTTATGAGTTTAGATAATTTAGTATTTTTTAGACAGTCCGAGTCAGATGGGGGTTTGTCCCAATGACTCTTTAGCATTAGTAGTAGAGGCTTGTCAGACTGCTAGATTTGATTCAGACTTATAGTATTTGGTTTTCTGAGATTATTTTCAGATTACTCTCAGTTATTTCAGACAAATTTCTGCATTTAGCATGACTTTTATGTCTATATTTTCCTTGTTATGAGATTCAAACTTAGTAGCAGGCAGAAAGGGTTAGCTTAAGGCTACTCGTAGTCTTGAGCATTGTGTGACGTCTTGGGAGCAGGTTTCGGGGCATTACAAACTTGTCATCAGAGTCTAAGGTATATAAGAGTCCTAGGGAGTCAGACAAGCCACGTTACGTAGAGTCTTGATCATGGGTGCGAAGCGTGCCACATTCATGAGCAAGAGGCTACAAGACGTTCTTAAGAAATTATCTCTTTCTTTCATGATATATCATAATTATGATATGTCTATCTTCTTTTAACTCGTGCTCTATTATGACAATTTTTGAAAATGCCTCCTCATCGAGCTAACGCCCGCAGAAATGATAACCAACCACCCCAACCTGCTGACCCCTGAACGAGAATGTATCTCATACCAAATTTAGGCTGCCTTTCAGACGTTAGCTCAAGCTGTGATTGCTAATGTTTAGGCCAATAATCAGGCTGCATTTTCACGTCAGCAAGAGGGTGATTTAGCTGCAGCCAAACTTTGTTACTTTATGAGAATGAATCCGCCTGAATTCTTTGGGTAAAAGGTAGGTAAGGACCCGTAGTTGTATCTTGATGAGGTGAAAAGATCACCTAAGTTATGCATGTTACTGAAGAGGAGAGTGTGGAATTGGCTTCTAATAGGCTAAAAGATGTTGCTTATGATTGGGTGGTTATGGGGAAGAAAGGTAGGGGTGAGAATGCAGCTCCCATGAGTTGACAAGTGTTTTAGGATGCTTTTATAGATAGTTTTTTTCTGTGTGAGTTATGGAAAGCCAAGATTAAGGAGTTCATAAACCTAAGGCAGGGCTCAATGATAGTGAAAGAGTACTTCCTTAAGTTCAACCAGTTATCTAAGTATGCTCTTGAGTTGATAGCCGATACTAGATCTAGTATGAGTAAGTTTGTTACTGGAGTGTATTGACTGGTAGTCAAGAAGTCTAGGACTGCCATGCTTATTGGATACATAGATGTTGTTAGATTGATGGCTCATAGCTAACAGATTAAGGCAAAAAAGTTAAAAGCAAAATATAGAAGCAATAAGAAGGCTAGAACTGGGTAGTTTGAGTATGGCCAGTCAAGGTCTGCTGGGGGAAATCATTCATAGTTTCAGAATTGTTCATCTATGCTAGCACCATCTTTAGCTAGTTCTCCTGCTCCCAGAGCTAGGCAGGAGAAGTAGGGTAAGTCTTCTATGTTTAGATCTCAGAAAAGTACGAGTGGAAGACCCAGTTATCCTCCGTGCCCTAAGTGGTAAGAATTATCCTGGTGAGTGTTTGATGGGACATAAAGGTTGTTATGGTTGTGGTAAGTTAGGTCATGGAATTAGAGAGTGTTCGCATACTAAGCAGGGGAATAGGGTTGTTCGTCCTCAAACTCAGGCTACTAGTGCACCAACTCCCATAGCTCACCCAATCCCTTCTCAGGGTGCATCATCTAGTATCGGTGGCGGTCAGTGCCAGAATTGGTTCTATGCCTTACCATCCCATCAGAAGAAGGAGAGCTCCCCAAATGTTATTACTGGTATGCTTCACATCTTTCGTCTTGATGTTTATGTGTTGTTAGACCTCGGGTTGAATTTCTCTTATGTGACCTCGTTAGACACAGTGAATTTTGAAATAGGCCCTGAAAAGATTCCTGAGCCCTTATGAATTTCTACCCTAGTGGGTGAGTCAGTTGTTGCCAAATAGGTCTATAGAAAGTGTCCGATCATTGTCCTTCATAAAATCATATTGGCAGACTTAATAGAGTTAGATATTGTCGACTTTGACCTTATTCTTGGCATGGATTGGCTCTATTCTTGTTATGTATCTATAGATTATTGCACCTGAGTGGTGAAGTTTCAGTTTCCAGATGATCCAGTCTTTGAGTGGGTAGGTAATTCAGCATCTCCCAAAAGTCATTTTATATCCTATCTTAAAGCTAGAAAATTGATTTCCAAAGGATGTATCTATTATCTAGTTTGAGTCAAAGACACTAAGTCTGAGACTCCAACAGTTCATTCAGTCCGAGTAGTCAATGAGTTTCCTGAAGTCTTTCCCGAAGATTTTCCAGGGGTACCTCCCGATCGGGAAATAGAATTCGGTATTGACCTTTTCCCAGATACTCAGCCTATCTCTATTCCTCCTTATCGTATGGATCTAGCCAAGCTTAAGGAGTTAAAAGAGCAACTCAAAGATCTTTTAGATAAAGGTTTCATAAGGACTAGTGTTTCTCCATGGGGAGCTCCCATCCTATTCGTGCGAAAGAAAGATAGTTCTTTGTGAATGTGCATTGACTATCGTCAGCTGAATAAAGTCACAGTCAAAAACAAATATCCTCTTCCTAGAATTGATGATCTATTTAACCAACTCCAAGGTGCAAGTTACTTCTCAAATATAGACCTTAGATCCAGCTATCATCAACTTAGAGTAAGTGAATGTGATATTCCAAAGACAACTTTCAGAACTCGTTATGGTCATTTTTAGTTTCTAGTCCTGTCTTTTGGGCTAACAAATGCCCAAGCAGCTTTCATGGACTTGATGAACAGAGTGCTCAAACAATATTTGGACATGTTTTTCATAGTCTTTATAGATGATATCCTTGTCTATTCTCGTAGTGATGATGATCATACAAACTATCTTAGAATTGTGTTACAAACTCTTAGAGACCACCAACTATTCACCAAATTCAACAAATGCAAATTTTGGCTAAGGTTTGTAGCTTTCCTGGGTCATATTATTTCCAGTGAGAGCATTAAAGTTGATCCCCAAAAGACAAAAACAGTAAGAAATTAGACTAAACCTATTTCCCCGTCAGATATTAAAAGTTTCTGGGGTTTAGCTGGCTATTATAGGTGTTTCATTGAAGGTTTTTATCCATTACATCCCCTATCTCTAGATTAGATCAGAAAAAAGTTAAGTTCCAATGGTCAGATTCATGTGAGAAGAGTTCTCAGGAGTTGAAAACTCAACTCACTTCAGCTCCAGTTTTAGCACTACTTGATGGTACAGATGGGTTTGTAGTGTATTGTGATGCTTCTAGAGTTGGTTTGGGTTATGTTTTGATGCAGAGAGGCAAAGTTATAGCTTATTCCTCCAGACTTCTTAAACCTCACGAAAAGAATTACCTTACCAATGATCTTGAGTTAGCTGTTGTTGTTTTTGCTTTGAAATTTGGAGGCACTATCTTTATAGGGTGCATGTTGATGTGTTTATAGATCGTAAAAGCTTACAGTATGTGTTTACTCAGAGGGATTTGAATCTTCGTTAGAGAAGGTGGAAAGAATTATTGAAGGAATATGATATGAGTATGTTGTATCATCCGAGTAAGGCCAATGTAGTGGCAGATGCCCTTTATAGATTGTCTATGGGTAGTGTTGCTTATGTGGAGAGCGATAAGAAAAAGTTAGTTCGAGAATTTCATCGGTTAGCGAGATTGGGTATTAGATTGGTTGATTCAGCTGAAGGGAATGTTTAGGTTCAGAGTAGTTCTGAATCTTCTTTAGTTTTTGATGTGAAAGACAAGCAAGATAAGGATTCTAATTTGGTCAAACTGAAGAAGTCAGTTAAAGACCAAAATGTACAGGTTTTCTCCCAAGGGGGAGATGGTATGTTGAGGTACCAGAATAGATTGTGTGTGTCATGGGTTGATGATTTGAGGCAGCGAATTATGGAGAAAGCTCATGGTGCGCATTATTCCATTCATCCAGGAGCCACCAAGATGTATCGCAACTTGTGGGAATTCTATTGGTGGATTGTTATAAAGAGAGATATAGCAGAATTTGTAGCCAAGTGTGCAACTTGTCAACAGGTTAAGGTAGAGCACCAAAGACCTGATGGTACATTGCAAGAGTTTGGTATCCCCACTTGAAAGTGGGAAGAGGTGAATATGGACTTTATGACTGGATTACCCCATTCATGTTATCTGCATGATTCGATTTTGGTTATTATTGATAGATTGACTAAGTCAGCATATTTCTTACCAGTTCACACGTCCTATATAGCTGAATATTACGCCAAGTTGTAAATCAAAGTGCTAGTCAGATTGCATGGAGTTCCTATGTGCATCATCTCAGATAAGGGTACTCAGTTTACCTCTCAGTTTTGGAAATATTTTTAGAAGGGTCTTGGTACTCAAGTTTATCTTAGTTTAGCTTTTCATTCACAGACAGATGGTCAGGAAGAAAGGACCATTCAGACCCTAGAGGATATGTTAAGGGTGTGTGTTCTTGACTTCAAAGATAGTTAGGATGACCATTGGCCATTGATTGAGTTTGCCTATAATAACAGTTATCATGCTAGTATTCAGATGGCCTCGTTTGAAGCTCTTTATGGGCGGAGATGTAGATCGCTAGTTGGTTGGTTTGAAGTAGGTGAGGCCGCTTTGATTGGGCCAGACATGGTGTTTGAAGCCATGGAGAAAGTTCAGTTGATTCGAGAGAGATTGAAAGCAGACTAGAGTCGTCAAAAATCTTATACAGGTGTAAGAAGAAGAGATCTGGAGTTCGCAGTATATGATCTTGTATATCTGAAAGTTTCACCCATAAAGGGGGTGAAGATATTTGGCAAAAGGGGAAGCTTAGTCCCTGATATGTAGGCCCCTTCCATATATTGAGTTGTATTGGGAAGGTAGTGCAGATTTGTCCTCAGTTCATCCAGTATTCTATGTGTCCTTATTGAATAAGTGTATGGACGATTAACACGTTATAGTCCCTCTAGAAAGTACAGATATTTAGAATAGCCTTTCATATGAAGAAGTTCCAGTAGAGATTCTTGATCATCAGATCCGTAGACTAAGGAACAAATAAGTTCCTTTGGTCAAGGTTCTGTGGCAAAATCAGTCCGTTGAGGGTGCTACTTGGGAAACAGAAGTAGACATGCATACCAATTATCCTCATCTCTTCTCCACGAACTCAGATTCAACCGAAGGTAATAGTCTTCCTTCATTCAATTATTTTTCAGTCTCAGAATCAGCTATATAGTTGTCTTTATATAGATTCATGTACTCACAGATTTCTCAGTAGCTTAGTATGTTTTAGGTTCAGTTATACAATTTATTTCAATTATGCATGATAGCTTATAGCCTCAGATTCCTCAGCATTTGTAGCTAAACTAGCCACATTCGAGGACGAATGTTCTCAAAGGGGAGATATTGTAAGACCCCACAAAATCCTAGTTAACTCAGTCCTTTAGATCATGAAAAGAGGTCCCAGACTTGGAAAAATTCAGCTAAGTAATGACACTTAGTCTCATTTTAGGACCTTGGTATTTCCATGATTTTATTTACGACCCTTATGACCTTAAAGTATCGATTTTTAAGTTAATTCATGATCAGGGAGGTCAATGGGTATTCTCAAGCGAGTTTTGGTTTTTTTGGACGTCGTTAGAAGCTTATTTAGATGTTGAAAACAATGAGTCGACGTGATCTCGACGCGTCGCATCGCCTATCGCGTCGACAGATATTTTTCTCAACATTCAGTATAATTTCCAATGAGCCGATGCGATATCGATGCGTCGCGTCGACCCCATCGACGCGGCGCGTCGGTCTGCGCGTCGCTGAGAGCAAATTTTTTGTAATTAAAATCCGCATCCAAAGGGGTAAATGAGTTAATTTTCCCCACTTATTCCGCCCAAAATACACAATTTTAGCCCCAAATAGCAAAGATACCTCATTATTCATTTTTTTCATCTCCAATAACAAACCCTAGCTCTAAGAATCAAAAACAAATTCCATAACTCCTACTCCAAGAAATCTTATAATTCAAAGTTTCGAATTCAAGAACTTCAAGAGAAAGCTTCAAGAACACCATTATAGAATCAAGAATCAAACTTTTACATTCAAATTCATCAACAAGGTATGTGGGGTTTATGGACAAGGATTCTCTTTCATCCTTGTGCCCAAACTAGCTTTTAACTACAAATTTACATGATTTTATATGAAATTACATGAGATTTGAATTAGGGTCCGTACCCATTATTGTTAGTTGCAAGATTATGAGTTTTTGAGAGATTTTGAAGTTGAATTGCATGTCTATTTTCATATTTTCATGCCTATTGCAGTAAATTTTAGATTTTAAGTTGAATTATCAATAATTACATTATCATGCATGAACTTTATGATGTTTTGACATGAACTTGATGCAGGGGGTTATAAAACCCAAATTTAGATGTTGATATTTCAAGAAATATGATGCTATAAGCATTCTATGATCAGATTATTTACAGATTTTCAATAAAGCTTTAACCTTTTGATCCTCAGACATGATTTAGAATCCACTTTATAGACTTATTATAGATTAACAAAAATCATATTAGCTTTACTTACAGATTTAATAAGATAAATGCATAATTGGTTTCATAATGAACCCTTATGCTAGCTTTTAAATTTAGATTTCCAACAAAATGAGCATGCAGATTATAAAGGGAGTAGCATTTAGCACTGAGCAAGAAGTGTGGGATTAACGTTCCCTATCTTCCACAGAACTACGTAGCCAATGTAGGTACAGATTTATATTATTCCCATTTCTATATGGATGGTAGATACAGATGTGATCACTTAGATTAGGTTATACTCTTTGGCAAGAGTAAGACACCTCTCCCCATCGTGAGTTTTTTCCTATAGGGGAACAAGCCATTGGACTCCATGTTAGCTCACATGGTTTATGTCGGTTAGAAGAACCTCCCTTGCAGAACAATTTTAAAGATAATCCCCTAAGGTTTTAAGCTTACAACATAACAGAAAAGAATAATAGAAAAAGCTTTTAGAAAACTAAGTGTAAAGGCTCACAACATTATTTCAGATTATGCTTTACAGAATAACATTAGTTACAGATTTTAGCTTTCAGATTTTAGATATAAGAGTGATTCCTTTCTACACTTAGACAGTTTGACTTAAAGAAAGAGTACAACTACAACTTTTAGAACTAAATGTTATGACTCGCTAGATTTATTTAATATGTTTTTACTACTCATGATTTCAGACTTTAGTTTCTCAGTTACTCAAGCTTATGTGAGTCATTTACATTTGACATGCATTATTTTATAAATTTGGATGATGATGAGATGATGTTTTACTTATGCATTCACCCCCATATACTTAGTGCATCCTCAAAGTACTGATCTACATATATGTTTATGTGCTACATTGTCTCTTAATGTAGGTTCAGGTGCTCAATTTCCGTAGCGTGAGTAATTTTGAGCATCTCCATCTACATCCGACAGTTGATGAGTCCTCATAGTTCGGGGACTAAGCTATTCAAATTTACATGTTATCAGTTTTGATAATTTAGTATTTTTCAGATAGTCCGAGTCAGCTGGGGTTTGTCCCAGTGACTCTCTAGCATTAGTAGTAGAGGCTTATCAGACTGCTAGATTTGATTCAGACTTGCAGTATTTGGTTTTCGGAGATTATATTTAGATTATTCTCAGTTGTTTCAAACAAATTTCCACATTTAGTATGACTTTTATGTCTATATTTTCCTTGTTATGAGAATCAGACTTAGTAGCAGGTAGACAGAGTTAGCTTAAGGTTACTTGTAGTCTTGAGCACTGTGTGACATTTTGGGACCAGGTTTTGAGGCATTACAATATCTATTTCAATAGATGACACATCTACTGAAAATTATCAAACAGATATATATATATCTATTGCAACACTTGGCTAACTTGTTTCATCCGATAAATTATCTATTATGACATATGTCTCATCTGTTTTTAGCAAATCAAATAGCTCTTTGTACTGCTTTTATTTTTACCAACAAATGACCTATCTACTGCAATAGATGAGTCATATATTTCAACAGATGGTTCATCCATTAGAAATTATTATACAAGTCTTCCTCATGTAGAAATTTGTCCCAACAATTGATTCATCTGTTGCAATAGAAATATAATTTGTTTGGGACTATTTAAAATAGGAAGAAGACCTGTTTGATTTACTAGAACAGATGAGTTATCCTTTTCCGTTTTGTTGTATCTCCATGATTAGAATTGTCCAATTCTGGCTTTCCAGGTGGATGTAGAAGCTACTGCTGAACAACATTGACAATATGCTACTCCTTTTATGGAAATACGGAAAACAAAAAGCGTAGAAACCATATGTAAGCAACAATAAAGATCCATGACGACCAAATCGGAATTTCATAGCACCGGATGAAGAACAACTTGTCCATATTGAGTAGATATTTATAGCTTAAGTCAGTCAAAGCAATAACTTCACCCCTCCTTAGGAATTCTTGGCATCTTTACTTAAATTATTGATGTATTTGTTGAGATCTGTACCCATAACAATTCTTTTACATTTCATTTATTTGTTGATTTATTTTAGCCAATTTCTGAAGGCTTCGTTTTATTTTATTTTATCTATGAATTTTATTTTTTTCTTAGATTTGAATTTATTAATTGCAATGGAATACTAGATTAAAATATTACAACAGATAATGTATCTATTGCAACAGATGACATATCTATTGGAAAATATCAAACATATTTAGACATATGTTGCAACAGGTAGGTAATTTGTTGGAAATTATCAAACAGGTCTTCCCACTATTGAAACAGATAGACTTAGATAGAAACATCGACATAATATAATAGATGACCAACCCATTGCAACAGATAAACTATATGTCAGAACAGGTAGATTATTTGTTACAACAGATGGACAATCTGTTGTAGTATAAAAATTCAACTTTCATGAGACATAAAAAATTGCCACTACATGTAAAAAAGTAAATGTGACTTGAAATAAAAAAGGAAAAACCCATCGACAGTGTTCAGTTTAAACACCTAAATTAGAATAGGCATCAAATGAAACATGTAAAATAGAATAGGCATAAAATGTGTCAGTTTGTCACTTTTTACCCTGTTGGCTGCTCGTGTGTAACTCATGTAGCCAAGGCTCGTTGAACCCTTATTTTTGCTGATTTAGCCCCCAACGATTATTTTTCTCCCATTGTCTTATATATTCATCTTCTTCCTAAAATTTAACCCAAAATTTCCAAATCTTTTTTTTCTTCTTCATTTTTTTTCTCTAAACAAATTCATCTCAATTATTTATATTTTTTTTTGCGTATTTTTTTTTTTTTCCAACTGAGCTTGATAATGTCAAGCTTATCTTCCACTATTTCTTCGTGACAAAGATTTTTGATATTGTAAGTGTGGTCATGAAGCTCTATTGAAGACTTATTGGACTCAACAAAATCCAGGTCGTAGGTTTTTTACTTGTAAGATTTCAAAGGTAATATTTTTTTTATTTAATTAGTTGATTACTTATTGACTTGTAATTGTTTTTTAATTATGGGCTTATTTTTGTAGAAGTTGGGTGGATGTGACTACTTTGATTGGTATGAAGAACGACACCTTTCACAAGCAAATCGTGTAATCTGGGGTTTGTTGAAGAAAGTTAAAGCTTTTGAAGAAAAACAAAATCGAGCAAGAAGATACTGCATTATTGATGTTATTGCTACTGGTTTGGTGGTATTGGGCACATGGATATTCAAGCCTAATTTCTAAACTTTTCATGGTAGTGTATTTGTATTTGCTACTGCTTTGGTGTTGTTGAGCACATGGATATTCAAGCCTAATTGTTGAAAAATATCAAACAAATTTAGACATATGTTGCAACATGTAGGTCATCTATTGGAAATGATCAAACATGTCTTCCCACCATTTCAACAGATAAGACTATATCAACATAATGCAACAGAGGACCAACCTATTACAATAGATAAACTATCTGTCAAAACAGATAGAATATATTTTACAACAGATGGACAATCTCTTACACTATAAAAAATTCAATTATTATCAGACAAAAAAAATTGCCCCTACATGTATGTATATGTATGTATGTAATCTAATGTAAAGTATGTAAAGTGAAGTGACTTGAAATAAAAAAATTATTATTTCACAGACTCTTCTTTATACACAGGCTCCAAGCGTCCAGTTAGTACCCCATAATCCCAGACCTCTTGCATGTTTGCCACAATGTTGTCGCATAGAAGGTCATTGGCTTAACCATTTCTGTGCCGGTCAACAAACATTCGATATGTGCAAGACTCGCACGCGGCAACAGTTTTATTTTTTGAAAGATTCATGTCCTTGTTTCGACCTTCAAAATCCTATGGCTGCTTCATCAACACTTTCATTGGAAAATGATCCATCAGTTTACTGTGCCTCAACAAGATTGGGAACAAATCCAACAGTGGCTACATGTAGGTAAAAAAATCAACCTCGTTCAAGGCAAGTAAATTACAGTCATAAACCTTGATCTTTCCCTCCTTGAGAAGTATCTCAACAACTCGATAATGTACGTCATCCATGTTCATGACTCTAATAATCCTCTTTCCCTCGATCCAGCTCTTGCCGTGTGGATTTAGCCTCTCCCCTTTAACATATTTTATCATTTATTCATCCCATTGGAACCCAGAAAGTAACGAATAAAATCCCTTACCACCAGGAGTTGACGCTAGGTTACTGAGATAATCGTACCTATCCTTGAGATTTTTGTAGAAATTGAGGTCCATTATCCGATCGGCAGTATCATAAGCTTCTGGGTAGGCTAATTGCCTTCCTCTCATGAGGCAGAGAATTTCTTCAATATACTGTAATATAAGAAGTCAATTTATAAATAGGTTAGTAATTGTAAAGAAGGAAAACATAGTGAAAGATACAACGGATGGTCCATCTATTGAAGAGGGCTCTCTAAATCTATTTACAGATTACCCATCTAATGCAACTTATGCAAAAGATGGGTAATATATTACAACAGAACCAACACAAGTTGCACCAAAATACACATATGTTGCAACAGATGACAAGTAGATTAGAAGTCTAGGTTAGGAAAAGTAACTTACCCTGTCCACAAACTGCGTACGCATATCTGTCATACTTTTGAAGTCTTCGATGGAAAAGGTATGGATGGGGTAATCTTTTGCGCCTTGCTTGGATTGTCACAGATCCCTCTTCTCTTTGGCACCAAGTTCCACGTATATGTCCACCTTCTTAAATAACCCCTGAACTTCAACATATTTTGGAAAGGAAGGAGTTGCAATTTTATTGGATTTTTGATTGGAGAGTACTTGGCTAATTGCTCTTTTCTTTTTCCTAACCGCCGTTGTAGGAGTGTATGGCTCCCTCACCTTCTTGGATGGTATGACACCCTTTTTGAATTTCAATTCCTCAATAGCTTTAATGATAGCTTCTAGTTTTTCAAAGAGTTTATCCTAGATGTATTTGCACTCTTCGCATTTGCAATGATAACATGCGGGTAAAGAGGGGTGATAGGGACCGGTATAAGGGTGAGAGGAACTTGTGTAATGGGGAGAAGGACCTGTGAGAGGTGTGTTTTCAAACATATTTACTTTTTCTTGAGAATAAACATGCTCAACATCATGACTAGGAGTAGCATCAGCATGCCTGTCACCAACATCAACTCCACCAGCAATACCCCAGAAGAAGCACCCGGATCTGTTGCAGTCATTTAGTCATAAAGAGCCTCAACACTAGACTGACCTTGCCTAAATCCTCTTCTTATGGCTATTGATCCAATCAATTCCTTATTTATTAACTCCATCGTTGGGTCTGCTATAGTATCAACATGATATAGAGTAATAAAAGAAGTCATCCTCAACTCCCGCTCAGTAGGCACGATCCATGGATGCACAACCTATAAAAAAGACACATACAATTAAATTATGTAATATAATATTTTTCACAGTTGTGTTACATGTTAACACAAATAATTTATTCAACAGATGATTTGTATGTCACAACAGATTAACAATATGTTACATCAGATTACCCATTTGTTGCATAATTTTCAGTAGATGGTTAATCTATTAAGAGTCGGGTTCAGAGAACTAAAGCAACAGTGGGTAATCTGATTCAAGATATCAATCTTCTGTCGTAATAGATTACCCATCTGTTTCACCAGTTGGCATATTACGGGTAATCTATTGCACCAGATATAACATCTATTCAATATCTTTCATTGAGTCAAATTATTTTACTTAAAGAAGACGTAGTGCATCATCCAGAGGGTTAAGGAGACCAGCCTTCTTAATTTTTGTGTTGTTCTTTGCAGCCAACCACCTAAACATCCTTGGTTAAGAAACCTCATCCAAGTAATCCATTACCTGCTTTCAGAGGAGAGGAATGGCTTCAAATGTCCAAACCTAAAAAATGTAAACATGAAGCAAGCAAAACAAGTCATAATAACTATATTTAATATAAATTAATGGATGAGTAAAACTAGTGATTAATTTTACCATAAAAGCCCAAGTAAACTCATATAATGTGGTCGTCCCTGTGGATAGCTTTGTCAGTAAATTTGGATGTCAGTAAAAGTTGTCATATCCCCAGGGATAATTATTAAATTTATCAAAATCCTCAGCATGCGCTAACAAATCATCTTCTATGACCTTGTTGACATCTATTGCTAATATAACCGAATAGGCAAATCAAACTAAGCATAATTTCTCCCTGTACTGCTTTGGTATGGTTTTATCCTTGAGATCTGTCATCAAATCCAATGCTTTGTAACCACGTCTAGCAATTTCCAATAACCCATCTATTTTTTTCTTGCATTTGTTGGTTTTGCTGGGTCGTTTGGCTGTCTTGCTTGCCTTGGCGATAGGTTCTTCTGGACGATCACATATCACGTCCGTCACTATGGCAAACACTCACAAGCCAAAACAAACCAGTATGCCATAGTAGTTGATCTAAATTTCATCCATCTTTTTGCCCCCCCTCCAAATCTTTATCATCCCCTACGTACTTGATTCTGCACTTGAAAAGACTATATACCATTCTTATTTGGAAACGGGTAGGGGGGTTCTCGGGCAGCTCCAGAAAGCGTCTAAAGCAATTTTTCTTAAAAAGTCCGTCTATGTTTTCCTTATTCATAATATTCCTAGAATAATTAAATTTTTTCCCCAACTGACATTTAAGTACAAGTTCACCAGTTAGTTCTTTTGGGTTATCTATCGATATCGCAACTTGAAACCTGTTAATACTAATAGTTTTGATAGGAGAATGCTGGGATGTCGATATTAATTCACGCCCCATTGGTGATCCATTACCGTCATGTTAATGATTATCCTCTTTCTCACTCTCTAATTCCTCCTCTTTCTCACTTTCATTTTCTTCATCACCATCTACAGATCCTTGTCTACCTCCCTCAATATTGTTTTCATATCTCTCCTCAACTTTACTTTCCCTGATTGAGATTGTTTAGAAAGCTCCTCCGAATCCCTCTTTACTTGTAGGCTTTGTTGTTGGGTGGTCAGAAGTTGATCCACTTTCACTTCCTTATCTTTTGGGAGACATGTTTTACCTAGTAACAACAGAAAAAAAAATTATATTACAATTGATATATGCATAAATTTTAAAAAATACATTACAAACACCACCAATACTGACACATCAGCGACCACCACCACAAACACAACCAACCAATGCCACAAACACCACAAAAATTGACACCACCAACAGCCACCATAAACACCACCAACCAATGCTACCAACATCCACCACAAACTCCACCAGTGCCACCATAACGACCACCACCACCACCATCACTACAAACACCATCCAATAATACCACGATAGTCAATGGAACACTGTGACAAAAAATAGGGTTTTCTCCAGTTCTTCCTACGATTTTACCATCAAAACTCAAAATTGTAAACCCATTCTCGAAGATAATACAATTAAAAGTTTTCTTTTTTATCATTAACTTAAAAGCCCTTATTTTTTTTAGATAAAATAACAAATATAGAAATCTTCTCAAACTCTGTTGCCTATGAAAATAGAGAAAACAACGGATACAAGAAAGAATAAAGTGAAAAATAACGCCTATGTGGTCGAAAATGAGAAGAAAATCAATCTGTTGTGAAGGATTGAGCAAATTTTTGAGTAATTGTATTGTTTAGAGAGAGAAAAGAGCGAGAACTCGAGATTTGAAATGATGAAATATTTTTTCTCAAATGGATGATTTGTATGGCTTGATTTGTATTTTGGAAAAGAATGACAAGTTTTGAAAATGTAATTTGGTCCGAACTGATCTTAATTATTTTTTAAAATTATAAAAGATGTGTAATTTTTAACCCTCTCATCATGCGATTGCCAAAAGACTCAATTGAAGTTGTAGTTAACCCTATAAGAACTCACCCTAGTCCTAGATTAATCAATTAAGACATTAGTTGAACATACTAACTCAATTGAAATTGTATAAAAACAAATGTTCAACCTGTTGTGACAGATGACCAATATGTTGAAATTAATCAAATAGATTAAGTCATCTGTTGTAACAGAATACCATCTATTGGAACAGATTAAGTCATCTGTTGAAACAGATTACACATCTTTTATAAATTATCAAATAGGCACTGCCATCTGTCGTAGTTGACCCTATGATCAAGTAAGGTATTAGTTGAACATATTAGGTAATAAGAATCGCTTCACCTCAGAGTGATCGATCGATGACTCTGGTCGGGAGAAACACAGTACCGTCTCATCATGCATTTTCCAAAAAACTCAATTGAAGTTGTAGTTGACCCTATGAAAACTCACCCCTAGTGTTAGATTGATCAATTAAGGTATTAGTGTAATACCCCAAACTTTTTCTAGCTTAAATTCATCCCTAGAATGTTAAACATTTTCTTCAAAGATGAACAACTTTTTATGTAGAATTTTTCAGATTTAGACTTTCCATTATGTGGGAAATTGAATAAGCTTTCTATCGATACCAAATTTTCCCAAATCCAACACTCGGTAAAGAAGTTAGGGAATTTTTAGTAAAGCAGTGTGCCACCTAGGCAGTCACCATATCGCGGTGAAGGAAAATTTTATAATTGTCAATTCCATTGGACCTCTGCAATTACCCATATCGCGGAGAGGTCTAATTTTCCAGTTGTCCAAATTCAGTAGACCAACACGATAGTGGCGTGTCACGCCAGTGGTCAAAGTGGCATTCTAAAGGGGCACCGCGATAGCTCTGCATCGTGGAGAACTTCCAGTTCCCATTCATCATTTTCCAGTGAGCCACCGCGATAGTGGCACGTTGCGGTGGCCTGCCAATTCAGAAAAATATTGCTTTTCCAGTTCTGAATAAAAGTTTAAAGGGGATATTTTGGTCAATCCCCAAGGCTCCAATTCATCCAAAACAAGGAATTAAACATATTTAAAGTACTTTATACCCAATTTCATCCATTTTCTCTCTAAACAAAACCCTAGAGCTCCATAGCTTCTTCTCTAAGAAATTAAAATCCTCCATGGTTTCTCCAAGAAAGCTTTAAATTGAGGATTCCTAAGATAAGATAATCAAGAACCTATCTTCAAGAACTCAATTAGGAATCAATAATTCAAGATTCTTCATCTAATCATCCACCAAGGTATGTGAGGTTTATGAACAAGGATCTTCTTCCATCCTTGTTCCCAAAATCAAGCTTTTAATTATAAATTCATATGATTTTGGATGTTTATACATGAATTTTAAATGAGGGTTCATACCCATTATTGCTTTTTGCAAGATTATGAGTTTTTGAGATTCTAAAGATGAATTGCATGTCTATTTTCATATTTTCATGCCTATTGCAGTAATTTCTAGATTTTGAGATTAATTATCATTGTTTTCATTATCAAGCATGATTATTATGATGTTTTGACATGAATTTGATGCATGGGTTATTAATCCCAAGTTTATATGTTGATATTTCAAGAAAGATGATTCTTAAAGCATCTTATGATCAGTTTATTTATAGAATTACAATAAAGATTTGATCTTTTGATCCTCAGTTTAGCTATGGAATTTACTTTATAAATTTATTACAAATTACAAAAATCAGAACAACTTTATTTACAGATTTAATTAGATAAGTGGATAATTGGTTTCAGATAAACCCTTATGCTAGTTTTAAAGTGGATTTCTAATAGAATGAGCATACCGATTTAAAGGGAGTAGTATTTAGCACCGAGCGGGAAGTATGGGATTAGCGTGACCTATCTTACACAGAACTACGTAGCCAACATAGGTACATATTATCAAATTATTCCCATTTCTATATGGATGATAGATTTAGCTTATGATCTATCACATGGACAACTGGTTATACTCCTTAGTAAGAGTATGACACCTCTCCCCAATGTAAGGTTTCCTCCTTAGAAGGACAAGATGTTGGACTCCATGTTAGCTCACATGGTTTATGTCGGTTAGAAAAACCTCCCTACTAGTAAAGAAAAGCTTTGAAAGAATTCCCTTGTAGAGTAGTTTTAAAATAATTTCCTAAAGTTTTAAGCCCTGCTAGTTAAAGTTAAAGAATAACAAATTTTTTTTTAGAAAACTAAGTGTAAAGGCTCACAGTTTTACTCAGATTATGCTTTACATAAAGATAATAGTTGCAGATTTCAGCTTTCAGATTTTAAATTCAAAAGTGGGCTCTTTTTTTTACACTCAGACATTATGGTTTACAGAGAGAACATTAGCACAACTTTCAGAACTAAATGTTACGACTCACTAGATTTATAAAGTATGATTTGTTATTCATGATTTCAGATTTTAGTATGTTAGATATTCCAGCTTATGTGAGTCATTTACATTTAGCATGCATTATTTTATAAATTATGATGATGAGATGATGTTTTACTTATGCATTTCACCCCCATATACTCAGTACATCCTTAAAGTACTGATCCACATATATCTCTATGTGCTGCATTGTCTCATAATGTAGGTTCAGGTGCTCAGTATTAGCACGAGTAGTCCGAGTATTTTTATCTACATTCGACAGTTGGTGAGTCCTCATAGTTCGGGGACTTATTCATTCAGATTCTGCAGCTTATTAGTTTAAATAATTTAGCATTCTTTTTGGATAGTTCAAGTTAGCTGGGGGGGTTTATCCCAGTGACTCTCTAGTTATTAGTAGTAGAGCTTTGTCAGACTGCTAGATTCGATTTAGACTTACAGTTTTGATTTTCAGATATTTCTTTCAAATTATTCTCAGATATTTTAGTCAGATTTCCGCATTTAGAATGACTTTTTATGTCTATATTTCCTTATTTATGAGATTCAGATTAAGTGGAAAATAGACAGGGTTAGATTAAGGCTACTCATAGTCTTGAGCATCGTGTGATGTCTTAGGACCAGGTTTTGAGGCGTTACAATTAGTTGAACATATGAACTCAATTGAAATTGTATAAAAATAAATGTTCAACCTGTTGCAACAGATTACCCATTTATTGTAAATTATCAAATAGGCGCTGCCATCTGTTGCATTAGATTAACTATCTGTTGAAATCATCTGTTGTGACAGATGACCGAGTTTTGAAAATTTTCAAACAAAAATTATCATTTGTTGCAAAGTATCACTTTGATGTTTTAAGATCCTTTTTTAAAGTAGTTTAGGTATTTCATGTATGATATAAAAAATATAAAATTTTACTAAGGGGTAAAAAATATTACTTGGCTAACTCAAAAATCTCCTCAGTGAGTAGTCTTGTTTGGTCTTTTCAATGTCACCGTCTCCTCGTGCCCCTTAAAAGTTATTAATGAATATTTAAAACCCATATCTACTCCCTCCATTTCATTTTAGTTGACCCTTTTTCTAAAAATATTTGTTACAATTTAGTTGTCCCAATAATGAAATCAAGAGGATTTTAATATGTTCTTCCAATAATACCCTTATCATTAAATGACTAAAAAAGTTGTATATATTTAAATTTATATTTTCAAAGCATAATTAATAAGGTTAATTTGCTAAAATAGACCCCTAATAATTATTTTTCTTAATGGATGTGCCAAGTCTATAGGGGCCAACTCAACTAATATGAAATAGAGGGAGTAGAGTAGAATACTATCTCCTTCAGCCATAAACTCGAGATGAGAAACTCAACCCATTTCTCTCTCTCTTCTTTATTCTCAATTCTCTTTTTTCTTTTTTCCTCTTTTTTCTCTCTTCTTTCGGATGAGGATCCTTTCGGATCTCAACCTATCAATATCTTTTCTCGACTGAACTAGATCTTCTGATCTCTTTGCTTTTTTGACATTGCAGGTATGGTTCACTATTGCTCTTTCCTTCTCATCTTCTTCTTTGTATGTTATTTAAATTAGATATTTATGTTTGTTGCTATTAATGATTTACCCATTGCCAATTTCCTATTTATTGAGAAAATTGAAAGAAAGGTGACTTTTAAGTCTCGAATGAACGAACCTTTGTTTTTATTAAAATATGTAAAAAAAAAGTCACTAGTTGTGAGAACTTAAAAAGCCTTGTTGTCAGTATAGTTTTTAATGTCTTTTGTTTGTTACTTTGGTGGTGCTGTTGTTGGGGTGGTGGTGGTATTGGAACATATTGTGTTTGTGTTGTTGATGGTGTTGGAACCTATGGTGCTATTTCTTTGTTGTTGATGCTATTGTTGGTGGTGGTGTTGCAACAGTTTCCTCAACTGTTGCAATCGATGAATCAGTTGTTGGAACAGACGGAGCAACTGTTTGAAGAAATCAAACCAGTAGCAAGGTTGGTTTGATTTATTCCAACAGATGACCCATCTGTTGTAGTATGTCATCCATCAGTTGCAGCAGATTCCTCATCGGTTGAATAGATGGGGAATCTGTTGCATCAGATTGGTCATCTGTTGATTCATTCAATTTGTGTTACCCTTTTTGTAATGTTCTTTTTGTTCTTCTATTGTTTGACATCAAATGTATTTCTCTTTTTTGCAGATAAAAGGAAGTGAAACTGGATCAAATTTTGCCTGACTGGCATTAAAGGCTAGAGTAAAGATGGGTTCGGAGGAATAACCTGATTGCAGATGGAACCTCTTTATATCTGGGAGGTATGTATTACTGATCAACCTATCGTGAAAACACATATTCAGTACAATAATTTTGTTAATATTGGTTCTTTACCTATTAGGTGTTAATCTTTCAAACAAGATATGGCATTTTACAGTTAAGATTGTTAGGTTTGAACTGGTAAGACTGAGGGACCAAGTAGGTGGGGTCGATACCTTGTTATTGTTTAATAAAGATTTTGCTAATTTTTATGTGTCAAGTTTGGAGAGGGGTTAAGGTTTTTGGTGGCAGTGTAAACACTTAAATAGCAATTGCACTGACATTAAGGGTTCAACGGACTTTTGAAAGGCCTCCAAAGCTGTAAGACCCCGTAAAATTATAAGCTTAACTCAGTCCCTAAAAACATGCTAAGGGGTCCCAGACTTAGAAAATTCTAGCTAAGTATTCAGACTTAGCATTATTTTGGATTTTGTAAGTTGGTAATGTTATTTCATGACCTTTATGACCTTAAAATGTCAATCTTTAGGTTGATTCATGATCAGGAATGTCAGTAGGTGTTCTCAAACGAGTTTCAGATTTTTCAAACCACGTTTAGACCATGTTAGAATGACCAAAACAATGAATCGACACAATCTCGACATGTGTCATCCATCATGTCGACAAATAATTTTTCCCTCAACTTAGTGTAATATCCAGTGAATCGACGTGGACTCGAATCGACACGGCATGTCGATGGTTCAATTTTTAGTCATTAAAAGGCCGCATCTTTAGAGGTAATTGGGTCTTTCTCCCACGTCCTTCATCCCCCATAACACGAGATTTAGCCCTCAATTAGCAAATTATATTCATTCTTTCTCAAAATACTCAAGAACAAAAACCCTAGGGGATTAAATTTCAAATTTAAGGCTCAAGATTCCACCATTAATCTTCAGGAATTTAGCAAACAAGGTATGTCAAGTGTTCATCCAAGGGTTCCTTCCACCCTTGGAGTCCAAGAAACTCTTTTAAATTTCAAGTAGCTTGATTTCATGCTTTCCATGATTTGGATTCAAATGTATTCATGATTATAATGTTGATTGGATTTCTATTCCATGATTAAGTGCAAGATTTATGTAAAAACAACTATTATGTATGTATTATCATGTGAAATCATATTGAAGCCTTGAAATTGTGGTGCTCATGTGTTGATTAGTACTATGTGCATATACAATGCCTTCCAAGTGTTTGATGAGTTGTTCATGAGAAGTAAATAATAAAATTATATCATGTTAGCATGTATTCAAGTTCATGTCATGCAAGTGTTTGCTAGAATGTCCCAATGAATGAATGATGATCAAGTAGTTATTTATCATGTTTCAAGATTGTGCCATGTCTTATAATTTATGCTATTGAGTCCTAGGGGTATTTAATACCCGACAATTTAGCTGATTACCCAGAGCCATGATCAGTCTCAGGATAGTGTTAGTCATGATGATCAATAGTACTCTCAGTCAGTAACAGAACTTAGGAAGAACTCAGTAGACTCTATATCAATCCAGTTTAATTTAGTATTCAGTTCAGACCTCAGTAAATTCAATCAATTAACAGAATTCAGTAGTATTTCGTCAGTCAACAAAACTCAGTGAACTATGTTCAGTTTAGTTAGATAGTATAATTAGTATAATTCAGTCAAGACTAGTATGAACTAGGAAATCAGTTCAGTGTCTATTCAGATGGGAGTAAGATTCAGTACTGAGTTAACCCAGGGATGAGGACATTCCTACCAGTAGAGGGTTTGACCCTTAGTAGCTATCCCTGCATTACAGAACTACGTAGCCAGCGTAGGTTGAGAATCTTCCTGCCAGATATTATGAGGGTTGATACATCTCCTTCGAGTTTTTCTACCAGTGAGGGTTGACGAAAGAGCTTTCTGTCAGAGAGGGTTAACTCACAACTTATCTTTACCTATGGCACAGTATTGACACCATTCCAAATAGAGTTACAAGTTGGACCTCAATCTATGTAGAAAGGGGTATATCGGTTAGATGATTATCTCTCACAGTCTCAGTTTTAGTTCCAGTCTCATAATAGAACTCGGTTCAGTTCTATAGTTTTAGGACTATCAGACACAGTCACTCAGCTCAGTACGGAACTTAATATAGTTCCACAGAATCAGGACTGTCAGATACAGTCATTCAGTTATTAGTAATTCAGTATCAATATACTCAGATATCAGATAATTAGTATTCAGACTCAGTATTCAGCGGTATCACGATCTCAGTTACAATTATGTATTCATGCATGTACTCTCATCCAGTTATACTCATGTCATTCAGTCAGTAGTGGTCATGCATATGAACCCATGCATTTCAACCTACCTCACTTAGCATACCAGTACATTCAAAGTACCGACGCATACTTTTCTCTTGGACTATAATGTTTTATATCATAGGTTCAGACGCACGATCTCCCGAGCACCCTTAGCAGGTTAGAACTTCAGCAGTCAAAGTTAGTGGTGAGTCCTCATAGTTTGAGGACATGATTATTATTTTAGTATTTCAGTTTATTTTAGTAGTTCAGAGTTAGTTGAAGACTCTTCCCATCAACTCCATATTTTAGACAGGTTTAGACGTTTTTTCAGACTAGAGTATTTTCAGACAGATATTTCTATTTTGGTATTGCTATACCATATTCAATTTTATTTCAGTATAGAAACTTATGGCAAGTTTTCACCTAATTATTGCATATTTACAGTATTATTATTTAGCTATTACAACAGGTACCAGTCATGGGTTAGCTTATGGTCCTTCGGGATTATGAGCACCGTATAGCATCCGGTGTACAAAATTAGGGCATTACAAACTTGGGATTAGAGACAAAGGTTCAATAGAGTCCTAGGAAGTATTAAAGCCGAATACAGTAGAATCTTGTGCATGGGTGTTTAGAGTGCCACACTTATGGACAAGAGGCTACGAGATGTTTTAGGAAAAGTTTCTCTTCTTTCAATAATCATGTCGTGCGAGTGAGCATGAGCTCCAGTTAAACTCCTTGTCTAATCCAAGTGTATCTTTTATTTATAAAATATGACTCCAAAAAGGACTAAGGGAGGAGGAACGGGAGACCATCCAGAACCCCATCCCATCTATCCAGATCCTTTGGACGAATACGTCTCCCACACTGAGTTCAGAGCAGCTTTTACCACTCTAGCTCATTCTGTGGCAGCCCAGAATGAACGTCCTACTATTGTTTCGGCCAACCAAGTGGCTAACACTACTGCTGCCAGGATTCAGGGCTTAAACTGAATGAACCCTCTATTTTTTTACAGGGTCTAAGTCAGATGAGGACCCTCAGGAATTTCTTGATCAGGTGCAGAAAGTTACTAATATTATGGGGGTAACTACTTTTGAGAGCGCTGAGTTGGCTGCATACCAGTTATAAGATGTGGCACACTCATGGTTTAAACAGTAGAAATCAGAGGGGCCACAAATACAGGGCCCATAGAATGGGAGGAGTTTGCAGTTGCATTTCTGGATAGGTTCTTCCCGCTAGAGTTGAGGGAAGCGAAGGTTTTGGAGTTTATAAATCTAAAATAGGGTAACATAATGGTACAAGAGTATTTTCTTAAGTTTACTCAGTTTGCCAGATATGCCTGGCATAGAGTAGCAGATAGCAGGTCTAAGATGAGTAAGTTTGTGTCTGGTGTGTCTAATAGTGTGGTCAAGGAGTATAGGACCACAATGTTGATTAAGGAGATAGACATATCCAGGCTCATGGTTCATGCTCAGCAGATATAGGAGGCCACGAATAAAGAGAGGGAGAGGGAGAGAATGGGAGCGAGAACAGGTAGTTTCAGTTTCGCTCAACCAAAGTCAAAGGGTGGGAATCATTCTTAGTTCCACCCGAGATCCTCAGT
Organism: Capsicum pubescens; assembly: GCA_030864215.1. Taxonomy (NCBI): domain Eukaryota; kingdom Viridiplantae; phylum Streptophyta; class Magnoliopsida; order Solanales; family Solanaceae; genus Capsicum; species Capsicum pubescens. The sequence continues at coordinate 44,240,784 of CM061548.1, forward strand.
TCCAGCTTCATCCTCAGCCAGTGCTCATGTGCTGAAATTTAGAGACAGCAACTGAGATAGGGTGTCAGTCCCTAAATGCCAGGGTAGTGTTAGCAGTGCCCGAACCAATCCCCTTTGTCAGAAGTATGGCAGAAACCACCAGGTCATCTGCAGAGCTGGAAGTTATGTGTGTTTTGGATATGGCAAACCAAGCCACGGGGTCAAATAGTGTCCTCAGGTAGGTTCTCAGAGTCAGCATAACCGTCCCCCAACTCAGTCTGGTCGCCCGAATCTGTAGGGTGTTGTATCCAGTGCCATTAGTGGGTAGCACCTAAACAGACTCTATGCTCTTCAGTTCCGAAAGGATCAGGAAAGTTCTCCTAATGTGGTCACTGGTATGTTACAAGTTTTCTATTTACATGTTTATACTTTGCTAGATCCAGGAGCTTCATTGTCCTTTGCTACTCCATATATAGCCATTGATTCCAGAGTCAGTCCCAAAATTCTAGCAGAGCCTTTATCAGTCTTTACTCCAGTGGATAAATCTATCATAGCTCGACGGGTATACAGGAACTTTCCGATTATGATATCTTAAAAAGTCACTTCAGCAGACTTAGTCGAATTAGAAATGACTAATTTTGATGTCATTCTTGGAATGGATTGGCTTCATTCCTGCTATGCCTTAGTAGACTGCAAAAATAAAATTTTCCAGTTTAAGTTTCCGAATGAATGCGTCCTAGAGTGGAGGGGTAGTACTTCAGCACTTAGGGGTCAGCTTGTTTCTTACCTTTGGGCGAGAAAAATGATATCTAAGGGATGTGTCTACCATTTTTTTTTAGTACAGGACTTTAGTTCAGAAACCCCTACTCTTGAATCAGTGTCAGTAGCATGTGAATTCCCAGATGTGTTTTCCAAAGATATTCCCGGAGTTCCTCCCAAAAGGGAAATCGACTTCGAAATAGACCTTCTTCCAGATACTTAGCCCATATCTATTCTACCATTTAGAATGGTACCTGTAGAACTCAAAGAATTAAAAGAATAGTTAAAGGATCTCCTAGATAAGGGATTCATCAGACCCAGTGTGTCCCCGTGGGGCACACCAGTTTTATTCGTGCGAAAGAAAGATAGTTCTCTTAGAATGTGTATTGATTACCATCATCCAAATAAAGTCATGGTCAAGAACAAGTATCCACTTCCCAGAATCAATGACTTGATTAACCAACTTCAGGGTGCTAGTTATTTTTCTAAGATAGACCTCAGACCGGGCTACCATCAGCTCAGAGTCAGAGAATGTGACTTCTTGATAACAACTTTCAGAACTCGGTATGGTTACTTTTAATTCTTAGTCATGTCCTTTGGACTTACCAATGCCCCAGCAGCCTTCATGGACTTGATGAACCGTGTGTTCAAGCAGTACTTGGACATGTTCGTTATAGTTTTCATAGATGACCTTCTTGTCTACTCCCGCATTGAGCATGAGACCATCTCAAAATAGTATTGCAGACTCTCAAAAACCATTAGCTATTCGCCAAATTCAGTAAGTGCAAATTTTAGCTAAGGTTAGTTTCTTTCCTTGGCCATATCATTTTCAGTGATGGCACAATAGTTGATCCCCAAAAGACCAAAGCAGTGAGAAACTATCCTAAACCCATTTCTCCATTAGATAGCAGGAGTTTCTTGGGCTTGGCTAGCTATTACTGATGGTTTGTTGAGGGATTTTCATATATTGCTTCCCCTATGTCCAGATTGACTCAGAAGAAAGTCAAATTCCAGTGGTCAGATTCTTGTGAGAAGAGTTTTCAGGAGTTAAAGACTCGACTCACTACAACTCCAGTTTTGACCCTACTAGATGGTTCAGATAGGTTTGTGGTGTATTGTGATGCCTCCAGAGTTGGTTTGGGGTGTGTTTTGATGTAGATAGGTAAGGTCATAGCCTACAACTCTAGACAGCTTAAGCCCCATGAAAAGAACTATCCTACTCATGATCTTGAGTTAGTAGCAGTAGTGTTTGCCTTAAAGATTTGGAGGCACTATTTGTATGGGGTGCACATTGATGTGTTCACGGACCATAAGATCCTACAGTATGTGTTCTCTCAGAAAAAATTAAAACTCCATCAGAGAAGGTGGTTGGAGTTATTAAAAGACTATGACATGAGTGCCCTGTATCATTCGGGTAAAGCTAATGTAGTGGTTGATGCTCTTAGTAGGATTTGTATGGGTAGTGTTGCTCATGTGGAGGATGGTAAGAAGAAGTTAGCTCAGGGAGTTCATCAACTTTCTCGACTAGGTATTCACTTAGTCGATTCAACAGGAGGTAGTGTGTGGGTGAAGCGTAGTTCAGAATCATCCCTAGTATCTGAGGAAAAGGAAAAGCAGGATAGGGATCCCAGTCTAGTCAAGTTGAAGGAATCAGTCAGAGATCAGAAAGTAGAGGTTTTCTACCAAGGAGAAGATGGTGTGTTGTGTTTCTAGGGTAGACTATGTATACCAGGTGTAGATGACTTGAGGCAGCGAATTCTTGCAGAGGCATATAGTGCACACTACTCTATTCATCCAGGGGCCACTAAGATGTATCATGATTTACGGGAGATCTATTGGTGGAGTGAGATAACGAGAGACATTATAGAGTATGTGGCTAAGTGCTCAATATGTCAGCAAGTTAAGATCAAGCATCAGAAGCCAAGTGGGTCCATGCAGGAGTTCAATATTCCCACCTGGAAGTGGGAAGAAGTGAACATGGACTTTGTGATGAATTTTCCTCGTACTCCCCGCTAGCATGATTTAGTTTGGGTCATCATAGATAGGATGACCAAATCAACTCATTTCTTATCTTTCCATACCTCTTATTTAACCGAGGATTAGACTTAAATCTATATTAGGGATTTGGTTAGATTGCACGGTATTCCATTATCCATTATCTCAGATAGAGGTACGAAGCTCACCTCTCATTTTTCGAAGGCATTCCAAAAGGGTCTTGGTACCCGAGTTTACCTCAGTACAACTTTTCATCCTCAGATAGATGGTCAAGAAGAAAGGACCATTTAGACTTTAGAAGATATGTTGCGAGCTTGTGCGATAGACTTTAAAGGTATTTGGTATGACCACTTGCCTTTGATTGAACTCGCATATAATAACAACTATCATTTCAGCACTCAGATGGCTCCATTTGAGGCACTTTCTGGGATGAGGTGTAGATCTCCCAATAGTTGGTTTGAAGTGGGTGAGGCCACAGTGGTAGGGCCTGACTTGGTATTTGATACCTTAGAGAAATTTCAATTGATAAGGGAAAGGCTTAAGATATTTCAGAGCCGATAGAAATTATACGTAGATATACGCAGAAAGGATCTCGAGTTTGAGATTAGTGATTTCGTGTATTTAAAAATCTCTCCTATGAAAGGAGTAAAGAGGTTTGTAAAGAAGGGTAAACTCATTCCCTGATATATTGGTCCTTACCTTATCCTCAGCCATTTCAGAAAGGTAGCTTACGAGTTTGAGTCGCCTTCAGACTTAGCTTCAGTTCACCAGTGTTCCATGTCTCCTTACTTAAGAAATGCATAGGTGACCCAGCAGTCATGGTACCTATAGAGGGCATAGATATTCGGAACATCCTCTCTTATGAAGATATTCAAGTCAAAATCCTTGATTATGGAATTTGCGGACTGAGGAACAAAGAAGTCCCTCTAGTCAAAGTTCTTTGGTGAAATCATTCTGTTGAGGGAGCTACTTGGGTAACAGAAATAGACATATGGATCAAGTATCCTCTCCTCTTCTCTACAAACTCAAACTCAGCCCCATGTAATAGACTTTCTTTGAATTTACTCAGTCTCATATTCAGATATAGCTACCAACTTGGTATTAATTAAAGTTGAATACTCAGTCATGCATTCACGAATCAATTCAGTCATGTACTCATGCATCAGACATACATGTCTTATATTTAAGCTCAGCTTATCATCAAATCCCAGTCATGCATTCATGAATCATGTTCAGCTATGTATGCATGCATCAGATAAGCATGTTCAGTGTGATAATTCAGTAAATCAGCCATCTCAGTCATGAAATCATGCATCAATTATGCATGTCCAGTGTCTAAATCTAGTCTATCAGTATTCTCAGCTTAGTCGATCTCATTCGAGGATGAATGTTCCCAAGAGGGAGATATTGTAAGACCCCGCAAAATCCTAAGCTTAACTCAGTCCCTAAAAGCTTGCTAAGGGGTCCCAGAATTAGAAAATTCTAGCTAAGTATTCAAACTTAGTATTATTTTGGCCTTCATAAGTTGGAAATACTATTTCCCGACCTCTATGACCTTAAAATATCAATATTTAGGTTAATTCATGATCAGGAATGTCAGTAGGTGTTCCCGGATGAGTTTTAGATATTTTGGACCTTGTTTAGACTATGTTTGAATGACCAAATAATGAGTGGATGCGATCTCGACAAGTCACGTCATCCATCACGTCGACAAATAAGTTTTCCCTCAGCTCAGTGCAATTTCCAGTGAACCAATACGGACTCGATGCGGTACACCATCCATCGCATTGATCCCATCAATGCAGCTCATCGATCTGTGCTTCGATGGTTTAATTTTCAGTCATTAAAAAGCCACATCTTTGGAGGTAATTGGGTCTTTTTCCCACGTCCTTCATCCCCCATAACACGAGATTTAGCCCTTAATTAGCAAATTATATTCATTCTTTCTCAAAATACTCAAGAACAAAAACCCTAGGGGATTAAATTTCAAATTCAAGGCTAAAGATTCCAACATTAATCTTCAGGAATTTAGCAACCAAGGTATGTCAAGTGTTCATCCAAGGGTTCCTTCCACCCTTGGAGTCCAAGAAACTCTTTTAAATTTCAAGTATCTAGATTTCATGCTTTCCATGATTTGGATTCAAATGTATTCATAATTATATTGTTGATTGGATTTCTATTCCATGATTAAGTGCAAGATTTATGTAAAAACAACTATTATGTATGTATTATCATGTGAAATCATGTTAAACCTTGAAATGTCGGTTCTTATGTGTTGATTAGTACTATGTGCATATACAATGTCTTCTAAGTGTTTGATGAGTTATTCATGAGAAGTAAATAATGAAACTATATCATGTTAGCATGTATTCAAGTTCATGTCATGCAAGTGTTTGCCAGAATGTCCTAATGAATGAATGATGATCAAGTAGTTATTTATCATGTTTCAAGATTGTGCCATGTCTTATAATTTATGCTATCGAGTCTTGGAGGTATTTAATACCTGACAATTTAGCTGATTTCCTAGAGCTATGGTCAGTCTCAGGATAGTGTCAGTCATGTCACGATCAGTAGTACTCTCAGTCAATTACAGAACTCAGGAAGAACTTAGTAGATTTTGTATTAATCCAGTTTAATTCAGTATTCAATTCATACCTCAGTAAATTCAGTCTATTAACAGAATTCAATAGTATTTCGTCAGTCAACGGAACTCAGTAAACTCAGTTCGGTTTAGTTAGACAGTATAATCAGTAACAGTCCAGTCAAGCCTAGTATGAACTAGGAAATCAGTTCAGTGTCTATTTAGATGGGAGTAGGATTCAGCACTGAGTTAACCTAGGGATGGGAGTATTTCTTCCAGCAGAGGGTTTGACCCTTAGTATCAATCCCTGCATTACAAAACTACATAGCCAACGTAGGTTGAGATATATTCCTGCCAAATATTATAAGGGTTGATATATCTCTTTTGAGTTTTTCTGCCAATGAGGGTTGATGAAAGAGATTCCTGTCAGAGAGGGTTAACTCATAACTTATCTTTACCAGTGGCACGATACTGATACCCTTCCAACTGGGGTTACAGGTTGGACCCCAATATATGTAGAAATGGGCATGCCGGTTAGATGATTTCCTCCCATAGTCCCAGTTTCAGTTCCAGTTTCAGAATAGAACTCAGTTCAGTTCTACAGTTTCAGGACTGCTAGGCACAGTCACTCAGCTCAGTACAGAACTCAGTATAGTTCCACAAAATTAGGACTATCAGATACAGTCATTCAGTTATCAGTAATTCAAAATTAGTATACTCAGATATCAGTTAATCAGTATTCAGACTCAGTATTCAGCGGTATCACGATCTCAGTTACAGTTACGTATTCATGCATGTACTCTCATCCAGTTATACTCATGTCATTCAGTCAGTAGTGTTCACACATATAAACTCATGCATTTTAGCCTACCTCACTTAGCATACTAGTACATTCAAAGTACGGGCGCATAGTTAATGGTGAGTCCTCATAGTTTGAGGACATGATTATTATTTCATTATTTTAGTTTATTTCAGTAGTTTGGAGTTAGTTTGGGACTTGTCCTATAACTTCATATTTCAGACAGTTTAGCGACTTTTTCAGACTAGATTATTTTCAGACAGATGTTTTAGTTTTGGTATTGCTATACCATATTCAATTTTATCTCAGTATTGAACCTTATGGCAAGTTTCCACCTAATTTCTGCATATTTACAGTATTATTATTTAGCTATTGCAGCAAGTACTAATCATGGGTTAACTATTGATCCTTCGGGATTATGAGCACTGTATAGCATTCGGGGTACAGACTCAGGGCGTTAGAAAAGCCTCATACTGCTGCAAACAAGAATGGAAATGAATATAGTTATTGCTCTAGTCCAAATTTATATGGATGGGTTGCTCGAGGAGACTATTATACAACAGAAAGTTATTGTAAGAATACCTATGCGGGAAGGGGGAGGTGGAAAAGACCATATATCAAATCAAACCTTATTAAAGAAGAAACACAGGGTAGGAAGGGAAGTGTAGCGAAACTGGCTGATGATATTGACATGAAAAATGAAAAAAACTGAATAAGCTGTGAATGTGAAAGTGTATCCAAAAATTAAAAATCCATTAGTCGTTCTTAAAAAATAAAAATGCTTAAGTGGACTGGAGTTGTGCACTTTGTTAGGAGGCTGCAACTAGCTAGCGTAGACTGAATGAAGACCCATAAAATGTAGGACCATAACTCTAAAGAAGAAGCTTCGCGAGCACGGAAGGTGGTAAGATTATCAATTAGAATTGAAACCTGAATTAACTACTCCTGAATTAAAAATAAGGGATCAAGCCATGGTGGCAATTTCTCAAGTTAAACTTGCATCCCATGCCTCTTGTTTATGGCTCTGGTCAGGTCAAAGGCAGTGGAAACAACAAGGCATGGGATTTCTACCCAACTTCAGACCTTTTTGTTTCTACTGCCATTGACCTGATCATAGCCATAAACAGAAGGCATAACATGCAAGTTAGACTTTAGAAATTGACACCTTGGCTTCCCTTATTTTTACTTATGTAGTTGTTGGTTCAGGTTTAATTCTTGACTGAAAATCTTACCAATCTCCTGTGCTCACGAATCTTCTTCCTTAGAGTTCTGGTCCAGTACTTTGTGAGTCTTCATTGAGGCCACACTCACTAGTTGCAGTCTCTAGCAAAGTGACCAGCTCCAGTCCTCTTGACCATTCTTTTTTTTCTTCAATGACTGATGGATTTTTATATTTGGATACACTTCCATATTAGAAGCTCATTCAGTTTTTTTTGTTTCTTATGTCAATTTCATTGGCCATATTCGCTAGAAGTTCCTTACTTGATTTCTTGTCTTTCTAGATGATAAATTTATTGTGATAGACCAGACGGTATTTATTTATCTGCGCGCATGTGATGACCATTAAAAAAAAGGTGAAAAGTCATGACTTTTTATCTAACACATTCAAAAAAACTGACATATTGAATTCTCCATCTGTTGTAATCGATGAATAAACTGTTAGAAGAAATCAAAACATCTCCTCCAACAGATGGTCCATCAGTCGCAACGGATAATACATATGTTACAACATATATTGCAACATATGGTAAATCTGTTACGACAGACTAGATAGTGTTTATTTATATACACATATATGATGACTATTATAAAAGAGGTGAAGAGTCATGACTTGTTATCTAACACATTTAAAATATTTGATGAATTGAATTCTCCATCTGTTGCAACTGATGAATCATCTGTTAGGAGGAATCAAAACATATCCTCCAACAGATGGTCCATCTGTTGCAATAGATAATACATATATACATCTATTGCACATACAAACCATCTATTGCAACAGATGGTAAATCTATTTTGACAGACCATCTGTTGTAATAGATGTTAAATCTATTGTGAAAGATGGACGATCTGTTGCAACAACTCAATAATAACGGTTGTTATCAAGTCTCAAACCATTTTGAAAAAGTGAGAAGTATTAATGTAAAAGAAAAGGTTGTGACTTTTCACAGAAAACAAAATGCCACCAGTTTGAATGTAATTAACACAATGGAGCTGAACAGTTGCGCCTTTTGTCCTGACACATCCAGATTCAATCCTCCATAAATATGTCCCTCCGTAATCTTCATTCTACTCAAATTTATTTATTTCTTGCATTTTTTCTTTTCATGTGACATCTTCAACCACTTCTCTTCAAAGAGCATATTTCTTTTTCATTGAGGTAAGTTTTTTCCTGGTGTAAATCTACCAGTTGACAGTATACATTGTATTACATTTGGAATCTTTTCTTTACATTTGTCAATTCATGCATGTTCCAAATATGATTGATCCTACTTGAGACATTGCTATTCTGCGCGATACTGTGTGGAAACTTCATAGGTAGGTTAATGACCTACAGAGGGAGTTGGTCACCGTGAGAGTGATGATGTTCAGAGAGATGCAGAGGCTGATGAGGGCCCTACTGCTGCAAGTTGATTGGCTGACTATCATTAATGATAATGATGATACTAATAATTAAAATGTGTTTTTTCTTTTAGCGTATGTATTTTAATTTTTCTATATCGGATCTATACCTAACGTATTTTATTTTTTGTTTAATAAAAAAATTATTTTTAGTCGACTTTGGCGTTTTAATTCTTATTCAGTTTTCATTCTGTCTATTTTTTCTAAATATACATACATATTAACATGTCGATAGTTGGAGTCAAGGAGCAATTTTGAATCCAGTAGCAATAACAATTTTGGCTTTTGAGTTCTTTCAACAGATGGACCATGTGTTGGAACAGATTGGTCATTGGTTGGGTTTCTGTCAATAAATTATCCATCTGTTGCGACAGATTTGTCATCTGTTGGAGAAAAACATTCCAGTTTGATGGAACTGTGTTTTGTTCTTCCAGCTAATGCCCATCTGTTGCCACAGATGGGTAATCTATTAAAAATAATTATGGTCTGTTGTATTATTTAGTTCATGTTTTGCCTCTTTTTATTGATGCACAAGTTATTAAAAAGGATATTTTATATATAATTAATGATAATATTACGTTCACAAAAATGAGTTAAATATATAAAAGTCCACAACAAACAACAACACAAGTTTTTGCAATTACAACGATCATGGTGGATTATGATCCGGGCATGTAGTTCTTTTATAGCCAGCGCACTTACATACAGAGCACTTGTTTCTTCTTGAAGAAAATGATTCTCCGACTCCACGCCTCCTCTTATATGGATTTCTTCCCGATTTAATAGTGCTTGGGTCAATATATGAAGGAGGTATTAATCTCTCCAAAAGCTTTGCAGGAACAACCTAAGATTCTTTGGTAGGCACCGGAGTAATATGCCCACTATATATCATTTCATATTTTTCCACCGAATAATATTGAGAGGAGTGCTTGTAAACTTTTGGTCTATATTTTGGACCGTAGTAAGGTCGAAGTGCTTCCATAGCATATGGACAGGGTATTTTATCCAGATAAAAAACTTTACACGTACAAGATCTTGTTTGAAGATCGATCGTGGCAACATCACCATGACCTGTGATAGTGAATTTGTAATCTGCTATTTTATGAGATAATAACCTATTATCCAAATTGATGTTCGTTGATATTATTTTTTTGATTTCTAGAATAAGTGGGGTTCTTCTTGGACCCTCAAACTACACACGCCTTTCATTAAAAAATTAGCCATACTTCTTGTTTATTATTTCAAACAGAGCCTTGATGGGAAATTCTCTTTCATCGCCAAACAATGAATTCAATGATTAAGCTATGTTTAATGTCATAATATTGTACCTATACAAAAGAATCACTTAGTACATCATACTAAACTTGTAACTCAAATAAGACATTAAATTCATAAGAATGTACCTATCTGTCGGATAGAATGCCTGGCTTCATCTCTCAAACCGACATGTATGAGAAGTTCTACTACCTTGGGATTCACATCCGTTATTTGATTGAAATGGTCTAAAAACTCCTCTCATCTATATGCTTTATCTGCTCTATAAAAAAGGGTCACGACCCTTTTGTTGTGATAGTTGGTCCGAATATTCTCTCCAAAATGCTTGATGCAACAACCAAAGTAAGCTGAAGTGAATAAAATTGAGCCCATCTTTGGAATACTTGGATTCCTATCCAAAACAAAATACAACTCTTTGGTATCTTCAATGCATCTTCTAGTTGTTCAAACAAAATCCATAAGAGGCATCACATTTCTTGTCCGCTACACAAAAAGCAATAGGAAAGATGTGATTGTCCGCATCCTGAGCCACGGCCACTAGCAGAACTCTATTATACCTGCTCCTCAAGTAGGTACCGTCGACGGCTATGCCTTTTCTCAAATGTCAAAAACCTTGAATCTAATCACTACAGGATACAAAAAAGTACTTGAACCTTCCTTTTCATCAACATGCAATGTTGTCTTACTTTTGGGATTTGTGGACTCAATCATGTAACGTTAGACATCCAAGACTGCATACCCATGCTCGTGTGTCCCCCTAACCAAATCCTTGGAAATCCCCATGGCCGTATATATTTTCCAATAATTGATGAGGACACCCAATTCCATAAGGAGTTGATTGGCCATAACCCTTGTAGAAGGGACTTTGCCATCACGGAAACAACTCTTGAAATATTCGCCTAGGACCTTTACCGTGGCATGAGGATTTTGGCCCGAGATGTACTTCGAACAACATGTGTGATGCTTTTCATGTTTATGAATGACGAATCTGTAAGAAGTTACGTACTTCACCACTTTCAACCACCACTTGCAGTTCGGATTAGCACATTTGTAGCTAAAGACACTGCTCAAATTAATGACCTTCTTTATTCTGAAATCTTTTTTCAAGAAAGAAATAAACAAAGTGTTAGATAGTTCATTCTTGTCCTTGAATGATATTCCTTTGAAAAATCCGGTCCTATCGTCTTGAAGATTGCCAGACAGTGCCGATCGAGAAAAACCGCCCACCGTATTAGTTGCATCAACGGACGTAGGTATTTGATCACCATCTGGAATATTCATGTCTAGATCATCCAACCTATCATCAAAGATGTCTTGTTTTTGTTCTTTTTCTATGTTTTGGTTCTCATTCTCTCTCATCTTTTTAACCACATACACCCTTAACACCAGCCTGGATGAATCACTAACATTAGCATGCAACTGTACTTGATCGGTTATCTTAAAAGGCAGTATCCTCTGATTTTTAAAAAAATTGTGCATGTAGCTGATGGCGAGTTCTTTTGAATGACATTTCAGTCCACAATAGTTGATGATTAATTTCACAAAATCATCATGTGAAATATCAATTTGTACTATCATAGATATCATCTCTAGTATTTTACCCTCCTTCCAACGCCATACATATCGATTGCGCTTCTTGATCCATTGATCATGACAATCCACCCCTATTGTTATTGATCCCTCCATTACTGGTACCTAAATAAAGTCATTTGTTAAAAAAAGTTAATAGTGATTTTATAGTGTCGTAAATGAATACCAACAAATGTGTAATCTGTTGCAACATGTAAGTGATCAGTCGCAACAGATTACTTACCTGTTGGGATTCATGTTACGCTCTTGAAGCTGATTTCAACAGATGAGTCATCTATTGTAATGGGTGAATCATATGTTGCAACAGACTATATATCTATTGCAACAGATAAAGCTTCTATTAGGATAGATATTATGGTACTAAGGCTCCTTTGAAGCTGATTCCAACAGATGAGTGACATGTTGCAACATATAATTAACCTGTTGCGATAGATGACTTACCTGTTGCAACAAACGCTGATCTATTGGAATCGAGGTTAGGTGCTATCACAACATGTTACTAATATGTTGCAACAGATATTTACCATCTGTCGGAATCGAGTTCAGGTTCTATCGCAACAGGTTAATAATATGTTGCAACAGATATTTATCATATTGCAACAGACAACACGTCTATTGGAATCGAGTTCAGGTTCTATTGTAATAGGTTACTAATTTGTTGAAATAAATATTTATCATGTTGCACCAGATAACTAATCTGTTGCAATAGATGGGTCATATGTTACAACAGATGACCCATCTGTTCGATTCATGTTACGGCACTATAGAACCATAAACATGAATCCAACATATGAGTCTTCCGTTGAAACATATCTGTTTAAACTGATGGCTCTTATGTTGCATTCATGTTTGCGTGTTTTATATTGTTGAAAAAACGGCATAATAATAGTTACCCAGATAAAAAATTCATCTAAAAATCATAATTTGACTTACCAAAGTCTCCTATGAAGTAATGGCAAAGTGGAAAGTGACGTACGAAACAAAATTTGACCTAAAATTGGCCCAAAAGCAACAGTAGTGGTAACAACAATAACAGCAATGGTCAACAAGAAGAAGATGAAGATGATAATGAAGTAGAAGATGATGATAATGAAGCAGAAGATGATGAATAAAGCAGCAACAACAATGAACAATAAAAATCGCTAAGAGAGAGAAAACAACAATGAATGAGAAGAGAGAGAAAGACATTTTTTTTCCCTCCGTTTCCCGTTATATTAGGTAAGCATTTAGATCAAAGTATAAATTTAAAAACTTCTGGGCTATTCTCAAACTTACCCAACTTTCTTAATCCATAATAAAATAATTGTCACCTCTACTCAATTATTAAGACTTTTGTCACCTACACCTTATTTTAAAACTCTTTTGTTACCTACAACCCAAAACCTCTAGATAGATATAGATATAGATTATAGATTATAGATATAAATATAGATAGATATTGATATTGATATTGATATAGATTATAGATATAGATATAAATTATAGATTATAGATATAGATTATAGATTATAGATATGTTTAACCTGCTTAAATATAACCCAACTGTAACTCAACTCGTTTATTAATTTAAAAATAATATTTAACCTACTCAAATATAACCTAATCAATCCATTTTACCCTCTTACCTGCATGAATTTCCACTTCTTCATCCCCTTCCATTTGCCAATAATTATCAAATGGCAAAATAATTAGTTCAACTCATTTTTTCTCTGCAACATGAATAATATCCTCATGCAAGTCCAATAAACCCGATATAGCCATTGTGGGTCAAACCATGACCCGTCCTAGTGTGATATATGCCTCGAACACCGTGCCTACTTGATCAGTCGAGTCGTCTCGGCGGAGCACTCGACCGATGAACGGGAACCCGTTCTTTCGGGCGCGTTGAACCATGGCTATAGATGAGAGCCGGTCGGTGAACTCCACGAGTCGCACCACGTAAAGTTTGGTGACTGAGGCGTAGTTATTATTAATTTGATCAGACCTTAGTGACTCTACGAGGTTTATGAGTGCACGTGCATCTCTCGGACTACGTAGGAATGCTAGGATTGGAGATTTTTTTGTTTTTTGGTCTTTTTTTTGTGTGTTTTCGAGTTGAAGATCCTCTTTTGATGATGGTTTGTTAATTATAGCCATTACTACAGGAGTTGTAATGAAGGTTGTGAAAAGATCCATGACCACCAATATTGCAAATGTCTCATCGTTCAAAACCTAATGGAGAAAAAAAATAAATATTAGTAGTATTATATAACCTTCAAACTATAAGTGAAATAAATGACAATTTGTTGTGTCAAGGAAAAAAACCACTAGAAATTGAATCAGAATAATTAATGTGCACTTAGAAATAAATTTATATACCTTCCCGTTTCGTATTAGTTGGCCCCTATAAATTTGGCACACTCATTAAAAAAATATTTATTAGGGGTCTATTTTACAAAATTAGCCTTATTAATTATGCTTTGAAAATATAAATTTGAATATATACAACTTGTTTAGTCATTTAATGGTAAGTGTATTATTGGAAGAATATATTAAAATTCTCTTGATTTAATCAACGAGACAACTAATTGAAACAAATATTTTTAGAAAGAGGTCCAAACTAAAATGAAATGGAGGGAGTACTTTAATCATGTCTTAACTTGAAGTGTGCTTATTTCGGTGAAACCACATTCGGATATAAATACCTTGTCTCAAGCGGGGTCATGGAGCACCCGCTTCTTTAATTTTTTTTACTAGATATGTAAGTAACATCAAATTTAAATATAAATGACATCGATTGTTATTGAGGGTGTCACATGACTGTCACATGTAATAGATAGTTGTCGGTTAGCTGACATTGATTAGTTAGGATTATTGTTAGTCTGTTATGTAAGTTACAATAGTGTTATTTTGCTCGCTCTCTCTTTCTCTCTCTACGTATACTCAATCGTACATTTGTAGATTCAGTATTGATGAAATAAAAATGATACAAGAGTAATCCACGAAGATGAGAACAAACACAAAACTAAAGAAACAACGAAATTGAAATACGGAAAGTAAAGGGATAAACGGATAGATGCTAGATAGATAGACACAAAGAAGATAAGAGAATCAAGAACTAAAGAGTATATTAAACTCTAAAACCCCTAATTCAACTATCAACAAGCACAAATCTCTTACATTGACTGCAAGGGAATCGAAACGCCCTTACAACCATCATTTTTAAACAAAGGTCAACAAAAAATTTTCCAAGCTATCACTCTATAGAGAGAGAGAGAGTTTTCATATCTTCATTATCAAAACAAAACTAATGACATAAAGACTAAGATAATCTATTTATAGTCTAGGGTTTAACTTTTTACAATGGGCCAAAAAGTCACCCATGTGCATTAATGAAGTAAGGCAGCCCAATTTAGCGTCTTTCAGGCAGATGTGGTGCACTTCAAGAGCATTTCTAGAGTGGATGAAACTGGTTTGACCTACTTTTGATCCGCTAGAGTAAGTCGAGCACACCTCCAAGGCAGATTGGGTACATGTCCCTTCCAAGATGCTTCTTAGCCTCTTCTCGCATTCCCTCGACTCCTCCAAGGACCCTTTATCAAATGTAGGTGAAATCACCATCACATGACACCCTTTTGATAACAATAAGATGTCTTCAAGCACCTCTAGCACCATAAGTATCCCATATAAAAGCCCGGAGGCAATTTGGGATTATATCATCCTTTCCTTCTTGAAAAGGATTCGACCTTGAATCCAAACTTTGCAAAATCAAATGAAGGACAAAAAACACAACATCCTCATGACACGAGGGTTAGGGTTAGCATAAATAATCATAGAATCATGCCAAGGTTGCACACACTTAAGATATAACCAAGGATCCTTTGTCTTAAACATGAAAAACTTATCGAAAATTGTACAAGGAATTGGATATGAAAAATATCAAGAGACAAGGAAACCACAAAGGTTATAATGGCATCAACAAACCAAGAAGGTAAGACTACATTCATCTTAGGAGCCCTAAGACACAATTGCTTTATTATCTCTTCAAGTGACCACACCAAAAGTGGTACCACCAATGGTTCAAAAATCCATAAAGGGTTTCCGGGGTCACAGACATGAATGACCCATAAAGTATTATTATTCAAGCAAGTGGACCAATTAACAAGTTGCTTACCTCCCAATAAAACATTTCCACGACTAGAATGGACATGATCATAGACAAAGAGGTAGTATAAAAAGGACTTACGCATAAAAACATCATCCAAGGTGCTAATATCTGTAAGAATGCCACTTGGATCAAAAGATTTTACACTTAACACACACAAGGATGGAATCACGACATTTAGGCGCATGTAACCTTTCCCTTTCCAAAAACTCTCCAAGGAGTGAGATTTAACCAATTGAGCCATGCTACTAGAAAGAATGGAGACCCTACTAGAAACCATACTAAACCAAAATAATTGGTTCTTACAAGGAGTTGGGTTCCCTCTAGTTATGGTAGTAGACATATTCCCAAAAGTTCCATAAGATACTTTAATTTTCCCAACCCTATGAAGGTGGAAAGAAGTCTTTAACAACTCTTTCACAGGCAAATAATCAACTTAGATTTCACAAGTTATGGTCCACACAACCTAAGCACAAGTGAGTCAAACAAGGATGCAAGTATATAAGCAACACCCCAAGGAGGCAATGACACATTTGCAAGTCATAAAGAAGGGTATCATACAAATGAAATTTACCCAAAGTGTCTTTAAGAGAAGAATATCTCTTTGACCTGTAAGTAGTGAAACTTTGGTAATAAATAAGAACACACAATGATGAATTCTCTTGGATATTTTCTTCGCTCCCCTTCTTCAAAGAATTTCATCTTTGTTGGAAATGCCTTTCATGCACAACTTGGATCTTTCAAGTGAATTATAAGTTCCCAAGAAAGACTTTCCATCATAGGGAAGGGTACCAACAACCTTAATCAAACTTTGCTTGTTGTTTTGATCAAGCACCAAATTGGGTGTATAGAAATCACCACATCCTAATAGGTCATCAGGGTAAAACGGGAGAAGTAGCGAAGAACATGGGTAAGGCAATACTCACTTTCACCAAAGATGCCATTCTCATAATTAGACTTACCCTATACATGACCACTGAAAATTTCATAAGCAAAGAGAGATGGAGAAAGGTCTCACTCAAATTAACTTTAACTAAGGTGTCCTCATGCATATACTCATTATTAGATTCAAGATCATCATCACGAGTATTCACATAAATAGAGGCACAAAAAGTAGTAGAAGAAGCGATTTTCAAACAATTAACACCTTCTCTTTCAAGGAAAGAATCTTTAAGTAGACACATACCACTACTAACATCAAAGAGATCATGACTCAGGTTACAATAAGAGTCAAGTAATTTATCCTGCATTTATCTAACAAGGAGAGGGTGTCATACATAAGATCACAACCAAAATTATTTTCATAAGAACAACCACTATTTGGGTTTCTCAAGCATTCAAGTAAGTCAAAGTTATCATCACCCAATTGATCATTCTTTTTCAAAAGCAAGAGATCACTATCAAGAATCAAATAGTTAGCACAAATTTCACTCAATCCTTTATTCTTAATTAATTTTAAGAGATACGATAACATGTGAATCATAAGCACACCATCTTTCCTTTTAAATACATCGCATTGCACATCATTAGGTGTTATGTAAGAAGTGATCTCACTATTTTTGTCATGACCCGAGCCGAGGCCCTGGCCACGATGGGAACCCCTTAGCATACTATTATAAGCATAAGTCATATGAAATAAAATATGGAAGATAAACGAATAACTGAAAATCCCTTAATAAAACTTAATTCTTTAGGGAAACAATCCATGACAAACCAAATCCACTCTATGTTCATCTACGAAGCCTCTACTGAACTGAAAACACAAGTCTGACTAGGCTGGGACAAAGATCATAAAAGCAAATGAAACCAACAATTAGATATAATACCTTCCAAAGTAAGGGAGGATCACCAACTCTGAACGTCTGAGGGTACTCTACTGGTGGACTGGACCACAAGACTGTGCCTCAGAACCTGTATTATAGAGGGTCAATAATTGGAGAGTGTTGGTATGCGGGACTAACCAAAAATAACATATATTAGAATTAACATAATGGGAAACTTTATGAAAACAATTCAACATGATTTATACATACATACATACACACACACAGGCTATAAGAAAGTAAGCACATGGACGAAATCAATAAGTTTTCAAAACATTACTGCATAAGTATTGGCTCCATTCTTTCCATTAATTCTGAGCTAGATGGTACACCCTACAATTCTGATTACCTACGGGCTATTTAGGTTCACCCATAACACGGCGACCAAGCCTCCAATCCAAGTTTGCCGCAAGAATTAGAGTTTTCATAAATTGGTAGTGCCCCCTTTCAGGCATACCATAGTCATCACCCTTTCATGATATCCTAATTATCCCTCTTTCAGGATAATACCAGTATCAGCAAAACAGGTTTTCCAGCAATGAGCCCTTTCACTCAAATGCCTTCTTCAGGTAACTATCTCTCTCTCTTTAATCTCAATTTTAACCTCTTAAAACCATGATTCATACTCAAAATGCTCATTTCTTTCATCTTAAGATCATTTCATAATAGGTACCGTCATACCTAGACTTGCAAGATGTATCATATTGTATCGTATACAACCCTTTTTACTTGAAAGCTTATTAATGACCTCCAAAAAATTTATCATAATACATGAGAGTTCTTATTTCAAAAGTAAATGAAACTTATACATAACACCCTCTTTTTAATACTTTACATTTGGTGGCCAATTCTTTTATCAATACATGCATTTCTTTTAACTAGCACATGGAGCATTCATAAAATCAGAAAACACATTCTCATAAATCACTTTTCGAAATTCATATCACACATGCACATGATTATAAATCAAGCTTATCAAAAAATACCATAGTGAACACATAATTTTATAAAAAATAGATTAATGATGCATGCTCTTCAAACAATTTCCAAAACCCTCTACACATACATAATTATAAAACTTTAAATCTTGTTAAAATGATGAACTTATGCCCATGACTTTTAGGATAGTCCCCCATACCTTGATAACAATGAGAACAAAAGGAAATTATACCCTTGAAGCTAAAGATCCTCAAACCTTAAGTAGTTTCTCCCATTTTGCTTTATGGAAGATAATTTGGGGATTCGAGAAACGAAATAACGTGTTTAAAGACCTAAATTTCATTCATAAGGGATTAGGGACGGTTATAGGGGTGGAAATACCTTAGTACCCTTAAATTAAATCAAAACAGAGCAACTTATGGTGCTTCGATATAGCCTTACGTTGCATGGCCATAGCGAACCTATCACGCCCTAAAATCCCATCGGGCCGGACTGGCACCCGAAGCCGAGAAGGCCCGGGAGAACCCGTTCAAATACCTGTACTTTTACTTATATGTCACCAAAAATTTGGACAGCACTTCGTTGCATATAGAAGGGTCTAATTACCTGTATCAGCACAACACACACAAATATATATATATATGTAATACTTGACCGTCGGGGCCACCATATATACAAATATAACATCACTATATAAACTTCCATGACTTTACCCTTCCTTATGTCTACAAAGCCTCTAGGATATACATGACATAACTAGGGTCGGGACAAACCTCCCGCCCACACATGACTTCTGTACAATAATAAAACATAAGGAACTGACTCGGAAAGCTCCGAAGCAAACTGGAGCTCACCAACAATAGTTGTATGACCTGGCTCCTATCTATGTTGTGTATGAGATGAAGCACCTGTGCCTGTAGCATGAAATGCATGTCCCCCGTGAGGGACATCAGTACGAAATATGTACTGAGTATGTAAAGCTGTAAATAATCATATGTTATATGGGGGATCAAGAAAATCAGACACAAGTGAATAAATCATAATAGAAGTGAACCACACTTCATAAACACTTTTAGGATCATGTACATTATCATTAATCTGAATTGGGTTCTTGAATTCAAACACATTTGTGGAACGGTATACATTCGTTCATTTCATTCTTTACAATTATCATTCGCCATTACCTCCTCCTCCCGAACCTCCAACCACCTAACAATAATCAATACTGTACCGTACTGTGACCATTAGGCTGCCCCCAGTACATATCAACTGTAATCATATCAAGTGTCGGGATCGGCCCATGCTAGGCTTAAGCCCCTGAGCTACCACCTACACGTATATCAAGTAACACACATAAGAGATCTTTCTAATAACATAGTTCAAAAGCTTTTGAGATTATTACATTAGTGTTCATGCCAATATAGTACCTTTGGAACAATGATACATCAATAGGAACCAAGTAATAGACCTTCTATACAATAACGATGTAATAAAGACTCATTGGTACATCAACAATGTGTTTCAGAATCATCAATATCACAACAATGAAATAGGAGCCTTTTGGTATATCAATGAAACATTTTGACACTTTATAGAATGGAAACAACTTCGTTGGTAACGTAGAACAATACATGTTTTATGGACAACCTCGGAATCTTACTTGATGGAACATTGGTGTTTTCATGCCAAAGAACATCGTTAGAGTATGCTTTACATACCTCGTTGTAGATTCGGATACCAATTCAATACAACTTCCCGCCTTTACAAATAACTTATCTACAATGAAATATTTGGCATCTAGTATTAGCAACCCAACACCACAATTCTCTTTCATAATTCCATACAACCAATATTTGCAAAACATTCCAAAAACCAACTTGAACAATAGGTTTATGTGTGTGTATATATATATATATATATATAATCATCATTTCAATACCACATCATCACACCAAATCCCTTCACAATTCAACATAATCCAACCATGCACAAGAATAATCCAACATCATTTCCAATCGTCTTTCAACAACAATCAAATAACATACTTCTTATGCTCACATGCATATATATATATATATACATATCCATATAAATAACACCAACATAATTTACATCCTTACCATAAAATGGCCCTTTTGATTTCGAAGTCCTGTAGGCACAAATAAGGGGTGCTTCTCAAAGCCCTTGAGACGGTGAACACAACTACGGAATCAATTTGGATTTTCTACGGTTGAATCACAAGATAATTGGAGTTGACATTAGGCTAGGGTTTCTTATTCTTCAATAATTTGGATGATAAATGATGGATATGAGGCTAAGTATATGTATATAATGACCAATTTTCGTCCATGAGGTGATGGAAAATGACCATATTGCCCTTAAAATTTAAGTAAATCCAAATCTGTCCATGGTGGACTGTTTTGGTAGGTTAAAGTAAATCGATCATAACTCTTTGCTACGATAATGGATTTGGGTGAAACCAATTGCATTAGAAAGAAGACTCTCGGGGATTCTCATCGATATATAGAAGCTCACACAGTTCATTTTGTACAAGGAGTTATGATCAGTTAAATTCAACCCAAAAATCTATTTGGCTGCAGTACTTTTGTGTGCAGAAAATTTCTGCACATTTACTGTTCATTGCGTCCACCGTTTTCAAGTTTCGAACATGTTCACTTATATCCGATACTCATCTGTTTTCAGAAATCATTATATCGTTGGAAAGCTAACTCGATAAAATTCGTATAGAAACTTCGACGAGCAAATTCCGGTATAAATAAAGTCGATTCCTATACACATATAATCAAACTATACACTTGAAACCATCTCAAAATAATCAATACTCATACTTAAAATCATATATACCTAACTTATGATCAATACATATACACATATAACCATGGCTAATGCACGTAATTAAGTACAGGGTGTTACATCCTTCCCCCCTTAAGGACATTCGTCCTCAAATGTGAATGTAGTTATTTAGCCGAAACAAGTTCGAATTCATAATTGATATTCACATCATCATATAGATATTATGCATATGTAAAAACTTACTTGTTAGTGTCCCAGTTCCACTTCTTGCACTTTTTTTTTACCTTTGAACAAATAAGGGTATTTGGATTTCATTGCTTCCTCCGCTTCCCATGTAATCTCTTCCCTGTGTTGATTTCTCCAAAGTACTTTCACCGATGCTACTTCTTTATTTCTCATCTTCTTAACTTGACAATCTAATATAGCAATAGGCATCTCCTCATAGGTAAGATCTTCTGTTACTTGCACATCTTTAGTAGAAGTAATAAGGGACGGATCTCCGATGCACTTTCGAAGCATCGATACATGAAATACTGGATGCACTGATGAGAGTTCCTGGAATAGCTCTAATTCATAAGCAACTTTCCCACATCTTCGAATAATCTTATACGGGCCTATATATCGTGGACTCAACTTTCCTTTCTTGCTAAATCTCATCACCCCTTTTATTGGCGATACCTTCAAAAATACCCAATCGCCTAACGAAAACTCCAACCCTCTTCTTCTACTATCCGCATATGACTTGTGTCGACTTTGGGCTGTTTTCAACCGTTGCTGAATCACCTTGACTTTTTCTATGTCTTGATACACAAGATCCGGTCCGAACATAAGAGTTTCACCCGCTTCGAACCATCCTATTGGTGATCTACACTTTCTCCCTTATAAAGCTTCATATGGTTCCATTTTGATACTTGAATGATAGCTATTATTGTAGGCAAACCCAATAAGAGGTAAATGATCATCCCAGCTACCTTTAAAATCTATAACACATGCTCGTAGCATATCTTCAAGTGTTTGAATGGTGCGCTCTGCTTGTCCATCTGTCTGAGGGTGAAAAGCTGTACTCAGATTCACTTGTGTTCCCAAACTCCGTTGGAAAGACTTCCAAAAGTTTGCGGTAAATTGAGTTCCCCGATCCGATATAATAGAACTTGGCACTCCATGTAATCGGACTATTTCTTTAACATACAGCTTTGAATATTCTTCAACTGTGTAAGTGGTCTTAACGGGTAAGAAATGTGCGGATTTAGTAAGCCTATCCACAATCACCCATATAGAATCAAATTTTTGAGCTGTACGAGGCAAACCTGTAACAAAATCCATGTTGATCATGTCCCACTTCCAAATTGGAAGATCTATGCATTGCATATAGCCTCCGGGCTTTTGATGTTCCACTTTAACTCGTTGGCAATTTGGACATTCAGCTACAAATTCTGCGATGTTCATTTTCATGTCATTCCACCAATATACATCCTTCAAATCTTGATACATTTTGGTTGAACCTGGATGAATAAAATACCTTGAGAAATGTGCCTCAGTCATAATTCTTTTTCTTAGCTCATCAACAATAGGCACACATAGCCGATTTTGGCATAGAAGTACTCCTTCTTACGAAAGCTCAAATACCTTCGTTGCACCATTTTGAACATTCTCCTTGAGTTGCAATAAAATAGGATCTACATCTTGCTTCTCTTTCACCTCAGCTACTAATGAGGATTCTGCGGCATTATGCACAATAAGCTCCTCGTCCGGAGTTTCAAGAAGACGAACTCCTAGACTAGCTAATTGATGAAGATCTTTAATCATCCCTTGCCTTTCTACAGGTGCCATCATAGCCTTACGACTCAACGCATCAGCTACTATATTCGCTTTCCCTGGGTGATACAAAATATCAACATCATAATCTTTTAATAGTTCCATCCACCTTCGCTGCCTCAGATTTAGATCCTTCTGACTGAAAATATATTGTAAGCTCTTGTGATCAACATGAACCCCATATAAATAGTGGCGCCATATTTTTAAAGCAAAGATAACTGCTGCCAGCTCAAGATCATGTGTGCGGTAATTTTTCTCATGTGGCCTCAATTGCCTTGAGGCATATGCTATCACCTTACCATGCTGCATTAATACACATCCAAAAGCAATACTCGAAGCATCACAATACACTGTATACCCTTCTGTACCTTCTGGAAGTACCAACATAGGTGTAGAAGTCAACTTATTCTTCAATTCTTGGAAACTCTTCTCACACGCATCATTCCATTGGAACTTGGATGCTTTATGCGTTAACTTAGTTAAGGGTGTTGAAATAGAAGAAAAACCCTCAACAAACTTTCTATAATAACCAGCCAACCCAAGAAAACTACGAATCTCCGTAGGCGTCGTGGGCCTTGGCCAATTCT
This sequence comes from Capsicum pubescens, assembly GCA_030864215.1. NCBI lineage: Eukaryota > Viridiplantae > Streptophyta > Magnoliopsida > Solanales > Solanaceae > Capsicum > Capsicum pubescens. The sequence goes on from CM061548.1 coordinate 44,264,506, forward strand.
TCTCAGCTTCTATCTTTTGAGTATCAACCTGTATGCCTTCATTTGATACAATATGGCCCAAAAATGCCACTGACTTTAGCCAAAATTCACATTTAGAAAATTTTGCATACAACTTGCAATCACGAAGAGTTTACAACGCTTGTCGCAAATGATTAGCATGATCCTCTTCTGATCTAGAATAAACTAGAATATCATCAATGAAAACTATCACAGATACATCTAGAAATGGCTTAAACACCCTATTCATTAAATCCATGAAAGCTGCAGGTGCATTAGTTAGCCCAAATGACATAACTAGAAACTTATAATGACCATACCTTGTTCAGAAAGCTATCTTGGGTATATCTATTTCTTTGACTCTCACTTGATGATAACCTGACCTCAAATCAATCTTAGAAAAACATTTGGCACCCTGTAACCGTGACCACATCTGGGAATCCTCTAGATTCTGTCGATCCGCTAAAGCATAAGTGCGATTCTGAGTCCCGCTGGAACTGGCGACTCTTTTTTCATTTCTAGCGTGACCCGCAGGTTGTGCGCCCCTACCAAAATAAGATACCGGTGATGATGATGCAACAACTGATCCCGAAGGTCGTGCTACGCCACCTGCGCCCCTTCGTGGGTATTCTCTCATCATATGTCCCATCATACCGCACCCAAAACAAACATTTGTTCCCATTCGGCATACGCCCATATGATGCTTTCCGCATCGATTACATAGATCTCGAGAAGGTCTCGATTGGCTCATGTTCCCTTGCCCATGATAACCCACTGATCGCAAACTATGACCCTCACTTCTTTGCCCAAATTGACTGCCTCTGAATCCCTAATGCTGTGGTGGAGCACTAGCTGCAGAATAAGAAAATAATGGCCTAGGTGGTCTAGCAGAAAATTGAGGTCTAAAACCTCTCTGTGGCGCTATAAACTGCCCTGTAGATCTGGCCCTCTTAGAAGATCCACTTTCAAATTCCTGTGTTCTTTTTCTTTGCCTCCGATCTTCCATTTTCTGTGAAAATGCTTGGATCCTAGCTATATCCATGTCTTTATTCAGTGCAGCAATAGTACAATCCCTAACCAAATACGGATCAATCCATCCACATACCGATGAACTCTGTCATCCATAGTAGCTATAACATTAGGAGCATATCTGGACAAAGAATTAAATCGAAGACTATACTCCCTCACACTTGTATTACCCTGTCGAAGATTTAAGAACTGATCCGCACGGGCCTGACGAGTCTCATATGGAAGATAATGATCAATAAATGCCTCTTTGAACTCTTTCCAAGTAGCTGGGGGTGCATCAATGCCCCTTGATCATTTCCAGTCTTCATACCAATATATAGCCTCACCTTTGAATCTATACGCGGCTAACTCCACTGTCTCTCTGCCCGATACATGCATCACCTCTAGGGCCCCCTTTGGATCTAATCAATAAAGTCCTGCGGATCTTCATTAAGATCAGATCCGGTAAAAGTAGGCGAATCCATCTTAATAAAATCTTGCGTCCGAAGACTAGCCGCCCTATCAGTACCGCTAGAACCCGTGGCAGGAATAGCTTGCCCTTGGACTTAACCGGCAAAAATCCATGTCAACAGTTGTTCTGCATCCCTCATATCCTGATCAGCAGCATTAACAAGTGGTTTTGTGAATGTGGTTCGCCTCCCACTTATTTCATCTGGAGTGGAAGACATTTCAGATACCCGCTCAGCTTGAGCTTCACTCTGATTAACTTGTAAAGGTGGTGACTTACTAGTCCCTTCTCCGGCAGCCACATCTACCCGCTCACCGGTATTCTTACTTCCGGTATCCGGCATTCTTACTGTAGTAAGAGAAACAAATGGATTCAGTGGTCAACTATGACTTCATTTGCTATATAAGCTCTATGGAACGATCTATGATCTGAAGGAAAGAAACAATTTCCTAAATGTCCATAGCCTCCTGTTTATAGATGTGGTGCACAACACACCGATAAACAAGACTCTACGTAGACACGGTTTTGTAGACTCACCAGGATGAACCTCTCTGATACCACTTTTATCACGCCCCAAAATCCCATCGGGCCGGACAGGCACCCGAAGCCGAGAAGGCCCGAGAGAACCCATTCAAATACCTGTACTTTCACTTACATGTTACCAAAAATTTGGACAGCACTTCGTTGCACATAGAAGGGTCTAATTACCTGTATCAGCACAACACACACAAATATATATATATGTAATACTTGGCCGTCGGGGCCACCATATATACAAATATAACATCACTATATAAACTTCCATGACTTTACCCTTCCTTATGTCTACAAAGCCTCTAGGATATACATGACATAACTAGGGTTGGGACAAACCTCCCGCACACACATGACTCCTGTACAATAACAAAACATAAGGAACCGACTCGGAAAGCTCCGAAGCAAACTGGAGCTCACCAACAATAGTTGTATGACCTGGCTCCTATATATGTTATGTATGAGCTGAAGCACCTGTGCCTGCAGCATGAAATGCATGTCCCCCGTGAGGGACGTCAGTACGAAATATGTACTGAGTATGTAAAGCTGTAAATAATCATATGTGATATAGGGGATCAAGAAAATCAGACACAAGTGAATAAATCATAATAGAAGTGAACCACACTTCATAAACACTTTTAGGATCATGTACATTATCATTAATCTGAATTGGGTTCTTGAATTCAAACACATTTGTGGAACGGTATAAATTTGTTCAATTCATTCTTTACAATTATTATTCGCCATTACCTCCTCCTCCTGAACCTCCAACCAACTAACAATAATCAATATTGTACCATACTGTAACCATTAGGCTGCCCCCAGTACATATCAACTGTAATCATATCAAGTGTCGGGATCGGCCCATGCTAGGCTTAAGCCCCTGAGCTACCACCCACACGTATATCAAGTAACACACATAAGAGATCTTTCCAATAACTTAGTTCAAAAGCTTTTGAGATTATTACATTAGTGTTCATGCCAATATAGTACCTTTGGAACAATGATACATCAATAGGAACCAAGTAATAGACCTTCTATACAATAACGATGTAATAAAGACTCATTGGTACATCAACAATGTGTTTCAGAATCATCAATATCACAACAATGAAATAGGAGTCTTTTGGTATATCAATGAAACATTTTGACACTTTATAGAATGGAAACAACTTCGTTGGTAACGTAGAACAATACATGTTTTTTGGACAACCTCGGAATCTTACTTGATGGAACATTGGTGTTTTCATGCCAAAGAACATCGTTAGAGTATGCTTTACATACCTCGTTGTAGATTCAGATACCAATTCAACACAACTTCCCGCCTTTACAAATCACTTATCTACAATGAAATGTTTGGCATCTAGTATTAGCAACCCAACACCACAATTCTCTTCCATAATTCCATACAACCAATATTTGCAAAGCATTCCAAAAACCAACTTGAACAATAGGTTTATGTGTGTATATATATATATATAATCATCATTTCAATACCACATCATCACACCAAATCCCTTCACAATTCAACATAATCCAACCATGCACAAGAATAATCCAACATTATTTCCAATCATCTTTCAACAACAATCAAATAACATACTTCTTATGCTCACATGCATATATATACATATCCATATAAATAACACCAACATAATTTACATCCTTACCATAAAATGGCCCTTTTGATTTCGAAGTCCTGTTGGTACAAATAAGGGGTGCTTCTCGAAGCCCTCGAGACGGTGAACACAACTACGGAATCAATTTGGATTTTCTACGGTTGAATCACAAGATAATTGGAGTTGAAATTAGGCTAGGGTTTCTTATTCTTCAATAATTTGGATGATAAATGATGGATATGAGGCTAAGTATATGTATATAATGACCAATTTTCATCCATGAGATGATGGAAAATGACCATATTGCCCTTAAAATTTAAGTAAATTCGAATTTGCCCATGGTGGACTGTTTTGTTAGGCTAAAGTAAATCGACCATAACTCTTTGCTCCGATAATGGATTTGGGTGAAACCAATTGCATTAGAAAGAAGACTCTCGGGGATTCTCATCGATATATAGCAGCTCACACAGTTCATTTTGTACAAGGAGTTATGATCATTTAAAGTCGACCCAAAAATCTTTTTGGCTGCAGTACTTTTGTGTGCAGAAAATTTCTGCACATTTACTGGTCATTGCGTCCATCGTTTTCAAGTTTCGAACATGCTCGCTTATATCCGATACTCATCTGTTTTCAGAAGTCTTTATATCGTTGGAAAGCTAACTCGATAAACTTCGCATAGAAACTTCGACGAGCAAATTCCGGTATAAATAAAGTCGATTCCTATACACATATAATCAAACTATACACTTGAAACCATCTCAAAATAATCAATACTCATACTTAAACTCATATATACCTAACTTATGATCAATACATATACTCCAACACATATAACCATGGCTAATGCACGTAATTAAGTAAGGGGTGTTACAGAACCACTGGGTTTATGGAGCCAAGCCAAAGCCAACTGCAGGGTCGGAGGCGCAAGTCCAAAGCCAACCCATTCCAGTGGTTTTTGGCGATCCCTCCGCGGTGCGGAGCCTTTGCGGAGGGTCCCCTTTGTGACGCCCATCCTTTTTCAACTCCCAAAAGTATCCCCAATGCAACCCACCACTACTAGACTTGGTTTACCATCGATATAGGAGGTCCTAAGGATCATTTTAAGGTATTATTGGAGCGTTAAAAGCATGGGGTGTTACATTATCCCCCCTTGGGATCATTCATCCCGGAATGATGGGTAGGAACTTGTTGAAGATCTAAAAGTATGGAATGAAGAACGTAACCTCCCATTAGGAATTTTCCCCAACAAAACATGTAAAGGCATTAAAAGAGCTTCTTAATAACCATTAGTGAATTATTTCAGCATGAATCATGAGATAGTGAGAATCAACATAGAGATGGTATTGAATATGAGTTCTATGGGTCATAATCATCAAAATATAAGGCATGGGTTCATTTAGAGATCATAGGTCTTTATTTGCATTGATATTTGACATGAAACAAGGTTTCACGAGAGATAGGAATAGAAGCATTCTCCACCTTACAAGATATAATGAATAAACCTTAAACTTAGAGACATTACTTGACTATGCCCAAACAATAAATAACATACTTCATCATTTCCAACTTACATTTCTCCTATAGCACACCTAACCACAAGAGTTTGTGTCCCACTGTATAGTACTTCTATGTTGAAGCCTAACCCATAGTTTAAAGGTGCTAACTTAAGTTACGGGACCCTGTACTCTGTATCTCATTAAGAATATTACTTCACCTTATCACTATAATCCAACAACCTCAGGTCTTAATTCAAGGAGTACTAACCACATAGCACATTGGTTTGTGTTTCCATCAATCACAACATTCAAGCCTATCTTTACTATACCTAATTTATGGATCTCCCCACTAAAAACCAACAACTTTACTCACTCTCATAGATATTTTCATCACATATCCGCTTCCTAATTATTTCACATAACAAAATCTCACTCCCTCTTCCATCTTCATCTATAACCTTAGCTCAAGGTAGTCACACCAAAATTTAAAATAATACAAAGAATCCACTCTCTTATCTAAAACATTACTATGCTTTCATAACCAGTAACATACTAACATATGGAGGTCCATTAAGGGACTAGAGGACACACGTAAAAAATGGGAGTAACACTATCCAATTAGGAGTTATATTAGTGATCTACTCAGGATGGGCCCTGAGATGTAAGATACGATACAATATGCACGAAGTACTTCATACATCATATGTCTAGATTATTAATAGAGAGTCGTTCGGGTATAAACATAGTACAACATGAGTTCTTAGGACTAGGAACGGTGAGAAACATGAGCGCATATATCATGAGTCGTATAACATAAGGCTAGAATTCATGAAGTCAATAATTGAGACAAAGATTGATACTTGAAGCTATTTTTCTCATTTTCAGAGCTGAGATATTCATGAGTTCGCATGAACCTTATCACTTTGGCTAATCCCAACGTAAAATGAATTGGTAACATATAGAAAGCATGGTTTCTTAGAATCAAGAATGATGTGAGTCACAGATTTTTAGATCATAAACATCATAACATAGTGCTTGAATACTTGATAGATTGAATTATTGAGAGACATTATTACTTTTAGTTTGGAGGTCGGATCATGGACATAAGTGCATAGAGAACTCGAACCATAGGCATACACATATATTTAATACATAAGACATTAGTAGAATGACCTCTTAAATTGAAGTAGGAGTGGTTTGCTTGAATAGGAATAGATTTATCATAACTCTTCTCTGAAACTTTCCACCATGAGAAAATTCAGGAACTACCTTTACTCATCATCTCCCTCTTAGATCAAAATCTTACTCCTTGACTTAAGGGAATATCCTCTCATTAAATCTACAAGCACAACGCTCAACACAATGGGGGTATCACCATTCACATAAATGTAGAACTCCCCCGGTGAACTATACTCTGAAGGCATTGCTTTTCGGGAATGCTACTCTTAACTTTTGCTAGCCTCTATAGCTATCACCCTACAACTCCCACTCTCATGAACATACACACCCACACTCCTTGTCACATAACTCTCCATTCTCTACTACTTAGCGTACTGGCATTAAACCTCCAATTGCATACCCTTACAACTTAACAAAGTTTTTAAAACTAGACCAAGAGCTCGTGTCATCTATCTATATTTCCTCTGATTCAGCTCTAAAGAACACCATATAGTAGCTCTATAGGCCTTTTCATACTAAGAAATTCAAGAACATGACCTTGGTAAACATGGCATTTTTATACATAAAACCTTATCTAACCACATGCTACCTGGGGTTTAACTGATTCTTATAAACCTAACTCTCTTATCCACTAATTTTCCATAAGTTGCCAACCTAGGCTATTGCACACATCAAATAAACCCTAGTACTTACTCCCATAAATCATGAATCCTTAATCTTAAGCTACTATTATTACCACCACAATCCACATCTAAAGTTCAAGCCTATTGTCTAGCACCAATCATGTACCACCGATTAGGCATTCCACATATTATACTACTCCATCAAATGAGGAAATCAACCCGAATTCCTCATTTCACCTAACTATGGCTCACAAGTTCATTCTCTCCACAACATTACTACCACACCTTAGAATCTACTACACACCTTCTCATGTGTAGTACTAGTTTACAATTACTAGAGAAAAACAATCAAGGGGGTGAAGTCACATATAAGAATAACCGATCTTAATCATATAATATAACCTATTACGATCTTATTAGCATAATCTACTTTCTCACATTATATACTTACCTATACATACATCCAAACTACCTCCAAGACCCTATAAACACATGTGAGTCTCTACTTATAACTTATTAGCTAATCTACCCCTTTCCATTCACAACCTATAAATGATTTCTACAACCAACATAATTATCCATTCTGAACTCCTTACCTATTTACATAAATAGTAATCATAGATAATCACTCCCTCCATGGGCTACCACACGATATACTAACCTTGCTATAATATTATCCAATCACCATGAAAGGGAACACCACCCCCTGCTTAAAGGTCACACAACTACATCTACCTTATTCACTCAAGAGTTACCCCCACTTCTAACTTCTAAACTTATGGCTTCAGAGAACTAACTTTGGAACCATCTTGTTGCTCATAGTTTATGACACCTTATCACATACTACTGCTCAGGTGGAAATACTATTCTAACATTCTGACACATATCATTACCCTTAAGCATGATATCTGCAACAAGGATTTTAAAAGGAACTGAATACACTTCATACCTCTAGCTCAAATGCATGATTGATATAGATAGGGGTCTAAGATTAAATCAACACACTTTGAAACACTAATGGACTCCTCTCAAGTCCTTGTGCAATTCCATAAACTTTTATGACTCAATTAGAAAGGACCACATCTTTTAGAATCTAATCTTTTGCATTTAAATCGCCTCGACAATAAGACATAGATAATAAAATCAGAGTAAAGAAGGAAGTTGTATAACTTCAATATGGACATCACAATGGCATGATCTAGTATATGAAAGAATAGGAAACATCTCCTATATGCCTCATAGCTTCCTTCTTAAAAATATGGCACGCTACGCACCTATAAAAAAGACTCTACTCGACACGACTTCGTATACACCCTGGGACCCTGAACCATGCTCTAATACGAAGCTTGTCATAACCTGAATCGAGGCCCTAGCTGCTATGGGTATCCCAAACTACAAAGGCCCGAGAGAATCGTTAGTGTACTATCATAAGCATAAGTCATTTGAAATAAAATGCAGAAGATAAACAGATAGGCAAAAATCACACTTTAGTTTGTTCATTAGAAAAGAGGCAGCATATTCCTTGTGGAAAGTCATATCTGCATGTCAATGCTTCTTTCACGCCACCAAAACGATTGAAGATGAAATGTCCCTAAAACCATCGAAGAAAGATGAGGTTGATAGCTTGGAAAACATTATACTGATTAAAGAGTGAGTCATGCAGATGATGCATGAGGAGAGGTAGGGAGTTTGAGGCATTTGGGTAGGCTGAAGAATGAGAAACTGGACGGAGAGTATTCTAAAGAACTCTCCCACTGTGCTTGCTGAAAACTGATGTATATATGGTTAAGTTCTACGTATCTCTTATAATCTATTGTCTATATAATTAAACGAGTTTTGGTTGTCAATGACTGATTATTTCCTAAATTATAATTCAAAATTTATCTATCTTCTAGAAATTTGTCATAACATATACCTCTATTTTTTATTGCCTGTAATAAAATACTTTAACAAAGATATCTCTCTCTATTGTTTACACTTACACAGGTTAGCAAAATGACAAAAATGGTTTGTTATTGGTTGGTAAGTCTTATTCTTAGCAGTCAAATTTCTATGTTGAAGGTTAGGTCTAACTGGTGTTAAATATGTGACAAGACAGAAAAGGCCAAACAGCAAAATTGATATCAAACTCGTCAACTGGATAAAACTTGTCCAATTTACCATGAAGCTCAATACCGGCGGATGTTGTAAAGGTAATCCATGTGAAGCACAAGAGGAGGCATTCCATTCGTACTTTGGGTACTGCAGTAACAACAACTAGGAATGTTTGGCACTGTTAAAAGGTCTTAAATGGTGCAACGATAATGATTTTAAGGACCTGATCAGTTAATATAATTCCCTCCTCCTAGTGAATATGATTAAAAACCATCTCAAAGGGTACATCCAGGATGTGAGGCAACTTTTAACTCAAGAAATATCTAGTGTCAAACATTCTTCAGAGAAGCTAATGTTGGGCTTCATAAAAGAGAAGATAAAGTCTTTAATCAAGACTTTCTATTTCCAGAGATCGCTAAAACCTTCATGCAGAATGATCAACAAATAATGTGGGTGATGCATCGAGCTCTGACTTGAGTATCCCTATGTTTGTCTAGGATAGGTCGTTTATTTTGCGGATTAAATCACCCCTTTGTAAAAGCTTGTTGATGTTTGTTCCTTCTCTTTCCCTTTCTCTCTGTTATTTGTGCAATCTAGTCCATGTGGCTCGCTCTGGTGCCTCCATAGCCTGGTGCGTCAGCACCATTATCTCAGAAAGGGGGAGAGAGTTCGTGACTTGTAACAGTAGCTTTTATATAGAGAGAATTTTAAGAGAGGAAGTTCTCTTTCTTAATCTGGAGTTGAGAGACAATAATAGAGATATGACCAAATAGTACTTGATAAGTTGAATGAAGAATTAACTAGCAATCATATTGTGTAAGCTATTCAGGAGAGTGAATGGGTGGTGAAAGCCTGCTATCGAAAGATTTTCTGTTCTGAAAACATGAAACTTTCGATCAAAATGACAAAATTTCATTCGAGTCCATTTCAAGCTAAAAAAACATATATTCTTCAATGTGAACAAAAAAATATATAAGACTAATTAATCAAGTTTTATGATTGGCGTCGGTGAAAATCTCCCTCGCAATAAGCTTGGGATCATTCCCGATCTCCGTTACCACAGAGGAGATGAATAACTGTGACATTATTAAATATATTTTACATGTAAATAAAAAATTTCTTGTACAAAAAATATAAACTATAAAATAAATTTACAAAGTATTACAAACATCAATTGACTCACCTTCATATGACCAAGAAAGGCTATGGTAGAGTAGTATGTACTTAACGAAGAGTCTTGCTTTCATCCGAAGATGAAGGAGACATCATTAGCTCACTTGACTTGGTTTAGTCTTTCAATCCTAACATTATTGAACAAACTTAGCTCACTTGACTTGGTTTAGTCTTTCAATCCTAACATCATTGAACAAACTTATCTCCGTGGATTCAAAATTTTCTATATTAGGCATCTATTAACATGATAGACAACACAAAGATCATGAATTAATAGTGAATATTGTATACATTAATGTAATTATATATTGTTGTATATTTGTAATTAGAGAGATATGATGTAGTATCAAAGAGATAGAATAGTAGATTAGGAGGGATACAATAGCGGATTCAAAGGAGTAGAATACCTAATCTTTAGGGATAGGAAAGGTGGATTTTTTGGGATGTAATCTTTGAATACTTTCTATTTAATGGCAAGAATCTCAATATTGAGAGACATTCAACACAAATTTGACATGGTATTAGAGCCTTCTCTTGGTTGCCTAATTTCATAGAGTCCATATTGGTTCATTCCAATTTATGAAATTTTGATCTTGTTCATTTTGGTTGTTTTTTTTAGTCATATTGTTTCTAATTTTTATTGCTATTCAAGAACATGGCTTCACATCAATTTGAATCCTTCAATGTTCGCTTCACTGGAAAAAATTATTCTTTCCAAAATTTTAATTTCAATTGATTGTCATCAGAAAAGAACTATGGGAACATGTAGATGGAAGCAAACCTTCTTCTATTGATCCTACAAAGTTACGTGAATGAAATATTAAGGATGCTCAGGTGATAACATGGCTTTTGGGGTCAATTGACCCTCTTATTATTCATAATCCCAGGCCTTACAAGACTGTTAAGGCTATGTGAGATTATTTACAAAAGGTTTACTACCAAGACAATAGCTCAAGATGCTTTTAGAGTATGAAATTGCTAATTATTCTCACGGAGATCAATCCATTTAGGATTATTTTTCTGGATTTCAAAATTTATAGGATGAATTTATAGATCTTATTTATCACAAAATACCTGTCGAATCTCTTTTTGTAATTCAAGCAGTTCATGTGTAAAACCCCGTAAGATCCTAGCTCATTTCAGCTTACTATTGCATGTTAAAGGGGTCAAAGACTTAGAAAATTTCACTAAGTGTTAAGGCTTAGTCTTCTCTAAAACCCCTTAAACTTAGATGATTTTATTTTCGATCTTCCCGACCTTGAAACGTTAATTTCTAAGTTTGTTCATGATCGGGGTTGTCGATAGTACATATCGGGTGAGTTTTAGATTTTTTGGGCGAGGTTTGAAACCTGTTTGGATGGTCAAAACAAAGAGGCTCCGCGATAGGGCTGTGGAGCATTGCATTTTTCGTTGGTGAGGAGCACTACGGCACGTCGCATATCGCGTCGACAAAGCAACATGGCACGCTGCATTTTTTGTCGGTTGATCCGGTTCAGTTTTATGAGTTTCTGGTCCAGAAGGGTATTTGATTCATTCCCCTCACTCTAATCCAGCCATAACACGTGAATTAGGGTCCCAAAAGCATTATTTGTCATCTTTTATACAAAATTCTCTCTGATACGAGTACGACCACGAAAGTGGACATATGTGAGATGTATTGAACTCAAGGCTTGGAGTGTGCAAGTAAAGTTCAAAGGAGGACCTAAAAGCTCTCAAAACCGTCCAAACGCTACACTCCAAGGGTGCCTATTGAAGTATTTGACTAAAGGGTCATTTTGGATATTTCACACTTTATTTTGTAAGCTACTATAAATAGAACAATGTAGGGTTTTATTTATTTAGTTTTTGTTGAATAGGAAAGTGTAACACATAGAAATATCTCTCTTGAGAGAATGGACCTCCTTGGCCAAAATTGTAACTAGGGAAATCAACTTGAGTGTGAAATTACTCGTGTTGGATTCAAGATTGGAAACGTTGGATGCTTGAGAGATCGAGGTCCCTCTTGTTCCAACGTAAGAGATAGGTGAATTATTGTGTGTAGTGTTAAGGGTCCAAGACTGGAATAGGCTCTTGGGTTCTTAAGATTATGACTTCATGTAGTCTATCTATCTATCATTTATTTTCATTGTAATCTTGTACTTTGTGTTCTTGTTGTAACCGTTTAGAGTTTGTCTTGTGATGGTGAACCCGTGACTTCTTGTTGTTATCATATTATTCTTGTTTCTTCATCTTATTGTTGTAACTTAGTTTGGTTGTCTGTTTTTGGTGTGAAATCACACCTTTGTTATCTCGTTTATTGGTGTATTTGTTAAATCCGAGTGTGGTCTCCAATCGGCCCAAGAATCCCTTTGATTAGTGAACTGTTTTGGGGTGTGTTTCATGCCTCTCTTGTCTCTAGTGTATCATTTCGTATGGCTTGATCTTGTTCCTACAAGATCATTCTTGGGCTTTCTTGTTTAAAAAAATAAAAAAAAGATGTTAGAAAACTGAAAAATCAAAAAGAAGCAAATCTGTCTGTGTTTGTGTTCTTGGCTGAAATTGTGTTATTGTTGTGTCTTGGCTGAAATTTTTTACTTTTATTGAGTGTTTCTAGTGTTAGTTTTGTTCTTCACTAACAGTTTGAGTCTAAATCTAAGTTTGAGCTTACATTATTGGTGCCGTTGTTGTGAACATAAGACTTGGCCAAATTGTTGTTGAAACATTATTGTGGTGGACTGTTTTGGACTTGTGGTCATCATCTTGTTTTTGTTCTAAACTTGGTAATGTGATATTGTCGTTCATTGGTGGCCTAAGAACCATTTTGTTGAAGTTATAGTTGTCTTGGCCAAGTATTGAAGATATTGTATTGTGAAAATTGGAAGTTGGTCGTGTGAAAATTGTTGGTGTTCTTGGAGATTGTTGTTGGTTGTTCTTGGTGATTGTTGATGTATTTCTTGAAGTTCTTCACAACCATCATAGCTTGTTCAAATAAAGTGAACCTTAGATCTATAAAGGTGAAGGGAAAAGGGTGAGGCTTTTTTAGTCTTGAAAGACTTACCATCACTAATGAACTAGTCAATCACATCTCAACCACTTTCCAACAACTTTCCATGATTCAAGGACCCATGTTTTAAGGAGAAGTACAAGTAAATTCAAAGTCTTGAAACTTGCAATTGAAAAGGGATCTCTGTACTTAAACAAATTCCACCAAAGTCTAAATTGAAAAATTGACCAAGACTTGAAATTGGACAGAAAAATTGTGTGGGACCCTGACCAATTACTTGGCTGTCACATCATCATGTTTTTTACTATTTACACAACATAATTAAGCTCAAATTTTTGAATTCTTAGTTTCATTTTATTGTTTCTTAGTTTCGTTTGTTGGTTCGAACACTAATTAAAATGCTAGTAACTCCTACTAGATTGTAAATTAGTTTTGTGTCCGTTTGTTCGTGTTAACATTCTTTGTGTACTTTTCTCTTTTTTGAATTCATTGTTAGTTCTTGACTCAAGTCCTACAAGATTTCGTTTGAGTTTCAAACAAAAACCTATTCCGGACAAAAGTAGACTCGACCCTCAATCACTCACGAAGTACAAACTGGGTTTCAGCACTTGTGAAACCAAGTGCGAGGTAAAACCGAGAGTGAGAGTGTGGTGAGACATTTTTTTTAGCTAACTAGTTTGTTTTCTTTTGTTTGTTGTATCTTCTCTTTTAGGTACCATGGCTTCCAACAATTTTAATGCCACATTTGATCGCATCAATAACAATATTAAAGACATGAAATGACACGTTGAAAGGCTACGCCAATTGGTATCCACACTCATCCCAACAAATCTAAAATCTAAGGTCCAAACACCTTACGATGAGAACTTCCCAAAGAAAAAAGTGGGCTGTCATGACTTATACCAAGGCGACGATCATAGCTCATGTGAGCTACGAGGTAAAAATGCTATCCCCTACACTCTTATAAGCTTAGAATGTTGTGATGTGGCTAGTAGTGGACAATTGGATATAGTTGCGGATTTACCTAGAGTACAGGTGTTTGAGTCTTCCTATTGTGATACTCTTGGTGATGTTAGGTCACGTGAGGACCAAGCTCTTATTGTAAGTACGCAAGCACTAGTTGATCCTTTAGAAGACAAAATTGATTCTTCTTGTAAGAATGATTTATGTCCATCTAGTGCTAGCCCTTAAAACTTGAACAAGGTTCCATTACCAATTAACAAGAGTACTCACGCACTAGTGGACCCTTGTGAACGCCAAGGTGAGTCTACGTTGGTATACGAGTTGCCAACAACTAGTGAGGACGTGCAAAATGATCAATCGGGTGAAGATGACCTTAATTTATTTGAAAGTATAGGAAACCCGAGTTATGATTGTACTTGTGAAGATGTTTTTGGTCGTAACCTCTTGGCCTCCCGTGATGGTGTAAATCTAAGCGCGGGCTACCCTTTTGAAATGGAATATGATCAAAACCCATACCCATGGCTATTTCTCCCATTTGACCCCGGTGACATCTTAGAGTATGGTGGGAGTAGTCTCGACCCTTGTTCTTTATTTCTTGAGTGTGATCCCTTTGTTTTCCATGATGGTTTATGTCTATGTAGGGACTACTCTCTTGAAAGAAAAAGTGTTGCATGCTTAGAAATTCCATCTACTCCTTCTTTATGTGTTTCCTATGTTGAGCATACTAGTGGTGATGGACTTGAAATTAGTGAATACATAGTTGAGGTTGTCTTTTGTGACACTTTTCTCTACCCTCTTTTTGCTTATGATATTTCCACTAGTGATCTATAGGGTATGCCTAATTTTGAGGACAACATCTTAGGGGAAAGTATGAGTGGTCGAGACCTAAGTCCTTGGCTACTCCACCCATTTGATCCCGGTACCATATTAGGGTGGTAAAGGATTACTCTTGGACTATTTCATTTTTGTCTTGATGCTAGTCCGGGCCACTTCCTTCGTAATATTCATACTCATCTTTTCATGATTAAAACAAAGGAGTCGTGGCTATACTTCAAGTTTGTTCCACCTCGGCATGACATGTTGATATGTGTATTTTGCTAACCCTAACCCTCATGTCATGAGGATGTGTGTGTTTTTGTTTTCTCTTGATTTTGCAAGGCGTGGATTCGAGGTCGAATACTTTTTTCAAGAAGGGAAGGATGATATGATTATGACCACGAAGGTGGACATATGTGAGATGTGTTGAACCCGAGGCTTGGAGTGTGCAAGTAAAGTGCAATGGAGGACCTAAAAGCTCTCAAAACCATCCAAATGCTACACTCCAAGGGCGTCTATTAAAGCATTTTACTAAAGGGTTATTTTGGACATTTCACACTTTATTTTGTGACCTATTATAAATAGAACAATGTAGGGTTTTATTCATTTAGTTTTTGTTGAATATGAAAGTGTAACACTTAGAAACATCTCTCTTGAGAGAATGGACCTCCTTGGCCGAAATTGTAACTAGGGAAATCAACTTGAGTGTGGAATCACTCGTGTTGAATTCAAGCTTGAAAACATTAGATGCTTGGGAGATCGAGGTCCCTCTTGTTCCGACATAAGAGATAGGTGGATTGTTGTGCATAGTGTTAAGGGTCCAAGAGTGTAATAGGCTCTTGGGCTCTTAAGATTATGACTTTATGTAGTCTATCTATCTATCATTTGTTTTCTTTGTAATCTTATAGTTTGTGTTCTTGTTGTAATCGTTTGTAGTTTGTCTTGTGATAGTGAACCCGTGACTTCTTGTTGTTAACATATTGTTCTTGTTTCTTCATCTTATTGTTGTAACTTAGTTTGGTTGGCTGTTTTTGGTGTGAAATCGCACCTTTGTTATCTCGTTTATTAGTGTATTTGTTGAATCCAAGTGTTGTCTCCAAACGGTCCAAGAAACCCATTGATTAGTGGACTGTTTTGGGGTGTGTTTCATGCCTCCCTTGTCTTTAGTGTATTACTCTCTCAAGAACAAACCCTAGCCTCTTCAAACTAAACAAGGGATTCAAGCTTAATTTTCAAGAAAAGCATCAAGAATCTTAACAAATTCTTCAATTAAGGTTTGTGTGATGTTCATTCATGGGCCCTTTTCACCCATGGAGTCCAAGAATCAGTTTTCAAGTTTAAAGCCATGATTTTTACATGTTATTATGAGTTATCTTCATGAAGCTATTATGAATTTTGATTACAAATTATGTTTACCAGGTGTTTTCGTTGGAAATTGTCCTTGACACTTTCGAATGACTATGTTCGCATGTTAAATCCTAAATCCATGATTTTAGTATTTCAGTTATGTTAGTATCACATGTTTTAACTATTCTCATGCTTAAGCCTATGAATTTCAAATGTTTGATAAAATGCTTAAATGTTTGGGTTTTGAACAATGACTACTTATGATGTTTTCCAAGATCAGTATGTTCCTATTGTTATTGTTATCGAGTCCTTAGGGTTATGAGTACTCGAAATTTAGTTGATTACCTAGTTTTCATTATCTATAGAATGATTTCAGTTATACCATGAGCAATATCATTCAGTCAGTTACTAGGGTCAGTTGCGAGTTCAATTAAGCTTAGTTCAGTCCAGTAATCAGTGTCTTTCGGTTGGGAGTAAAAACTTAGCACCGAGTGAACGTAAGGATGGTGTTTCCCCTGTCAGTAGGCATGAGGCACTTGTCTCCCCCGTCAGTAGGAATGAGACGTTAGTAGCAGTCCCTAGGTTCCAGACCTACGAATCCATCGTAGACTTTGAGGGGTCCCCCATCAGTTAGGCATGACACCCTCATCCTTTGGGATATCAAATTAGTATATCCACATAGCCAAGGTTAGTACCCGTGGCATGGTACTGACACCCTTCCAACTGGGGTTACAAGTTGGACCCTCATAATACATCAGGACATGTCGGTTATAGTTAGCTCCCACAGTCTCAGTTCAGTGTTTAGTACAGAGTTCAGTTTCAGGTTTGCTTGACCATAGCATACAGTTATCTGTTATATAGTACTTTAGTTTATAGACTATATCAGAATCATGTTTTATGCTTGGTCATGCATTCTAAGATTTTATAGATTTTATGCATTCATACTCAGTTATCTCATGTTATTCAGTCAGTTACTATCTCATGCATTTTAGCCTAACCTCATCTCTTATATCAGTATATTCAAAGTAATGATCGTATACATGTTCTTGCGCTATGATGTCTTATATCATAGGTTCGAACGCTCGGGTTCCCGACCGTACTTAGATATTCCAGTGCATCAATAGTTGTGGCAGTGGAGAGTCCTCGTATATCAAGGACCGTTTATGTTTATTTCAGTCTTTCAGTTCAGTAGTCAGTCGGAGATAGTTGGGGGGTTGTTCCATCAACTCCTCAGTCAGTTAGAGGCTTTTCAGACTATTTTAGACAGTTAGCCAGTTTATCAGTTGTTATTATCAGTCTTCTCAGTTCTGTTTTTAGACTCTTTTAGAACTATGATTTTAATTGAATGTTTCAGTATTAAAAACCTTATGGCATTTTAGTTAAATTCCACATCTGTTTTATTTAGTGCTCACAGCAGGTACCAACTCATGGGTTATCTTGTGGTCTCTCGGGACTGTATGCCCCGTGTGGCATCCAGGGTGTATTTTTTGGGGCATTACATCATGAGCTATCATGACCCGAGTCGAGGCCCTAGCCACGATAGGCATCCCAAACTGTGAAGCCTCGAAAGTCCCCTTGGCATATTATCGTAAGCATTATTCATACCAAAAGAAATACATAAGATAAACTAAAACATGAAAAAGATTCATAATCAAATTTAGTACATCAAGACATGAATCCATGAAAACCAAAATCTTATCTAACCAGTCTACGAAGCCTCTATTAAAAGTCTGTCTAAGCTGGGAAGAGACCCCGATCGGACCATAAAACTGAAAGAAAATAATATATGGATAAAATGTCTTCCGAAGTAAGGTAGTCTAACCAACTCTGAATATCTGAAAGTAATCTACTGCTGAACTGGACCACGGGATTGTGCCTCAGAACCTACATTATAAGACAATGCGTCCGCCACGACGACGGTCAATACTTGGAATGTATTGGTATGCAGAAGTGACCAAAAACAACTTATAATTCATATAAAATAATCAAAAGCATTGTGAAAATGATTTAGCATATATATATATATATACATATACATGGGCATAATTAGAAAACTTTAATTACTTCTGATAACGACAAGAACAACACACTATTGGTTTTACTTTTGAGATAGATGGTACTCCCTACAACTCTGATTACCCACGGGCTATATAGGTTCGCTATTAACTCGTCGGCCAAGCCCTCAATCCAAGTTTTTTGCAATGGCTGGAGTCTCTGATTTTTGATAAGCCAAAAGCACATAGCAAGCGTGTAATCCATATTTTATAACATAATATGGTTTCGGTCAATGAATTATCTGATCTCACGCCTTCTTTGGAAAATCATCTAACCCTCTTAAAGCCTAATTTTTGCCCTTTTAACACATGCATCGTTCTTAAGACACAGTCTGAAGCTTGAAAAAGTCTGTAGTCTGGTCTGATCTGAATCTATCATGGCATTTTTCTGATTTGGTATCGTCATACCAAGACTTGCAAGTCATATAAACCAGATTTTATCATGTCATAACAAGTCAATAGCCGTTTTATTCAAAACATGTTATTTGACCACCGAAATAATTCAATTATCACATGGGAGTTCTTACTTCAAAAGCACATGAAAACTTATGCAAAAAACACTTTCCTTTCAAGAATTTAGCATAGGGTGGCCATCTCTTTCTTCAATCACATGAAATCTTCCATTTACCATGTATGAGCATTTAGGAAGTAATGAATATACCCTTCCTTGAAACACAAAACCATGTCAACTCACCATTTATAATAAAACATATGACTCGGGCTTTTAATCATGCATTTGAACAACCCAGAGCATATTAAGACAAGTAAATTTCATCAGGAGAGAGGGAATATGATAATCATGCTCTTAAGTTGATTCTAAAAAATTGTACATATGCATATACATCAATATACTTTAAAGTCTATGAAGAAAACATAATTTTAGCCCATGATTGTTAGGATAGTTCTACATACCTCGAAAATGGAGAGAATATAAAGTAATTTGACCTTTTTTCATGATCCGATTTATCAAGTCGTAATGTAGCCTTCCTTAACCCACTAGTATGCAACCCAAGCCATAGCCCGAAATAATAGGTAACGGGATAACAAAAAAAAATTAGAAAAGACCACGTATAATGATAGCAACAATAATAATAAGTGAAAACCAAGAAGGGAACATATATAATATATCAAAACGAGAGGAGGAAAATGAACCAAATATACAAACGAATCCCTTCCAAGATCTGGTAAGGTCAGTACTAGGGCAACTACTAAATTATACCTAGAGTACTAGACATAATTCAAAATATACCCAATATATACAAGCAGTATAGAGTACAAAAGACTAAACTGGAGTAGATAGAGGAGGATCACCCGTGGACGACAGTAAGCTCACCCTGCCCCGAATCAATACTAAAATATAGGAATCACGTCAATACTGGATGCTACTACTCAAATCTACATTAGAAAAAACGATGCAAAAGTGTAGTATGAGTACCAAAGCAACGGTACGCAGTAGGTATCATCGTCTGACTGAGCTCAACACAGAAAAAGTATGACTACAATGCGAGGGTGTAATCTAAGTCAACAGTAAACAAGGATAGAAAGGTAAACAACTACCAAGCTATGCAAATGCGACAAAGGAATAAATATAAGCGATACAGAAAATAAATAACACGGTAATAATAGACAAATCAAACATAACCTAACTGGGCCCCATAAGTTTGCTAGGCACACCGAAGAAGACAATTAATCCAACCGTACCCCCATAAGCCGGTGGGATACACAAGAAGTAATTAGAGAAAATAAACGTAAATAATCCCTAACGGTACTGATCCCAAGAAATCATAGTAGTCATCCAGATGTGCACTGGGATTGAACTGGTACCAATGGATAGTAATGAGTGGACAGACGCCAGATTCAAATCGAAAATAGTTAATAATAACAAGAGGCCACATATATGATATACAACAAAACTCATAATCAGATGTCGGACTCAAACCGAAACTCAGCGGAACCATAACTCCCAGAACAACCATAATCAGTACCAGAACTCCCAAACCATCACAATCAGATGTCAGACTCAAGCCGGAACTCATAGTAGACATACCCAGCTCTAATATTAAAATTCAAACCATACCATAACCAGTACCAAAGTGGAACCAAAATTTACAGTCAAGGACAAAAATAAAGTATATGGTGAACCTAAACCGAAACTAAAATATATTTAATTAACCATTCACACATCTTAATTAAAAAGAAGAAAAATTCAAGATTTCACAACTTAATTCCATGTGCTAAAGGGACAGATGCTAGATCATACTGAAACACAAAATAACAAAATTTACTAAAACGTGGTCCTAATTCAGATAATAAGGCATGTTATATATATATATCAAACGGTATGCAACTACAAGTACTTATCAAAAACCAGCATAATAGTACAAAATTTTAATAAATAAGCTCAATCTAAAGTTAGGGTAAGCCTAGCTTACCTCGACGCCAAAGCTAAAAACCTCTCCGAGAAGCCTCCAAATAGTGCTCTATTAGAACTCGAGTTTGAAGTATTTGATGTAGATAATTGATTTTCTTTCGACCTAATACATCATAAAAAAAGTACTTTCCCACATCATTCTCTTCAACGTCTACCAAAATAGGAATAATGTTCGTCCAGGGTAAGGTATAATTGAGGTTAATATTTGTCTGAATACCTGCACACTACGTTAGCTATTTGGAATAGATTCTAAAAGTTTCTTAAGTTCATATCCTAAGTGTTAAGCAGATTAGTTTTATATATATATATATATATATATATATATATATATATATATATATATATATGTGTGTATATATATGGATGTAATTAATATAACTTAACTTAGGTGTCACATAATGCACTTTGTGCAATTGTTAAGTGTCAATACTAGCTGCCAACATTCCCTACTTCCACGTGAGGTGGGGGCGGAGGTAGTTTGAATTTTTAAAAATATTTTTATTCCATTGTATATATATTCGGATAATGCAAAAGTTTGTGATAAAATAAATACAATATTTTAAATATACCATAATTAGTAGAAAATTATTTCTAATAAAACTTCTATTATATAAAAGTAATATTTATATTTCTAGATTTACTATCTCCGCTTAAAAATATTACTCTCTCCGTTTAAAAAAGAATGACCTACTTTCCCTTTTAGTCCGTTTAAAAAAGAATGACCCTTTCCTTTTTTGGCTATACTTTAATTTCAACTTTTCACATGGCATGTTTAGGACCACAAGATTAAAGGGTATTTTGGTACATTTGACACAACTTTAATTTAAGGCCACAAAATTCAAAAGTCTTCTTTCTTTTCTTAAATTTTGTGTCAAGTCAAAGTAGGTCATTTTTTTTTAAACGGATTGAGTAATAGATTACAAAAGCTATTATAAGATACCACTACTTAAAGGATTTTATACCTATCAAAAATATTTTAGATGGGTAATAAATTATATTCCTACTAAATGCCAATTTAAGTTAAGTATTCCACAATATATTTAGTATTACTAAAATTGTCAAACGAATCGTCTGAAATCGGACTATTAGTCTTAGTAAGTCATAAATAACTTGGGGCAGTTATAAAAAAGCTCTAGACAACGAAAATATATGAAAACAAGATAAATGACCGTGAGGGTCATTACACCTTTAGAGCTTAAAATCATCAAACCCTAGGTAGTTTTCTCCTCTCTTGCATTTAGAATGATAATTAGGGGATTATGCAGATGAAAAGTCATTTTAAGACCCTAACCGCGTACATAAAGGATTGGGAATGACTTAGAGGTATGAAAAGACCCTCATACCCCTAAAATATATTAAAAATGAACAAATTTTGACGCACGGAGAGAGGGTTCGCGACGCGACTCCCATCGCAGACCAGAAAGTTCGCAGCGCGACCCATGGCGTGATGTGGACCCCAACGTGGACCTGAGGTAATAGCCCATCGCGGGGGTATTCTCGGCGTGGACCTACTATGGAGCCCCTATTTCGCAATGAAAAGCCTTTTTATCAGCCTAAAAACACCCCTAACCCATTCAAACCCAACCTCAGGTATTTTATCTTTGATATTGGGGGTCCTAAAGGCTCGTTTTATGCACTTTTTAGGCATCATAAAGGATGGGGTGTTACATGAGCAAAGTAAGCGAGACCATTTTTTTATGAAGTTACGTTTCGAATTTGAGAGTGTTTGCTCTAACTTGATGAATCGTGAACAATCTTCCTCCTTGTATGTTTGTTTTAGGAAATTACTTCGTGAAGAGAAGCATTATGTAACATAAAAAGCTTTCAAGTAAGTTAATGATGTTGATGTTATATTTACTGTGCAAAGTAAAGCAAAGGGTGGGGATATGGCTAGAATTCAATGCTATAGTTGCAAGGAATATGGTCATATTGCTAGAAATTGTGACAGGAAGTTTGGTAATTATTGCAAACAACAAGGACACATTATCAAAAAATGTCCCACACACCCTCAAAATCATAAGGTCAATGATTTTCAAGGTGGGATAAATGGTTTCACTACTGAAAACTCATATTCAGGATAAGTTCTTACTCCTGAAATAGTAAGACAAATGATCATATCAGCCTTTTCAGTTTTAGGGCTACAAGGTAATAATCTTATATCTAATTTTTGTCTTATTGATTCTAGCACTTTCAATCATATGACCAACTCAACTAGTATGCTAAAAAATATTCGTAAGTATCATGGTCCATCATAAATTCAAGTTGTCAATGGTAGTAATTTATCCATTACCAAGATTGGGGATATTACTAAAACTTTCAAAAATATTTTTGGGTCACAAAAGCTCGCCACTAGTCTTATTTCAGCTGGATAATTGGTATTTTACAATTGTGATGTAAAATTTTCTCGTAATGATTATCGTGTGTAGGATAAGGTATCGGGGATGATAATTGCGAAGGGTTCTAAAGTTGGACGACTGTTTCCTATATACATTTTCATTCCTCGTGTCCTATCTTTTGCTTGTACTTTTACACCTAGTTAGACTGAGGTATGACATAAGCGCTTAGGACATCCAAATTCTACATAGTTTTCTCATTCATCAAATTCTGGTTCATTGGGAGATAAAAATTATTTTTTCACTGCTTCCTTTGATTGTTCTACTTGTAAATTAGGTAAAAGTAAAACTCTTCCTTTTACTAATTTTGGTAGTCGTGCTACAAACTGTTTGATATCATTCATAGTGATGTTGGGGGTATTTCACCAAATGTTTCTCATGCTCATTTTAAGTATTTTATGAAATTTATAGATGATTATAGTTTATTTACATGTGTGAATTTTCTTCATTCCAAATCTAAGGTATTTCCATATTCAAGACATTTTTGGCCTATATTGAGACTCAATTTTCTACTTGCATCAAATTATAAAGATTTGATTCCGGTGGAGAATATATGTCTTATGAATTCCAAATTTTTTTGATTGAAAAAGGAATTATCACATAATGCTCTTGCCCATATACACCAGAACAAAATGGGGCTGCTGAACGTATAAATCATCATCTTTTAAATGTCACTCGTACTTTAGTAATTTAGTCCTCTATTCCATGTAAATATTGGGTGGAAGCTTTGCCTACTACTGTTTACTTAATTAATAGACTACCATCTAAAGTGTTAAATCTTAAATCTCCATATATCCGTCTTTATAACAAAAATTCTAGCTATGGTAATTTTTATATATTTGGTAGTATTAGTTTTATGCATCTGCCTCCTCAGTATAATAAACTTTCTATTCAGTCTACTAAATATGGTTTTATGGATTATAGTACTTCATAGAAAGATTTTATCTATTATGATCCATGTTCTAATAAATTTCGTATTTCTAGAAATGTTATTTTCCTTAAGAATTAGTTGAGTCATCTCCTCTTTCTCCCCTTCTTCCTACTTTGAGGATTTGTCATCTTCTTCTAAGAGGTTCACACCTGGATTTGTGTATGAATGATGACGGCCAACTTTACCCCCTCTCAATATTGATCCACCATCTGAAACTACTCCACAAATAAAATTCGAGAATTCTTCAAGGCCTGCTCCTCTTGAGCCTACTCAATGATCTATCAGAGTATCTTGTACTCCTAACTGGTATGAAATTTCATCTACTTTATTCACTATTTCTATTCCAACTTGTTACTCACAAGCTTCCAAGCAAGAATTTGGTAGAAAGCAATAGAGGAAGAACTTTTGACTCTTAAAAAAATGACACATGGGATGTTATTTCATGTCCTTCAAATATCCATCCAATTGGATGTAAATGGGTTTATTCAATTAAACTTCATTTTGATGGAACTCTTGATCGGTTCAAAGCTCTATTGGTTGTTATTGGTAATGAGGAGATTTTTGCACCAATAGCAAAAATTATTATGGTGAGAACTATTATTGCCATTGTTGCTTCACAAATCTGGACTCTTCATCAATTGGATGTCAAAAATATTTTTCTTCATGGTGATCTCAAAAAGGATATTTAAATGAAACCTCCACCAGGATTGTTCTCATCGCCTATATTAGATGTATGCAAGTTGAAGAGGTTTTTTTTATGGATTAAGACAAGCCCCCAGTGCTTGGTTTGATAAATTTTGATCTACTTTGCTATAATTCTCTTTTGAGCAAATCAAATATGACTCATCTTTGTTTCTTTTAAAATATTATAATAATTAATTAAATAATTTAATTATTAATTATTATTTATTTTTTAAATAAAATTAAAAAAATAATACAAAATCGACCACTTGTGGTCGGTTTTTTAAATATTTTTTTTGTTTTTAAAATGCCACAACAAATGGTCGATTTTATATTTTAAACTAGTGATGAGAAGAAGTCCGTGCAAAGTACGGACCCAACATCTATTCTAAATTAATATTATAATAATAATCAGATCAATTAATGTGACATTTTTTGAATTTTTAAAATTTAATAAATTTATTTTGTTAAGTAATTTTTGCACATATTCTTAAAATATATTAAATTATCAATTATTATGATTTATTATTCAAATATATAATTTTATTTCAAAAATTTAATTCACGATCAAAATTAAACTCTACAAATGTATAAATTAATAATGAGCCTGAAAAATCTAATTCGATGGGCCTATATTACTGTTTTTCAGATAACACAGGATCAGTACATGTTATTTTTTTATCTCAAACAATGTGATCCAAATAGAATTTAGATAATCAATCATACTTTTAATACGTTTTTAGATATTTTAAGTTGTTAACTATTGTAGTTTATAATATTTTTTTTGTTTTGAAATAATATATGTTACTCTCCTTGTCCAAACTTTTGTGGCGTTGATAATCAATTATTTTTAAAAAATAATTTAAGTTTTTAATTATTGTGATTTATAATACTATTCTTCTATTCCAATTTCAATGTCATTGATATAATTTTGAGAGTCAATCAAATATGTCATACCTTTTTAAAATTTTCAAGTTGTTAATTATTTGATTTATAATATTTTTTACGTACTTTTTGAAATATATAACACATTATTTTAACTTTTAGATATTTTAAGTTGTTAACTATTGTAATTTATAATACTTTTTATGTAATTTTCAAATAATACATGTTACTCACCTTGTCCAAAATTTTGTGGCATTGATAATTAAGTGCATATTTTAAATAATCTAAGTTTTTAGTTATTGTAGTTTATAAAACTTTTCCTTATATTCCAATTTAAGTGGCACAATACTTAGACTATAATAATTAATTAGAGGTGATATAGTAAAATTACAAATGAAGTAAAGAAACAAACATATGTCTTAAATTATTCAGAATAACTTATAAGAAGTGGTATAACAAAATGACTACAAAAAGTACATGTGATTCTTTTTTTTTTTTAAATGGGCCTCGTATAAGACGTGAAGTTAATTTAAAACATCAGAAGTTAACTCATTACTTTATATCTATTTTAATTTATTATTAAATATATATTTTTTATAATATTTAGATGACTTATAATAATTAATTAGGATGATATTTAGTAAAATTATGATTGAAACAGTTGAAGCAGACATGTCATATATGTGTCTGTATGTATAGGTATATATATATATAGTATATACATATAATATAGTGAACGTATATTAATGACATAAAATAAACCAACCGATAATTCAACTGAGTATTTGTGAATTACGTTACGTTGTATATTATTATTGGGTAGCAAAATTGGGTATGTAATGTATATAGTATGTATTTGAATGGTGATAGCCAATTGAATATATTTATATATATATATATATATATATATATATATATATATATATATATATATATATATATATATCGTGTAATGATGAAATAGATATACTATTTTGTGTCAATACAATATAGAGACACGTATATTATTGAAGTTGTAATAATATAAGACAAGTATTATGAGGTATATATACATATATCTTGTATAGTGACATATGCAGTAATCGAAAGCTTGATAATTGAACCTATAACTCAAAATATTTTGAATAATGCACTAATATCATACTATTGAGGAAATAAATATACTATTTTGTGTGAATGTAGATACACGTATATTGTTGAAGTTGTAATATCGTAAGACAAGTAATCGATAATTTATTTGATTAACACATTGTATTACGAGGTATATATATATCTAATTAAAATCGATAATTTATTTGATTAACACGTTGTATTATGAGGTTTAATATCGTAATTAAAATTTAATTAACCAAAAATTTATCGTAATTTGCAAAGTTCATTGATATTATCATACGATTGAGGAAATATACTACTCGTATTAATGTGATGATAAAATGACTAAATATCTGATTTATATATAAATATATATATTTATATATGCATTGTATTAAATTAATTGAATATCGTTATGAATATTATAAAACTTATTAAAAAATTAATTTTTATATACGTAATCTATTTTAATATCGATATTTTTATTACATTTCCTAAAATAACAACCCTAATTCAATTCAATTTTCCCAATTCATTTACTTTCTAGCCACATTTTATATATGTCTATGTCAATTTTGGCCTAAATTCATTTTCAATTTAACCTCAAATTAAAATTCCCAATTTCAATTTCATTTAACTCCTCTCAATTTTAATCAAAGCCATTGATCTCATTCAATCAACGGCTGAGATTAAATTCACCATTTTTCACACTTTTAAATAAAATAACTCAAACCCTAATTTTTAAAACCCTAATTCTCCCTCTCTTCTCCCTCTTCCGTCTTCCTCTCTCTCTCTCTAGCACCAAAGACGGAAAGCCAACGCCGGTGAAGCAGCCGGTGAAGAAGTCAACGCCGTCCACCAGCACCACCAACGCCTGCAGAACTACCGCCGGTGAAGCAGCGTCCACCAGCCATCCGGTGAGTGTTTTTTTCGTTTTCTTTTTCCATTTCCTCGTATTGTAGTATTCTCATTGTACAAATTTAACCTTTTATCCTAGATTTATTTGTATAAGAAATACAACTTATAACAATTTATAAAGCATGCATTCAACAAAAATGTCCTCTCAAATTCCTGGTAAACTCAATGCTGAACGAAAAGTTCGAAAAAAATCATATTTTTTTTCTAATGTCTTAATATGAAAGTTAAAAATTGTAGCCCTTTCTTCATAATTAATTGTGATATAATTTTTTTTTTGATGGGACCAATTATAAGCAACTTATAAATCAACTATGACACGTAGTGATGTAGCTTATGGTAAAATTAATTGTGTGTTTGCGTAGAAAGTTGGATATTTGGGCATTAACAAAAGGATATTAAAGTCCATAGGTTAAGAAAAATCTAGTGAGTTCTTAAAATACTATAAAATATACCGTAATTGCTAAACTTGAAACAAATCATTTATGCCTCTATTTATAAGCACATTGATTTTAAATGGATCTATTTTCAAGACAAAGTGTAGCCTTCTTTAAACAACAATTTTCCAGAAGTGGTTCTAGAATCTGTAATCTAGCAAAAATTCTAGATTAACAAGTTGTTATAAAAATATTTTGTATCTCAAAATGTATATACTATTGGATCCATTAGTTATCTTCATTATAACCATTATTATTGGATTCAATTGGGGCATTAAGATTTTGATTCATTATTATGACTATTCAATATATAGCCATTGGTTGGAAGATTAATGTGATCATTCGATATTGCAGCTTCTCGTGAGGGAATCTATAAGCAGATTGAAGCTGCTATTTTGAATTATCAAGAAATTAAGGAAAATATCAAAGGTATGTAGACATAGTGAAGCCGTGTGGGGCCTTGTGCGATTCACTATTATTGTTATCTTTTCTTCATTGTTCATATTAAAGTCTAGTGAAGCCATGTGTGGCCTTGTGCGATTCACTAGCATTGTTCTTTTTGCTTAGAATGTGACTTGTTGGCGGATTAGTTACTCGTAAATGGTTAAGTCTAGTGACTTAACCGGTGATTTATTTTCTTAGAATGTTACTTGTTTGGTGGATTAGTTACTTGAACATGGTTAAGTCCAGGGACTTTATAAGTGATTGTTTTGTTTGGAATGTGACTTATTTAGGGACTTGAAAAGGGATTTTTATATTGGAATGTTGTTTTGTTTTGACACTTAGATGCTCAAAAATGGTTAAGTTTAGGGACTTGAAAAGGGATTTTTGTATTGGAATGTGGTTTTGTTAGGTGACTTGGTTGGTTGAAAATGGTTAAGTTTAGGGACTTGAAAAGGGATTTTTGTATTGGAATGTTGTTTTGATTTGACACTTAGATGCTCGAAAATGGTTAAGTTTAGGGTCTTTAAAAGGGATTTTTGTTTTGGAATGTGGTTTTGTTAGGTGACTTGGTTGGTTGAAAATGGTTAAGTTTAGGGACTTGAAAAGGGATTTTTGTATTGGAATGTTGTTTTGTTTTGACGCTTAGATGCTCGAAAATGGTTAAGTTTAGAGACTTGAAAAGGGATTTTTGTATTGGAATGTTGTTTTGATTTGACACTTAGATGCTCGAAAATGGTTAAGTTTAGGGTCTTTAAAAGGGATTTTTGTTTTGGAATGTGGTTTTGTTAGGTGACTTGGTTGGTTGAAAATGGTTTAAGTGTAGGGACTTTAAAATAGATTTTTGTTTTTGAATGTTGTTTTGTTTTGACACTTAGATGCTTCGAAATTGTTACGTGTAGGGACTTTAAAAGAGATTTTTGTTTTGCAATGTGGTTTTGTTAGGTCACTTAGTTGGTTGAAAATGGTTAAGTTTAGTGACTTTAAAAGATTTTTTTGATTTGGAATGTGGTTTTGTTTGGTGACTTGGTTGCTCGAAAATTGTTAAGTGTAGGGACTTTAAAAGAGATTTTTATTTTGCAATGTGGTTTTGTTAGGTGACTTAGTTGGTTGAAAATGGTGAAGTGTAGGGACTTGAAATGAGATTTTTCTTTTGGAATGTGGTTTTGTTAGGTGACTTAGTTGGTTGAAAATGGTGAAGTGTAGGGACCTGAAATGAGATTTTTCTTTTGGAATGTGGTTTTGTTAGGTGACTTAGTTGGTTGAAAATGGTGAAGTGTAGGGACTTGAAATGTTTAGATGTAGTTACTTGAATTATGAACTTGTGTTTTGAATATAGTTAAGTGTGGTCACTTGAGAAGTGAGTTAGTGACTTGAACATGTTTAAGTGTAGGTACTTGAAATGTGGACTTGTGTTTTGAATATAGTTAAGTGTGGTCACTTGAGAAGTGCATTAGTGAGTCGAAAATGTTTGAGTGTAGTTACTTGAAAGGTGGACTTGTGTTTTGAATATAGTTAAGTGTGGTCACTTGAGAAGTGAGTTAGTGACTTGAAAATGTTTAAGTGCAGGTACTTGAAATGTGAACTTGTGTTTTGAATTTAGTTAAGCGCGGTCACTTGAGAAGTGCATCAGTGAATTAGTGTTTAGGAGGTGATGTTGTTGGTGACTTTATTAGTTGAAAATGCTTAAGTTTTAGTGACTTTAATAGTGAAATTTTGTTTAGGAGTTGATGTGGTTGGTTACTTTATTTGTTGAACATGCTTAAGTGCCGGTGACTTTAATAGTGAATTAGTTTCGTTGGTGCCTTTGTTAGTTGAAAATGCTTAACTGCCGGTGACTTTAATAATGAATTAGTGTTTAGGAGGTGATGTTGTTGGTGACTTTATTAGTTGAAAAAGTTTAAGTTTTGGTGACTTTAAAAGTGAACTTTTGTTTAGGAGGTGATGTGGTTGGTTATTTTATTTGTTGGTGCCTTTGTTAGTTGAAAATGCTTGATCTAATTACTGGAATCTGATTGATTGCGTAGATGGAACATGATTATAGCTGGATATATCATCGGAACTATGGGAATAGAATGGGTATTAGGGAGGAATTTGTTGAGGGTGTTAAAAGATTTGTTGAACATGCTAAGACACTTGATCTTTGGACACGTTTTTGGGTAATTCGTTGTCCTTGTGTTAGATGTGATGGTATAAATCTTGTAAGTGAAGAATATGTAAAGGAACATCTTTATAGAAAGGGGTTTCACGAGGACTTTTTAAGAATGGCTGGTATTCATGGTGATGTTGTGCAAAATAACTCTGTTGTTGGAGAAAGTAGTAGGTCTGCAGGGCATAATGAATATCAAGATACTAGGATGACAGAAATGGTGCACGATGCTTTTGGGATCCAACACGGGGTTGACTTTAGGGAAAATGTTGAAGATGTTCCTAATAGCAAAGCGGGCAATTTCTACGAAGAATTACATGCTGCTAGTCATCCTTTTTTTGACGTGTGTTCGCACTCTCGTTTGTCTGTTGCTGTTAGATTATTAAGTATTAAATATGACTGGAATATTGCGGAAGGCGGAATGGACTCAATTATAGGCTTTATTAAAGAGTTAGTTGACCCTGGCTTGGAGGTTCCTGATTCTTTCTATAAGGCAAAAAGATTGGTGTCAAAGTTAGGTCTTTCCTCGGTTAGAATTGATTGTTGTGAAAATGGCTGCATGTTATACTTTAAGGGAGATGCTAACCTAGAGTTCTGTAAGATTTGTCAGCACCCTCGATATAAGCGTGGTTCTACTGGAAATCAAATAGCTATTAAGGCGATGCATTATTTACCTCTTATACCAAGGTTGAAGAGGTTGTATGCTTCAAACAGCTCAGCTCCTTATATGAGATGGCATAGTGTAAATAGATGGCCCACTGGTGTTATGTGTCATCCATCTGATGGAGAGGCTTGGAAGCATTTTAATGCAACTTATCCAAATTTTGCAGCTGAGCCACGAAACATTCGATTGGGATTATGTGCGGATGGGTTCTCCCCTTTTGCAGTTGGTGGTGCACCATATTCATGTTGGCCTGTATTTATCACTCCTTACAATCTTCCTCCTGAAATGTTGATGACTAGTCCCTATATATTTTTGAATTATGTTATTCCTGGCCCGCGTAATCCAAAAAGCGTAATAGATGTGTACTTGCAACCTTTGATAGATGAACTTCAAATTTTATGGCATGAGGGGGTTGAAACTTTTGTATGTTTGTATAGATGAATTGTGTTACAACCTTTGATTTTTGTATGTTTTTGACATTTTGTTGTTTGAAACTATGGTTGTAGTTTTTTCGTACTCATTTGAATTTTTGTTGTTGTTGTTGTATTTTCATTTTGGATACTGCTGTATATTGTTGTTGTTGCATGCTGTATTTGGGTTTTGCAATTTTTTTTTTTAAATTTCCAGAAAAACCGACGACAAGTGGTCGGTTTAGTGGTCGGTTTTTGGACTTATTTTGCAAAAAAATGACCACACGTGGTCGGTTTTTGGACTTATTTTGCAAAAAAATGACCACACGTGGTCGGTTTTCAATTAAATTAATTAATTAATTTATTCAAAAACCGACCACTTGTAGTCGGTTTTTAATTAAATTAATAAATTAATTTAATAGAAAACCGACCACCTATGGTCGGTTTTTTTTCCCCCTAAAATTAATTTTTCAATTTAAATAAAATAATAATGAAAAAAAAACCGACCACTTGTGGTCGGTTCTTAAAAAGCTACCACTATTCCGACCAAAAATTTTGGTCGGTTTTTTGGTCGGAAATAGGGGAAAACCGACCACAAGTGGTCCGTTTTTCTCTTTTTTTTTAGTAGTGATATATAAATGGGTCAAAATCATTTTCCCTCCTTAACTTTGTCTTAAAAATCAAACTCCCCCCTCAATTTTGAACAATAATCATACTCCCCCTTTATCCTAATTGGCTTTTTAAAATTTCTATTTTACCCTTTATCATCAATTTTTTTTTCTTTTTTTTTTTTCTTTAAAATCATCATATTTTCATTTTAAAAAAAATTCATATAACAAAATTTTCATAAAAACATAAACATTATTCATATAACAAACTTTTCATAAAAACATAAACATTATCTTCTAGGAAAAAAAAGTAAGACATACTAATTAAGTATATAAGCTAATGAAGAAATACTAATTAAGTATATAAGCTAATGATGATCTTTATGAAGTAAATTAGCATAACAAGAAAATTAGTTTTATTAATAAACTGTAATATTTATTTTACAAGTGAATAATAAGTAATACTAATTTTATAAACATATTTCAATGCAGAAAATACAATCAAAAAATGAAAAAGATAAGCCTCTAGTATCACCCTGAACAATAGTCAAAGTTGTTACGACACACTCCAACTTCACAGGGGTCCTATTATCCCTTGAACTTAAATTTAGCGTATTTTTGTTATTTTTTTGTGCTAATGTGACACCTTTATTACATAAAATGGAGCCCACATCAAAGGTGTCACGCCATCTAAAATGATTGACAAAAGGTATCACGTTAGCTAAAAAGAATGACAAAAATACGCTAAAATTTAGTTTAAGGAGTAATAGAACCCCCGTGAAGTTGACGTGTGTTGTAGCAAATTTGGTTATAGTTCGGGGGTACTAGATGTTTTTCTCGAATAAAAATAAGGTCAAATTATAAAGATTATATTTATCTATATAAATTATAAAATATGTAATACTTTATTAATGACAATCACAACTTATTTGCTGATATAGACAATAGATAATATCGTTTCTTATCACTTGATTCTCATACTAAAAATAGATGTTTTAATTTATCTGCTCAATTTGAGAAATCAAGAGAATTGTATTATATTTTTTCTACCCTTTAGTGTTAAATAACTATATAAAGTAACAGTATAGACAAATTTAAAGTTTCAAATTATCATTAATAAGGTTAATTTAGCAAAATTTACCTCTAAGTAAAATTTTCTTAAGGATTGTGTTATATCAACAAAAAGTTAAGTAATACGAAACGAATTTAGTAAGAGAGTGATAAAACACGAAAATATACGCACATGCATGTACATACATATGTATATATACACACTTAGGGGTGGGTTGTTTGGAAACAAGTTATTTCGAGATTAGTTATTACAAAATAAGTTGTACTAACATGTATGTGTGATAGCTTATCTCATCACTGTTGTATAAATGATGCGACAAATAATTTTGAGACTACCTAATACATCTAATTAAACGCAGGATAAATAATAATGAACTTTATCTCTGAATTATTATAATTATACCTCACACCAAATGACTCTTTAATACATATAATACTAAAATAACGATCTTAAAAAAAATACATTAAATTTTGTGATAAATTTATAAAAAGTATTAATTTGTTTATAAAGTTAATAAACTTACATAAAATGCTATAAATATCCATGTTAAAAAATATTCTTTACATATAATATAAAAAGATATTACATAAATATAGGATTAAAATTACAAGGTCAAAATGGACATTGCATGGGATAAAGGGGGAGTATGATTATTATTCAATGTTGAGAGAGGAGTTTGATTTTTTAATCAAAGTTGGGGGATGAAAATGATTTTCACCCTATATAAATTTATTTAGTTATTCATACATGTTTATTCTTTTAATGGTGATTTATATGAATGATAAACATGATATTATTATATGGGTATTATGGTGATTCATACGATAGATACATTTTGTATGATTTTAATGGGTGATACGTATGATATTAATGGGTGATACATATTGTATTATGGTGATTCATATGGTAGATACAATATGTTTATTCTTAAATATGAGACTTTTTTATTTAGGAAAATATATTTGTCTGATTATTGGCATAACTAAGTTTTTATCTCATAGTTAGCTGTAACTTGAAGTTTCAGTTTATGTATTTGGCCTCTAAAAATTAAATTAATTAACACATAAACCTATGTTTATAGACTGCAACATAAAAGAATGAAAAGGGTTTCGTAATACTTGATATCATAACTAAGGAGGTATATATGCACAAGTCATAATATCGAGATGGGTATTTGTACGTAATTGTAATTTACTCTATCCTATTTTAGGAGTATTACAAAGGAAAATATTAATTGATTCTCCTTCCATATATTTTAGGAGTCTAGTTAATATAATAAAAATAATTAAATAATATTGATTCTCTTTCCATATATTTTAGAGTCTATATATTTTGGGAGTCTAGTTAATATAATAAAAATAATTAAATAATAAATTGAAGAAAATAATGAAAAGTCAATTTTGTCTAAAAGAGAGTGTTTTAATGAAGGATAAAAAGTTCAAATCACTTTTCTAAGGGTCTTCACACTTTTAATATATTATATACTATAAATTATAGATATAGATTACTTGACAAGTTAATCTCGTTATGTATATATTCGATTATTGTATAGGTTCATGGTAAAGTAAATATAATATTTTGAATATACCATAATTAATAGAAAATTATTTTTAATAAAACTTCTATTATATAATAATAATATTTTAACATATCTATGTTTACTATTTCTGCCTAAAATATTAATAGACTATAAAAAGCTATTATAAAATAATATAAATATACACTACTTAAAGAATTTAGTCAATATCAAAAATATTTTAGAAGACAGTAAATTATATTTCTACTAAATGCCAATTTAAATTAAACAATTCACAATATATTAGATATTACTAAAATTCTCAAACGAACCATCCGGGAACCGAACTGTCAGTCTCACCAAGTTATAAATAATTTGGGGCAATTATAGAAAAGCTCTGCATATAAAAAATATGTTAAAATATAAAAAAATGACCGTGAGAGTCATTACATTACTTTCTTTTGATAACATATGTTAGATTGGCAGGATCTCTTTCCTGTTATATTGTACAAGGCCATAGATTTTATTTTTACAAGAACAGAAATATAATACTTTAGTGATATAATTTTTTCTTAGCTTGAGACAAATAGTTTTATTATTTTTACTCTTCTTTCTTATAATAAAACCTCCCCTCCCATAGATTGGATGTTTTCATAATATGTTTCGTAGTTCTGGGGACTTTTGTGGATAGTGTACCACATGTATCTTCATATCTTGCTGCAATTATTTTTGTTTACTAAGTGTAAGGGGTTACAGAAAGTCTTATTTTAGATGCCAGACATTTATGATCATTTTTGTCATATATTGAAACTCATCCAGTTTCTGAATCCTCTTCAAGAACTTTCCTTGCAGATCTAAAAGAAAATGAGCACCAGTCGGACATGCAATAGCTCCCATTGGACTAAAGAGGTGGATAAAAATCTTTGAAAATACCCTAGAGATCTACTTTAACGATGCTAATCTATTGACGAAGATGGAAGAAGCACTTCCTTGAAAATTGCTTGATGATATCAAGGATCACCAAAATATATGAACCGAAGATATTGCTGCTATCGAGTCTGGACGGGTTCCATTACCCTATTATCTGGAAGATCAAAGTCCAGAAGCAGATATAGGATGGTGAAGAGGTGTTTTGTGGAGCGAAGAGGAACACGGGTGGGTTCCCTATACAGTTCTGGTGGACGATGTTAATCATCTGAATTGATGTTTATAATCATTTCTTATAATTGCTTGCACAAATTTCACTTTTACCAGAACCAAATTCCAAAATTCCCTATTTTCAATAAACCATGTTGGTGTGGTTCTACTCTCTTAATTGTTACTCCCTCCGTTTCATATTAGTTGGCCCCTATGAACTTGACACACCCATTAAGAAAATATTAATTAGAAGGTTTATTTTACCAAATTAGCCTTATTAATTATGCTTTGAAAATATAAATTTGAGTAAATATATTTTGTTTAGTCATTTAATGTTAAGGTTAGTATTGAAAAAACATAATAAAACTCTCTTGATTTTATCAAAGGGACAACTAAATTGAAACAAATACTTTTATAAAGAGGGCCAACTAAAACGAAATGGATGGCGTATTATTATATTTCTATAATTATGTCTTGATCGTTAATTAGAACAGTATTACTCAAAACACAATGCAATGACGGGAAAGGTTTACTTGCTTGTCTTTTTCGGAATCTGTTCATTTTTATATTTAGTGTTTTGTTTTTGAGCTTTTGGACTTCCCTTTGTAGAACAGAGAGCTCCATATATGTCATAGGTGTATTTGGCTTCATATAAGCTTCACTTCTGGCTCATACTCTAAATATTTTGGGGAACTTGTAGCTAGATAAACAATGATTACATTTATTTCATCCAACTAGATTAAATTCATTAGTAGATACAAATCCTTTTTTGGTAGTCTATTTAATGTGCTCATACATTCTTGCACCTCCTGAATTTTGAACATCACGTGTGTCACTTTCATGCTGACGATATGTGATCCATGGAAATAGACTAGGGCGAAAACATGTTGTTGGAGTAATGTTGTAGTATACTTGTATCCATGGTACCCATGGTGGGGAGTTGTTAGTTTTGATTAGTGTTATCTGTATGTTACACAGTGCATGCAGATGGGAATAAATATACCTATGGAGTCGTACATTTTTGGCTCTTGGATTTATAAGATGTAGTGTGAGGTTAGCTGATTGAGAGAAAGTAAAACTTTTAAGTAAATGTTGTCCCACGTTCTTGTTTTGTGGATTATAACTTCAAAGCTGATAATATCTTATTTCTCTCTGTTTCCTGCTATAGGTCATTTCTCCGGGGCTTAGAGATATTTGGAAAAGGTGACTGGAGAAGTATATCGAGGTACTGTGTGAAAACAAGAACACCAGTGCAGGTGGCTAGCCATGCCCAAAAGTATTTCCAGCGCCTCGAATCCGTAAACAAACTGACTAGAAGAGGAAGACCAAGAATTCTCGATATAACTAGTGCAGATACTGAAACCTCGAGAGCCTCACATGAAGTGCCAAGCACAAACAATAAGAGTAGTCATCCTATCACCGGAATTGGGAGTGACCTTGAAGCATTAATCACTGAGCACATGGACGGAGACAATGATATAAATTCCATTTTTGGTTACACAGTTTCTAACTCCTGTGCTGTGAATGCACCTGAGAACAATGCAGCTGCTAGCACTAGTGCTCAGTTACCTCCCTTTGCCCCTTCATCTAACTTCGGTTTTTGAACACTTGTTCCATTATGCTCGACTGTATTATTCTTCCATCTTCAAACTCTTCTCAGGGACTAAGGTGGCTTTTTGGTTGAAATTTTTCAGAAAAATTATGTTAGCAATTGTTGTCGAGTTGTGCACTCTTTTGTTTTACAGTCTTATTTTTTTCTTTGCTAAATGCTACTAAGCTAAGTTTATTTCTATATCCTCATGCCTATTTGATCATAAAATAAATCTAATGGTATGAGGAGTTGAAGACCAAATTAGTACAATTGAAAATATGGGAACAGAAAGTAATTTACTAGCCACCACCGAGGGGTTGTTTGGTGTGTGTGTGTGTGTGGGGGGGGGGGGGGTATCGTGAAAACAATCAAAAATGCTCCTTAATGTATGGGGGGTTTTATTCCTTCATATGTACCATATACCGAATAGTCCTACATATATATAAATGCGATCTGTTTAGTCCTAACTATATGTTCCGTTATCAAAGTCCTTAATGTAGAGAAAAAGTGACCCTTTTCCTCCCCACCATCGTGTGCGCCTACAACAATGGTGTATACATTTTTATTTGTTAAGTCCTTAGTTTGATGATTGGCAATTTCATAGCTTGGGACCTATTCCCTAAAGTTTTTGTTATAATGACAAAGGCTTCTATGCATTAGGGAACAAGTTGGGCTCACCTGTCGCTGCCACAGTCAATAGCCCAACATACTCATAGTACAAAAGTTGGTAAAAAGTTGTTACCACCCTTTTGCCTCAATCAATGAGATTTCTTCTAAGTATTCTTGTGTAATAATATATAATACCCATCTTCCTCAACAAGAAAACTAACACTTCCATGTACTCACAATTAAATATCTTTTTGAAGTGCTGAAGCTCTGCAATCAAAGGCTGGAACTATAACAGGGAACCTATTGTTCATCGAGTTGTATCTTTATTTCCTTGTTATAGTTGAGTCTTTGTAGTTTTGTACTTAAACGTTTGCCTACACTTGCTTATTATACTAGTAGGTGTTGTGGTGTGACTGTCTTTTTGTAATCATTTAGAGTTAGGTGATTGTCCAAGCTAGAGTTAGCTTGAGTAGTCTAGTTAGAGTTAAGCTAGAGGTGAAAGCAATAGAGTTACTTCTTGGTTTCCTCCTAATACAGTTATTGCTAGGAAACAAAGGATTAGGAGGTTAATCTTTGGTGTCTATATTCAAGAGGTAGCTTGAATATAGTGGAGCTTAAAATCTTGGAGGCAAGTCGTGGTTTTTCTCCCTTGAGCAAGGAGTTTTCATGTAAAAATCCTGTGTCTTTACTTTTCTGTATTCCTGCACTTCTTGCTTTATTTACCTCTTAGTTCTCGTTGCGTGGGTGATTCTGGGAATAGTTTCCTGAGTTGAGTAGCAATCCACCCCAGTCATTCATTTGGTATCAGAGCGGGTCTTCCTTGAAAAGGATAACACCTTGGAAGGATCCTAAGCAAGAGAAATGACATCTCCTCCTAATTTAGAAGAAGTCCAATTTACCTCCAGACCTCCAAGATTTAATGGTGAATATTATGGGTGGTGGAAGACAAGGATGCATGACTTTATCATGGCTTAAGTTTGCGAGCTTTAGGATGTCATAGAGAATGGTCCTTTAATTCCCACCAGATTAGTGAAAGTTGGTGATGTGACCACACAAGTTCCTAAAACCAATGAGTTTGATGATGTTGATAGAAAGAAGATAGAGAAGAATTACAAGCCCAAGAAGATTCTTGTATGTGGCGTTGGTCCTGATGAGTACAATGGGATCTCTGTCTTTCAAACTACCAAGGAAATCTGGGACTGTCTTCAGACAACCCATGAAGGAACTACTCGGGTTAAGCAGTCTAAGGTGGACGTCTATACTAACCATTATGAGACATTCACCATGCAGGAAGATGAATCCACTCAGGCGTTGCACACCAGGTTCATTGCAATAACCAATAAGTTGCATTGTCTTGGAGAAGTCATTCCAGCTTTGTCACGACCCGAGCTGGGGTTCTAGCCTTTCAAACTACTAAGGAAATCTGGGACTGTCTTCAGACAGCCCATGAAGGAACTACTCGGGTTAAGCAGTCTAAGGTGGACGTCTTGACTAACCAGTATGAGACATTCACCATGCAGGAAGATGAATCCATTCAGGAGTTGCACACCAGGTTCATTGCAATAACCAATGAGTTGCATTGTCTTGGAGAAGTCATTCCATCTTTGTCACGATCCGAGCCGAGGCCCTAGCCATAATGAACACCCCGAATCATGAAGGCCCGGGCTTTTCTCTACAACTGATAATCATGCACAATGTTCATAAAAAAATAAAGAAATTTGCGGAAAACAACATATGATGGAACCACGGTCAATCTAAAAAACTAGAACAATTTATAAAGGAGAATTCTGAATATTCTAACATGTGACAACCGTTTGCGAAATCTCTAACATTACAATAACCATCATAAGTCTGAAACAAAATCGAGACAAGGCCCCAGTAGACCATAAAAGAAAGAAACAATAAATTCTGAAAACCAGGCCTTCTAGAATAGAGAAGGCTCACCAACTGCAACTTCTGACACACACGAATCTACTCCTGTACGGGACTGTGGGACTGAGCCTCAGATCTTGAGATATAGAGGGTCAATACATATGTACTGGTATGCAGAGAAATACAAAATAATGTATTTTTATATATAACATAAGGGAAAGCATTTCATAAACATTATGCATAAAATAATTTAAAGCACATGGGCAACTTCAAATAACCATTCAAGCAATTCTGTAGGTGTAAAACATTCTTTAGATTACTTCTGAATTAGGTGGTACACCCTACAATTCTACAGTCCATGGGCTATATGGAATCAACCCTTAACTCGACAGCCAAGCCCCCAACCCAAGTTTGCCGCAAGGGTTGGAGTTTCTGTTCTGATACGCCACAGGGCACTAGGCCAACGTATAATTCCTCTTGGAAACGTAATAACCCGTATCGGCAAAACACGGTTTCAGAAAATGAGTTCTCTGAATTCGTGCCTTCTTCGGGTTACCACCTAACTCTCTTTAATACCAATTTTATCCTTTTCTAATCATGCATCATTCTGAGTTCAAAATTTGAAAATCTGAATGAAAATATGCATTCTGTTATGTTCTGACTTACCATGGCATTATCTGTGTTGGTGTAATCACACCAAGACTTGCAAGTCGTACTTCTGAGCCATAAGGTGTCATGCATGATTCATTCATTTAAAACAATGTTCAAACCACCCAAGCATGCAGATGGTATAAGAGAATTCATATTTTGAAACACAAGTCAAAACCATGCAAAAATTCTATCTTTTCAACAATTTCAACAAGTGGTGATCAATTTCTCAAAAACATTCTTGAAATTCCTTCAATTATCACTCTTAGCATTTAAATCATGATAATATCCCTCTCTCCCACTCTCAACCATCATAAAATTCATATAAGATAAATAGGCTCTTGACTCATTCTTTAAATCATGCAATTTAGGAATTCATAACTTGTAAATCAAGTAGTAATACAATGAGAGAGGGGAAGATTCGATAATTCATGCTCTCAATTTATATTTCACAGCTTCAAACACATACATACATATATAATAGAAAAATCACTTTCAAGGGAAGGCCTAAAGACCAAAACAATATTATCAAGGGCTTCAAAACATGATTATAAACTGTAAATCCAAAACCCTTTTTGTAAGTACATGATTTCTAAACCTTTATTCATCATTAAAACAATTTCACCATGTCCATGTAGTTTTAGGAAAAACCCACGTACCTTAGTTCACTTAGAAGTAAGGATGGAACCCGAATCTCGATTAAGTTCTTGAAACTCTTGACTTTTAAGGATGAATTCTTGATCTTTGGGGAAAGGATTAGGGTTTTAATTTAAGAGAGTAGGAGTAGTTTCTGATGTATTTTGCCCTAAACACATAATAATTTCATGTTAAGACAGAGTTTAGATGAGGGGAATTCACCAATATACCCCTCCTGACTGAGAATTTAAAAAGAAATCGCGAACTGGGCACATACGCACCAATCGACGCAACCCGTTGATATCGCATCGGTCCATTATTTCATCGATGCATTTATCAATGCAGCGCGTCGACTTTGTGTTGGATCACTATTTCATCTACACATTTATCGATGCAGCACATCGACTTTACATCGGTTCATTGTTTTCAACATACAATCTCACCTCCAACGCTGTCCGAAAAATCTAAAACTTCCCCGACACATTCACTTTACTCCCCAGAACATGAAACAACTTAAAAATCCATATCTCAAGATTGGAAAATTTGATTTAGAGATCACACAAGTTTAGGAGCTTAAAATATGACTAAGTCCTTTTTGACACTTAAGAAATTTTCAAGTTGCTAGCCTCTCAAACATGCCACTAGGTGAGATACTATGTAGAAGAGTTTTGTGGGGTCTTACATTATCCCCCCTTGGGATCATTCGTCCCCGAATGATGACACGAAACACAGGTAAGCACGATTTATCTCAGTGAGTAGAAGATAAAAAAAAGAATAAGGCAAGGATTGTACCTTCCATTTAGTCATTCACCGGATCAAAAAGATTTGGGTATCTTGCACGCATATCGTCCTCCGACTCCCAAGTAGCTTTCTCAACTTTTTAATTTTTCCATGGCACCTTAACTGAAGTTATTTCCTTGTTTCTCTCATCTTTCAAACTTGACGATCCAGAATAGCAAAGGGTTCTTCTTCATATGTTAAAGAGTCTTTCACAATGATATCCTCTATAGGTAACACCAAGGAATGGTCCCCAATACACTTCTTCAACATAGACACATGGAACACGGGATGAACGGAGCCTAAACTCGTGCACAATTCCAATTCATAGGTAACTTCACCTATCCTTCTCAAAATTTGGTATGGTCCTATAAAACGAGGACTAAGTTTCCCTTTTTTTCCAAAACGCATAACTCCCTTCATAGGGGAGACTTTGAGAAATATCCAATCACTAACCTCAAATTCTAAATCTCTTCTTCTAACATCGACATAAGACTTCTGATGACTCTGAGCTGTCTTAAGTCGTTCTCTAATGATTTTCACCTTCTCCATTGCCTGATGTACAAGATCAGGTCCAAACAACTACGTTTCACCCACTTTATACCATCTAATCGGTGATCTACACCTTATCCTATAAAGTGCTTCAAAAGGCGCCATATTAATGTTGGCATGGTAACTATTATTGTAGGCGAGCTCTATCAATGGAAAATGACCTACCCAACTACCCTTAAAGTCAATTACACAGGTCCTCAACATATCCTCCAGGGTCTGAACGGTGCGTTCATCTTGCCCATCGGTCTGAGTGTGGAAGGCAGTACTCAGTTCACCTGCGAAGAGAATTGCATACCTCGATCGGATATAATGGATACTGGTGCCCCAAGCAAGCAAACTATTTCCTTAATGAAAGCTTGGCATATTCCTCTCCCGAATAATTAGTTCTCACAGGCAGAAAGTGGGCTGACTTGGTCATCCGGTCCACAACTACCCAAATGGAATTGTATTGGTTTAGGGACCTCGAAAGCCCCATGATGAAATCTATATTGATCATCTCCCACTTCCACATAGGTAAAGCTATCTCTTGAGAAGTACCACCTAGTCTCAAATGCTCCACTTTAACTTGTTGACAATTTAAACACTTGGAAACAAAATCAACAACATCCCGTTTCATATTATTCCACCAATATATAGCTTTGAGATCATGATACATTTTAGTAGAGCCTGGGTGGACAACATACCTAGAAGTGTGAGCTTCATCTAGTATCCTCTCTCACAAACCATCCACATTCGGTACACATAACCTACCTTGATACCTCAAAATACCATCACCGCCAATTTCAAATGCCATTACTTTCTGTTGACCAACATCTTTCTTAATTTGCAACAGGATGGGGTCTTCAGTCTGCTTTTCCTTTACTTCAGCACATAGGGAAGATTTAGCCATTTTATGAGCAATTACTCCCCCATCTTTGGAATCCAACAATCGAACCCCTAGGTTTGCTAGACGGTGAATATCTTTCATCATCTCCCCTTTTCCTTTCACAACATGAGCAAGTCTGCCCATTGACAACCTACTAAGGGCGTCGACCACCATATTTGCCTTGCCTGGATGATAGTGCAGGCTCATGTCATAATCCTTTAACAGCTCCAACCAATGCCTTTGTCTGAGATTCAGTTCTTTATGCGAGAAAACATACTGTAAACTCTTGTGGTCAGTAAATATACCAACATGTACCCCATAAAGATAATGCTGCTAGATTTTAAGTGCAAATACCACAACTGCTAACTCCAAGTCATGGGTGGAGTAATTTCGCTTGTGCACCTTTAACTGTCTAGATGCATAAGCTACCACCTTGCCATGATGCATAAGTACACGCCCAACTCCGACCCAGGATGCATCAAAGTACACAACGAAACCCTCTGTACTCTCAGGAAGGGTCAAAACAAGTGCAGTAGTCAACTTGTCTTTCAACTTCTCAAAACTATTCTCACAGGAGTCAGAGCACACAAATTTCACCTTTTTCTTTGTCAACCTGGTAAGTGGAGTATCTATGGAAGAAAAACTCTCTACGAACCTTCTGTAATACCCCGCTAAACCCAAGAAGCTTCAAATATTGGTTGGAGTCGTGGGTCTGGGCCATTTTCTCATTGCCTCAA
Source organism: Capsicum pubescens (assembly GCA_030864215.1). NCBI lineage: Eukaryota > Viridiplantae > Streptophyta > Magnoliopsida > Solanales > Solanaceae > Capsicum > Capsicum pubescens. Next base: position 44,308,910 of record CM061548.1, read on the forward strand.
TCTTTTGAGGATCAACTTTAATTCCCTCACTAGACACAATATGCCCCAAGAAACCAATAGCACTAAGCCAGAATTCACATTTGGAAAATTTTGCATACAATCTATGATCTTTGATGGATTAAAGAATCATTTAGAGGTGATTGGAATGATCCTCCTCACTCTTAGAATAAATCAAAATGTCATCAATGAAGACTATGACAAATAAATCTAGAAAATGATGAAAAACCCTATTCATTAGGTCCATGAAGGCTGCAGGGGCGTTAGTAAATCTGAAGGACATGACTAAGAATTCATAATGGCCATATCGGGTTTGGAAAGCTGTTTTGGGAATATCAGCCTCCCTAACCTTCAACTGATGATACCCCAAACGAAGGTCTATCTTGGAGAAATACTTAGCACCCTGAAGTTGGTCAAAAAGATCATTAATTCTGGGAAGAGGGTATTTTTTCTTAACAGTAAACTTATTCAGCTAACGGTAGTCTATACACATACGGAAGGAACCGTCTTTCTTACGTACAAAAAGTACAGGTGCTCCCCAAGGAGAAACACTAGGTCGGATGAAAACCTTATCAAGAAGATCCCTTATCTGATCTTTCAACTCTTTTAATTCTGCAGGAGCCATTCTATATGGTGAAATAGAATGGGTATCTTGCAATTAATCAATGCCAAAATCTATCTCCCTATCCGGGGGTATACCTGGTAGATCATCCGGAAAAACTTCAGGGAATTCATTAACTATAGGAACAGATCGGAGAGAAGGACTTTTAGTATTGGAATCTTTGACCCAAATAAGGTGATACAAGTAGCCCTTGGGAGGTAGGATATGAATTTCCCTTTAGGTGATAAAGAATACCTCTCCCATTCTATCAATGGTTTATTCGGAAAAGAGAAAGTAACTTTTTGGGTCCTATAGTCTAGGATGGCATAGCACGAGTGGAGCCAATCCATTCCCAAGATAGCATCAAAGTCAATCATATCAATCTCTATAAGGTCTGCCACAGTATCATGATTACAAAAAGATACTACACAATTTTTGTACACTCTGCTAGACACAATAGAGTCACCAACAGGAGTAGAAACAGAGAAAGGTTCAGGAATATTTTCAGGTTCGAAGCCAAAACCAACGAACACATTAGGGGTCACATAAGACAAGGTATACTCGGCGTCAAGTAACACATACACATCATGGGAGAAAATCTGTAACGTACCCATGACCATATTTGGTAATGCCTCTGCATCTTGGCGGTTGGATAGAGCATATAGTTGATTGCAACTGCTCCCAGTAGCTGAGGTAGAACCTTTGGGCGGTGGTGGTGGCACGAAGGAATTTTCTTAGGATCTTGTACCACTAAAGTTCCCTTTTGTGGATGGACAGTCTCTCTAATAATGGCCTGGTTGACTAAAAGTATAATACACCAGCCTTCCCAACTAACACTTCTCTGGGTGATGTTTATCGCAATTTTGACATTGCAAAATAAATGAGGTGGCTGAGATACACTATCTTGGGACTGAGTACCTTGTACTCCCGATCCACAATTAGGCTGGAAATTCTGAAACTGCTGATCGACTTGAGATCTGGGATCTGGAGCAATGGCTGTAGACTAAGCGTTACTCTAAAACTTTTTCTTTGGCCACCTGTTACCCCAACTACCATCTTGGTGCTGACTATAGTTCTGGTCTATCGGTCTGGCCTTCTTGGCCTGTCTTTCTTTCTCCCTTGCTTCAACAACCCTTTTCTTCTGCTCCTCAACCTGTTGTATGTGAATGGACAATCTGGAGAAATCCATATATCTGTTCTGCATTTCCCCTTTGCACTCCAACACCAAATCATCCGAGAGACCGAATGCAAACTTCTGCATGAGGGCCCCATCTTTCTTGCCAATTTCAGAGCATAACGGGATAACTGATTGAATTTCAGGGTGTACTCCGTAACACTCATCTTCCTTTGTTTCAAATTCATGAAATCTTTAGCCTTGGACTCCCTCAACTCTTGGGGAGAGAATCAGTTTAGGAAAGCTTTCACAAATTTTCCCCACACAGAAGGCTCAACACTTTTACTCCTTGAATCTTCCCACTCATTGTACCACTGACTTTCTATCTACTTCAATTGATAAGATACCACTTCAATCCTTTCCACTTCATCCACATGCATCACTTGATATATTTTCTCCATCTCGTCTTCGAACTCTTGTGGATCCTCCTCCACCTTTGTACCCATAAACTTAGGTGGGTTCAATATCATAAACTGACCCACCCGTTTAGTCTCGGATGCACTAGATGAAGAACAGGAATCCTCTGACTATCGGGTCTGTGAAGCCACAAACTGTGCAATCATATGCATCGACTGTCTGAATTCAGCATTTGATATCTCTTTTTCGGGAGGCTGGGTATGGTTAGTCCCTGACCAGGGAGCCCTAGGTGCCCTGGGTAGGGTGGTCTAAACAGGATAGATTCCCGGAGCAGCAACAAATTCAGGAGTATGAGCCCTATTACGTGTCTTCATCCCATGGGTAGGACAAACATCTTCGGTTTGGATATTCTGATTAGTAGAGTGACGTGGAGGCATAATAGCTTTTTTGAAACACAAGAGACCATTGATTAGGGGACTTTCAAACTCTACAGCATGAACCAATTCACAAAGAAGGGAAACATTCCTAAATGCCTAGTAGCCTCCGACTTATAAGTGTGGTGCGCTACAAATACATAAATCAGACTATACCCGATGCGATTTCGCAGACACCCTGGGACCATGAACCGTGCTATGATATCAAGTTTGTCACATCCTAAGCTGGGGCCCTAGCCGTAATGAGCATCCCAAACTATGAAGGGTCGGACACTCTTCTACATCTGATAATCATGCACAATGTTCATAAAAAAAATAAAGAAAATTGCGAAAGACAACATATGATGGAACCATGGTCAATCTCATAAACTTGAACAATTTATAAAGGAGAATTCTAAATATTCTAACATGTGACAACCGTCTGCAAAATCTCTAACATTACAATAACCATCATAAGTCTGAAATAAAACTAGGACAAGGCCCCAGTAGATCATAAAAGAAAGAAACAATAAATTCTGAAAACCAGGCCTTCCGAAATAGAGAAGGCTCACAAACTCCAACTTCTGACACACACGAATCTACTACTATACGGGACCGTAGGACTGAGTTTCAGATCCTGAGATATTGGGGGTCAATACATATGTACTGGTACAAAGAGAAATCCAAAATAATGTGTTTTTATAAATAAGAATAAGGGAGAGCATTTCATAAATATTATGCATAAATAATTTAAAGCACATGGGCAACTTCAAATAACCATTCAAGCAATTCTATAGGTGCAAAACATTCTTTAGATTACTTCTGAATTAGGTGGTATACCCTACAATTCTATAGTCCATGGGCTATATAGAATCCGCCCTTAACTCAAAAGCCAAGCCCTCAACCCAAGTTTGCCACAAGGGTTGGAGTTTCTATTCTGATACGCCACAGGGCACTAGGCCAGCATCTAATTTCTCTTGGGAACGTAATAACCCGTATCGACAAAACACAATTTTAGGCAATGAGTTTCCTGAACTCGTGCCTTCTTCGGGTAAACTCCTAACTCTCTTTAAGCCCAATTTTATCTTTTTCTAATCATGCATCATTCTGAGTTCAAAATCTGAAAATCTAAATGAAAATATGCATTCTGTTCTATTCTAACTTACCATGGCATTATCTGTGTTAGTGTAATCACACCAAGACTTGCAAGTCGTACTTCTGAGCCATAAGGTGTCATGCATGATTATTTCATTTAAAACAATATTCAGACCACCCAAGCATGCTGATGGTATAAGAGAATTCATATTTTGAAACATAAGTCAAAACCATGCAAAGATTCTATCCTTTGAACAATTTCAACAAGTGGTGGTAAATTTCTCAAAAACATTCTTAAAATTCCTTCAATTATCACTCTTAGCATTTAAATCATGATAATATACCTCTCTCCCACTCTCAACCATCATAAAATTCATATAAGATAAATAGGCTCTTGACTCATTCTTTAAATCATACAATTCAGGAATTCATAACTTGTAAATCAAGTAGTAATATAATGGGAGAAGGGAAGATTCAATAATTTATTATCTCAATTTATATTTCAAATCTTCAAACACATACATGCATATATAATTGTCAAATCACTTTCAAGGGAAGGTCTAAAGACCAAAACAATATTATCAAAGGCTTCAAAACATGATTATAAACTGTAAATCAAAAACCATTTTTGTAAGTTCATGATTTCTAAACCTTTATTCATCATTAAAATAATTTCACCATGCCCATGTAGTTTTAGGAAAACTCCACGTACCTTAGTTCACTTAGAAGGAAGGATGGAACCCGAATCTCGATTAAGTTCTTGAAACTTTTGACTTTTAAGGATGAGTTCTTGATCTTTGGGGAAAAGATTAGGGTTATTTAAGAGAGTAGGATTAGTTTCTGATGTATTTTTCCCTAAACACATAATAATTTCATATTAAGACAGAGTTTAGATGAGGGGAATTGACCAATATACCCCTCCTGACCTAAAATTTAAAAAAAAATCGCAAATTGGACACCGATGCACCAACTGATGCAATGTGTTGATATTGCATTGGTCCACTATTTCATCAATGCTTTTATCGATGCGGCATCTCGACTTCACGTCGAATTACTATTTCATCGATGCGGTGCATCGATTTCACATCGGTTCACTATTTCCAACATCCAATCTCACCTCTAAAGATGCCAAAAAAATCCGAAACTTCCCCAACACATCCCCTTTACTCCCCAAAACTTGAAACAACTTAAAAAATCCATATATTAAGGTTGGAAAAATTGATTTAGAGATCACACAAGTTTAGGAGTTTAAAATATGACTAAGTCCTTTTTGACACTTAGGAAATTTTCAAGTTGCTAGTCTCTCAAACATGCCACTAGGTGAGATACCACGTAGAAGATTTTTGCGGGGGGTTACAAGCTTAGAATCAGGTTAGAAAATTTTTGAGCATATCTTCCAAGAAGTGGGAGAGCAAAGTAGATGCCATTACTGAAGCCAGGCATTTAAATAAGATGGCCATGGATGAGCTCATAAGTAATCTCAAAACCTATGAGATGCTGAAGAAATTTGGGAAGCTAAAGGTTGAGCCCAAGACTAAAAAATATTTGGTTCTTAAGGCTAAAAAAGAATCTACCAGCGTGTCACGACTCGAGCCGCGGTCTTGGCTATGATGGGAATTCTGAACCACGAAGGCCCGAGAGACCCCTTAGCATATTATCATAAACATAATCCATTAATAAATCAAAGTGTGGAATAAATAATGAAATTAAGGAAAGATGAAAATAGAATTATGTCAACAATGTTATGACAATACCATAACCAAATCTCCACTACGAAGCCTCTACTAAGAACTAATTGTCTAGGACAGGACATTATCCCATATGTTCTACTGATGTGATGGACCATGGGACTGTGCCCTAGAACTTATAGTATAAGAGGGTCAGTACTTGAAAAGTAGTGGTATGTAGAACAACCCAAAAATAACATATATTTCATGAATCATAATTGAGAGCATTGTGAAAACAATTTATCATAATATATGTAAAAACACATGGGCATAACATAAAGAGATTCAATCATGCTTGTAAAACATTGACTCAACTCTTTACTCTAGTTCTGAGCTAGATGGTACACCCTACATTTCTAAAATCCCACAAGCTATATGTAATCTGACCTTAACTTGGAGGCCAAGCCCCCAATTCTATGTTTTTCGCAAGGATTGGGGTCCTACATACTATTCTAGTGTACCAGTACCTCGGGGGCAAGTTGTAACACCTCGTATTTCCCTAGCATAATCCAAGTCCCAATACATAAGTATTCATGTATGAAATTTTTGAAACACTCATTATTTTCAGTTTAGAGCCTTCTATTGCGTAGGAAATTCAGTTAGCTTTCCAATGATATAAAATTCGCCTAAATCTGATAACCGAGTAAGAAGTTATGACGATTTTAAGTTTCAGTCATTAAACACCATTATTTTAAATCTTAGCGCATCGCGGAGCCAACATAAATGACGATTATCAATTTCCAGTGAAGCTCCATGAAACCCCCACATCATGCTGTCAACCAAAATCCTAATTGTCCTTTTCCAGTGTCATGTTGCGATAATGACACGTCGTGCCAAGGGTGAATTTCAGAATCAAAAGGGCACTGCGATTACTCTGCGTCATTCCAAGACTTCAGTTCCCAGTTGTTAGTTTCCAGTGACACAACGCGTTAGCGCCGCGTTGCACCAGGTGCCCATTTTGGGAAAATTCGATGAAAAATTAATATTTCATTCAGGGATAAAATAATCCTTTCCCCATTATTTTAGTCTGACCAGGTGTGATATTATGCCCTAAAATCATTTTTAAAATCATTATTTAATTAATTTTCCCCAAATTAAAAGGCATTCTCTCCCAATCAAGAACCCTAGCTATCAAGAATCAAAATCAAATCTCAAGAACTCTCCATCAATCCTTCCAAATTTATCATCCCAGGTATGTTAGATGTTTATCCATAGATTCCAAGCAACCCTTTTAAATCATAAAATTATGATCTTTTCAAGTTATCATGTTTTAAATTATGATTTCATCCATGAATCTCCATGTACTATTGATTTTATACTATGTCACCATGAAATTATTGTTATTATTCAATCTTCCATGTTTTAATATTATTATTTACTGAATTAAACCATGATTTAATTCTATTATGATGAATTCATGCTATTCCTACAAATTCCATGACATTTCGCTGATTGTTTTAAACCATGAACTACAAGTGTTTGACAAAATGCCTACAAGAGTGATTTATTTAATAAGAGCCTTCATGTTTTGGTCTTCAAGCTTTAGTGTCTTTTCAGTATTGTTGTTTTGAGTCCTGGGGGTATTGAATACCCAAAAACCATAGCTATTTATTTAGTCTATCCTCAGCACATTCCAGAATAGCCTTCAGATTATAGTATGAGCTTTATTAGAATAGTCAGATATCAGTTATTCAACTCAGAATAGTCTAGTATCTCAGTGTCTATCAGTTGGGAGTAGGATTTAGCACCGAGCGAGTGTAGGAATGGAGGCTTCCCCATCATATAGGTAGAGTCATTAGTAACAGTCCCTATACTCCAGAACTATGTAGCCAACATAGGATATGAGTAGTCACCCGTTAGATTAGGCTTGACTGTCTCGCAGGGGTCACCCATTAGTTCAGGCTTGACACCCTTAGTTCTTTGGACATTATATCAGTTTAGTGGATCCATACAACCATTTTTAGTACCTGTGGCACGGTATTAACACCCTTTCCAGCTAGAGTTACTGGTTAGACCCCAATTAGCTCAGATTGGGAAATATTAGTCAGATGATACCTCACACAGTCACAGATATAGTCTCAGTTATTGTCCAAGTTCAGTTATTCAGTCTTAGTGTTGTTAGACCAAAGAATATAGATTTTAGTTATTTTAGTATTTTAGTTTATAGATTTTACTCAGTTCATGTTATATGCGTGGTCATGCATTCTCAATATTTAAAGATTTCCATGCATTATCAGTATCTAAAGATTCCATGCTCTCTACTCAGTACTCCATGCTTTACATGTATATATATCTAGTTAATTATTAGTTTTGTTTATAAAACCATAAATACCATCCTACCTCATTTAGCATACCAGTACATTCAAAGTATTGATTGCATACCTTTTCTTTTGTGCTATGATGTATTATATCATAGGTTCTGACACTCAGTTCCCAGCTCATGATTAGACTTATCAGATCCTCAGCAGTAGCAGTGGTGAGTCCTCATACTTTGAGGATAGGCTTCATGTCTCGGTTAGTCGTTAGTTGGAGTTTGTTGGGGCCTATCCCATCAACTCATATTTAGTCAGTCATTTTTAGAGGCTTTTCAGACATTAGAGTCAGTTATTTAGTATTCAGACACTACAGTTAGCTATTCAGTTTATTCAGATTTCTATGGTTTTATCAAATTCAGTCAGTTGTTTCTATAGGCTCATATTTTAGTTTTAAATTCAGTAATTAAAACTTTATGGCATGTTAGTATTCTTCTACATTTATGATTATGTTATCCAGTGCTCGCAGCAGCAACCGACTCATGGGTTAGATTGTGATCCCTTAGGATTGTAAGCACCGAGTAACGACTAGGTGGTAGTCTCGGGTCATTACAAACTTGGTATCAGAGCCTAAGGTGTTAAAGTATCCTAAGAAGCCTGAAATTCATGTTGAGTAGAGTCTTGTGCATGGGTGTGTAGTGCGCCACACTTATGGATGGGAGGCTACAAGGTGTTTAGGAAAAGTTTCCCTTCTTTCAGTATTAATGTCGTGTGAGTGAGCATGAGCTCAAGTTAAACTCTCTGTCTAATCTATTTCTTCCCTTTTTTTTACACAACATGCCTCCCAAGAAGAACAGAAGAAGAATAGGAACTCATCTAGCCTCTCAACCCATCCAGGCAGATCCTCTGGACAAGTATGTCTCTCACATAGAATTTAGGGCTGCGTTCACTACTCTAGCAAACTCCGTAACAACAAAGAATGAACGACCAACTACTGTTCTAGACAACTTAGTAGCTAATACTACTGCAACCAGAATTTAGGATTTTACCCGAATTAATCCTCCTTCTTTCACGGGGTCCAAGTCTGAAGAGGATCCACAGGAATTTCTAGATATGGTTTAGAAGGTAACGAATGCTATGGGGGTGACGTCTAGTCAGAGTGCTGAGTTGGCTGTATATTAATTTCCAGATGTATCCCATACGTAGTTTAAGCAGTGAAAGATTGATAAAGGTGTTGATGTAGATCCTATTGAATAGAAAGAGTTTGCCACGACTTTCTTGGACATATTTTTTCTATTAGAATTGAGGGAGGCCAAGGTGTTAAAATTTATTAATTTGAGGCAAGGCAGCATGAGTGTGAGGGAGTATTCTCTCAAGTTCACTCAGTTAGATAGATATGCTCCTCATGTGCTAGCTGACAGTAGGTTCAAGATGAGTAAGTTTGTGTCTGGCGTGTCTGATAGTGTGGTCAAGGAGTGTAGGACCACAATGCTGATTAGTGAGATAGATTTGTCTAGGCTGATGTTCCATGATCAATAGACAGAGGAACAAAATATTAAGGAGAGGGAGAGAGAAAATAAGAGGGCTAGGATGGGTAGTTTTAATTTCAATCAGCCAAAGTTTGAAGGTGGTAACCGTCCTCAGTTTTATTAGAGGTCTTCATCCCCAACATCTTCTTCAGCCAGTGCCCCAGTACCCAAATTCAGAAATAATAATAGGGATAGGGAATAAGGATCTAAGTCCCAGGTCAGTATTAGTGGAGCTCGTACCAATCCTTTATTCAGAAGTGTGGCAGACACCATCAGGGTGAGTGTAGAGCGGGTAGTGATGTGTGATTTGGGTGTGGCAAGCCAGGAAATTAAATTCTGGAATGTCGAGTAGTTTCTTAGAAAAGTAGGGATATTCACCAATAGGGACAGTCCCATCAGTCGTCAGTTCCATTCGGTCGCCCAAATTAGCATGATGTTGCTTCTAGTGCTACCAGTAGTCAGCGTCTAAAGAGAGTATATGCTCTTCAGTCCTGCCAAGATTAGGAAAATTCTCCTAACATAGTTACTGGTACGTTACAGGTCTTTCACTTACATGTTTATGCTTTAATAGACCCTGGAGCTTCTCTTTCTTTTGTAACTCCATATATAGCTGTCAATTTCGGAGTCAGTCCCAAAAATCTAGCAGAGCCCTTTTCAGTGTCTACCCCAGTGGGTGTTTCCATTGTATCCAGACAGGTATACAGGAACTGTCTGGCCATAATATCTCAAAAAGTTACTTCAGTTGATCTCGTAGAGTTTGAGATGACGGCTTTTGACGTCATTCTCGGCATGGATTGGCTCCACTCATACTATGCCTAAGTTGATTGTAGAAATAGAATAGTTCATTTTTAGTTTCTAAATGAACCATTCTTTGAATGGAGGGGTAGTACTACAATTCTTAGGGGTTAGTTGATTTCTTACCTTAAGGCCTGAAAGATGATATCCAAGGGGTGTGTCTATCATCTTGTATGAGTCAAAGACTCTAACTCAAAAACTCCTACTCTTAAGTCAGTCCCGATAGTAAATGAATTCTTAGATGTATTTCCTAAAGATCTTCCCGGAGTTCCTCCCAAAAGGGAAATCGACTTCGTTATAGACTTTTCCCAGATACTCGGCCTATATCTATTCCGCCATACAGAATGGCTCCAGCTAAACTCAAAGAACTGAAAGAACAGTTGAAGGATCTCTTACATAAGGGATTCATCAGAACCAACGTCTCCTCGTGGGGTGCACCTATTCTATTCGTACGTAAGAAAGACAGTTCTCTCAGAATATGCATAGACTACCATCAGTTGAACAAGGTCACAGTTAAGAATAAATATCCACTTCCTATAATCGATGACTTGTTCTACCAACTTTAGGGTGCCAGTTACTTTTCCAAAATAGACCTCAGATTAGGCTATCATCAACTTAGAGTCAGAGAATGTGACATTCCAAAAATAACTTTCCGAACTCGGTATGGTCACTTTAAATTTCTAGTCATGTCCTTTGGTCTTACAAATGCCTCAGCAGGCTTCATGGACTTGATTAACCGAGTGTTCAAGCAATACTTGGACATGTTCATCATAGTCTGCATTTTGTCTATTCTCGTAGAGAAAGCAATCATGCAGACCATTTCAGCATAGTGCTTCAGACTCTTAGAGCTCATTAGTTGTTTGCGAAATTTAGTAAGTGTGAATTCTGGCTAAGATCAGTAGCATTCCTTAGTCATATTATTTCGGGTGATGGAATTAGAGTTGATCCTCAAAAGACTAAAATGATAAGAAACTAGATTAGACCCATCTCTTCATCAGATATCAAGAGTTTCTTAGGTTTATCTGGCTATAACCGTTGGTTTGTTGAAGGGTTTTCTTCTATTTCATCCTTCATGTCCAGATTGACTCAGAAGAAAGTTAAGTTTTAGTGGTCAGATTCATGCGAGAAGAGTTTTCAAGAGTTGAAGACTCGACTTACCCCAGCCTCAGGCTTGACACTACCAGACTGTTAGATGCTTTTATTTTGTGCAGTGATGCATCCAGAGTATGTTTGGGTTGTGTCCTTATGCAGAGAGGTAAGGTCATATCCTACGCCTCCAGACAACTTAAAAACCATGAGAAGAATTATCCAACTCATGATCTTGAGCTAGCAGCTGTAGTGTTTTCCTTAAAGATTTGGAGGCATTACTTGTATGGGGTGCATGTAGATGTGTTCACAGATCACAAAATCCTTCAGTATGTGTTCTCTCAGAAAGATTTGAATTTTTGTCAGAGAAAATGGTTAGAGATAATGAAAGATTATGTCATGAGTGTTTTGTATCATCCGGGCAAGGCCAATGTAGTGCTGATTCTCTCAGTAGAATGTCTACGGGTAGTGTATCTTATGTTAAGAATGGTAAGAAGAAGTTAGCTTAGGAAGTTCATCAACTTGCCTGACTAGGTGTCGATTTACTCGATTTAGTAGAAGGTAGTGTATGGGTGCAGAGTAGCTCAGAATCATCTCTAGTCTCTGAGGTGAAGGAAAAATAGGATATAGATTCCACTCTAGTTAAGTTGAAAGAATTAGTTAGAGATTAGAAGGTGGAGGTTTTCTCATAAGGGGGATATGGTGTTTTACGTTGTCAGGGTAGATTTTGTTTGCCTGGTGTAGATGATTTGAGGTAATGAATTCTTGCAGAAGCGCATGGTGCGCGTTACTCTATTCATCCAAGGGCCACTAAGATGTACCACAATTTATGGTAGATCTATTAGTGGATTGGGATGAAGAGAGATATTGCAAAGTTTGTAGCTAAGTGCTCTACATGTCAACAAGTTAAGGTTGAGCACCACAAACCTAGTGGGTCCATGCAGGAGTTCAGTATTCCCATGTGGAAATGGGAGGAAGTGAACATGGTCTTTGTTATAGGTTTACCTCCTACCCGTCATCAGCATGACTCTATTTGGATTATCATAGACAGAATGACCAATCAGCTAATTTCTTGCTAGTCCATACCTCTTATTCAGCCGAGGACTATGCCAATCTCTATCTTAGAGAGTTAGTTAGGTTGCACGGTGTTCCCTTATCTATCATCACAGATAGAGGTACTCAGTTTACCTCACACTTCTGGAAAGTGTTCCAAAAGGGTCTTGGTACCCAAGTCCACCTTAGTACAACCTTCTACCCTCAGACAGATGATCAAGATGAAAGGACTATTCAGACTCTTGAGGATATGATGAGAGCATGCGTTGTTGATTTCAAGGGTGGTTAGGATGACCATTTGCCTTTGATTGAATTTGCATACAATAAAATCTATCATTCCAGTATTCATATGGCTCCATTTGAGGCTCTCCATGGTAGGAGATGTAGATCTCCAATTGGTTGGTTTGAAGTAGGTGAGGCTGCAGTAGTAGGGCCTGACTTGGTGTTTGATGCGTTAGAAAAGGTTCAGTTGATTAGAGAGAGACTTAGGGCTTCCAAAGCTGACAAAAATCATATGCAGATGTGAGGAGAAAGGATCTCGAGTTTGAGGTCGGTGACTTTGTGAACTTGAAAATCTCTCCCATGCAGGAAGTGAAGAGATTCAGCAAGAAAGGAAAACTCAGTCCCCGATATGTCGATCCCTTCAGAATTCAGTCATTTCGAAAAGGTAGCTTACGAGCTTGAGTTGCTTTAGATTTATCCTCAGTACACCTAGTGTTCCATGTCTCATTGTTTAAAAATTGCATTGGTGATCCAACAGTAGTTGTTACCTTAGAATGTGTAGATATTCAGAACAGTCTTTCCTTTGAGGAAGTACCAGTCGAAATTCTTGATCATCAAGTTCAAAGACTAAGGAACAAAAAAGTTCCACTATTCAAAGTTCTTTGGTGATATCAGTCCGTTGAGGGATCCACTTGGGAAGAAGAGGCAGATATGCAGACTGAGTACCTTCATCTCTTCTCTGCGAACCCAAATTCAGTATAAGGTACCAATCTACTTAAGATTTTCTTTTATCTGTCATGCTCAGTTTTAGCTGCACATCATGATCATGTCAGTCATGCATTCATGAATCAGTTCAGTCATGCATTTCATGCATCAGACATGCATATTCAGTGTGTAAGCTCAGTCCATCAGTTCCCTCAGCTTAACCAGTTTCATTTGGGGACGAATGATCCCAAAGGGGAGATATTGTAACACCTCGTATTTCTCTAGCATAATCTATGTCCTAATACATGAGTATTCATATATGAAATTTTGAAACACTCATTATTTTTCAGTTTAGAGCCTGCCATTGCGTAGGAAATTTAGTTAGCTTTTCAACGATATAAAATTCACCTAAATCCGATAACCGAATAAGAAGTTATGCTGATTTTAAGTTTTAGTCATTAAACACCGTTATTTTAAAACTTAGCACGTTGAGCAAACATAAATTATGATTTTCAATTTCCAGTGAAGCTCCACAAAACCCCTGCATCGCGCTGCCAGCCGAAATCCCAATTGTCCTTTTCCAGTGTCCTGTCGCAATAATGGCGCGTCGCGCCAAGGGTGAATTTTAGAATTAAAAGGGCACTGCAATTCCTCTGCATCGTTCCAAGCCCTCAGTTTCCAGTTGTCAGTTTCTAATGACACGGTGCGATATCTCCGCATCACGCCAGGTGCCCATTTTGGGAAAATTTGACGAAAAATTAATATTTCGTTCAAGGATAAAACAGTCCTTTCCCCATTATTTTAGTCCGCCCAGGTGTGATATTAAGCCCTAAAAATATTTTTAAAATCATTTTAAAATGAATTTATCCTAAATCAAAAGTCATTCTCTCCCAATCAAGAACCCTAGCTCTCAAGAATCAAGATCAAATCTCAAGAACTGTCCATCAATCCTTCCAAATTCATCATCCCAGGTATGTTATATGTTCATCCATGGAGTCCAAGCAACCCTTTTAAATCATAAAATTGTGATCTTCTCAAGTTATCATCTTTTAAATTATGATTTCATCCATGAATCTCCATGTACTATTGATTTTATACCATGTCACCATGAAATTATTGTTATTATTCAATCTTTCATGTTTTAATATTATTATTAACTGATTTAAACCATGATTTAATGCTATTATGATGAATTCATGCTATTCCTACAAATTCCATGACATTCCTATGATTTTTTTAAACCATGAACTACAAGTGTTTGATAAAATGCCTACAAGAGTGATTTATTTAATAAGAGCCTTTATGTTTTGGTCTTCAAGCTTTAGTGTCTTTTCAGTATTGTTGTTTTGAGTCCTGGGGGTATTGAATATCTGAAACCATAGCTGTTTATTTTGTCTAGCCTTAGTATATTTGAGAATAGCCTTCAGATTATAGTATGAGCATTATCAGAATAGTCAGATATCAGTTATTCAACTCAGAACCGTCTAGTATCTCAGTGTCTTTCAGTTGGGAGTAGGATTTAGCACCAAGAGAGTGTTGGGATGATGGCTTCCCCGTCAGATAGGTAGAGTCGTTAGTAGCAGTCCCTATACTCCAGAACTACAAAGCCAGCGTAGGATATGAGTAGTCACCCATCAGATTAGGCTTGACTATCTCACAGGGGCCACCTGTCAGTTCAGGCTTGACACCCTTAGTCCTTTGGAAATTGTATCAGTTTAGTGGATCTGCACAACTATGGCTAGTACCCGTGGTACGGAATTAACACCCTTTCTAGCTGGGGTTATAGGTTGGACCCCAATTAGCTTATATTGGGAAATGTCGGTTAGTTGATACCTCCCACAGTCTCAGATATAGTCTCAGTTACAGTCCTAGTTCAGTTATTTAGTCTTAGTATTGTTTAACCAAAGCATACAAATTTAAGTTATTTCAGTATTTTAGTTTACAGATTTTACTCAGTTCATGTTATATTCTTGGTCATACATCCTCAGTATTTACAGATTTCCTTGCATTATCAGTATCTACAGATTCCATGCTCTCTACTTAGTACTCCATGCTTTACATACATATCCAGTTAATTATTAGTTCTTTTCATAAATCCATGCATACTAGCCTACCTCATTTAGCATACCAGTACATTCAAAGTACTGATCACATACCTTTTCTTTTGCGCTATGATGTATTATATCATAGGTTCTAACGCTCAGTTCCCAACTCATGATTAGACTTATCATATCCTCAGGAATAGCAGTGGTGAGTCCTCATACTTTGAGGATATGCTTATTTTATTTCATGTCTTAGTTAGTAGTTAGTTGGAGTTTGTTGGGGCCAGTCCCATCAACTTATATTCAGTCAATCAGTTTTAGAGGCTTTTCAGATATTAGATTTGGTCATTCAGTATTCAAACACTACAGTTAGCTATTTAGTTTATTCAGATTTCTATATTTTTATCAGATTTAGTCAGTTGTTTCTATAGACTCATATTTCAGTTTTAAATTTAGTTATTAAAACCTTATGGCATGTCAGTATTCTTCCGCATTTATGATTATGTTATCCAGTGCTCGCAATAGGTACCAGCTCATGGGTTAGCTTGTGGTCCCTTGGGATTGTAAGCACCGTGTAACGACTAGGGGGTAGTCTCGTGTTATTACATAAGTATACATTGGCTATAGATAATCATGTCTCCCAAGTCGGCAAAACTCAATTTCCAGCAATGAGCCCTTGCACTCAAATGCCTTCTTTGGGTAACCATCTAACTCTCTTTTATCTTAATTTTAGTCCTTTAAAATCATTATTCATACTCAAAATGTTCATTTACTTTCATGTTAAGGGCATTTCATAATAGGTATCGTCATATCTAGACTTGCAAGTTATATCGTATCATATCAAATCCATAACCTTTCTCATTCAAAGCATATTAATGACCTCCAAAAGATTTATCATAACATATGAGAGTTCTTATTTCAAAAGCATATGAAACTTATGAAAATACACTCTCTTTTTAAGACTTTAACACATGGTGTCCAATTCTTTTATTAATCACATGCAGTTTCTTCATTAGGACACAAGAGCCTTTAGCATGAGAAATACCCCTTTGAAAACGTGCAAAACAATAATGCATAATAGCTAATAAGGAATTTAAATCTCAATAATTATCATCATTTATAAAACATCCCCAACACTAGCCACACATAAATCTCTTGATCGGAAAAGAGGACTTACAGTTCATGCTGTCAAACCCATTTTGCAATTCATAATATATTAAGATCATAAATTTCATCAACATGGGTTCATGATGAATGCTCTTTAAATGATTCCAAAAACCATGTACATATACATAATTATATATCCTTAAAACTTTTTAAAATGATAATCTTACACCCATGAGATTTAGGATAGTCCCACATACCTTGATGATGACAAAAATGTAGAGTAATTTGACCTTTGGAGATTAAAATCCTCAAACCCTAGGTAGTTTCTCATCTCTTGTGTATGGAGTGATATTTAGGGATTTACAGAGGTGATATCATGTTTTTAGGACCCTTTATTCATCCAAAAAGTATTAGGAATGGTTTAGTGATGTGAAAATACCTCAATGCCCTTAAAATAACTCAAAACAAAGTACTTTTTGATGCATGGAAGGGGGTTCACGATGCGGACCTATTGCGAACCTTAGGGTTTGTGGTGCAGACCAAAAGCAAACCTCAGGGTTTGCGGCGTGGACCCAACATAGACCTGAGGTAGTGTCCACTAAGAAACTCATAACTTTTGATTCAGAACACGAATTGACAAATGACTATTTGTGTTGTAAAGAGGACTCGAAGGGATTTAATTTAATATATAAGAGGAAACATAAATCGTTATATTCTAGGAGTAATGATTGTTAGAAGTTGACCCAAGAAAAATCATACACCAAAATTCAATGGATAGAAAACGCTCAACTTAACTTTAAGCTAGGTGATATTTAAGACTTCAATACATCTTCGAAGATGATCCCACCCTAGTGAATAATTATTCACACTAGTTTCTAAGTAGAAACCATTGGATTCAGTTCTGTATACATAGGAAAGATGGTTCATACCTTAGCCTATAAAAGTGAGGTGTTACACAACACTAAAGAAGAGGGGGAAAATTTTATAGCCAAGAGAGTTCTCAAAGTCCTGAGAAAGTTAGGGGCACTATCAAAGATAAGAGATGATAGAAGGATATTTAAGGAAGGAAAAGGAGATGCTACTTGTTACAAATATGGAAAGCTTGGAATCTACATCAAGGACTTCCCTATGCTCCAGATATAATACAAGGAATATGCTAGGCAAGTCACTGACAAAGAATAATGAAAGGGCTAGGTTCATGGAAGGGTCAACAAGAAAGCTAAAGCAGATAAGATTGTGGTCCAAGTATTTGCTGCCTGATGGGGTGACTCATCTAGTGACTCAGATGATCCAGAACAAGTAAATCATGCTTCCATGATAGTAATGGAAGCTGGAGTCTCAATGTTTGACTCACTATTTACTCTAATGGTTGATATTGACAGTGAGGGTGATAAACCTGTCACTCTCCTTGACATCAAAGAAAACTTGAAGGATTACTCCCTAAGTAAGCTGAGATCCCTTATTTCTATGATGATTGACTTTCTAAATAATCTTCCTAAAGACAAAGAAAATCTAAAGAAGGCTATGAAAAAATATGAGAAAGAAGTAATTGAAATGAGTGCTCAAGTGGATGAGCTTACAAGTGAGTAAGAAAGATTGAGGAAATAATTTGATAAATGTGAGGAAGAGATAATGAAATTAAGTGTACAAGTGGCTGAGCAACAAAATACTTGTAAGAACCTTACTTGTCAAAATTATTGACTGAATGAGAAAGTAGATGAAGTCTCAAAGCAAAATCTCAGGGGTAAGGGTGAAGGAAGTAGAATACAATTTCAGTTGCAAGAAAAATTGACCAATGTCAAGGTTGATCTGACTTCCTCAATTTATAGAAATTCTATTCTTGAGGAGTAACTTACTTAGATAAAGACTAAACTTGAGAAAGCTCTCAAATGGATTATCTTGTCATAATCCATGACTAATTCTGACAGCCAAGTAATTGGTTCTAGCTCCTCAGTCAGACTTGCAAGGAGAAAGAGTGTTGTATCATGTACACAATATGGAAAGGATGTCCACTCCTAAAAAAGTGTTCTTCTAGGAATGCAGCCTTGAAGGATGGAAGAAGCTCCACAGTACTCAAAAGGAGAAAGTAGAGACTGCCAA
Source organism: Capsicum pubescens (assembly GCA_030864215.1). Lineage (NCBI taxonomy): Eukaryota > Viridiplantae > Streptophyta > Magnoliopsida > Solanales > Solanaceae > Capsicum > Capsicum pubescens. The sequence continues at coordinate 44,327,165 of CM061548.1, forward strand.
ACTAGTTAAGGAAAAAACTAATCTCTCCTTTGTCACCTTTTTGATAACTTAGACTTAAATGGGTTTCCAAAGATAACAAATGAGTAATGATGTAGAGAAAATCAAGAAGGGTTAAAAACAAAGTTGATGATCATAGTTGCTCAGAGCACATGGATTAAAAATTGAAGAGTGCCTCTTGCTAAATTCCCTTGGTGGAGACATGTCTCCTTAATAGTGGGATTAAAGATAAGAAGATTGATTAATCCTGATGATAATGTGATTAAATTTAAATAGGTTTATTTCAAGTTTTGAAGGAGTGTACTTAGAACTTCCATTGTAAAGAAAATTAGGGACCTTGTCGGTTAATACTTGAGAAAGAGGATATTTTGGGAACCACATAGCTATAAGAGACACTCATCATCCCCCACTTATGGCTATGAATTGGTAAACAGGTATTTGGGTTAGATAATGACTTACCTGTCTAATTTAGTATCATATATTTGTAGATATACACCCATGGCAAGTAAGAAAAGATATGAATGGAGTGGTGAAATAACACAAGTCACTAGATTTTAAATTGCTTAAGGGAAAGGTTCCTAACTAGGTTAGTACCATTTGCTACTCCTAAATAATAACTATTTTAAATATTTAAGAATTGTGCCACATCACTCTCCCGCCTTTTCAAAAGGTTGCCACTCATACTTTAAATCCAACAGACGCGTCCATCTAATCGGACTTGTCCCATATTATGCTTCACATCTTTCAATCTTAACCATTTCTTTGTGTCCTATATTATGTTCAAAAATCAAATAAAATTCCTTCTCACCTTGAAATCTCTCCCACTCAAAACACAATTCATTAGTTCCCTAGCTATTCAATAATCCTGCTTCTCTCATCTTTCTCTAACTTTCCTACTTCAAAAGGAGGCGTTTTGAATTTTCTTCAGCCATGAGGAAAAAGATAGGATCTCTAAGACTCCTAGCCTCAAAAACTAAACCTCCTTATTAGGAACCTCCTCTTCCAAACCTGTACACCAAAAGGTCTACTAACTCCTGTGGAAGCTGTGATGATGACGTTATGACACTTCTACCCACTTATAATATGTCAGCTGACCATAGAGGTAGTGTGGAAAGAACTAGAAAAAGAGGACTGTAAGAGCATCAAGATATTTCCAAGACTGAATTAGTTGCTAAAGGGAAAATAGTCATAAAAGAGTCAATCTTCAAAGACAGTGAAGACAGTGAGGTAGAATGTATGTTTGAAGGTATAAGTGACTATGAGAATGAGTCACTTATGTCAGAATATAATAAACACTCTATTGGTGCTAAATTAAATGAGATAAGAAAAAGGGAAGCAATTTTGAAGAAAAGAAAGGGGCTTCTAGCTGTGAAACAAAAACCAGTGTCTTCTTCCAACGGTAAATGGAAAAGATCAAAACAACTTACTATCAAGGAATCATGCTCAAGCTCAAGCTTGTCTAGCGAGGCAAGGCTCGAGTTTCTTACTAATTAGGAAGTCCTAGGAAGAAGAGTATTTGACCCTTCTATGACTAATACTCTAGAGATAAGAGAATTGCTTGAGATGGTGAAATTTCTAAATTGGGAACAATTATTTAATTTTGGTGTGGCTCATGTGTATGAGGAAGAAGTCAAGGTGTTTTATCATAACCTGGAAATCTCTGGTGATGGCCTAAATTTGATATCTCAGGTAAATAGGGTAGATATGGCATTGAATGAAGAGACACTCTCTGAAATCCTTGGTGTTCTAATTGTGAGAATTAGGTACATTAAATCGAAAAAAGGGATCTGCTGAGTTTTTAAAACTTTGTGGTTCTAAAGATTTTAACAATAGGGCTCTCAAGGGAGAATTTCTGTTATTTCTTGAACTTACGAAAGGAGAACTACTTCCCAGGTTTGACAAGGAGATCACTCCCGCAGGTGCTAATTTATTTCTTATGGAAATATTATTTAAGTACAAAAAGGTTAGCCTACTGGCCATTGTTATTGAACATATGAACTTTATTATTAATGCCAAAGTTGGAAGGACAGGGCTATCCTATGGTTTTTTGATGAACAGGGTGTTGGCTTACTTCAACATTGAATATGGATAAGTAAAAACTGACTCAGTAAAGGAAGTGGTTGGTATTTCAGCTCTTGAAGAGAATAAACATGTGGCTGATCTCATGGATGAAAAGGAACGACTGAAGGAGGATATAGGAACTCTAACTTCTTTACTTGCTCTATGAGATGTTGAGATAGGTGTGTGAAAAACTGCCCTTGCAAGATGAAAGTGAAGAAGGAACAATCTTAGGAAAGAAAGTGAGTACTGCAAATTCTATCCTGCAGAAAAGGGTAGAGGAGTAAAAAAATATGAATTTTTTTCTAAATCTCCTCCCTAAATCACATCCTACATGATTACCTCATTCCTATTCCTAGTTATCTCTACTAGTCATCTCAATTGTTGCATACTTAAAGTGGTCTTGTTATTTTTTATTCTTATTCCTATTTTGGGATGAAACAGATCCTGTCAGCCTCTATTCCTCCTTACTCCTATTTTGTTTCTGATTAATGATTGGCATAACTATTTAATCATTTTGTGGTTATTATCTTTGTAAGTTATTTTTTGTACTGCTTGATGCGTGAATGAATGAAATATTTTCTTGTGCTGTCATCTCTCTTTACTATCTAATCCTCTCTTTCTCATATAAGTGTTGCCTCAATAGCCATGAATTAACATATATGACTTATCTATGCTTGGTTTAATGCCTTACCTTTTAAATGATGTTAAAAGAGAGAAAAAAACATGAGTGTGTAGCCTGTTTATGTTGATGATACATAGTTGGGGAAAAACATGGTGTGTATTCTGCATTTGGTACATATGTATATGTATGTATATGTAGTTATATAGTCTGTCACCTATGGTGTCGTGTTGATAAAGACATGAGTTCTCTTGTTAAGGGGGAACTTGAATGCTTATTGATAGAGAGAATATGGTGGAGGATTCTTGTATTCTTATAGGCATCAGTGATGGGGGAATTGGTTGAGTAAAATAGTCTGGCATATGATGCATGGCTTATGTTGTGTTGCTGAGGGTAGGCTGTGTTGTGTAGAAGTTGATTAAAATATTGAGTATGCTGATCTAATTGTATGGGTTTGTCATTGTCAAAAAGGAAAAAATTGTTAAGTCCTTAGTTTTGATGATTGAAAAATTCATAACTTGAGACCTGTTCCTTGAAGTTTTTGTTATAATGACAAAGGATTCTATGCATTAGGGAACAGGTTGGGCTCATCTATCACTGTCATAGTCAACAACTCAGCTGACACGTAGTACAAAAGTTGGTGAAAAGTTGTGGCCATCTTTATGCCTCAACTAATAAAATTGCTCCAAGGTTTTATTGTGTCATAATATATCATGCTTATCTTCCTTAACAAAAAAACCAACACTTTACTTATACTCATAATTAAAGATCTTTCTGAAGTGCTGTAGTGTTGCAATCAAAGGTTGGAATAGTAAGAGGGAACCTATTGTTCATTGAGTTGTATCTTTATTTCCTTGTTATAGTTGAGTCTTTGTAATTTTGTACTTAACCACTTGCCTATGCTTTCTTATGATTGTAGTAGGTGTTGTGGTGTTACTGTCTCATTGTAATCATCTAGAGTTAGGTGATTTTCCAAGCTAGAGTTAGTTTGAGGAGTCTAGTTTGAGTTAGCTAGAGGTGGAAGCAGTAGAGTTACTACTTGGTTTCCTTGTAATAGAATTATTTCTAGGAAATAAAAGATTAGGAGGTTAATCCTTGGAGTATGTATTCAAGAGGTTTCTTGAGTATAGTGGAGCTTAAAATCCTGGAGGTAGGTTGTGTTTTTTCTCCCTTGAGTGAGGAGTTTCCATGTAAAAATTCTGTGTCTTTACTTTTTTGTATTCCTGCACTTCTTATTTTATTTACCTCCTATTTCTTGTTACATGTGTGATTCTGGGAATAATTCTCTGAGTCGAGTAGCAACCCACCCCAACCTTTTATTATTGCTCTCCTTATAACATAGTTTTTCAGCAAGACACATTGTTGGGTTATGGTTTCGAAGTCATAAACATACACTGATTATTGGTACAAGATTTTCCATTAATGGTATCAAAAGTTGTCTTTTCTCATCATATAGGATTTGGTTGTGGAATTTTTGATTCCACTTACACAAAATTTATTTTTATTTGCACCATTACTTTCAAGGTTTAGGACTAAAACAACCACTTTTTTCATACATTAGTTGGAAAGGTTTACTTTGAAGGTAAAGCATTTCCTATTAAAGCAATTTCATTTTCATGGCTTGAATTTTTGACCTCTAATAAATGATAATGAAGTAATTATCTAGTCACAACGTTGAAAGTAATTTGCTTTCTTTCTTCTATGCAAGTAAAACAATTCCTTTTTGGATTATTAAGTTTTAATTGAGATTAAAAAGATGAGTGCTTTCATGTATACATATGATAAAATTAGAGCAAAAAGTTGAAGGTTAATGTGATCTCACTCTAAGACATTGATCTCACTCTAAGACATTGTCTTTTTCCTTCACATTTTGCATCCTTAATGTGTGCTCCATTCATGATTCACTCCCTTTTTTTATTACTTCCAGTGAGTTGCAATGCAATCTCTTATTTCATTGCGAAATAATGAAGCATTTTCCCCTTCAAATTATCCATTGGAGAAGATAAAGAAAAGACACAGAGCAATTTTTAATGAACTTGCGAACACTTCAATGAATTGAATCAATTTTTTTTAAATACCAAGTTGAGGTGCCTACACGTGAACTCTCAAAGTTGGAGTACTTAATTACACATTGATGCCAAGTTTGAGTGTTTTTATATGTATTATGCCTTTGTTTTAGCATATAACTAGTATTCATATCCACATGATGCGCGGCCTGTAATAGAAAGTTGACATAGCAAATTATATTTTAAATTAATCAACTATTAAATATGTTGAATTATCGTTGAGTCTTAAAACTCTAATATTGTATGGAAATTTGTAATTAATGTTCGACTAAAAACAATATGTAGTGAGAATTGTTACATAGATAACTTAACCTTTCCATATTCCCCATCTAAGTTTCTTGTAGTATGGATGTCAATATGTAATATTATATTAATTTTTAAAATTTATATTTACATAGAATACCTAGTTTTACGAAAAGACTATGGATTCATGTTCCTCATTTAATTTTCTAAATGTAAATTCTCCCATGTTAACATGAAATACATGAAGAAACTTAATGAAAGCACTTCAATATGCACTATATATAATAGTGTACGATTTATCGATAATATATGTGGAACAAAACCTTATGTAACACCCTGTACTTTTGGACTAAAGTTAAATAGTCTTTCCTACATTTATGTGGAGGTTCATCTCATACCTTAGAGCCTGAAAGATGATTTCCAAAAGGTGTTTGTATCATTTGGTCCGAGTTAAAGATTCTAACTAGGAAGGTCCTTCTCTAGAATCTATCCCAGTGGTTAATGAGTTTACCAAGGTTTTCCCTGATGATATTTCTGGTGTACCTCCTGATAGGAGAATTTATTTTGGGATTGATCTTGTTCAAGAAACTCGTACTATTTCCATCCCTCCGTATAGAATGTCTCCGATTGAGTTGAAGGAGTTCAAGGAGCAATTGAAGAATCTCTTAGATTAAGGTTTTATTCGTCCTTGTATGTCTCCTTGGGGTAATACTATTTTATTCATGCGTAAGAAGGATCCCTTCAAATGTGCATTGACTATCGTCAGTTTAATAAGGTGACCATAAAAAATAAGTATACTCTTCCTAGGATCGATAATATTTTTGATCAGCTTCAAGGTGAAAAGTGTTTCTCTAAGATTGATCTTAGGCCGGATTATCATCAGCTTAATATTAGGGAGGTGGGTATCACTCAGACTGCTTTCAGAACCTGGTATGGTCACTATGAGTTCCTAGTTATGTATTTTGGGTTGACCAATGCCCCGGTGGCATTCATGGATTAGATTAATAGGGTATTCCTCCAGTTTCTAAATTTGTTTATCATTGTCTTCATTGATGACATCTTGGTCTACTTTAAGAGTGAGGCGGATCATGTCGATCACCTTCGTGCTGTGTTGCAGACATTGAAAAATCAGTATTTGTATGCCAAGTTCTCAAAGTGTGAGTTTTGGTTGAAGACTGTAACTTTTCTTGGTCATTTTATCTCTAGTAAAGGGAACATGATGGATTCACAGAAGGTTGTGGTAGTTAAGAGGTGGCCTAGACCTGCGACTCTAACCGATATTCGGAGCTTCTTGGGTTTAGTCAGTTACTATAGGAGATTTGTGGAAAGTTTTTCGACTATAACTGCCCCATTGACTAGGTTGACCCAGAAAAAGGTCAATTTCTTGAGGTCAAATGTGTGTGAAGGTAGCTTTGAGAAGTTAAAGGATAAGTTGACTTCTGCTCCAGTTTTAAACCTGCCCGATGGTAGTGATGGCTTCGGAGTGTATTATGATGCTTCTTGTGTTGGGCTGGTTTGTGTGTTGATGCAACATGGTAAGGTGGTGATAACGCTCAACTTACATATTAATTTAAGTGTAAGGCCGTCATTGCTAATATATTTACCCAAATAAGAGTCGGGGTCGAATTCACGAGGAACAATGTGAGTGATGATTGAGTAAATTTGAAGTAAAAGTTTCTTGCTAGGGTCAAACCTACAATACAAAATAGTTTGGGAGATTTTCAATTTTGTTGAATGTAAAGGAAATTATTGGGCTTCTAAGGGACTAATTTAAGGCTAAAATCAATTAGAGGGTAATCAATTTGAAATGGATCTCGGAGTTATTATTTCCTAGGGGAAATTTAGCATGTGCGGATTTATGAAAATAACATCCAATTCAAGTTAGTGCATGAGTGGGTAGTCTAGGTTAGAGGTCTTCACTATTAGATTTTCAACAAAACATCAAAAATGTCACCCATGGATTCTTTCGAATACCTCATGGGTGTTGCCAACTACAGCCACCAAAACCTCAATTTAACATCCCTATTCCTCGCATGATGTTCAAGAGATGGCAATTCCACATTTTGTCTTATTTCTAAGACAACAAAATGGGAATAACTACTGTCTACATTATTATTCATAAATATTTATGTCACCTACATCCCTTCTTCAAGAATGATGTAGGATCTAGATAACCCACATCCCTCTTTCAAGGATGATGTGGAAATTTGGGGGAAAATTGAGGTTCTGACCAACAATTCCCATTTTGCATTCAAATATTTGTGAAACCCATCAACATTAACCATAAATTGGAGCTAACAATCAATATCCACACATTTTCACCCTACTCAAACATAACCCCAAGAAGTAGATCTAACAAATCATAAAGATAATAAACATAAATATACCAAGATTTTCATCAAAGTTATTCATTAAAAAAATAAAGAGAGGGCAAACCACACTATAAAATCCAATGAATCTTCAATGGGTGATGCCAAATCTACACTTTGGAGTTCCTCTAATTAATTCTTTTTTTAAATTACTGTAATTTTAAGCTCCAAGCTCCAAGAAAAACAAAAACTCTAAACTAAGGATGGGTGGCAGACTTGTGAAATGATGGTGATAAGATCCCTTAGAATGAATGGTTTTTGAGATTTAAATGATATTTGAGGTTTGCAGTGCAAAATGATGCTTTTTTCCATGGACAATTTTCCGCTCTCACACGATCGCGGAAGAGTGATCGCGATTGTCATTGGTTGACTAGCTTGACTGATGGAAATCGTGCCCCTCAATCCGCGATCACAGTACCTGAGGGAAAGATCCTTCTCCTGCACTTCTATTCCCCTTTTTGTCCCTTTTTAGCTCAAGGTTGCTTCTTTTCTTCTCAATACCTGTATACCTGCAAAATATGGGAATTAGTGTATTTAACCACAAATATGTCTCACTTTTACATTCAAATCGTAGTAGTGTACATGGATGTTGAGTGTAAATGAGTGGTAAATTCACTACTCATCAACACCCCCAACTTAAAGCTTTTCTTGTCCTCAAGCAACACTACCTCTTACCATGAGACAATGCACATTTATTCCCAAATTGGATGACTCAAATGATCAAGATTACTTCAACTTGGTTACTACCACAAGTAGCTCTTCACATATGGGAAAAACTATTCTCACGTCACCCCTCAACGTAAATTGTGATTTTCAAGGGTGCAAAAGACTTAAAATAGCAACCATTCAACAATCACTAATACTCTAGGAGTGACTTACCTTTTACCTTAACAACATTGTACTCTTGTTGTCTTATTTTATTGGGAGATTACAAATTCACCCACCTCAACTTGTTTACATGCCTCTTCATAAGAAAGAAAATTCCACACACCAAGTTATTAGATAAGCAACAAGGGATTTAACTGCAAAACACTCTATCTCTCTCAAGAACTCTTGACGCTAACAAGTACCATGCCATAGGCTTGCCCCTATTTTCAATAGCCACTACCATGAATGCACTTGGTTGGAGATCTCGAAGGTCTTTTTGAGCTTGTAGTGTAGGTTAGGGGTATGGTAGGATATTAATTAGGAACAAAATGACTATACTCTCCTTGAACATCTACATTATACTTTTTCATACAACTTTTGACCATGGGCCACTTTTTTGTTTTCACTCTTTCAACATGTGCCTACTTTTACTACCTTGATTCACCCATCTTTTGGAAAGCATTTTATTTTTACCTCTTTGCCTCAGACATTTCATGCTTTTATTTCCTTTCTTGGGTCCCTTCTTTTTCCTATTCATTGGTTCTCAAAATTTATCTCTTAGGCTAACTTAGAATTTCGTGGCCCAAAGTTACATCTTTCAATCTTCACCACCCCCAATATAGGCTTTTAGCCTCTGCTGTATTTTCAAGTTCAAGAAGTGTAAGGTTCAAAAGAGGGATAAAGATTGAAAGGCTCATAACTTGTAATGTGTTTGCCAAAGAAAGGTCCCAAGGCTCAAAGTGGGTGACTAGGGATTACATCTATGCACGGGTAGAATTTTTAAGCTAAAGAGGACTTCCCATGTCACAAAGATGGCCTAAGATCATCTCACCAACCAGGTAAAATCCAAATTAGCTTTGAGAGACTAATGTGGAACGTTATAGATGGTACAAGTATACATGAGATTCAAAAAAATAAGCCTACCACATATAGCATGCAAATTCGCCAAGGAGGCTCAATTGCCCCCCATAGAGACAAAAATGGAGTATCTATTAATTTTCACAAGTCAAATATTTGGAGTCACAAAAGGAGAAAAGAATTGTTACAATGTTTCTCACGTCCATACCCTTGATTTTTGAAAAATTTTGGATGGGGGGGGGGGAGTTGCTTTGCATTTGAACCATGTACATTTTAGCTAACCATTGAAATAACCCAAGAATTTTTCTCACATTTTGGCTTCATATAGGCAAACCAACCATATGGCTACTTAGATTTTTCTAATAGCGTGAGTGCCATCCGAAAATCAAAATTCCACAGGCACTCAGACTTCCCTTGCATTTATGATTTGAATGCCACGGGTACTCAGACTCCCCCTACATCTGCTCAAAATCTAATCGCAATGGTTTTCCCTTATGAATGACATCACTCAATCATAGGGGAAGGCTCGTCCAACATTATTATTAAGAGAATTATAAAACTAAACAATGAAAAAAATTGTCTTCACAAAATTTTGATGCTTTGCATCAACTAAGTTCAAGTATTGCAAGCTAACCGTGAGCTCACACAAGGGCAGGGCCACAGACCTCAAATAAAACACTTGTAGTGACCTCACTACATAATACAAAAGCATAAGAAGGGTGAAAGGGCTCCCTAAAAGAGCATTGAAAACCATGTTAAAAGCAGGGCATAGTGGCACAATCGCGACATGACTAGTGCGATTGCGGCCCTCAGTCTGCGCTTGCGGTAACTGAGACCATTTACTCCTCTGTTTGCCCTATTTTTCTGCATTGCTGCTACACTTCTAAGCTTGGTTTCTCCTGATTTTTGGCTTCCAATCTGTCTAAAGCACATATAAAGCATCAAAATTATGTGACTTATTCAAAAATAAATAATGTAAACATGAAAACAATGGGTTGCCTCCCATAAAGTGCTTATGGCACGACGCCTCTTTAATCATCATTTATGTCTCCACTTAGAGGATTTGAATTTACTGCCCAATTTTGGATCAATACATCTTTGAAGTGCATTGGAAAAATACATGGGCACGATGAAACATGTTATATCACTTCACTTCGAGGACTTGAACTTTTTACCTAATTTTGCATAAAATTTCCGAGTAGGCTCATTGGGTATTGGTGAGAACATCAAGAATCCACTTGCTACGCCTTGAATTTTGCATTTATTGACCTTCAAGTGGTGGGCTTCATTTAACCCTCTTAGGATGGCAAACTCTAAGATATACGAATCTTGCTCCTCATCTCCAAAGTTTGTCATTTGCTTGGGTGGTTTGACTTTTATCACTTCCACCAAGCATAATATTGAAAAGTGGTTTGAATAAGGTCTTCTTCCTAATTCAGGAGTAGCATCCTCCTTGACATTCTTACCATGAAATAAACTAGAGCCTTAAAAAAGGATTTGTTTGATATTTTCGTGTGACTCTAGTATCATTTCCTAAATTTTAGCATTCTTCACTATTGTTGATGCGGTTGGTTGGAAAATCACCGAGGATTTTTTAACGTTAAGCTCAATTAGAAGCGTTGGCATTCTCATAGTATTTGCATGATGGACCTCCATGCCCATCTCTTCTATCTTCTTGATTTTCTCGTTACATTCTCCCATGGATTGATGCATGAGATGTATATTATCCCTCGTTGATTCCACCCGATCCAAGATAAGTTGAAGCATTGCTTCAACACCACTATTTTTAGTGCTTCATTCCTTTATTTCTTGATCATAAGACCTATCAAAATCATAATACTAACTAGTAATTGGGTTAGCATAATGGGGGTAGGGGCATTTGGACAATCACTCCAATGTCCATCTCGACCACCACATAGAGAACAACCATACCCCCTATAAGATCAAGATGGTGCATACATTTCTCTCTGGGGAGCATATCTATAATCTTGCCAAAAGTGGTATCCATTATAATATGGACATAGATTGTAATGATAGGATCTCCAACCACCGAACTCACTTTCATTCCAAGATGCCATAGTAACAAATAAACAAAACTAAAAATCTACCTAACATAAGAAACAAAATAAAATAACAAACAAATATTTAAGATTTTGAACCAAAGCAAGTAAGTTAAAATTCCAAACTAACTCAATACGCCAAATTGTTTCCCGACAACAGTGCCATTTTTTATAATACTCAACTTACACGTCAATTTAAGTGCTAGGCAGTCGTTGTCAATATATTTACCCAACTAAGAGTCGGGGTCTAATTCACGAGGAACAATGTGAGTGATGATTGAGTAAATTTGAAATAAAAGTTGCTTGGTAGGGTCAAACCTACGGTATAAAATGGTTTGGGGGATTTTCAATCTTGTCAAATGTAAAGGAAATTCTTGGGCTTCTAAGGGACTAATTTAAGGCTAAAATCAATTAGAGGGTAATCAATTTATAATGGATCTTGGGGGTTATGTTTTCCTAGGGGAAATTTAGTATGTGCGGATGTATGAAAATAACATCCAATTCAAGTTAGTGCATGAGTGGGTAGGCTAGGTTAGAGGTTTTCGGTGTTATTTTTCAACAAAAACATCAAAAATGTCACCCATGGATTCTTACGAATACCTCATGGGTGTTTCCAACTAAAGCTACCCAAAACCTTAATTTAATATCCCTATTTCTAGGATGATGTTCAAGAGATAGCAATTCCATATTTTATCCTTATTTGTAATATAACAAAATGGGAATAACTACTATCTACGTTATTGTTCACAAATTTTTATGTCACCTACATCCCTCTTTCAAGAATAATTTAGGATCTAGACTACCCGCATCCCTCTTTCAAGGATGATATGGGAATTTTGGGGGAAAATTGAGGTTCTCACCAACAATTTCCATTTTGCATTCAAATATTTGTGAAACCCATCAACATAAACCACAAATTGGAGCTAACAATGAATATCTAAACACTTGCACCCTACTCAAACATAACCCCAAGAGGTAGATCTGGAAAATCATAAAGATAATAAACATAAATATACAAAGATTTCCATCAAAGTTATTCATCCAACTATAAAGAGAGGGCAAACCACACTTTAAAATCCAATGAATCTTCAATGGGTGATGCCAAATCTATATTTTGGAGTTCCTCTAATTAATTCTTTCTTTAAATTAGTGTAAATTTAAGCTCCAAGCTCTAAGAAAAACAAAAACCCTAAACTAAGGATGGGTGGTAGACTTGTGGAATAATGGTGATAATATCCCTTCGAATGGATGGGTTTTGAGTTTTAAATATGATTTAAGTCTTGCAGTAAGAAATGATGCTTTTGCCCCTAGACTATTTTCCTCTCTCATTCGTTTGGAGGATTTATCGCGATCGCAGATGAGTGATCGCGATTGCCATCGGTTGACTTACTTGAATTCTCGCGATCGCAGACCTCAGTCCACAATCGCGGTAACTGAAGGCAAGATATTTCTCCTACTTCAGCTTGTCCAGCTCCTACTCTTCTATTCCCTCTTTGGTCCCTTTTTAGCTTAAAGTTTCTTCTTTTCTTCCCAACACTTGTATACCTGCAAAATATGGGAATTAGTGCATTTAACCACAAATATGTATCACTTATACATTCAAATCATAGTAGTATGCACAAATATTTAGTGTAAATAAGTGGTAAATTTACCACTCATCAGGTGGTGGCTTATGCTTCTAGGCAATTAAAGTTCATGAGAAAAACTACCCCACTCATGACTTAGAGTTATTAGCAGTGGTATTTTCATAGAAAATTTGGTGTCACTATCTCTATGGTGTTCATGTTGATATCTTTTTTGATCATAAGATCCTCCAGTGTGTGTTCACTCAGAAATATTTAAATCTTGAGCAAAAGAGGTGGCTTGAGTTGCCGAAGGACTACAATATGAGTCTCTACTACCATCCAAGTAAAGCTAATGTAATTATTGATGCTCTTAACAGGCTATCCATAGGAAGTCTAGCTCATGTGGATGGGGATATGTGGGACTTGATGGAGGACATTCACCAATTATCTAGTCTTGGAGTTCGTCTCATGGACTTCACAGGTGGTGGAATGTTTGTGCATCAAGTATCCCAGTTATCTCTTATTTAGGAGATAAAGGAAAAGTAGATTTTAGATCACGAATTGATGAAGATTAAGAGTAATATGGGTCAATAAAAAGTTATTAACTTTGTGATTGGTTGTGATGGTATCCTAAGGTACCAAGGCATGTTATGTATTCCCAACGTCTATGTATTAAAGGAAAGGATTTTGGCCCAAGATCACGAATCTTGTTATGCTATTCATCTTGGTTATACTAAGATGGAACATGATATTAAGGAGTTCTATTGGTTGAACAATATGAAGTGGGATGTGTCTAGCTTTGTAGCTAAGTGTATGGTGTCTCAACAAGTGAAAGTTAAGCATATCAGACCTGATGGTTTATACCAAGAGATAGAGTTGCCTAATAGAAGTGGTAAGTGATTAACATAGATTTCCTTATCGTCTTTCTCGGTCTCAAAATCAATCTGATTTAATTTAGGTCATTGTGGATAGGATGGCCAACTCTACTCACTTCTTTACAATGAGGACTATTTATTCGATGGAGGATTATGCTAAGTTGTATCTTGTAGAGATTGTGAAATTGTAGGGTAATCCAGTTTATATCATTTGGATCATGGTACTCCGTTCTCATATCACTTTGGGAAGTTGTTTCAGAAAGGGTTGGGAACTAAGGTGTTCCTTAGTACCATTTTCCTCCTACGGTCGGATGGATAAGAAGAAAAGACCATTCATACATTAAAAGATTTGCTTTATCCTTACGGGATTAACTATGGTGGTAATTGGTTCGATCATTTGCCTTTGATTGAGTATGCTTATAATAATAGTTATCACTCTAGCATTGGTATGTCTCTTTTTGAGGCCCTGTATGGTAGGAGATGTCATTCTCCCATTGAGTGATATGAAGTTGGTAAGGGTAAGTTGTTTAGCCCTAATTTGGTTCACCAAGCCTTGTAGAAGGTGAAGGTGATTTAGGATAGATTGAAAGCCTCTCAAAGTCGCCAAAAGTCCTCTGCCGAAGTAAAGCATAGAGATTTCGAGTTCAATATTGGTGATTGGGTTTTCTTAAAGGTATCTACCATGAAGGGAGTGATGCAATTTGGTAAGAAGGAGAAGTTAAGTCCTCGATATGTTGGTCCTTAGTTGGTTTTGAAGAGGGTTAGCAATGTTGCCTATGAGTTGAGTTTCCTCCTAATTTGAGCTCCATTCATCCGGTTTTCCATGTCTCTATGTTGAGAAAGTATGTACGTGATGCTTCATCGGTTATTCCTTTGGAAGGGTTGGGTTTTTTGGATTCCTTATCTTATAAGGTAGTCTCGGTGGAGATATTTGATTATCAAGTTCGTCGGTTGTGGACCAAGGATGTAGCTTCAGTTAAGGTTCTTTGGAGGAACCCCAAAGTGGAAGAGGCCACTTGGGAAATAGAGAAGAACATGAATTTCAAGTATCTGTTCCTATTTTCTGCTCTCGAAATTCATATGGAAGGTATGTGTCCTTCAACATGCTTTTGTTTTCAAACTTTGTTAAAGGAAAGATTGATTTCCTTGCATATTTGTTTTCTAATTTAGTTAAAGGTTAGATTGATGTGTGATAATACATTAACTCATTCTTGTGCTTGCCTTACCCATCATTCGAGGACGAATGATCCAAGTGGGGGAGAATTAAAACACCTTGGCTTTTGACCCTTAGAAAATTCTAGAGTTTTTGTTCTCTAGACAACATACGATTAGAGCATACTAGTTGTATGCTTGGATACAATTTAGGGTCTTCCAAGTCGTATGTTAATCAGTGAGTTTTGATAGATTTCTATCCAAGATACGACTAGGCAACTTACTAGAAGTATGTTAAGGTACGAGTTGTATGTGGTTGGGTGGTATGATGCTCTACGCTTGGCCTAGGGGATTCTGCTTGGGGTACGAGTTATAGGGTACTAATCGTATGTTAAGATACAATTTAGTACATTGTGGTCATATGTTGGTCAGTATGGGAGACTAAGGTGGTGCTAGGGTACGAGCTAAGGATACCACTCATACCCTAGGTTACAGTTTAGGGCGTATTATCCTACCTTCCTGCAGTTAGTTTTTAGCTTTTAAGCTGGGGGTATTTAAGACATTTCCCACCCTAAAACCCTTAAATCCCACACCTTAACACATGTTTTGGCCTCTCATAACCTACTATTGGAATATTAAACATTCCAAAAACACTCTCTAATCTCTGTTTTAAAAATTGGGGCTAGGGTTTTTCAAAGGCGGTCATCTTAAGGTTTAAGAGTCAAATTTCTTCCGTGAGTCTTGTTGAATAAGGCATGTGACTCTTCCCTCATTGTTAGTTCATAAATATCATATGTTTTAAAGTGTGATTATGATTCTTAAATGGTGGTTCTGAAAATAAAAATTGAGGGTTTTGTTGCGTATGGTTGAGTATTGTTTACTTTTGGTTTAGCTTGTGTTTATACATGTTTTGATCACGAATTACACATGTGGGTGCTTGGTAATTGTGGTATAACAAATGGGTCATGGGTAACCGTAAACTTAATGGGTTTTACTTTGATTTGGTCTTGATAATAACATGCCCTCAAAGTGTTTGTAAAAATGTATAAGAGAATGAAATAGTCACATGACAATGGTGTTTTGAACTAAGGCATTGGTCTCATGATTATGAATAGTTGATAAATAATTTTGTGAATGCCTTGTTGGCTATGTAGTGATCTAAATAGTAACCTTGGTGGTTTAAATTGTTAAATGGGTTTGAGTCCCTATATATTTACTTGATTTATGTCTTTGTTAGATAATGAGTTCGATTCCCAAAACTTTAAATTGAACAAGTGTCTTTGTTAGATGATGGGTTCGAGTCCCAAATTCAAATTAATGATTGGTAGATTGATAATAGTAATGGCATATGGTATACTTGCAAGTAGTGTTGGTATCATGATACCAATGAAATGCCTTTGGTAAGTAATACGCTTAATGGTTGTGTATGTGGAATGATGATTTTAAATTGGGGTTAACAGCGTGATGTGTAGTCGGGTCGAGAAAGTGGAGTCCGAAGGACTAACACTAGAAACCGCACTATCCGGTATGGGTATCTTATGATCGAGTGGTTTGAGTCCCCCAAATAAATATATGAATAGGAGGTTCGAGTCCCCCTTAACACATGTAATAGTGCTTAAGTCACCTTGATTATGACAGGAGGTTTGAGTCCCCCATAAAGGCGTATACAGATTTGGACATTCTCTGGTTCATGCGGCTATACACACTGGGACCCTTCTAGCCAGGAGAGAGCTGGAACCATATAACTCATAGGTGCCTTGTTCTATGAAGACCATGATACACAACCTAGGTTAACGATTAAAAGTTCATGCTAATCTTATTCTATATCCCGGCATGGTATATACATATATATATATGTATTGCATTAATTATGTGCATTGATTGGTTGGCTTTGAACTATTGGCAATATTTTATCCTTATCCTTGAGTTACATGCTATCCCTCCAACCACTAACCTCTTCAACGTTGTATCCCCATGCGATGCTGGTGTTGGTCATACTACATCTCCTACTCAATGATTGGACTCATGATCAGCTTGTGTTGACATGAAGTGGTGAGCTTCCAAACTTCGAAAGGCTCTATTTATTGTTTTGGTTTCTTATGTTTTCATTTGGTTTAGTATTGGAAATTGGTTTGGCTATGGTCGGGGACACGTCCCGATCGGCTATTATTTTACTTTCGGATAGAGGCTTTGTGGAATTACTATGGGTAGTATGGACAGTGTTGGCCTTGGTGTCAGCCTTGACATTGGTATTGGTATTATGGCTAATACCATTTGACTATATTTATGATTGTTCCATCCTATTATGTTGACATGGACTTGGTTATTATTTTGGGTTGGTAATGGTTGTTGGTTTGGCATTGGATGGCTAGGATTTTTCGGGTTGATCACGGCCGTGGACCTTTCTGAAAATTTTTGAGTTTCAAATACTCTATCTTGTTATATGTTTTGAATTCATCCAAATCAGGTTATGTGTTTGGTTGGTCAATTTACGAAATGGGGTGATCTTCGGTCCTTGTTGGGCTTGAGATGCCTATTGCGACATGGCCCTATTTCGGGTCATGTCAGTGGTGCCCCAAATATTGCTCTCTGGATTTTAGTTTCTAACACCTACTCCACTACCTACGCCTAGTAGGTGGTACTTACGGAGCATAGGTGCCTAGGTAAGTGGTTTTTAGCTTTTCTTTTCATTTTCTTTCGGTTAACTTCCAACACCTAGTTTCCTGCAAAATAACTCCAAAAAAACATCAAATACAACAAAATAGCCTTAAGTACATGCATATTCTCTAAGTTTAAGCATCATAAGTGTCATAAAACCATGGCTTTTTAGGTATAATCCTCAATTATGCTCAGCAACTCATTGAAAGTCCTTCAACCCCAACTGAAATCAAGAAAAAGGTCTTTTCCTTTATGCCTACCAAAGCTCCTGACCATGATTAGCTTTATCCTCCCTACTTTCAAAAATTTTGGGAGATTATCAACTGCTAGTTGATTTCTATTTGAACAAATGTCTTCACCTCTAGATCTATGGATGAGCATGTCAGTAACACTTATCTATGTCTTATCTCAAAATATGCCAATGAGTCTATCTTAAAAACTTCAGTCTTATTGGGTTATGCAGCACCCAATACAAGATTATCACCAAAATAATTGTCAAAAAAATCAAGCCTTATCTTTCTAACATTATAGGACCTAGCCAAGCTATTTTTTTTGACCAATAGAATGGCCTCTGATAATGTTATAATAGTTTATGTCACGATCCGATCCGAGTCCCTGGCCGCGATAAGCATCCCTAACCATGAAGGCCCGAGTGCCCTTCTCTATCTGGAAATCATGCATACCATTCACATACTATAAAGAAATGCAAAAAAGATAATAAAGACGAAAACATGGTCAATCACTTAAGTCAACTGAACAGTACAAAGTTGAGTTCATAACATTCAACAACATATGACACCAATCTATGAAATCTCTAACAATATGAAAATCTTCATCTATCTAGAAACTGGGACAAGGCCCCCAGTTGGACCATGAATCAAATAAACTAACAATGTTATAGAACAGGCCTTCCGAAATAAGGAAGGCTCACCAACTGCAATCTCTGACAGAATTCAACCTACTTCTTAGTGGGACCCCAGGACTGTACCTCAGATCTTGAAATATAGGATTTTAATACAATTATACAGGTACACAGAGCAATCCAAAAGAGTGTACTTTTATACAACATAAGTGAGAGCAATTCATAAAACAGTTTACATATGATATATGAAAACACATAGGCATACTTAAAAGACTTTGAAGCATTTCTTGGAAATCACAACTCACTCTTTATCTTACTTCTTAGCTAGGTGTTACACCATACAAGTCTACGACCCCACGATCTATATGGATTCCACCCTTGACTCGGAGGCTCCCAACCCAAGTTTTCCACAAGGGTTTGAGTTTATGATTCTGATACGCCAAAGGGCACAAGGCCAACATATAATCCCTATCTTGGGACATAATAAAACTTGTATTGGCAATACACGATTCTAGGCTATGAGTTATCTGAACTCATGCCTTATTCGGGTAACCACCTAACTCTCTTTAAGCCCATTCTTAACCTTTTCTAAACATGCATCTTTCTGAACTTAAAATCTAAAATTCTAAATGAAATATGTATTCTGTTTTGAGTTAATCATGGCATTATCTGTTTTGGTATCATCATACCAAGACTTACAAGTCATCTATCTAAGCCATATAAGGTTCTATTTTAAAATTTTAAATCAACTCAATCATTTGACCACAAAACATTTAACCAATGCAAGGGAGTCCTTATTCCAAAACATGTGGAAACTTATGCAAAGATTCTCTCTTTTTAATATTTCAACTCATGATGGTCAGTTTCTCAAAACAAATCATGCAATTCCTTTAATTATTACATTGAATATTTATAAAGAAGAAAACACTTGTAAAATCAAAAGCACCCTATATTCAATTCACAACCAAGATCAAGTTCATAAACAATATTAAAACTCTTATCTCATGCTTTCAATAATGCAATTTCACGACCCACAACATGCAAAGTCAAGAAGTATCATAACAAGAGAGGGAGTATAAATATTCATAAATATTCATGCTCTCAATTTAACTTTCAAACTCCAAATGCATACATACATATATATACTAATAAAAATCAAATTTAAGGGAAGGCCTCAAGACCAAAACATTATTATCAAAGAGGGTTCACAATGCATAATTGTTAATGTAAATTCAAAACCCTTCATAAATACATGATTTCTCAGCCTTAAAAACTTAATCAAAACAATTTCACCATGCCCATGTAGTTTAGGAAAACCCCATGTACCTTATATTGATTAGTTTGAAGATTGGAAACCTAATCTTGACTCTCTTCTTGAAAATCTTGAAGTTAAATGGCTTGGATTCTTGTTTTGGAGAAGAATAGTTGAGTTTTGTTTCTTGGGAGGTGGCTAGGGTTTTTCTTTGAGAGAAAATAAGAATAATAGTATGTATAATGCTTTTGGGGGCTGAAATTAAGTGTTATGGACGGATTTAGGTGAGGGCAAGTGACCAAAGTGCCCCTAGACCCTTTAGGAACTAAAATATCATGTGAAACAGCTCCGTATCACATTGACCATCGTGTCGCATCTCCCATTGCATCGAGGACCATCGTACTACGTTCCAATCGCGTTGGCTTACTATCTCTCATAAAATATGCCATAAATTTTCACTCGGGTACCGGATTAAGGTGAAATTGGTATCGTTTGAAATTTAATTAAATTGTATACAATTCGGTGTGTCTTGAGCTGAAAAATTCTACATATATAAAAATTTATACACGTTCAAAGTATGCCCTTGTAGAATCGAATACAAAGATATAGCCGAATCAAAAGCTCTTAGCTCAACTCCGCTCTAATTGATTCCTATGAATAGTTTTCACCTCGAAATTACTTCAAACATAAGGATAAAGATCATGAAACATGAATTTAAATATATATCATGGGTTAGAGTCTATAGCCGTAGGAACGACGGTTCTATTTCTAGCTAAAAAATGCGGGGCGTTACAGTTTAGGAATACATTAGTCAAATCTCAAAGATAAAAACAAAAATGGTAGCATGATCGTCGAGATTGATCTTGAAAAAGCCTTTGATAAGATTGCGTAGTCTTTTATTAGAAAGGCCTTGCACTTTTCCAACTTTCCCGCTGGGCTCTCCACATTGATCATGTCTTTTATCTCCTCCATCTCTGTCTCTTTCCTGGTTAATGGATCAAAAATTGGGTTCTTTAAACCTTCCAGGGGATCAAACAAGGGGATCCCATTTCTTCTTACCTCTCCATACTCTAAATGGAGATTCTTTCAAGAAAAATTAAGTATGATGTAGAATTATTAAATTGGACTCTAATTTCCATATGCAAGGAGGGTCGTAAGGTCTCCTGTCTCCTTTTTGTAGATGATCTCACCCTTTTTAATAGGGAAAACACCAAAGACTGTCTAGTAATCAGGAATACCCTTGCAAGTTTTAGCTTCTTCTCCAACCAAAAAATTAATATGATAAATCCAAAGTCATTTTAAAAAAAATAACTCTTAAGTCACCATTAACAATCTGGCCTCTCTGTTCAACATTCAACTTAGGGATACCTTTGGTAAATACCTACGCTTTCCTATTTTCCACAAAGCTCCAAAAAATGATAACTTTTAATTTATCCTAGATAACATTAACTCCAAACTAGCTGATTGGAAAACCAAATTTCTCAACAATATTCCTAACTATGTAATGCAATACATTGTCCTCCCTAAGAAAATTCTCAAGAGGATTGACAGAGCCTAGAAGAACTTCATATGGGTCACCACTGATGTTAAATAGAAAATGCATATGGTGGGTTGAGAGTTAGTAACCAAGCCCAAGAACCTAGGAGGCCTTGGGATCTAAAGAGTTGACATTAAGAACCAACATATGCATACTATTTTTTCTTGGAGAACCATAAATGTAATACCCCATCTCAAAAAGTTTTCTGTCAATTATATGACTCATACCTTGAGTTGTATGTACAACATATGAGTGGTATATGGAAATTGTATCAAAAGCGTGGATTGGTAAGTAATCTGTTAAAGGTACGACTTGACCCTTGGAGTCATCAAGAAAGGTACGAGTCTTATGAGGCCAAGTCGTGAGAACATCAGTAAGGACTCCTAAAGAATCTATCCAAGATACGAGTAGGGGTGAAGAGTATGCGAGCATGATATGAGTCATAAGTTGAACTCATAGGTTAATTAGTGCGTGCCTGCCTAGAGACTGAAAAGTTTACGAGTCATGGAGGTGAGTCGTACCATTGCATATGAGTCATATGGTAGACTTATAAAGACTGGCGAGTAAATTCTGAAGAGTTAAGGGCCTTTTTGTTTTTTATCCCTTATAACTCCCAACCCACGACCCGATAATAAGGAGATTCATTAGTTTTCCCCTCTTTTCCATTAATTAAACAACACAAAATCTCTCATTCCATCTTCAACAAGATTAAGGTTTCTTCTCAAGATCATCTCCCAAGTCTCAAAGGTCAAGTTTACTTCACCAAGTCAATAACTTAGGTATGTCGAGTTTATGAACAAGGATATTCTTTCATCCTTATTTCCAAAGCTTTTATTAAATTTAAAGTTATATGATTTGTAATTAGGGTTCATACCCAAATCATCTTGTCTTGAGTTTATAAAATTATCATGTGATTGAAGTATTAAAGTGCATACATGTTCTCACCTATTTATGTTTTGACTTGAAGATTCTCTATTATGATTTGAATATCATGAGTTTGATTTCAAAACATTGATTAAACATTTCCAATTAAGTTTTGAGAATGTTATTGTATTGCAAGTTATATGAAAGTAAATATGAGATTTAAGGCTTAAGAATAAGCGTTAAGTTTACAAGAAAGTTTGATCTTTTGATTCAATGACAAGACTTGAAATCCACAATTGTTTATCTTGATTATGATTTAAAGCAATGAGAAGAATAATTGGTTTCTAGTATACAAACCCTTATGCTATTTTAAGGTGAATTTCCTATAGTATGATCATATAAGTATTCAAGAGTAGTATTTAGTACTCGAAAAGGGAATGAGAATGAGCGTATCCTAAATTTTTGAAAACTATGAGCCATCATAGGTTAAGATTTTTCCCAATATGGATAAAGTTAAGAATAGTGATCACTAAGATAAGGTTCTATTTCGATGGCAAGGGTAGAATAGCTCTCCCCAACATGGGTAAGATGTTGGACTCCATGGTAGCTCAGATGGTTTATGTTGGTTAGAAGAATCTCCCATAATCAAGTTTAAAAGCAATGATTTTATGAAACAAAGTTTTATGGCTCACTAAGTTTATTTATATGCTTTATCCTCTATGTTTATGATTCATAGACTTAAGTATCACTCGAGATCAAGGTGAGTCATTTACGTTTAGCATGCATCGTTTGAAGGATCTTATACTTATTCAGTTGTTGTTTTACTTATGCATTCACCCCTACATGCTTAGTATATTTCAGAAGTGATCCACATCTATGTCTGTGTGCTACATTGTCTTATAATGTAGGTTCTGGTGCCCGTTTGCAGCAGCATGATTGACTTCGGCATCATTACTTAGATTCCTCCTTGTAGTGACTCCTCATAGTCTGAGGTCCCAGATTATCATATTTCTCTTATGGATGATAGTAATTAAGCATTTGATTTTAGTTTTATGTTCAGGTTAGTTGGGATTTGTCCCGGAGTCTCTCCAGTCACAAGTAGAGGCTTGTCTGACAGTGAATGTTTAAGTTTAAGTTCAAGAAGTTTGTGCAATGATTCCCAAGTTAAAGATTCACTTTAAGTTCTGAGATTGCTTATTTATAGCTTTCTTCATATGATAGCCATCCTAATTACATGAGTTCTAAACTAAAAAGATATCATGGGTTAGCTTGGGGTTATTCTTAGACCTAAGCACCATGTGCATCTAGAGAGGCACTCTTGGGGAAAAATACTTGTACTTAGGCAAAATTTACAGTTACGCACCTTGAACTTTGTGGGGGTCTTATGACCCTCCTAGATTATTTTTAACGTATTTAACTGGCATATATTTTGCCCACATGGACCACATAGTTAGTGCGTGAAATACATGGGCTCAATGTGCGTGAAATACATGCAGTGGTCAAAGGGGCAAATATATGTCAGTTAAATACGATAAAAAATAGTCTGGGGGTCATAGGACCCCTACAAAGTTCAGTATGCATAATTGCAAATTTTGCCAAAGTATAGGTATTTTTAGCACCTTTTTTACTTTTTTGAATTGGAATGATCCATGTTCTTTAACAATATGATATACTAATAACTTTTTAACTATAAAAAATAGTGCGTATAATTTTAATTCAACTTCTACTTGTAGTATTAAAATAATTTAGTCCACCAAAAAAAGTAATTGATATTGTTAAAAAAGCTTATATTCACTCTATTTATTTAAAAACTTAGGAGTTCAATGATAAATAATGTTTTATATTTATCTATGTTATAATTCATTTTTATTTTTTAATAAAATAGTCTGAATTTAGTTGTTAGTTTTTTTTTTAAAAAAATTGTCAGAAAATTCATAATTCATATAGAAGATGATAAATTCCTTCAACCTCCTGACTTTCTAGCTAGTACAAAAGACAATCATATATAAATATTTTAAAAAAATTCTATTGTAAATTAAAATATTGATGAAGGATATCATGATAATAGCATAAATCAATCAACATCAAATAAAATTAGAAAAGTTCATATAAT
Organism: Capsicum pubescens; assembly: GCA_030864215.1. NCBI lineage: Eukaryota > Viridiplantae > Streptophyta > Magnoliopsida > Solanales > Solanaceae > Capsicum > Capsicum pubescens. Next base: position 44,351,183 of record CM061548.1, read on the forward strand.
CATTGTGTAATTAATTTAAAAATGTTAAAGTTTTCAAATATTATTTTTGTCAACCTTGTGATATTATTTGGGAAAAAAATTATATTATCTCTTCAACTTGACTTTAAAAACTAAATACATCTCTCAATATTTTTTTTTATTTTAATATTGTGATATGTCTTTTTAAATTTAAGAGAAAATACCCAATTATCCCCCTGAATTTTACCCAAAAAGGCTATGACACACCTCCACTTAAATAGGGTCCTATTACCCCCTGAACTAATTAAAAGTGTAATTTTGACACCCTTAGTGCCTACGTGGCACATATGTGGGGCACACGTGTGCCTACATGGACACTTCAGTGTGTTGTACCACGTATGTGCCACGTAGGCACTAAGGATGTCAAAATTTCACTTTTAGTTAGTTCAGGGGGGTAATGAGACCCCTTTAAGTTGAGGTGTGTCATAGCCTTTTTGGGTATAGTTCAGGGGGGTAATTGGGTATTATCTCTAAATTTAATTACTCCCTCCGTCCCATTTTAGTTGGTCATCTTACTAAAAATAAATGACTCACATTAGTTGATCATGTACTAAATCGAAATAGAATTGATTATTTTTTTCAATGATACCCCCACAATTCATAGTATACATTAAAATATGAACAATTTCAATTTCAATATTCATTTCTATGCTCATATCATTAATATTGTTAAAGGGTAAAATAATAAAAATTTTCAATTAATTTATAATTTTTTAAAAACCGTGTAAAATGAAATGTTCCCAACTAAAAAGGGATAGAGGGAATATGTAATAAAGTAAAAATGTGAAATATAGTTGGAGGCCTATTAATATTTTAAATAAAAGAATAAAGACTATTTAAATTCACGGTTTAACTTAACAGACTATTTTGCTCATTTTTCATACAAAGAATAAGGACTATTTTAGCAATTGTTAGTTTGTAAGGAAAATGAACAAAGTTGAATGACATTATTGGAACAAAAAAAAAAGATAAATGACAAAGTAGGACATTTTCCTAAGTTAGTTGACTATACGAGGAATCGACTCCATTTAGTTGTAAATAGTTTTCCCAACTTTCCCCATATAAAAATAAAACTTAACTTGATATTTTTAAACCAGTCCAATCTAGACACTCCTCACATCATTAGCTAGAAATCAAATTTACTTGTCACCGAGAGAGCTAAAATATGGTAAGGCAATTGATAGAGTACTTTGTCTAAAACGCAAGAAAACTTAGTTTGATATGTCAAAATGGGTCCAAATAAGATAATCCATGAAGACATGTCTCACATTGAGAATGCTAGAATTTTTCAATCCTCATGTGCTCCAGATAGGTTTTGACTGCTAGTTTCCTGGAGAAAAATTCTTTGAGGTACTTGTCCAACATGATGGTATTGAATTGTGGCAGATTTTCAGAATTTATTAAGGAATCAGCCGGTCCTATTTCTGCTTCTAGATTTGGGTTGAAAAATACTCCAATGGAAATCCTCCTTGTATGTTCATTCACTGTTACTTTGTGCTCTGGGCTTTTATAAAAACCATTGCTCCAAATCTGCATGTTTAATTAAAAAATAAGGAAAAAAAGAGTTAATAGTTAAAAACATGTTTAAACTATGATTTTATCATGATTTTCACACCCTAACTATTAATTGTTGAATTTTTTTGTCTAAACTTGTTGACAATAGGACTATTATGTAATTCTGTATTTCTAGTAAGGGTGACAAAGAACTATTTGTATCTATATATACTCGTTTTAAGAGATTAATAAAAACAACCGTACATAACCTAAATTTCTACATGGTAATAGAGAAACCTAGTATATTATCGTAGATTGCCATTTTTTCCAGTTATTCAAAGATGGGAGATTCTACGCCTTCTTTTGGCAGCACTACCAAACCCACGAACTCAACCATAACAAACCCTACCTCAATTATAGTTCAACAAGACAACTCACCTTTTCTAACGGAAGTTATTCTTGACAAAATAAATTTCTCACTATGGTCTCAATTGATGGAGATGCGTATCGGAGCTCGAAACAAGGTTGGCTCCCTTACTGGTGAAACAAAGAAACCCAAAAAAACTGACTCAAATTGTGCAATATGGATTACGGAGAATCATAAGGTGAAGAGTTGGTTGATTGACTCAATGAGTCCTACCCTAATACAACGGTTTATTAGACTTTCCACGACGAAGGAAATCTGGAAAGCTGTTTCCAAAATATTTTATGATGGTTCAGATGAGACTATATTGTTTGAACTTAATATGAAATCCTTCACCACTATGCAAAATGAAAGGCCCCTGTCTACGTGCTATAATGAATTGGTTGAAATTTTTCAGGAAATTGATCACCAAACAAATATGCAGGATGAATCGGTTCAGCATATTCTTCAGATGCACTCTATGATGGTAAGGCTGTGAGTTCACATATTTCTCAATGGACTTGATGCAGAATTTGATCAAGTTCGTGGAGAAATGTTACAAAAGGACCTAAAGCTTGATCTTGAAAGTAAATATGATTATGTCAGAAGAGAAGCTCAACAGAGGCAAACTATGGAAAGTGCTCGGCTGATTCATGAGAGTTCTGCCATGGCTGTCCATCGTAGCAGTCCTATTAAAGGTCGAACTAATCAGCCATCTAGTAAGCCTAATAATCTTACTTGTAGCCATTGTGGTGAATCAAGACACTCAAAACAACGATGCTATGAGATCATTGGCTATCCAGATTGGTGGGATTTCTCGAAGAAACCACGCAAAGTCACTCCAAATAGAGCTGCAACCATAACTACACCAGGAATTAGTCAGCCAAACAATGATGGTAAAATAGAACATCGTGTTAATATGACATAGTCAGGTATTACCAGTAATAACAATGTTAATATTACTGCACCTTCTACGAGTAGTACTTGGATTATTGATAGTGGAGCATATGATCACATGACCAAGGACCGAGATGAATTACAATCACTAAAACCATCTTCTAAACCCTTTATTTCTATTGCTAATGGAGGTAGTTCTCTGGTTATAGGAGAAGGACCAGTTGTCATAACAGATACTTTAAAACTTGACAGAGTTTTAGTTGTACCTTTTCTTGATCATAATCTTCTATCTTTTATCCAAATTACCTCTTCTCTCAATTGTACTGCAACCTTTTGGTCTTTTTTGTATCTTTCTGGACATTCTGACTCGGGGGACTCTTGGTTATGGTGTTAAGCGAGGAAATCTCTACTTTTTGGAATTGACTAAAGGTGGAGAGAAAAAATTTAGTCATGCATTCCGCACACATGGGGTTGAGAAGGCACGCGACCATATATGGTTATGGCATAGAAGGCTCGGACATATCTCGTTCGGTTATCTTCAGAAACTCAAACCAAATTTGTTTTTAGGTTTAGATAGCTCAATTTTTCATCGTGACATTTGTGAATTAGTGAAAAATCATCGTGTTCCATATTTATCAAGTTTGAATAAATGTTCTGAGCCTTTTACTGTTATACATTCTGATATTTGGGGCCCTACAAAAGTTGAATCTCTATCTCAAGCTCGTTATTTTATTACTTTCATAGATGAATGTACGCGAATGACATGGATATCATTACTTTGGAAGAAGAGTGATGCGTCTATTGCGTTCAAAGATTTTTATAATATGGTACATACTTAATATCAATGACAGATTCGTGTTTGTTAATCTGATAATGCAATGGAATTTTGCAATCTACCATTGATGAATACCTTCGGTAATGAGATTTACGTCATCAAACATCTTGAACATAGACACCACAACAAAATGGTCTAGAAGAAACAAAGAACAAACAAATTATGGAGATTGTTCGTGCATCTCTCTTTGGCATGAATATGCCAAACATTTATTGGGGTACGAGGTTAAGTCTGTGGATTATCTTATTAATCGAGTTCCATCTCGAGTCATTAATTTTGAGACTCCACAGTAAAAGCTCCATTCTCTCTGTTCACTTCCACATCTACCTAACTTAGATCCAAGGGTGTTTGGTTGCACGGTTTACACTCACATTCCCAAATCTTTGCGAGGAATATTAGATCCATGTGCAAGACGGTGTGTGTTTATTGGCTATTCAGAATTTCAGAAAGGATAGAGGTGTTATGAACCACGAAATAATAAATTATATGTTACTTTTGATGCATCTTTCCATGAGTCAGAACTTTATTATGAAGGCGCAATAACACCTTCATCTCTTCCGAGGGAGAATGACAGAGAAAATACTAGAATAAATGTAGCTTTAGGGGGAGAAACATAGTTCCTGGAAGTAGAAGCTCATGAGGAAAGATTAAATACATGTACTGGTATCTTGGAACAAGATGAAGTCTCACACGAAGAGAAAGAAGGAACCAGGGAATAAGGAAATAAAATTCGCGAAGCCACAAATGAAGAAAATGAAGAGATTATTCCAAAAATAACAATAACCACGCTATTAACCAATGAGTCCTCTTAGAATGTTCTATATGATCATATACCTCAGGTAACTCTGTCTAATGACCCTTATCTTCCTCTTTCCCGTTTACACCCATTTACACCTGACGGTTCTCTTTCCTTCAGGTAGTGAGACTAGTTCCCATGTTTGATTTTCTGCAAGGCCTCCATTTCTTTGTTCATTGCCTTCCTCCATTATGATTTTGCTAATGCTTCCTGAACACCACTAGAAATAGACACTTTGGATAATTGATTAACAGTTAGAGAATATAATGTTGATAACCTTTTGGTGGAGGTATAATTACTAATGGGGTACTTTGAATTGGCATTAAGATCAGGTTCATATTTTATTCTTGGTATACTTTTATTTTTTCTTGATGGAAAATAGGAAGGAGGAAGATAAGGGTCATTAGACAGAGGTACCTGGGGTATATGATCATGTAGAGCATTCTGAAAGGACTCATTGGTTAATGTCATGGTTGTTGTTCTTTCTGGAATAATCTCTTCATTTTCTTCATTTGTGGCTTAGCGAATTTTATTTCCTTCTTCCCTGTAAATGGGTGTATTCTGTAAAGCTTAAAGCAGATGGAAGTATTGATAGGTATAAGGTGAGGTTGGTAGCAAAATGATAAACACAGAAGTATGGAGTGGACTATCAGGAAATATTTGCACCAGTGGCTAAACTCAATACTATTCGTATCCTCATATTAGTTGCAGCAAATAGAGATTGGCCGTTGCGACAATTTGACGTAAAAATGCATTCTTAAATGGTGACTTATAGGAAGAAGTTTATATGGATCTACCACCCGGAACTATGAAGGAGAACACTTACAGAAAAAAGGTATGCAAATTAAAAAAGGAATTATATGGCTTAAAACAATCACCACGGGCATGGTTTGGACGTCTCATGTCTGCAATGACATCAGTGGGTTATAAATAGAGTAAATCTGATCACACTTTCTTTATAAAACACAACAAAGGGAAGACAACTGCATTGATTGTGTATGTTGATGAAATGGTCCTGGCAAGAAATGTTTCTGATGAAATGGATCAACGTCAAAGTTCTTGGTATCAAAATTTGAAATGAAAGACCTAGGACAATTGCAATATTTCCTAGGCATTGAAGTATCAAGGTTGAGACAGGGAATTTCCCTTTCTCAAAGAAAATATGTAGTAGACTTGTTGATAAAGACTGGGATGCTAGCGTGCAAGCCAATTGAAATACCTATGGAGACAAACCACAGACTCGAGAGCTCTTCGGCAGAGAAAATAAAAGATGTAGGCAGATATCAACGTCTACTAGGGAATTTAATCTATCTGACTCATATAAGTACAGACATTGCATATGTTATAAGTGTTGTGAGTCAGTTCATACAGAATCCACGGAAGATCATATGGAACCTGTCTATAGAATTTTATGATACTTGAAAATAGCTCCACGAAAAGGGATTTTGTTCTCGAAGAATGAGAAAACTATCATCGAAGGCTATACGGATATAGATTCGGAAGGATATCAATTGACTAGAAAATCAACAACGGGGTATCTCACTTTTGTCGAAGGCAATCTTATCACGTGGAGAAGTAAGAAGCAAAAGATTGTCGCAACGTCTAGTGCAGAAGAAGAATTTTGAGGGATGACCAATGGCCTGTGTGAGCTATTATGGATTAAATATGTTCTGAAGGATCTTGTAATTTAATACACAGGGCTATCAACTTGTTTTGTGATAATAAGGCCGCAATTCAAATAGTACAGAACCCCGTTCAGCATGATCGCACTAAGCATGTTGAAATTGATCGACACTTCATTAAGGAGAAGTTAGATCAAAAGATCATACATTTTTTATTTGTCAAGTCTAAAAGTCAGCTAGCAGATGTACTCACCAAGGCTGTTTCAGGAAAGATCTTCCATGTAATGATTGGCAAGTTGGGCATGATAGACATCTATGCACCGCCTTGAGGGAGAGTATTGACATTAGGACTATTATGTAATTATGTATTTCTAGTAGGGGTGACAAATAACTATTTTTATCTATATATACCCATTTTAAGAGATGAATAAAAACAACTGTACATAACCTAAATTTCTACAAAACTATCACCACTTATTAATGTGAAACACCAATACTTTATATGTGTTTTTTACTACTATTATCTTAATAAAAGAGTTTATGGTTAAAAACATATTTGAATTATCATTTTTTTTGGTGAATTTCACATCTCAAACATTAATTGTTCTATTTTCTTACCTGATCAATCACCATCTATTTATTAAAAATATATCTTTATTATCACATATTTTAGTTTTCTACCTCTTAGGTTTTCAGGTAGGAAAAAAGAATAATTTATAGTTGAGGTGCACATGTCTTAATACAAAAATGGTGATAGTTCTTGTAGGAAAAAAATAACATCTGAGATAGCAGTGATAGTACAGATTTGAAACTCACAAAACTCCAATAGTTCAGATGTGTTTTATGTCTAAAAAAAATTAGAAATCTGTATAGTACAAAAGTGTCAAAATTTACCTCAAGAATATCTCCTATGTTCACAATAAAGGCATTAGGAAGGAAGTGCACCGGCATCCAAACACCATCATGTTTGACTTGCAATCCTTCCACTCCATCAACTTGGTGAACTATGGTGATTGCACTGCCGTCTGAGTGAGATGCCAGCCCCGTTACCAGATTTGGTGTAGGGTATGGTGGATAATAGTTCATCCTCACTGATTGCATTCCCTTCTCATACATTTTCAGCATTACCTCCCTATCAATTTCTAAAGTTTCTGCTATACACCCTAGAAGGTCTATAACAACTTTCTTCAACTCTTCCAAATAAACCTCGAGACTTTCTCTGTAATAAAAGTAGATTACCATGTGTTAGATATCTATTTTAATTAAATAATTTAATTACACAGATGTTCAGTGCATAAAATACCGGTGTAATGCATAATCAACCTCTTAAACTTGTCAAAGAATTCTATTTACACACTCGAATAAGTGTAGTTATAACTAAACACGCAACTCCTAATAATGTATTCCAGTTAGACACATTCGATTCAATTTTTTTTAAATATGTATGTTTTCATTCAACAATTAGATAGTTAAGTTATTCACATAAAACATGTCATCTCCTTTAATTATATACATTTTGTTGAGGCAAATACATATAATTAAATGAATGACATATTTTATGTAATTAATTTTACTATATGATAATCGAATGAAAATACATTTTTTTTTCTAAATTTGTATTGAAAGTGTTTAATTGGAGCACTGTAGTAGATATTGGAATGTTCAATTGAGACAAGACTTAAATCAAATATCTAAATGAAATATCCTGATAAATTAAGAAGCTAACTATGTGTTAAGCCTAAAATGTATATACCTTAGTGAAGCAGGGAGATTTGGAATAAGATGTGGTTGTCTTGTGTTTAACGGATATGTATTCATGTAAAATCTCTCTACATGGTCTGAATTTATCTCTCCTCCAATAACAAGATGCCCATAGCCTTCCTTGTTTCCCGATTGTGGTGCAAACTTCATTTTCTCTTCTGAGGGAAGTCCATAAAAATTCTCAATTGCCCAATCTAGTTTCTTCATCAATGATGGACATACTCCATGGTTTGTCAACTGTATAAACAATTTCCGATCACTTGAAAATCAATGCAAACAAATGTATGCATACAAATTAAACCCCATAATAGATTTTTCATGCAGCCTATCCCCCACCATTAAAAACAAACATGTCACCATTCTAGAATGTCATTCACAATCAACATACAATAAGGTATCTGTATAACAACATCCTTATATAGCAATATCTCACTAAAAAAGTTAAATTTTCTCGGAATTGAACTTTTATGTCATATTTTAAATCACTATATATGAGTAATTTTTTAACCATAATAGAAACTATGGGAAGTACAACACTTGGTGCAAATGCTCAAATTGAGGACTTCACACAAATAAAAAATTATATATGAGCTATGGAGTAGGGTTAGTGATGGACCAAAATTCACAATAAAGGAGGATGTTGAAATTAGGGATGTGCTAAGTGATAAAGGATGAGTATGTAGATGTTGATTAAGAAACTTAAAAAAATGACAAAGACAAATACTTTTTTGCGTGTGGACTTTGACCAAATGAGCACGACATAATCTCGAGTTTTACCATTAAAGCATAGGAAATCTGGAATACTCTTGTGAATGATCATGAAACAATGACTTTAGTGAAAAAATTCAAAGTTTCTATGATCTCTATTGATTATGAAACATTCTAAATGAAATCAGGTGAATCACTCCAACATGATCGGTAAGATTACAACCATTGTGAACAAACTAATATCTCTAGGGACGAGACTTATAACAGAAGCTCTCATGACAAAAATCCTTAGAACTCTTGCAAAGTCTTGGAATGTGAAATTAATGTCATCAAAAAAGTCATAGACTTGAAAATCATGGAACTAAATGAATTGGTGGAAATCTAAAGATGTATGAAATAAACATGGAAAAATTCAAAACATATAAGGGAAGTAAGCATAAAACTGTTGCTCTCAAAGTTGTTGAAAGTGATGGCTGACCTTGATCGATGAGGAAGAGATCCTCCGATCAAAAGAAATTTCAAAAGATTCCTTAAGAAAGTCAATGACTATGGAAAAAGGAGCATCATTAAAAAGGCAAAAAGCTCTAACAAACACAATCTAAAGGGTTCTTTAAATGTGATGAAACTTATCATTAGATCAAGGAATGTCTCATATGGGAAAATCAATGAAGAAAAAAGGAAGTTGAGAAGAAACATGAGAGGAAGGAACAAGTTCAAATAACAAGAAGGCCACCTTAAAGTTGTGATGGTAGCATGGAGAAAAATGTCTGATGAGGACTCACATAATGAACATATCTATGAAAGTTCCTTGATGGTATTTGAAGACTCAGATTCCGAAATTGACGACAAGGCTAACACAAATGTATTTGACTTGAAAGATAGCTAGATAACGCACAAATAACACAAATCAAGATGATAGGATGTCGGCAAAGAAAAAATTATTTAAGTACTTTAAAAAGTGTAGTAGGGTACCAGAATATCATGAGAAATTAGGATAAGCTGGGAGGATTGAAATACTAGTAGGAAGATATTCCAAGTGATTGGGAAACTTCATCAGCTTAAAAAGTTGTTGATCAGGTTGAATAAGGATAAATGTAGATATTAAGATGCAAGCTGAAAAGGCCATACAAGAACTAATACAATGTCAAGGGAGGATACAACAGAATCCAACCAATATGAACCTTAATCAGAAAGAAATTCAGCAAGATAAACATTGCATTAAACTGAAGCAGGCACAAGAAGAATTCCCAAGACAAAGAAGTAAGGTACAATGGTTGCAAGAGGGATATCAAAAAAACAATATTTTATTATAGTTTCTTGAAAGTGTGAAATAATGCTAATAGAGTTTTTGCAATAAAGAACAGGGATGAGGAATATATAACAGGCGTAGAAAAGATAACTACTATATTTGTGGAATATTATACAGATCTACTAGGCTCTAGGCATGAAAACAAAGCACATGCCAATAGTAATTTGATAAAGACTGAAGATCAAAAAGTTATGTTAGAGGCTCAATTCACCGTAAGGGATGTGAAGAAGGCATTATATGTGGGATAGAAGGGATTAAGTCTCCTGGACCAAATGACTATGAAAATCAATTCTTTAAGGATAGCTAGAATACAGTGGGATTTGATTTAGTGGAAGGGATCTTAAAATTCTTTAGAGATATACACATGATAAAAGGGGTCAATAACATTATCAAAACTCTTATCCTTAAAGAAATTCATGATGAAACAACATTTTAGACCCATTGCTTGTTGCAGCACAGTGTAAAAGATTATCTCAAAAATGTTATGCTCAAGGTTGAAAATAGTACTACCAGAGAACATTTATGAAAATAAAAGTGTCTTTATGCAAGGAAGAACTATTGTACAAAACTTATTTATTTATAAAGATTTAATAAGGATGTACAATACGAAAAATACCACTATCAAATGACTTGTAAAAATTGACCTCCGAAAAGCTTATGACTCATTGGAATGGAGGTATGCGGAGGAGATACTATATGGTTAAACTTCCCTCATAAATACATGAGGTGGGTTAACGAGTGCATAACAAAATCACGATACACTATATCCTTGAATGATGGGGTACATGGAACAATAAAAGGAAAGAGGGAACTTGTAACACCTTAAACTTTTGGGCTAAAAATAAAATAAATTGGACCGCTCTTCATATGTACTTAGATCAGAATCTAGAAATTTTATTGTATCTAGGTGAAAAGGTCATGTTTTAAGTGTCGTAGGGGTATTGGGTATGAATTAAGGGCATGATAAATATCTAAAACAAATTGAAGCTGAAAGGTCCTTTAATGATTAAGTTTTCGTATATGTTCATACAAGGACCAAATTTAAACAAGCATTTCTCCTAGAATATTAGAGTTACATGACACATTACCTATAAATTAAAGATTTATGAGTCTTCTTTCCAATGTCACCAACATCTCATCAATTCGAGACCCAAGTACAAAGTTAAGTGTGTTTTACTAAGAACAGACAGAACAACTCTATACTAAACGAAAATTTTCTTTATTTTTCTTTTCTTTTCATATTCTCGTAGGGGTGATTTCATCCTTTATTTTTTAAATTAACCCCAAGGGATTAAAACCTACTTCTCCATCAATTTTATACATTAAGACTTGTAGACTTACTATCCATCAGTTACACGTTACAATACAAACCTCCCTAGCTTCTTCAAGTTTCACAGGATAAAGCCTCACTTTTCCCTATCAGTTATTCATATGATTTCCATAAACAAAAATCCTTATTCCTTCTCTCAAACTTATGTTCTAAGAAGCACCATAGAATCAGTTCAAGAAATCAAGTTTAGTTTCCTCTTTGCAATCTAAAGATCTTCAAACGTTTTGAGCTATGTAGAATCGTTCCTTCTCATATGCTTTATGTTTTATTATTTTTCCCAATTTCAATAAATCTCAAGTTATGTTTAGAGTTGAATGAATCTTTATCTTTATCAATTAAGTTAGTATGTCAATAGGTTTATGAAACAAAAATCTAGAAAAAAAAAACAAGCAAATTTCTGCAAATATTTGAAAAATCACCCTAATCCATGAATACTCTTCATTTTTTTGAAACCCATTAAGCCCTATGAATTATTGCCCGATTTGTAAATTCTGAGTATTTGAAACTATTGGAATCCATAAACCCTGTAGGTACTGATTTATGATTTTGAGTTCGTAACACAAAAAGGTGAAAATAAAGATAGAAACTTGTTAACGGATGGATTGTTTATTTTGTAGTCCTTAAGATGAACTCCGCCGATTTCTTGTAACCAAAGAATACAAACTTTTTATTGTTTTGCCAAGATACAAACTGGAACTCCAATTGTTAAGATGCAACATATGAATCTCAACTGGAACACCCATAATCATTCCTTAATTCATTGAGTACTCTAAAAGCCATGATCTGAGAACTTAATGGAATGCTTTCTGTAAGCTTGAATATGCTCTTTCTTGATTTTGTTTCCTCGCCATTAAAGGTACGAATCCATAAGTTAATTGTTCCGTTATTAAGAAAAAAACCAATGGAAGCTATCTTTAACTTTAAATAGGAATTATGGCTTCTAGCAATAAGGTTTCAAATTACTCCATAATGCTTGTAAATGTAATGAAAAATCTTTGATATGAACCCTTTAACAAAATGTATCCTCACTCGCTAGAAAGCTATGAAATGGTACCAAATCAGAATCTTATGAACCCAAAGTAGTTGAATTCCCAACATGAGCCTAAGAGGCTAAATTATGTACATAATCCTAAAAAGGCTAAACCACGAGCATGAGCCTAATATGGATAAAACTTTGAACATGAATAATAAGATAACTTCATGAACATAAGGGAGATGGTTATCTGAGCGTGAAGGCATAGGTTTAAACAACAAATTTCCAAAACTATGTTTGTCGACATAGGATAAAGATAATTTTGTAAGTTGGATGACTCTCTTTTTATGTGTTCCAAAAAGGGTCTAACCATGGATACTTGCTAGCAAATTATATCATGTCACGTCCTATTCTCGACAAGGTATAGAATAACATAGCTGATCAGGCCAAGATCAGACTCCATGAACTCACATAGTGGTTTATGACGGTTCATTACTTTCTCCCACAAATAATCAAAGGAATTAAATTTACCTTTCTTGGTCAATTATAGATTTGGTTTACATTATTTGTCCTTTCCAGTTGTCTTCACTTAAATTTAAATTTTATTGTCATTTATAATCTCGTGTTATACTGTCCTCCTGAAATAGTTTTACATACCAATACATTCCACATATTGACTGTCTTTAGCGCTACATAATTTTATGATGTAGGTTTTGTCTCTTAAGTCCTCGGTCAGGTGCCTCATTAAGATTCTTAACTTCTTCTATTGGCGAGCCTCTTTCCTACGAGGAGGCTGGATGAGATATGATGACTTTTCTATGTTTTCTTTCCTTCCAGTATTGATACTAATTAGAGGCTTCATAGGTTGGTATAGTTGTCAAACAAACTTTGTAATCTAAGTTTATTATTTATCATAACTATTGGTAATATTGAACATTATGCGATACTAATAAACTTTGTTGAAGTTTTATCCCTTCAGAAAATCATAATTGAAATCTATATTATTTTCGTTTTATCCATTTGTACTAGAAGTATGCTCGGGTGATATGCCAGAACGTTCGTTCATACTATCTATAGTATCGGGTGCGTGCCACGTCTAGGGCCCTAGATCGGGTCGTGACAAACTTGGTATCAAAGCCCAGAGTTTAAGTGTCCTAGGGTATCTGTGAAGCTGTGTCTAGTAGTGTCCTAATTATGGGTGTAATGTGCAGCACACTTATGATTTGGAGGCTGCAGGGCATTTAAGAAATATTTGTATTCTTTTATACTTTAGATTGTGCAATAGATCTGCCCTAAGAAACTTATGCAAACTCATGTGTTGCTACCATTGTTCTTTCTATACCTCACCTTTAAGGTGGTAGAGGTAGTAAAGGTCATATTCCTATTGATGTAGTTCTCATAGAGAGCCAACTAAAAATTTAAGAGACTCCACGAGAGATTAAGAAGAGACCATTAGTGTGTTTAAGTTCTTCATTTTGAAAGGATGAACCTTTGTTTATATGAATCATGTGTTTGAACCTGTGGTAATATGTACTCTCAGACCCTTTTGAACCTTGTTACTGATGACAACTTTAATCGAAAAAGTATGTATGTCAATGCCTGGGTAGTATTTTTCACTTGAGATATAGTGTAGTTTGGGGTGTTGTAAGTCATAAGCAATAGAATAAATTCTAGGTCCAGAAATATTAATTCAGAAGTTTAGCGACCTAAAAGTGGAGATGGTAAATTGATCGAAGTATGTAGCTGGAGTCATTTATCCATTAACTGAGTGATGAGATTTAATGTCCTTAGGTGTTGGTCAAGATGTAAATTTGATGGTGGCAAGTAAAACATGAATTTTTTGATACGATGAATTACAAGTATACTTGAACTAGGAAGCTAGTTAGGATGACATGTGATGGTGTTAGTAAAGTTTAAGTCTATGTTGTGAACAGGAGGATAGAGTGGTTAGGAATTAACAAATTTAGGCTACCCCTTGTGTTTTAAAGAGAGTACCCCCACTTATTTTTTTAGATCTATGAATGTAGTTTAGTTAAGTCATTGAATAAGTAGTAGTTGTGTGCGAAAAAAATACGCGGATAGATTGCAACTAGATAGGCTTTGAGACTAGATTAAAAATTTACTATTTTGTCATGAGCCCTCAATGACCTAGTATTTCTTGATTATCTTCGGTAGCAATAATTCTAAGTAGTATAAGTGGATGAGTGTTTCCATCTATGTTTAGTACTAGAATGTAAATCTTAACCTTAGATGATCGTTGTGGTAAGAAGAAGGGTAGTATAAGAGTGATAATGTTAGTTAGGATTTGATACAGTGGACCTGACATAACGTATGCGAGAAATTAAGATGTTAACTTGTGAAAAGTGTGAAAGTGTAAGTGTGATATATGCGGGATCTAGATGAATAAGTGAATAAAGGCTAAAACATTTGATGATGAGGAAATCTTAAGAATTATAAGGGAAGATGTGTGCTCCATAAGAGATATACATTGTAGATGATATTCTAAGCTCCTAAGTGTGGTGTGTTCCTAGTTTATTATTCTTGATATTGTGTAAGGTGGAGAGATTCTAGGTATGAATTATATGGTAGTCCTACGGTCTGAATTAGGAGATTATAAATAAGACAGTACAATGTTGAGTCTCTTGATATAAGTTTTAATTCTATAATATTGGGTGAATAGAAATTTAGAGGTGTGATGATTGTAGACTAATAAGACCAGACCAACTAGTTAAGTTTTTAAGGAAGTGGGCATATATACCAATAGGAGCATAAATTATAAAATGATGGCCATAGAGGCAAGCAAAAGTTTAGAGAAGTGTCTCAGAAAGAAGTCCTAGCAAAGATTAAGTATCTACAAATATAGTTTATTAAAGAGAGTAGCATGCATGTATATAGTGATACCCCGACCATGAAGAGTAAAGTAATAATAGATCAGTTTAGATAATAGGTCAAAAAACTTAGGACGCTGAATTTTAAGCTAAGGGGGAGATGATTGGGTGAGGAACCAAGTCATGTATTTGGATACAAATAGTAACGTAATGAGTTCAAAAAAAGAGCTAGAATGAGAAAGAGACCCATTCTTATCCTAAAATATCCTTTGTACTTCAGTCACTATGATACTCTACTCATGTCCCTGTATTAGCATCATGCCCATGATCTAGGTTTATGAATTTCATACTGATTCACGTTCATGCTAAGTTCCTAGAATGAAAATAAGCTTAACTAAATGATCCCAGACTCCATGAATCCATGAATTCCAGTATGCCCAGTCTTATGAACTCACACTTTTTGATATGCTTTGAACTCATGTCATGTCATTATTTATATCCAGAATGATCCTTCAGTAGTGCTTTATGTATTTGATATATGAAATATTCGTTCCTTTTATACATTATTCCTAGGACACATCTTTATTAGTAAGGTCACGATAGGTATTAGTAGTGATTGAGCAATATCCCTTATATTCCCGATGCTCATATTCTAGTCCTTCAGTGGTATTCTTTATTCCATAACAGTGGTGCGATATCAGTTGAGTAATGGTTCGACAGGAGTGACTAGATGTTCCTTGTTGCGATGATGGCAGTGTAGAGATTCATCTAAGATCATAATCATGGATGAAGTGCGAGACGAAAATTAGCTATATGTAATAGTTAGATGAATTCATATGGGGTGTCCCCTGGCCAGAGTACATGAAATTGCGGTTCATAGAGTTTCTAGGGTAGATGGAGAAGATTTTTATTATTAAATAGGAAGAAACTATGAAGTTCTTATAGTGATGAGCTTAGATATCATGTCAATACGTATATGGCTAAATATACTATGAAATTTGTGACTTCTTGATTAGAGTTCGAGTATGGATGTTTTCATGATGAGAAAAGGTAATGTGCCTGGGTATAACTGTAGATGCAAGAGATTTCTTGTTGAGTTTTAGAACTAACCTAAGATCAAGTCAATAATCAAGATGAAGGTTCTTAAAGGAAATTAGATTATGGGATCCTGAAATTCAGACTAGCATGAGTATTTTAGTTGTGGCACTTTATACCTCTGAGTAGGCTTGTATAGGGTAAAAATGTGTTAGAATCAGACTTTAGTACTTGTATGTGCCCATGTGAGAATTGTATTTTTGAAATAATGAAGTTTAATATTTATGGAAAAAAAGATAGGTTCAAAAGGTGTTTCTACTCTCTAATGCTACCAGTATTAGAGGTGAAAATACCCGTATTCCTATGTCTAATGAACCCCTATTTCATGTTATGTAACTTCAGATCGAATGAGACTTATGTCCTAGTCTTCGTCATGTCATTCATGCTCTATAAGCCCTATTTAGATAACTAAGATACCCTATAGATCATACCTAAACTCATGTCTTACGTTGTTATTTTCATTTCCCATGAAACTCATGTCCTATGACATGTCTATGTTAAGTCTTGTGCATTTCATGACTCGTGCTTGTATGTTTCTTCCATGGCCTGTTACGACGCTCCACATGTTAGGAAAGTTCAAGTCATTAAGAAATAGTTCAAGGGAGACAGACTATTTTGGTATTCCCATGTAAGGTACTCATCAATGACCATCATTCGAGGACGAATGGTGATGGACGAATGATCCCAAGGGGGAGATATTGTAACACCCTAAACTTTTGGGCTAAAAATAAAATAAATTGGACCGCTCTTCATATGTACTTAGACTAGAATCTATATATTTTATTGTATCTAGGTTCAAAGGTCATGTCTTAAGTGTCATGCGGGTATTTGGTATGAATTAAGGGCATGATAAATCTCTAAAACAAATTGGAGCTGAAAGGTCCTTTAATGATTAAGTTTTAGTATAGATTCATACAAGAACCAAATTTAAATAAGTATTTATCCTAGAATATTCAGAGTTACGTGACCCATTACCTATCAAATTAAAGATTTTTGAGTCTTCTTTCGAACGCCACAAACATCTCATCAATCCGAGACCCAAGTAAAAAGTTAAGCATTGGTTACTAAGAACAGATAGAACAACTCTATACCAGACAAAAATTTTCTTTATTTTTTTTTATTTTCATATTCTTGGAGGGGTGATTTAGTCCTTTGTTTTTAAATTAACCCTAAGTGATTAAAACCTACTTCTCCATCAATTTTATACGTTAAGACTCCTAGACTTACTATCCATCAGTTACACATTACAATACAAACCTCCCTACCTTCTTCAAGTTTTACGGGATAAAGCCTCACTTTTCCCCATTAGTTTTTCATACAATTTCCATAAACAAACATCCTTATTACTCCTCTCAAACTTAAGTTCTAAGAAGCTCCATAGAATCGGTTCAAGAAATCAAGTTTAGTTTTCTCTTTGACATCTAAAGATCT
This sequence comes from Capsicum pubescens, assembly GCA_030864215.1. NCBI lineage: Eukaryota > Viridiplantae > Streptophyta > Magnoliopsida > Solanales > Solanaceae > Capsicum > Capsicum pubescens. The sequence goes on from CM061548.1 coordinate 44,368,683, forward strand.
TCAAATGTTTTGAGGTATGTCGAACCGTTCCTTCTCATATGCTTTAAGTTTTATTGTTTCTCCCAATTTCAATTTATCTCAAGTTATGTGTAAAGTTGAATGAATCTTTATCTTTATCAATTAAGTTAGTCTGTCAATAGGTTTATGAGAATAAATTTGAAAAAAAACAAGCAAATTTCTGTGAATATCTGGAAAATCATCCTAATCCATGAATACTCTTCATTTTTTTGAAACCTATTAAATCCTATGAATTATTGCCTGATTTGTAAATTCTGAGTATTTGAAACTATTGAAATCCATGAACCTTGTAGTTACTATTTTATGATTTGGAGTTCGTAACATAGAAAGGTGAAAACAGAGACAGGAACTTGTTAACGGATGGATTGTTTGTTTTGTAGTCCTTAAGATGAACTCCGCCGATTTCTTGTAACCAAAGAATACAACCTTTTTATTGTTTTGCCAAGATACAAACTGAAACTCCAATTGTTAAGATGCAACATATGGATCTCAACCGGAACACCCATAACCATTACTTAATTCATTGAGTACTGTAAAAGACATGATCTAAGAACTTAATGGAATTCTTTCTGTAAGCTTGAATATGCTCTTTCTTGATTTTTTTCCCTCACCATTAAAGGTACGAATCCATAAGTTAATTGCTCCATTATTAAGAAAAAAACCACCGGAAGCTATCTTCAACTTTAAATAGGAATTATGACTTCTAGCAATAAGGTTTCAAATTGCTCCATAATGCTTGTAAATGTAATGAAAAAACTTTGATATGAACCCCTTAAAAAATGTATCCTCACTTGCCAGAAAGCTATGAAATGGTACCAAATCAAAATCTTATGAACCCAAAGTAGTTGAATTCCCAACATGAGCCTAAGAGTCTAAATTATGTACATGAGCCTAAAAAGGCTAAACCACGAGCATGAACCTAATATGGAAAAAACTTTGAACATGAATAAATAAGATAACTTCATGACCATAAGGGAGTTGGTTAGTAGACCGTGAAGGCATAGGTTTAAACGATAAATACCCGAAACTATGTTTGCCGACATAAGATAGAGATTATTTCGCAAGTCGGATGACTCTCCTTTTTTCCCAAAAAGGGGCTAACCATGTATACTTGCCAACAAATTATATCATGTCACGTCCTATGCCCGACAAGGTATAGGATGACTTAGCTGTTCGGGCCGAGATCAGACTCCATACGCTCACATGATGGTTTATGACGGTTCACTACTTTTTCTCACAAATAATCAAAGGAATTAAATTTACCTTGCTTGATCAATTATAGGTTTGTTTTACATTCTTTCCCCTTTCCAGTTGACTTCACTTAAATTTGAATTTTATTGTCATTTATAATCTCTTGTTGTACTGTCCTCCTGAAATGGTTTTACATATCAATACATTCCACGTATTGACTGTCTTTGGCGCTACATCATTTCATGATGTAGGTTCCTTAATTCCGTGGTTCGGTGCCTCATTAGGATTCCTAACTTCTGTTATTGGTGATCCTCTTTCCTACCAGGAAGCTGAACGAGATATGATGACTTATCTATGTTTTCTTTCCTTTCAGTATTAATACTTATTAGAGGCTTCACAGGCTAGCGTAGTTATCAAACAAACTTTGTAATCTCCAGTATTTATTTATCATAACTATTGGTAATGTTGAACATTATGTGGTACTAATAAACTTTGATGAAGTTTTAGCCTTTGAGAAAATCATAATTGAAATCTATATTATTTTCGTTTTATTCATTTGTACTAGAAGTATGCTTGGTGATATGCCAGAACGTTCGCTCGTACTAGCTATAGTATCGGGTGCGTGCCACGTCCAGGGCCCTAGCTCTAGTCGTGACAAGACTAAGAAAAAGGATCCCCCTATCTCTTTGTTATATTCATGAAGTACTTCACAAGGCTAATGCAATGAGTTTCTGAACAAGTAGGATTTTAATTCCGTACTAAATGTAGGAGAATAAGGTTGAATTAATCATGCTTTGCTGATGATATGCTAATATTCAGTAAAGGAGAGTTCAGACCAGTAATGCTAATCCTGAGCGGACAGAAAACCTTTTTAGAATCATCTGGCTCACTACAAATGTTTCTAAGTCGAATATTTTCATTGAAAATACGAAAAATCAGGTGGTAGATGACTTGTGCTATCTCACTTGGTAAAAATGAGGTAAACTCCTATTCAGATATCTTGGAGTTGCAATAACATTTAAAAAGCTATCAACTATGGTGTGTGAAGTTATAGTGGAGAATAAGGTGACAAAGTTAGATTACGAAAATCCATTATTATATGCAACACATGTCAACTTATTAACTCTATTCTCATACACACACAATCTTATTGGGCCTCTATATTCATTTTTTCGATGAAAACTATGAAGGAGATTACAAAAATTTATAGGAATTTCATCCGAAGTGGCCAAGTGATACAATGAATTCTCCTCTAATAGCCTGAGATGTCATATGTAGAGTAATGATGGGAAATGATTGATGTACTAGTTTGAATGAAGCAACAATTGCAAAATACATATAAAACATAGAAAGCAAAATTGATAATCTCTAGATTAAACAGACCAATCATACATATATATATATATATATATATACACACATATATACACACACTCTAATTGATAGCTACGAGTATTTGAAGGATATATGCAACATAAAGGTAAAATTTGTTGCAGGTTACATAGGGGATGACATGTTGAAGAGGATTGAGAAATACATCATAAGAAATGGGTACCAATGGAATGAAAAAAAAAAGGGATCAATTACTTAGTACCTTCACCAGTCTAATATATGAATACATAGATTTGAAACCAATAAGGCAGAATTAAAAAGAAAATTGCTCCTTGAAGGAACAAATGAAACATTATCTCGCCCTTAAGTCTGACGTTCAAAAACTAACAGTCACGAGAAAGAAAAAATAATCATTAGTGAAATCTAGAAAATTAGAGATGTGCTTGACTTATAAAGAGAGAAATCTAGAAGAATCGTCTAGAATCATCTAGGAACTATTCAAAATGAAAAAGAATATTGATAAAATTAGTCACTGGATTCAGTCTTTATAGATTCTCAATATGCTTAGTAGGAGAACATGAAGTGCAATAACTAGCTTAGAATTCAAAATGAGATACTTAAAATTGAATTTGAGAAATAATTCGAAACTACTAAATATGTGGTCTCATGCGATTGATTAATTCTGAGTTCCGCAATAAATTAAAAATTAAGAAAAAAGTTAATCTTCTTTCTACACTCACTTATCCCCCTCCCCCCCCTTCAATCACCACCACCAATTTTTTTCTTCTTGAATCTCGTCTACAATTTTAAATTTTAATCTTTTTCAACTTACAATATGACCAAAAAATAAGGAAAATAACGATGATACTCAAATGGGAAAAAATAATTTAAGCAAAGAATAATAACAACGTTCAGTCAAAAACAATTAGTTCAACATAAAATAATTTAATATGAGGCAACTATGTATATTGTATTTTATTTTCTGTGTTTATCCAAAATCTAAAATAAAAGAATGAAAATAATCCTTTTTCCCCCCTGTACACTTTTACCCCTATGATAGTAATACAAATTAAAAATATATGAACAAGTAAATTCGTTTCAAGTTTGATTCTCTAATACCTTAGTTGAGAAGAGATTAAGAAAGATAACAAGGTAATTGGAAAATTACATGTTCATTAATAGACAATAATAACTTTTTAGATGAGCCAAACTGATGAGGCACGTAAGAATTTAGTTGAACTCTCAATTATGAGTTGGACTTTAATAAATTAAAGGGTGATTTAAAAATGGTCAAGAGGGAAGATACCATGTAATAATAATTTTTTGAATATTATTTTTAGACTGTCGGGTTAAAATATGGGTCGAGGGTAGTTTTTAATTATTTTTTTATTTGAGAAGGTTTAATATGGGCTAATCAAATTAGACCATGCAACAAATAAATATTTAATTGTTTTACTTTAAGGGGCTGTTAGAAATAAGGCCAATTTAAGCGAAAAGGTTAATATCGAGTTCATTTTGGCTACAAAGATTAACGTCAAGGGTATTTTGGATCCGAAAGCTAAATGAAGAGTAATATTGTACCAAAATCTCGTAGTTCATGGGAATTTAAACCATTGCCCGTTTAAAATTTAAATTATTCTCATTTCTTATAACATTAAAATATGAGATTTTATGCATCTTTTTTAATCTATAACAATCAAAGAAGAGATAAAGACAAATATTGTTATAAATGTATAATAATTAGTCGCTTTAATTTTTTTTTTTTAAAATCCCAAAATAAACGAAGTTGTGATAGTGAAGTTGGTTGTATGTTATGTACCTGGAAAATTCCCCAATCTCTGCAAGCAAATTGCAATTTCTCAAGTTCAAAAACCTTCTCGCCATCAATTGTTAGCGCTTTGAAGTCTATTACAGGAATTGAAGAAGTTTCTTTTTCAACTAGCTTTTGAAAACTCATTGTCAAGGATGAAAGACCTTTTCTAGGTATTTAATCACAATGTATATATAGTCAAACACAATTCCGAGTATTTAATCACATCATATCTATAGTCAAATAAACATAAACTTCCCCTGCTAATATATGGTGGAGAGTAATTAGAGGGGAGGAGGAATATATACACATATATTAAGTAAATTTCGAATAACCCCTCATTATTATATATAAGTCAAACACAATCCGAGTATTTAATCACAACCTATCAATAGTCAAATAAAAGTAAATTTCCCTGCTAATATATGGTGAAGAGTAATTAGAGGGGAGATTGAGTTTTTACTAACTCCGGCAAATATATTATAATTTAATCTTTCTATTTTTATTTTTAATTCTTTACGTTTTTCAGATATAGTTTGTTTTAGTTCTTTGTATTTTTGTATTTTATTCATTCAAACAATATTTATAGTACTTTGGTGGATATCTAAATCTAATTTTATCATAATTAAGTGGTATATGTCTGATACCACTAGTTTATGTGTTTGAGTTTATGTGTTTATGAATTTAGAAGTACTATATATGTTTGAGTTTAGTTTATGTATTTAGATTGGATTTACTTGACAATAATTAATCAATATTAATTATGAGAAGACCATTTAAAAACAGAGAAGCTTTTAGAAAAATTAAAGAATCTTTAATTAGTAATTATTCAGAATATATAAGTTTAAATAAAACAAAAGAAAACCCACAAAGATTAGCTTACCTAATTACCTTAATATCTAGTATTGAAGCAAAATTAATAATCCATTTAAAATCTAGAAGAATGAGACATATACCACTTAATTATGATAAAATTAGATTTAGATATCCACCAAAGTACTATAAATATTGTTTGAATGAATAAAATACAAAAATACAAAGAACTAAAACAAACTATATCTGAAAAACGTAAAGAATTAAAAATAAGAATAGAAAGATTAAATTATAATATATTTGCCGGAGTTAGTAAAAACTCAATAAATGCACAAAAAGATGAAATATCAAATTTAGAATCACAAATAGATAGTTTAGAATATATATATCAACATGAACTATTTACAATAAAATGAACAAAGAAGAATTTGTAATAGACGAAAAAATATATGAAAATCACGAAGGATTAAAAATAAGAATAGTATTTTCTAATTTAGGAAGAAGATATAAGAAAATAGGCGAACATTTATATTTAATGTTAGAAAAAGAAGAATTAAAATTAGAAGATAAATTGACAGCTATGGTAAGAATAGAAAGAGAAAACGAAGAAATAGATAGAAAAAAGGAAATAGAAAAAATAAAACAACAAACTACAGAAGAAATACAAAAAATAGAAGAAACTAAAAATAGTAGGATTGCTGAATTAGAAAAAAGAACTACAAATGTTAAAAGATCTGTATGAAAAAAGACAGAAAGAAAAAGAAGAAAAAGATAAAGAACAAAAAATATTAAATGAGATAAATCAATTTAAAGAAAAATTAGAAATAGACAATAAAGAAATAAAAAATAAGGAATTAGAAATAAATAATATAGATGTAGAAGAAACAGATAATTATGATTCGGAAGATAGTGAAACATATACAGAAATATTAACAAATACAAAAAACTTAGAAATCAATGAAAAACAAGAAGTAATTAATGAAGAAAACTTAGAAAATATCAACACAGAAATAAATACTCTTGATAAAAAAGGAGATCAAAATATAATACCTAGTACATCAGAAATAAGGAAACCTACATATTATAAGAATAAGTTTAAAAGATATAATCTAAAGAATGAATATGACAAATGGACACCAAAATAAATAGTTAATAAAAATTATAACTTTTTAGACTTAGATTGTGTAATAGATACAGAAAAAACGATACAATTATGGATAGGATATATGACAAAACAATTATTAGATAATAATATAAGTATAACAGATGCACCAGAATATATAGAAAGAACACTAATAGGAACAGTGAAATTATGGTTTTTAAATCTAACTGAAAATAGTAAAAGAATATTAAGAACTGACAAATCTACAGAAGGAAAAATATTAACACCTATAGAATTATTAAAAAAATATGAAACAGCTATAAAAGACGAATTTAGTAGCATGACAACAACAGAAGAAGAACAAAATGAAGAGAAAGATATAAATAGGAATTTAATGTTAAAATTAGCAATATGTAATATGTGTTACATAGATGAATATACTTGCGCATTTAAAGAATATTATTATAAAGGAGCATATAATATAGAAGAAAGTAAAGAAATAAGAAAATTATATTTTAATAAATTACCTGAACCATTTAGTTCAAAAATAATAAAAAGTTGGGATGAAACAAAAATAGTAGATACTCTAGGAGCAAGAATAAAATTTTTACAACAATGGTATAGAAACCTATGTGAAAAATACAGAGAAGAAATAAAAATGGAAAAAACATTAATAAGAAATTTAGCATGTTGCAAAGATAAGATAGCACCTCAATTTGGATGCGAAGATAGATATTATAAGAAAATGAAAAGACATAGGAAATATAAGAAATACAAAAAATCAAAATATAAGTATAAGAAACCAAGAAAAAGATATTATGTAAAAAACTATAAACATAAAAGACCATATAGGAAAAAGAAATCTATAAAAGAATGTACTTGTTATAATTGCGGAAAAATAGGACATCTAGCTAGAGATTGTAAATTACCTAAAAACCCAAAAAATAAACAAATATCAGAAATAAAAATAGAAAACACAGAATATATGCAGATAGATTACATAGATTACGAATTAGAAAGTGAAGACAATATATATGAAATTTCAGAGAATGAAACAGATAACGAAATAGATAGTGAATTAGATGAATTAAATGACTGAAGAAGATATAAAAATATTAACAAAAGAAGAATATTTAAATGACGAAGGAACAGATCAAAAAATAATATTTGATAACAATGTATTTGATGAAATAAAAGGAAAAGAGTTAGACTTAAGTGTAGAAAAAATATTTAAAATACCAACAATAAAAAATATATTTACTAGAAAAAAGGAAGAATATTATGTAGTAAGTCAAAAAGAACATGTAATAGACTGTAGATATGCAAAAGGTAAAGTCAGTATACCACTAGTAACAAAAAGAATAATTAATAAAGAGATAAACGATATAAAAAGTAGAGACCCAATAAAATATGTACACCTTGGGGGTACAGAAATATTAATAAAAGCATGTTTTAGAGAAGGAATAGATACACCAATAGAATTATATTTAGCAGATGATAGAATTATAAAACCTATAGAAAAAAGTATAATAATTGTCATAAAAGGAAATTTAATATACCAAAAATTTAAATTTATAATAAGTGCAAATTATTCAGTAGCAGTAACAGATAGAAATATAGATAAATCACTAGTATTCTATTGAAAGATATCAGGAATAGAATTACCCCAGGAAGTATAATATTTACAGCAAGATGCAAAAATTTATATGTATTAACGACAAAACATAAAATAACAGGAAAAAATAAGATTAACAAGATACAAATAGATAGCCCATTCGAACAATTTGTAAAAATAATAGATTATAATGATTATAGCTATAGAGACATAGATGTAGAAGAAAATCTAGAAATAATAAATGATAGAATAAGTACAACAAAAAGAACAGCTTATGATAAACCGGAATCATCAAGCTCATAAAAAAGAATAAGTTATGAAACAAGTTCAATAGATAATTCAAACCAATATTACATAACAGGAAAGGTAAATGAAAAAGAATATTTAATACTCTTAAATACAGGACAAGAAGAAAATTATATAGCAAAATATCTAGTAAAAAATGAGGAAATAAAAACCGACAATAATATATGCCCAGATCTACCAAGAAGTATAATAATAACTAAAAATATAGCAGAAAAAGAAATAATAATAGGAATAAGAAAAATAAAAATAGAATTTGAAGTAAAAGAAGAAATGCAAAAAACAGACATAATATTAGGAATAAAATGGTTAGAACAAGTAAAACCATATAATATAGAACATACACAATTAACTATAACATATAACAGAGAGAAATTATTCTTAAGAAGAGCATTAACATAAAATGAAAATATATGTATTAATGAAGATAGTAGTAGAAGGATATTACAGTAGATATTATACGCCTATGATAGATACAGGAGCAAAAGCTAATTTATGTAGATATAATTGCTTACCAGAAAGTAAATGGGATAAATTAAAAACATCAATAATAGTTAAAGGATTTAATAACGAAGGAAGCTTAATTACTTACAAAGCTAAGAATGTAAAAACACAAGTATGGGATAAAATATTAACAATAGAAGAAATTTATAATTATGAACTAACATCAAAAGATATACTTTTAGGAATGCCGTTTCTAGATAAATTATACCCACATATAATAACTAGAACAGACTGGTGGTTTACAACACCATGTAAACAGAAAGTAAGAGCAAAAAGAGTTAATAATAAAATAAGAAAGAAAACTGATTGGATAAAAGGAAATGAAAAAATTACACAAAAGTTAGAAAATATAAAAAATACTGAAGATACAATAGAACTAGTCGTATTTTCGATAAATAAAACAGAAATAACTATATTTTCAATAAATAAGATAGAAATAGTTAACAGAAAATTAGAACAATTATATAGTGAAGATCCATTAAAAGGATGGGAAAAACATAAAACTACTATAAAAATTGAATTAATAGATAAAAATAGCATAATAACCCAGAAACCATTAACATATAATTTTGATGATTTAAAAGAATTTAAAATGCATATAGATGAATTATTAGAAAAACAATATATACAAAAAAGTAATAGCAAACATAATAGCCCAGCATTTATAGTAAATAAACATAGTGAGCAAAAAAGAGGAAAAAGTAGAATGGTTATTGATTATAGAAATTTAAATGCAAAAACAATAACTTATAATTACCCAATACCAAATAAGATATTAAAAATAAGACAAATACAAGGATATAATTATTTTAGTAAATTTGATTGCAAATCAGGATTTTACCATCTAAAGTTAGAAGAAGAATCTAAGGAATTAACCGCATTTACGGTACCACAAGGATTTTATGAATGGAATGTACTACCATTTGGATATAAAAATGCACCAGGTAGATATCAACATTTTATGGATAGTTATTTTAAACAACTACCTAATTGTATAGTATATATAGACGATATACTATTATATACAAAGACCAAAGAAGAACATTTAAAATTATTGGAACAATTTACGGATATAATAGAAAAATCGGGAATAAGTTTAAGTAAAAAGAAAGCTGAAATTATGAAAAATCAAATAGAATTTTTAGGAATACAAATAGATAAAAGTGGAGTAAAAATGCAACAACATATAGTACAAAAAATAATAAATTCGAAAGAAGAATTAGATACGAAAAAGAAATTACAATCATTTTTAGGATTAGTAAACCAAGTAAGAGAATATATACCAAAATTAGAAGAAAACTTAAAACCACTACAGAAAAAACTAAAAAAGGACATAGAATATAACTATAATGAAGAAGATAAAAAAACAAGTTCAAAAAATAAAAATACTTTGTAAAGAATTACCAAAATTACAATTTCCAGATGAAAATAGAAAATTTATATATATAGTAGAAGCAGATGCTAGTGAATATAGTTACGGAGGAGTACTTAAATATAAATATGAAGCAGGAAAAATAGAACACCATTGTAGATACTACTCAGGTACGTTCAACGAGACAAAAATAAAATGGGAAATAAATAGAAAAGAATTATGTTCATTATATAAATGTTTGTTAGGATTTGAGCCATATATTGTATATAACAAATTTATTGTGCGAACAGATAATACACAGGTACGCTGGTGGCTAACAAAGAAAATACAAAATTCAGTTACAACAAAAGAGATTCGGAGACTAGTTTTAAACATATTAAATTTTACATTTATAATAGAAGTAATCAGTACTAACAAAAATGTTATTGCAGATTACATATCAAGACAAAGCTACACAGACTGAAATGATAGAAGAAAATATACATGAAAAAGTACTCAACGCCCTAACTACGCTTTCATTAAAAGTGGACAGTATGGGTACTGAGATAGAAGAGCTAAAGCTAAAGACTAGTGAAGATAAACTGAAGTCTATAGCTATGAATCAGCTAACTCAGCAATGCGCAGAGCTATGTCGATCGGAAGACAGTAAAATTCCAGAGCTAGAAGGAGACGTTGGGACACTCCATAAAACCCATAACGTTTATCTATCTACTTCTGCAGGTACAAGCAAAGAAGTTAGAAAAAATATGAACCTAAAAAAGCTATTTGAAAAACCATATACTCCAAATACATCAAAAGATCCCATGTTTATACCCCCACAAGTTACCACATACCGAGATAGTCTAAACCAAGACAAAAAGACATACAACTACACAACCCGTACATACATAGAAAATATCTACAATGTACAAACCTTTTTAAATAGCAACCCCAAAGCTACAAATATCCAAGAACCAGATACAAACCATATAACCCAGAGATTGACCGGATATAATAAACTAATTGCCTTACCTAAAACCAAACCAAACTTAGTTAAAACTTGCTACGAATATGGACTACTTAGTACTGTATATACCACGAACAGAACTGAGATATCCACTATACCAGAGATATATGAAGCATTTATCACTTTTAAAAGAATAACCAAAGGTACCTTGTTTTTTATAAAAATTTACACGGCACCAACAGAGATATTATTTGATGAAGTTAAAAAACCTATACAAGTTGTAAAGATAGGAATGACACGAGATATGATTATACCACAAGATATTATTTCACAACCAGAGATACCTAGAATCGAGATACCAAAATTTTATGCAAACAAAATCCCATATGGAGCTACTATTCAAGAAATCATGTACTAATATATTCAAATTCAAAAGAGTTACGAGAAACAGATATGGAAACTATTAGGCAATGGATTATCACGTTGCTTAAACCAGAAACAGAACCTATTGCCAGAGCTATCAGAGAAAAATTTATTTCGGAAGAATTATTGACCAGATACTGCAAGACTATTGGACATAAATATCCAGATCACAGATGTTCAAAATGTAATGGAGGAGATAATGATGTCCCAACAGTTCAGCTAGAATAAAAAGAGATAAAGACGCCAGCTGGAAAGATAAGACCAGAGCAATAATGGAGATACAACAGATATGACAAAATAGACGGAAGACTTATTGTAAAATGGTTTACGTAAAGATAGTAGATTGACAACATCATTTAATGTAAATTTAATGTAAAGCTTGAATTTTTAGCCTTATAGGCTTAGGGTAGGTAGAATGGAAGACTTTTTAGTCTTTCTTTAATAGTTTTTGTTTATTTTTTAGCGGACAGATGTAAAACAATGTAAAGATGTATTCTTTCTATAAATAGAAGAGGAAGAAGGCATTGCAAAAGGCAAGCCTTCATGCGTTGAAGCACAAAAAAACTCTCTCTTGTCTACAACAAATATTTTTGCTTAGTTATTAAAAACAGGTATATTTCAATGGAAAAATCTATGGATGAACAAAGCTCAGAAATATCAAACCTACCAGAACAGGTATATTTATTTATGATTATGAATAGCTAAATTCATAATTCCCAACAATCATGATATGATAAAATAAATTCATGTTAGTTACTTTATAGTAGAATTATTCGAAGAATAATATGTTAAGAAGTTTATTAGCAAAGTGGAAAAGGAGAAAAATCCCTAAGAACTATGCCATCCTAAAGGTGAAACCAATAAGGCAAGAAGCCGTGGTGGGGAGTAACCAGAGTAGAGGCGTTGTTTAAGGGAAAATATCCAGATTACCATGCTAATAGTGACCGAAGAACATGTTATTTAAGAATAATCTAGTATATAGTAATCTAAGATGACCATATTTTGTTATGAACATGGTTGAAGGGAATATTTTGAAAAAAACAATTTTATGAAAATGAATAATTATTTATTTGATGTGATGGTAGATAAATTTAAAATACTTATTTTGTATGCACTTAAAGATATAAAAGTAGTAGATATAAGAAAAATCATATTAGAAAAAGCATTTGGTAAATATTACATGACTAGAGTAAATTATATACCATACCTACCTAACTACTCTTACAAATACTTAGCATGACAAATTATATAGAATTTTTAGAAAAAGATATGAGAAATATACAGTTACTAGAAAAACAGATGAAAATAAATATAGACAAATACATGATTTTTTTTTTGTTATATAAAATCTCTTAATAAAAATATGCAAGAACTACTAAGGCTAAAACAAACAATTATAAAATATCAATTTTAGAAAATAGATCATTTAGACTACCTTAAAGTTTTAATCTTATATATACTTAAAGACATAGAAATTATAGATATTAAGAAAATAATATTAGAAGAAGTAATAAACTACGAAATTGAAACAATAAATGCGTTAGAACAGATATACGAAGACATTTACCCAGAAGGATATTATTCAGATCAAGATTGTGGATGTTAGAATATATTAGAAAAACTAGGGAAAACCAAGATAGTCTAAATAATGAGATTAATTACAGAAACCGAATTAAAAAAATAATGGAAGACCTAAAAGAAAAGTTAATATGGATAGAAAAAACCTTAGAAAATTTAGAAAAAAGTACATGTGATAGTTTAGATAATTTAAAAAACTCACTACGAGAAGAACAACACAAGATAATAAATGACATAGAAAATCTAGAATTAGATATATACTACAGTACATATAGGATAAATTATTATACAGAAATTTGTAACTCTGCAGTTACTACAGGATAAAATAATAAACCAAATAAATTAATGAATACATCTCACGAAAAGAATAAATCATTAAAAGAAATAGAAACTCAACTATATAGTTTATACCTAGAATACAAAAGATTACATATTACTAACGAGGATCCTAAAACACTAGATAATCTAATCACGATAATATCTAATTTAGAATATGAATTAATAAAACATCTTAAGTCAAGAAGATAAAAATGAAAATTATTCCAATCAATAATATTCATTATAAAAATAAGTACATACGTATTTATTATCTAGTTGAATCTACGCACCTAATCCGCACCCCCCTTCAAATGGTATCAGAGCGCAGTTATTTAAAAAATACAGAAGTAGCATATATGTTTGAGTTTATGTGTTTATGAATCTACGCAGTTATAATTAAGTGGTATATGTCTGATACCACATATAATTATTCATTATGTGTTTATTATCTAGTTGAATCTACGCACCTAATCCGCACCCCCCTTTAAATATTCTACTTTTTTTTATCCTTCACTACATAGGTTATGCAATTATTGTGGTCACTTTGAATTGGATTTCTTTCTAAACTCATTTTATCTTATATTTTTTCTTTTCTCTTCTTTTAGAATAATAGGATTCTTTATTAAAAAGATACAAAATTAAATAATAAAAAAAAATTCAGCGATTATATGACATATAAGAAAATTCATTTTCCCATTATTATGCAAATGAGGTAAAAAAATGTTCTACTTATTTTATTCATTAAAAATTGCTAATTAACCCCTCATTATTAAATAAATTTTTGGCAATAGATATCCTACTTATTTTATCCCTCATTATTTAGGAAATGCAATTATTATGGTCAACTTGAATTGGATTTCTTACTAATTCAATTTATTTTATATTTTCCCCTCTCTTATAATAACAGGATTCCTTTTTTTTTTTTTTTTTAAAAGACACTAATGAAACAATAAAAAAGATTTTCAGATATTATGGGACATATAAGAAAAAATTGTTTTCCATTATTAAGTAAATCCGGTAATAGATGTTGTACTTATTTTATTCATTTTTGTTTAGGAAAGATAACCATTAAGTAAATTGCTAATAACCTCTCATTATTAAGTAAATTTTTGGCAATAGATATCCAACATATTTTATCCCTCATTGTTCAGGAAATGTAGTTATAGTGGTCAATTTGAATGGATTTCTTACTAAGTTAACTTTAGTTTATATTTTTCTTTTCTGTTCTCTTAGATAAGAGGATTTAAAAAAAAAAAAGTCAAATAATTAAAAAATATTCAGAGATTATGGGACATATAAGATAATTCTTTTTCCATTATTAATTCTCACTTTAACTTTTAGAGAGGGAAAGACCCACCTCTCTCTAAATCCCATCTTAGGACACCCAAGTAGACTGCGATTTGACCCACGCGTCATGACTATTGAGGTACCTCCAACCCTTGTCCGACCGGAGCCACCTGACCAGTAGAATTGCCAAATGACAATCGAACCCCTAAAAAGAATTCCTTCAGTGATGTGGTGAGGGACAGTCTACACTCTCCTTCACAATCCTACTTAGATCTGGAATCCATTATAGAGGATAACCCACAAGAATTTCAAGATGATGCCATTAAACTAACCACGGAAGATAAAGTGAGGCTTTACTCACATGGAGAAACTCCGTAATTGTCAAAGTACTAGGGAGGAAGTTGAATGAAACACCCTGGGTTTTGATCCTTAGAGATTTCTCAAGATTTGAACTCTCTAGACATCATACGTCTTAGGATTCCTAGTCGTATGATGTGGGTAAGGTTTAGGGGGTCTTGGTCAATGTGTTCTTGATCATTTACTGTCTTAGGTAAGACTAGACTTCATACGAGTTGTATGAAGATGGTACGAGTGATATAGTTCAATTACCATGTTGTCTAGTGTCCAACCCTTTTAATTCTGTCTTGGATACGATTTGAAGGTACTAGTCGTAAGGTGTGGGTACGACTTAGGCAAGAGGAGTCATATAGTGGACAGTGTGTGATGTCCAACATTCTGTATAGGGTGCGAGTGGTGGGTACCACTCGTATGTTATGTGTACGATTTAAGGGGGGAGCCGTACCCTCCTGCGTTGATTTTTACAGTTTAAGTTGGAGGTATTCCGGATATTTCTACTTTTAACCACTTTTGACCCCATAACTTAAAACACTATTGGAAATTCATTTACTTTATTATTCTCAATCAAAAACACTTTAAACACTCTCCAATCTTTCTCAAGGCTTTTGGTTCAAGAAAGGTGTAACGCTCCGAATATGGTACCCGAAATGCTACACGGTTCTCATGACCCCGAAGGACCACAAACTAACTCATGACTGATATCTATAACTGAACACGATATAATATACTATATAAATGCGAACATAAAGGCTGAAAGAACATAAGGTTCAAAACTGTGACATAACTGATAAAACATAACATCTGGAGGGGGTACGAAATACCCAAAACAACTGAAATAACAATCTGAACATGCTAGTCTGAAAAGCCTCTAACTGACTGAACTGTCTAAATAAGGAGTTGATGGGACATGTCCCCAACTAACTCCAACTACTGAAATAAATTAATTAATGAGATAATAAAGTAATGGTCATGTCCTCAAAGGATGCGGACTCACTGCTAACTCTAACTACTGAGACTGGAATGCTACCGATGCTCTGGATCTCGTGCTTTTGAACCTATGGTATAAAACATCATAGTCCAAATGCGTCAGTACATTTGAATATACTGGCATGCATGTGAGGTAGGTTAAATGCAAAGGTTTTACATGCATGAACTATACTAACCGACTGAATAACATGAGCGTAAGAATATATGCATGAATACATAATAACTGTAACTGAGTTCGTGATAACATGATTACTGAATCCGAGTACTGATAACATGAGATACTGATAACTGTGTAACTAATAACTAATACTGAGCGACTGTATCTGACAGTCTAGTTTCTGATGGAACTAGCTGAGTTTCGTACTGTTCTGAGTTGATAGTATCTGACAGTCCTGAATCCTGTAGAACTATCTGAGTTTTATTACTGAGACTGAATGACTATATCTGACAGTCTTAATTCTGTACTGAAACTGTGGGAAGTAATCATCTAACAGACATGCCCCAAATAAAGCAATATAGCTGAGGTGGGGTCCAATCTGTAACCCCAATTAGAAGAGTGTCAATACCGCGCCACTGGTAAGGACAAGCTGTGGGAAACCCTCATCTAACAGTTTTGCCAAAATAAAATGGTTGGGCCCTCATTTGACAGTGCTTATCCACCTCATCAACCCTCATCTGACAGTGTTGATGTCTCAACCTATGCTAGCTACATAGTTCTGGAATGCAAGGATGACTTCTAAGAATCACACCCTCATATGACAGTGTGTGTTGCCATCCTTGGGTTCACTCGGTGCTAATTGCTACTCCCATCTAAATAGACACTGAACATGATTAACTGAACTGGACTAAACTAAATTAACTGAATTTCGTTGACTGACGGAATACTACTGAGATTACTGAGTTTTCCTGAGTCATGAGACTGACTGAATTATATGGATCATGGATTGACTGAGAGTATCTTGAAAACATGACATTCATTCTAGGCACACAGCTAAATTTTTGGGTACAAGTACTTCCAGGACTCGATGGGAAGAAACTGATAAAGCATGACTTTCTTGAATACATGACCAACATCAACAATCCATAATATAATAAGTTGGAGATTTCATGAAGTACAAGTTCTAAAGCACCATAATGGATACACATATATCCATAATTCATTGACTAAGACATTTCATCAAACACTGGACATGCATAAACTTGTACATAAATGGGGATTTCATATTATCATACTAATATGACACTTTTCTTTCACATAGGCATTTAATCTAATACATGGGGAGAATGCTTTGGTTATACAATCATCAACACATCTAATAATCATGGATATATCAATCAACATATAAATTTAAGGGTTTATCATGATTATTATGCAAATCACCACATCCTAGGTTCAATCATTGGAATATGTAATTTCAAACATGAATCAAAACCCCACAACATCATGAACATGAATTTTAATTCAATTTAAATCATGAACATTCATAAATATGCAAATCTAGGATTTTGAAAAGAGATTCTTGAGCTTCATGGGTGAAAGATACCCATGAATCTACACATAACATACCTGGGTTGTGAGTTTCTTGAAGTACTTGGAGTTGAAGAACTTAGAATCTCTTAGTTTCTTGAAAAATAATTTGGATCTTGTTCTTGGGGATTATCTTTGATAGAAAACCATAATTTGATATTGTGGATGGATAATGAACTTATGAGCCTTGGTATGATATAATTAAGGGTTAAAACGGGTGGAAAAGACCCAAATACCCTTTTAAAAATAACTTTAAAATAACTGAACAAACTATGCGACGGTGGGTGCGATGGTCCATTGCTGGGTCGACGGTCCGTCGGTCCTGACAGTTGCACCTGGGAAGAATAGGGTTTCACTGCCTCTACTGTGAAGGTTTGGGCGATGGTCCGTTGCTAGCTCGACGGTCCGTTGGCCTGAGCCGTCGCCCTTAGGAAGAAGTACGGTTTTAAGCTAGGTAGAAGTACGAAGTATTACAATATCTCTCCCTTGAGAACATTTGTCCTTAAATAAGACTGAGTGAGAGGGGAGAAGATAAACTGACGTACATACTGAACATGAATAACTGGAACATGATCTCATGACTGATAACTGAATATATCATACTAAACACGCATATCCGATGTATGTGTAACTGATTCATGAATGCATGGCTGAGTATTCTGAGGAACTAAGTTTCTCACAATGAGAATGCATATCTTATGCATGATTATATGACTGAACTAATACATTAATGCATGACTTACTATGCAATGGTACTTAATACCAAGTTTATAATAAAATTCTGAACATGAAATGGATACCAAGCTTGTAACTAAAATCTGAACATAAAACTGAAAAACTTAAGGAGAACTGTTACCTTGAGATAGATCTGAGTTTTCGAAGAAGAGGTGAGGATACTTGGTCCGCATGTCTACTTCTGCTTCCCAAGTAGCTTCTTCAATGGACTGATTCCGCCAAAGAACTTTGACTAGAGGGACTTTTTTGTTCCTCAGTCTACGAGTCTGATAGTCGAGGATTTCGACTGGAATCTCTTCATATGAGAGGCTGTTCTGAACATCTATTCTCTGAATAGGGACTACAACTACTGGGTCACCTATGCACTTCTTGAGCAAAGAGACATGGAAGACTGGATGAACTGAGGCTAGATCTGAAGGTAATTCAAGCTCATAATCTACCTTGCTGAATCGACTGAGAATCTTGAAGGGACCGACATATCGGGGACTGAGCTTTCCCTTCTTGCCGAATCTTTTCACTCCCTTCATGGGAGAGATCTTTAAATAGAAATAATCACCAATCTCAAACTCAAGATCCTTTCTGCGCACATTTGCATAAGACTTCTGTCAGCTCTGAGCAGCTCGGAGTCTTTCTTTAATCTACTGGACTTTCTCTAAGGCATCGAATACTAAGTCAGGCCCTATGACTGAGGCCTCACTAACTTCGAACCAACTGATTGGAGATCTGCATATCCTACCATAGAGAGCTTTGAATAGAGCCATCCGAATACTGGAATGATAGCTGTTGTTGTATGCAAATTCAATCAAAGGCAAGTGGTCCTCCCAACTACCCTTGAAATCAATTGCACACTCCCTTAGAACATCTTCTAAAGTCTGAATGGTCCTTTCTTCTTAACCATCTGTCTGAGGATGAAAGGCTGTACTGAGATGAAATTGGATACCAAGACCCTTTTGGAATGCTTTCTAGAAGTAAGAGATGAACTGGGTACCTCTGTCTGAAATAATAGATAATGATACACTGTGCAGTCTAGCCAACTCTCTGATGTAGAGTTTGGCATAATCCTCGACTCTATAAGATGTATGGACTGGAAGAAAATGAGCTGATTTAGTCATCCTATCTATAATGACCCAAACTGAATCATGCTGGCGATGAGTATGAGAAAAGCCCGTCACGAAGTCCATGTTCACTTCTTCCCACTTCTAAGTAGGAATACTGAACTCCTGCATAGACCCATTAGGCTTTCGATGCTCTATATTAACCTGCTGACATGTAGAGCACTTATCCACAAACTCTGCAACATTTCTCTTTATCCCACTCCACCAATAGATTTCCCACAAGTCGCGGTACATCTTCGTGGCCCCTGGATGAATAGAGTAACGCGTACCATGCACTTCTACAAGAATTTGCTTCCTTAAGTCGTCTACTCCTGGAACACACAGATGACCCTGACAATGCAATACACCATCTCCCCCTTGGGAGAAAATCTCTACTTTCTAATCTTTGACTGACACTTTCAACTTGACTAGATTGGGATCTCTATCTTGCTTTTCTTTTACCTCAAAAACTAGAGATGATTCTAAACTACTCTGAACCCATATGTCACCCTTCCCTGAATCGACTAAGCAAATGCCTAGCCTAGAAAGATGATGGATTTCCTGAGCTAGCTTGTTCTTACTATCATCAACATGAGCAATACTACCCATAGATATTCTACTGAGAGCGTCGGCCACAATATTGACCTTGCCCGAATGATAAAGTACACTCATGTCATAATCTTTCAAGAGCTCTAACCACCTTCTCTGACGAAGATTGAGATCTTTCTGAGAAAAGACATACTGAAGGCTCTTATGATCTGTGAACACATCTATATGAACTCCGTATAGATAATGCCTCCAAATCTTTAAGGAAAAAACAACGGCTATTAACTCAAGATCATGAGTAGGATAATTCTTCTCATGGGGTTTAAGCTGTCTGGAGGCGTAGGCTATGACCTTACCATGATGCATGAGGACACAACCCAAACCTACTCTGTATAGGTCACAATACACTACAAACCAATCTGAACCCTCTGGAAGAGTCAAAACTAGAGCTGAGGTGAGTCGAGTCTTCAACTCTTGAAAACTGTTCTCACAAGGATCTGACCACTGAAACTTGACTTTATTATGAGTCAATCTAGACATAGGGGATGCAATAGAAGAAAATTCCTCAACAAACCATCTGTAATAGCTAGCCAAACCCAAGAATCTCCTGATATCTAATGGAGAGACAGGTCTAGGCCAGTTTCTTACTGCTTTAATCTTTTGAGGATCAACTCTAATGCCATCACCATAAATGATATAAACAAGGAATGATACTAACCTTAGCCAAAACTCGCACTTACTAAATTTGGGGAACAACTGATGATCTCTGAGAGTCTGAAGTACACTTCTGAGTTGGTCTGCAGGATCACGCTCACTGCGGGAATAGACCAGAATATTATCTATGAAGACTATGATGAACATGTCCAAGTACTGCTTGAAAACGAGGTTCATCAAGTCCATGAAAGCTGTTGGGGCATTGGTAAGACCAAAGTACATGACCAAGAATTTGAAGTGACCATACCGAGTACGGAAGGCTATTTTTAGAATGTCATATTTTCTGACTCTGAGCTGATGATAGCCAGATCTGAGGTCTATCTTAGAGAAATAATTAACGCCTAGAAGTTGGTCAACCAATTCATCAATTCTAGAAAGTGGATACTTGTTCTTGACCGTGACTTTATTGAGCTGACGGTAATCAATGCACATTCTGAGAGAACAGTCTTTCTTGCGCACAAATAAGACCCGTGCACCCCACGGGGATACGCTGGGTCTGATGAATCCCTTATCTAAGAGATCCTTCAACTTCTCTTTCAATTCTTTGAGTTCTGCTGGTGCCAATCTGTATTGCAGAATATATATAGGTTGAGTATCTAAAAGAAGATCAATGCCGAAGTCTATTTCCCTTTCAGGAGAAATTCCTGAAAGATCTTCGGGAAAGACATCTGAATATTCATTCATGACTGGGACTAATTCGAGACTGGGAGTTTCAGAACTAGTGTCCTTAACTCGAACAAGATGATAGATACATCCTTTAGATATCATTTTTTGTGCCCGGAGGTAGGAAACAAACGGACCTCTGAACGCTGGAGTACTACCCCTCCACTTTAGGATAGGATTATTCAGAAATTAGAACTGGACTATTCTATTTCTGTAGTCGACTGTGGCTTAGTAGGAATGAAACCAATCCATGCCGAGAATGATATCAAAATCAGTCATCTCTAATTTGACTAAGTCTGCTGAAGTGAATTTTTGAAATATCATAATAGAGAAGTGCTTGTATACCCATCAGGCTATGATGGTTTTACTTACTGGGGTAGATACTGAAAAGGAATCTTCTAGAATTTTGGGACTAGTTTCGAAATAGCCTACTATATAGGGAGTAACAAAAGACAAAGAAGCTCCTGGATCTATTAAAGCATAAACACGCACATGAAAGATCTGTAACGTACTAGTAACTACATCAGGAAAATTTTCCTGATCTTGTTGGGACTGGAGAGCATAAAGTCAATTTGGGAGTTGCCCACTAGTAGCACTGGAGGTGGCACCCTACTGATTTGGGAGATCGAACTGAGCTTGGGGACGGTTTTGTTGACCCTGATAACCTTACTGGGGAAAATATCTGACTCTGGTACCTGTCTTGCCATATCCTAAACAGACATCACTACCATCTCTGCAAGCATCCTTGTGGTTCTTAACACAAGTCTGACAAAGGGGATTAGTTCGGGCATTACTGACACTACCCTGAGACTTAAAACCCGGCGCTCTATCTCTATTACTATCCCTGAACTTAGGAGCTAGAGCACTAGCTGAAAAAGGATCTAGAACTGCTGACTTTGGATGAAATTGAGAATGGTTTTCTCCTTCTGATTTGGTCTGAGCAAAGTTGAAACTACCTGGACTTGCTCTCTTATTTTGCTTCTTCCTCATCTTAATCTTTTGCTCCTCTATCTTCTGAGCATGAGTCATAAGCCTGGCTATGTTCATGTAACTATTCAACATCGCGGACCTACACTCGTTGACCACACTATCATTCACCCCAGAGACAAACTAACTCATCTTGGCCCTGTTGTCTGCAACCACATGAGGAGCATATCTAGATAATTGAGTAAACTTAAGAGAATCCGTCATGTTGACCTGCCTGAGGTTGATAAATTCTAATACCTTAGCTTCTCTCATCTCTAGGGGAAAGAATCTATCTAAGAATGTGGTGACAAACTCCTCCCACTCAATAGGCCCTGCATCATCTGGCCTTTCTGACTTCCACTGTTTAAACCAAGTGTGAGAAACCTTCTGTAACTGATATGTAACTAGCTCAGCGTTCTCACTAGAAGTAACCCCCATGATGTCTGTAACCTTCTGAACCTGATCGATGAATTCCTGAGGGTCCTCATCTGACTTAGACCCGAGAAAGGATGGAGGATTCATTCAGGTGAAGTCTCGAATCCTGGCTGCAGCTGAATTGGCCACTGGGTTGGTTAGAACGATAGCTGGTCATTCATTCTGAGCAGCAACTGACTGAGCAAGAGTAGTGAATGCAGTTCTAAACTCTGCATGAGAAACATGTTTGCCCAAAGAATCTTCGGGCTGAGGGGCTGGTTGATTTCCGTTTCTTCTTTTTAGAGGCATGTTCTATAGAAGAAAGGGAAAAATAACTTAGAACAGACTGAGAGATTAACTTGAGATTATGCTCACTGGTACGACATGAATACTGATAGAAGGGAAACTATTCCTAAAACATCTTATAGTGTCCTGCACATAAATATGACACTCAATACACCCATGCACAAGACTCTACAAGATGTAACTTTCAGACTTCCTAGAACACTATTGAACCTTAGGCTCTAATACCAAGTTTGTAACACCCCAAATCTGGTACCCAAAATGCTACACGGTGCTCATGACCCCGAAGGACCACAAGCTAACCCATGACTGATATCTGTACCTGAACACTGCATAAATACATAAATAAAAGGTGAAAGGCCATAAGGTTCAAAACTGTAACATAAATGATAAAACATAACATCTGGAGGGGGTATGAAATACCCAAAACAACTAAAATAACTATCTAAACATGTTAGTCTGAAAAGCCTTTAACTGAACTGTCTGAATAAGGAGTTGATGGGACATGTACCCAACTAACTCCAACTGCTGAAATAAATTAATTAATGAGATAATAAAGTAATGGTCATGTCCTCAAAGGATAAGGACTCACTACTAACTCTGACTACTGAGACTGGAATGCTACTGATGCTCTGGAGCTCGTGCTTCTGAACCTATGGTATAAAACATCATAGCACAAATACATCAGTATGTTTGAATGTACTGGTATGCATATGAGGTAGGCTAAATGCAAAGGGTTCATATGCATGAACTATACTAACTGACTGAATAACATGAGCGTGAGAATATATGCATGAATACATAATAACTGTAACTGAGTTCGTGATAATCCAAGTACTGATAACATGAGATACTGATAACTGTGTAACTAAAATAACTAATACTGAGCGACTGTATCTGACAGTCTAGTTTCTGATGGAACTAGCTGAGTTCCGTACTGTTCTGAATTGACTGTATCTGACAGTCCTGAAACTTGTAGAACTATCTGAGTTCTATTACTGAGACTGAATGGCTGTATCTGATAGTCCTGATTTTGTACTAAAATTATGGGAAGTAGTCATCTAATCGACATGCCCCAAATAAAGCAATATAGCTGAGGTGGGGTCCAATCTGTAACTCCAATTAGAAGGGTGTCAATACTGCACCACTGGTAAGGACAAGCTATTGGAAACCCTCATCTGACAGTGTACCCAAAAGAGAATGGTGGGGCCCTCATTTGACAGTGCTTATCCACCTCATCAACCCTCACCTGACAGTGTTGATGTCTCACCCTATGCTGGCTACATAGTTCTGGAATGCAAGGATGACTTTTTAGAATCATACACTCATCTGACAGTATGTGTTCCCATCCTTAGGTTTACTCAGTGCTAATTCCTACTCCCATATGAATAGACACTGAACATGATTAACTGAACTGGATTAAACTAAATTAACAGAGTTTCGTTGACTAACAAAATACTACTGAGATTACTGAGTTTTCCTGAGTCATGAGACTGCCTGAATTCTATGGATCATGTCTTGACTGAGAGTATCTTGAAAACATGACACTGATTCTGGTCACACAGGTAAATTTTTGGGTACAAGTACTCCCAGGACTCGATGCGAAGAAACTAACAAAGCATGACTTTCTTGAATACATAACCAACATTAACAATCCATAATATAATATGTTGGAGATTTCATGAAGTACAAGTTCTAAAGCACCATAATTGCTACACATATATCCATAATTCATTGACTAAGACATTTCATCAAACACTAGACATGCATATAATTGTACATAAATGGGGATTTCATATTATCATACTAATATGACACTTTTCTTTCACATAGGCATTTTATCGAACACATGGGGAGAATGCTTTGGTTATACAATCATCAATAGATCTAATAATCATGGATACATCAATCAACGTATAAATTTAAGGGTTTATCATGATTATTATGCAAATCACCAAATCCTAGGGTCAATCATTGGAATATGTAATCTCAAACACGAATCAAAACCCCACAACATCATGAACATGAATTTTAATTCAATTTAAATCATGAACATTCATAAATACACAAATCTAGAATTTTGAAAAGAGATTCTTGATCTTCATGGGTGAAAGGGACCCATGAATCTACACATAACATACCTGGGTTGTGAGTTTCTTGAAGTTCTTGGACTTGAAGAACTTGGAATCTCTTAGTTTCTTGAAGAATGATTTGGATCTTGTTCTTGGGGATTATCTTTGAGAGAAAATCCTAATTTGATGTTGTAGATGGATAATGAACTTATGAGCCTTGGTCTGATATAATTAAGGGTTAAAATGGGTGGAAAAGACCCAAATATCCTTTTAAAAATGACTTTAAAATAACTGAACAAACTATACGACGGTGGGTGCGACGGTCCATCGCTGGGTCAATGTTCCATCGGTCCTGACTATCGCACCTGGGTAGAATAGGGGTTCACTGCCTCTATTCCAATGGCTTGGGCGACGGTTCATCGCTAGCTCAACGGTTCGTCGGCCTGAGCCATTACCCTTAGGCAGAAAGTGGTATCACTACCTTCGCTGCAATGGCTTGGGCGATGGTCCGTTTCTAGATCGACGGTCCGTCGGCCTTCATCATTGCACCTAGGCAGATTTGACTATTTTCTATAAAATGACCATAACTTTCAACCCCGATACCGGATTTGGACAAAATTGGTATTGTTGGAAAGCTAATTCAATTTTCCACATGAAAAAAGTGAAAATATTAAAAATTTCACATATATAAAAATGGATTCATCTTTCAAAGTAAGTTTCTAACATACTTGGAATGATTTCAAGCTAGGTAGAAGTACGGGGTATTAGAAAAGGCTAGAGTTTCTTCAATACAATCAATTAAAGGTTTACAAAGGTGGTTTCTCTCCGTACTCTTTGGTATCTAAGTCATGTTACTCCTCCTTCATTATTATCTCAACTAAATTTATGTTTTAATGGATGGTTTTCATGATTTAATTATAGGTACTATTAGGTTTTAAATTATATGTTAGGGGTTTTGGTTGTTAATGGATGAATATTATTTTACCAGGTTTTCCTTATGATTTTTATGTTAAAATTGTGGAATTGAACATGCGGTTTCATGGAAATGGTCAATTGGTTCTTAGTTTTGGTTTTGGAAACTATATGCCCTCAACATGTTTGTTAAAATGCCTATAAAATGGTTTAGTCATATAGTCTGACTTTTATTGAAACTATTGCATTGCATAATATGGTTATGAAACCTAAATTAGTTTAAATGATTTTAAATGATTTAGTAAGGCCTTGATGGCCATGGTTTTGATAAATTAGAAATCATGTGGGGTACATGAGAATCCTCTAAGTGTTGGCTAATGACATTGCTTGTAAGCTATGGTCGGTATAATGATACCATTTCATAAAGCCTTAGTTAATAACTTTTGGAATTGGTGGTTTATTATATGCTAATAGTTTTAATTTGGCAATAATGGTGGGTAGTGGTAGATTACCATGAAGGTGTAAGTCCGATTGACGGACACTGACAACTCATATTTGCCGACATAAGGGATGGTCATGGTGACCTTATACTTGTGGGGTAAAGGGAATCCCCTAAGTTTATACTTGTATATATGTATCATGGAGGGAAAAGGGTACACAAGAATTCCTGAACCCTGTGATATCTCCAGTTTGTGCGGCTACATATACTGGGGCCCGTTCATGGGGTAACACTGGATTTATATAGCCCGTGGATGGATTATGATGGTAAAGCTACATAATCCCAGGTTTAAGGTTTTAAATACATGCTAAACTCGGTTCCCTTTCCTGACATGAATTATATATATGTATATGTATGGATGTGATTGCATATGTTTATTTACTTAGTTTTAAATGTTGGCATCATTTTATCCTTATTCTTGAGTACATACTAGCGTTCACCCACTAAGCCGTATTCGGGCGCTGTATCCCATGTGATACAGGAACCAGCCATTCTACTCCTCCTGTTCAGTGACTCAGATTTGGGGACAACTTTGCGTCGGATTGAACTGGTGAACTTCAATAATTCAGTAGGCTCTATTTTATGTCATGGATCTCTCTGCATACTTTAGTTATTTCTTAGACTTTGGTTTTTAGTTATGTTCAAGGGTATGTCATGACCAGATGTTGTTTTAATTTTGGATAGAGGTTTGTGAGACAACTTTGTGTTGGCATTTACGGTGTCGATATTGATGTCATCCTTGACATTTGTATTGGTATTGAGGATGACACTGTTTGACTATATTTGATTTATGATTGTTCTATTTTGTTATATTATATATATATATATTTAGAATTCATCAAACATAAGGTGTAGGACGGTTATGGTTAGGTATTGGGGTGGGTGTGCAGTCCCGATTGGTCTTGAGGAACCTGACACAACTAGGCCTTGGTTTGGGTCATGTCAGATTGGTATTTGTGTCCTAGGTTCATGTTCAATTGGTATTCTGCAAAGTCGTATCGAGTAGAGTCTCTTTTAACGGTGCGTAGCGTACCACACTCATAAGGGAGAGGATACAAGGCATTTAGGAATGTTTCTCTTTCTTATGTTTTGTTTTAAAGCCATGGAGTCTATGTCCTAAAATCTTCTCTAATTTTCATTCGTTCGCTTTTCCGATCATGCCTCGATGATCTGAAGCTTACGAAAACTCCTCTGTCCCAACTGGGGACAATGTTGACGGGACACACTCTACTCATGGGATCTATACCCGGTCTAGGGGTATAGATCTAAATTATTTTAGAGTTTTACCGATTTCCTCTAGTCCATCTTAGATTCCTCAGGATGAAGTGACGAATGCTGGGTTTTGTTAGTCCAGTATCATATTGGCACTATTTGTAGCTACTCAGTGTGAGTGTGGTGTTCCTGTTACTCTATCTTCTGAGGCCACAAGGGTTGGCCAGTTCATGAGGTTGAACCCTTCGACCTTCATGGGTGTTAAGGTTGAAAAGAATCCTTAAGGTTTTCTAGATAAGAAAGAAAAAATCTTTTATGTTATTCATACCATGAATGTGGAAGTCATGGAGTTTTCTACCTACCAGCTGAAGGATGTGGCGTACTAATGGTACGGGGAATAGTAACAGTCAAGGGTTGATGGTGTTGAGTCATCTCTGTGGAAGGATTTCTCTAATGCATTTCTGGACCGCTTCTTTCTTTAGGGGTTGAGGGAAGCTACGACGGAAGAGTTTGTTAATCTGAAGTAGGGTAAGATGTCGGTCAAGGTGTATGCCTTGAATTTTAACTAGTTGTCTTGGTATGATCCGGTGATGGTTTCTAGCATGAGGGATAGAATGAGGAAGTTCTTTTTTGGGTCGTCCAGGGATTTAATATTAGAGAGTAAGGCTGCTTTATTAATCAAAGACATATATATCTGCAGGTTAGTTGTGTACATACAACAAGTAGAGAAAGAGAAGAAGAAACAGACTAAAATAGGGGAGAGACAAGGCAAAAAGTTTAGGTTCTCTAAGTGGGGTGGTGGCCAATAGAAAAGTGGTTGGGATGGTGGTAAGTGGCCCAAGAAAAAGTGGGGCAACTTTTTGTCTAATTCAACGGCTAGTGCTCCCTACCAAAAGTCATCGGGTGATAAGCGTTTCTATGTTAGTGATAACTTTAAGGAACTGGGTGCCCAATCTTAGGCTAGTGAGGCTCAGTCAGCCCTATCATATTCTCTCTGCAGGTATTGTGGTAGATTGCATCGGCGTTTCTATGATGAGGGAAGGGACAAGTGTTTCAACTGCGGTCAGCCAGGGCATATGCTTAGAAACTGTCCTATTGGTAAGGTTTTCTCTGGGGAAAACAAGGTTCTTGTTGCCTTTTCTTTAGCTCCGACACCAAAGGGTGCACTATCTAGCTCTTGCATTGGTCGGAACCATCTTTATGCTGCCACTACTCATCAGTAGTTTGAGGCATCGCCTGATGTGGTGACTGGTATATTGAAACTCTTTTCTCATGATGTGTATTATTTACTTGATCCAGGGTCCACTCTATCTTATATGGCTTCATTATGGCAGTGCTTTTTGGTTTTGGTCCAGATTGTGTTTTGAACCCTTTTTCTATTTCTGCCTTAGTAGGTGACTTTGTGATTGCTAAAAGAGTCTATAAGGGGTGTGTGGTATCTGTTGGAAGTAAATGAATTATGGTGGATCTTTTTGAATTAGATATGGTGGATTTTGATGTCATATTGGGGATGGATTGATTGCACTCATGCTATGTGTCTTTAGATTGTCTGATCCATAAGGTTGTCTTAAATTTTACTAATGAGCTGGTTATTGAGTGGGAGGGTGGTTCCCTAGATCCTAAAAGGAAGTTCATATCATATCTTAGAGATTGAAGGTTGATCTCTAAGGGGTGTCTCTATCATCTAGCCTAGGTTAAAGATTCTAATTCGGAGGGTCCTTCTTTGTATTCTGTCCCTGTGACATATGAATTTCCTGAGGTCTTCCATGATGACCTTCCCGGTGTTCCTCCTAACAAGGAGATTGAGTATGGGATTGATCTTGTTTTGGACACTCGTTCAATTTCTATTCCTTCGTATAGAATGGCTCCATGTAAGCTGAAGGAGATTAAGAAATAATTAAAGGATCTCTTAGATTAGAGTTTCATCCATCCTAGTGGGTCGCTGTGGGGTGTACCAATGTTATTCGTGTGTAAGAAGGATGGTTCCCTTTGGATGTATATTAATTACCGTCAATTGAATAACGTAGCGGTAAAGACTAAGTATCCCCTTCCAATGATAGATATTTGTTTGATCAGTTGTAGGGTGCTAAGTTTTTCTCTAAGATAGATCTTTGATCCGAGTATAACCAGTTAAAGATTAGGGAGGAGGATATACCTAAGACTGTCTTTTGTACTTGGTATGGGCATTATGAGTTTCTGGCTATGTCTTTTGGGTTGACCAATGCCTCTGTGACATTCATGGATTTGATGAATAGGGTCTTCCATCAGTTTCTGGACTTGTTCATCATTATTTTCATAGACGATATTTTGGTGTACTCTAAGAGTAAGGTGGACCATGCAAATCACCTCTGTGTTGTATTGCAAACTCTAAAAGAGCAACAATTGTATTCCAAATTTTTGAAATGTGAATTCTGGTTGAATGTTGTCACTTTTCTAGGTCATATCATTTCTAGTGAGGGGATCATGGTGGATTCACAGAAAGTTGTAGTGGTTAAGAAGTGGCCTAGACCTACGACTCTAGACGATACTTAGAGCTTCTTGGGATTATCTAGTTATTACAAAAGGTTTGTAGAGTGTTTTTTTCTATAGCTTTCCCATTGAGTAAGTCGACTTAGAAGAAGGTAATGTTCTTATGGTTGGATGCTTGTGAGGGTAGTTTTGAGAAGCTGAAGGATAAGCTAACTTCGGCTCTGATATTGGCTTTACCCGAAGGCACTGGTGAGTTTGTAGTCTACTATGACGCATCCTATGTGGAACTTAGTTGTGTTCAGATGCAACATAGAAAGGTGATAAGTTATGCCTCTAGACAGTTAAAAGTGCATGAGAGAAATTATCCAACTCATGATTTGGAATTATTGGATATGGTGTTTGCATTGAAAATATGGCATCGCTATTTATATAGAGTTCATGTGGATATCATTTTTGATCATAAAAGCCTGTAGTATGTGTTTACTCAGAAAGAGCTTAACCTCAAGCAGAGGAGATGTCTTGAGCTTCTCAAGGATTATGATATGACTTTTCACTACCATCCAGGTAAAGTTAACATAGTTGCTGATGCTCTTATCATGTTATCCATGGGTTTCTACCTCATGTGGATAAGGAGAAATGGGATTTTGGGGAAGGGCATTCACCGCTTGACTAGCCTTGGAGTTTGCCTCTTAAACTCTGAAGATGGTGGTGTGTTCGTTTAAAAAGTATAGCAGTCATCTTTAGGTGCCGAAATCAAGAAGAAACAAGTGTTAGATCCTGTGTTGATGAGGATGAAGGGTGACATTGGTGGGTAGAAGGTGATTGCCTTCGAGATTAGTGGTGATGGTACCTTGCAGTACCAAGGGAGGTTACGTGTTCCCGGTGTTGATTATTTATGAGAGAGGATGTTTGCTGAGGCACATGAGTTGTGCTATGTTTTTAATCCCTATTTGACAAAAATGTATTATTACCTTAAGGAAATATATTGGTGGAACAATATGAATAGGGATGTGGCTAATTATGTGGCCAAGTGCATGGTATGCCAACAAGTGAAATTTGAGCACATAAGGCCCGGAGAATTATACTAAGAAATTGAGCTACCTGAATGGAAGTGGGAAATGAGCAACATGGATTTTGTTATCAGCCTTCCTCAGTCTTGGAGTCAATTTGATTCGATTTGGTTCATCGTGGATAGGATGACAAAGTCTACTAACTTTTTGCCAGTGAGGACTAACTTCTCGGCTAAGGATTATGCAAGGTTGTATCTTCATGAGATTATGAAGTTGCATGGGGTTCCATTTTCTATCATTTTAGATCGTGGTACGCAGTTTACATCTCACTTTTGGCGGTAGTTTCAGAAAGGGTTGGGGACTAAGGTTAGTCTAAGTACTGCTGTCCACCCACAGTCGGATGGGCAGGAAAAAAAGACTATTTTGATGTTGGAGGACATGCTTCGTGCTTGTGTGATTGACTATGGTGGTATTTGGGTTGAGCAATTACCTCTTGTTAGTTTGATAATAATAATAGCTACCACTGCATCATTGGGATGGCTCCATTTGAGGCCTTGTATGGTAGAAGATGTAGGTCTCCTATTGGGTGGTTTGAGGTTGATGAGGTGGAGATATCTGGTCTGGATTTGGCTCACTAAGCCATAGAGAAGGTAAAATTGATTTGGGATAGACTAAGGCTTCCCAAAGTCGCCAAATTCCTATGCAGATATAAGGCAAAGAGAGTTAGAGTTAGAGGTTGGGGATAGGGTGTTCTTAAATGTATCTACCATAAAGGGAGTGATGCAGTTTGGTAAGAAAGAAAAGCTCAGTGCACGATATGTTGGTCTGTACTCGATTTTCAGAAGAAATTGGTAATGTTGCATATGAGTTGGAGTTGCCTTCTAGTTTGAGCTTCATTCATTAAGTGTTCCATGTTTCTATGTTGAGGAAGTGTATGGATGATCCATTTCAAATGATTCCTATCAAGGATATTAGTATTTCTGATTCTTTATCTTATGAGGAGGTCCCGATTGAGATCTTGGATCGGCAGGTTCGTCGGTTGCAGACCAAGGACATGGCCTCGGTAAAGGTTCTATGGAGGAACCACAAGATTGAAGAGGCTACTTGGGAAGTAGAAGAGGACATGAAATCCAAGTATTCATTCCTATTTTCTGCTTTAGAAATTTATTTTGGAGGTATGTTTTCTTTATCATACTTTTGTTTCCAAACTTTATTAAAAGAAAGATTGACTTCCTTGCATCTTTGTTTTCTAACTTAGTTAAAGGTCAGAGTCGAGGTTTTGGGTTGTAAATTATGATTTTATTGCCTTGTTTCATCATTCGAGAATAAATGATCCAAGTGGGGGAGAATTGAAACTCCTTGGGTTTTTATCCTTAGAGATTTTCTGATTTTTGAACTCTCTGGACATCATATGACATAGGCTTACTAATCATATGACGTGGGTATGGTTTTGGGTTTCTTGGTCGTATGTAGAGCAATGTGTTCTTGATCATGTGTTGTCCTAGGTACGACTAGACTCCATACGAGTCGTATGGAGATGGTATGAGTGGTATAGTCAAATTCATATGTTGTCTAGTTTCCAACCCCTTTGATTCTGTCTTGGATACGGTTTGAGAATAGTCATAAGGTGTAGGTACGACTTAGGCAAAGGGAGTCGTATGGTGGACAGTGTGTGATGTCCAATATTTTTTCTAGGGTACGAGTGATGGGTACCACTTGTATGTTGTGTGTACGAGTTAAGGGGGGAGTCGTACCTCCTGCGGTGATTTTTATAGTTTGAGTTGGGGGTATTCTGGAAATTTCCCCTTTTAACCTCTTTTGTCCCCACGACTTAAAACACTATTGGGACTTCATTTACCCTAATATTCTCAATCAAAAATACTTTAAACACTCTCCAATCTCTCTCAAGGTTGTTGGTTCAAGAAAGTCTAGGTTTTTTTCAATACAATGAATTTGGGGCTTACACGAGTGGTTTTTCTCCGTACTGTTTGGTATCTAAGGCATGTTACTCCTCTCTCATTGTTAGTTAAACTAAATTCACATTTTAATGTATGGTTTTCATGATTTAACTATGGGTATTATTAGGTTTTGAATTATATGTTTGGGGTTTTTCTTGTTAATGGATGAATATTGTTTTCCCATGTTTTAATAATGGTTTTCATGTTAAAATTGTGGAATTGAACATGTGGTTTCATAGGAATGGAAAATTGGTTCTTTGTTTTAGTTTTGGAAATTATATGCCCTCAAAATGTTTGTTAAAATGCCTATAAGTATGGTTTTGTCACATAGTCTGACTTTTATTGAAACTATTGCATTGCATAATATGGTTATAGAACCTAAATTGGTTTAAATGATTTGGTAAGGCCTTGGTGGCCATGATTTTGATAAATTAGAAATCATGTGGGGTACATGGGAATCCTTTAAGTGTTGGCTTATGGCATTGCTTGCAAGCTATAGTCGGTATGACGATACCACTTCATAAAGCCTTGGTTAATAACTTCTGGAATTGGTTATTGGTTATGTGCTAATGGTTTTAATTGGGAAATAATGGTAGGTTGTGATACCTTACCGTGAAAGTGTGAGTTCTATGGACGGACACTAGAAACTTATATTTGCCGACATGATTGTTGGTCATTGTGACCTTATACCTGTGGGGTACACAAGAATCCCTTAAGTTTATACTTGTATATATGTATCATGGGGGGGAAGGGTACACGAGAATCCTCGGACCCTGTGATATCTCTGGTTCGTATGGCTACATGTACTAGGGCCTGTTTAGGAGGTAACACTGGAACCATATATCTCGTGGGTGCATTATGATGGCAAAGCTACACAAACCCAGGTTAAAGGTTTTAAATGCATGCTAAATTAAGTTTCCTTTCCCGTCATGGATTATATATATGTATATGTATGTATGTGATTGCATATGGTTATTTACTTGATTTTAAATGTTGGCTTTATTTTATTCTTACTGCTGAGTACATGCTAGAGTTCACCCACTGACCCATCTTTATTTGCTGTATCCCCATACGATGAAGGAATTGCCAATTCTACTCCTCCTGCTCAGTGACTCAGATTCAGGAATGCTTTGGTATGATTGAAGTGGTGAGATACCAGACTCTGGAAGGCTCCATTTCATGTCATGGACCTCTCTACATACTTTTGTTATTTCTATACTTTGGTTTTTAGTTATGGTCGAGGGCATGTCCCAACCAGATATTGTTTTAATTTTGGATAGAGGCATTGTGACACCACTTTGGGTTGGCTTGGGCGGTGTCGGCCTTGGCATTGGTATTGGGGCTGAAACTGTTTGACTGTATTTGATTTATGATTTTTCCATTTTGTTATGTTATATATATATATTCCAAATTCCTCCAACATAAGGTGTAGAGCATTATGGTTGGGTATTAGGGGTGGTCTTCGATCACGGTTGGACTTGATGCACCCGACACGACTAGGCCCTAATTCGGGTCATGTCATTCAATCTCCAATTTCTCTGAACAAAACTCTCAGATCTATGGCAATTACAAGAGAATTTGAACTTGATGGACCTGGGATTCCATTTCTACACAGTTAAGTTCAAGAATGAGGAAAGTAAAAAAATGAGCTTTGTAGGGTGGACCTTGGTTCATAGCTTGGTTATTCCTGTCAGTGAGGCGTTAGTAATATAATTTTGTTCTGAGTGAGACCCTGATAAAATCTACTGTCATATGTCTACACCTTTCCTAGCTACCCACAGAGTTCTATGATGGGTAATTTTGGAAAATATAAGGGGAAAGATAGACCAATTGCTAAAAATTAATTCATGCACTTCTTCCACATTAAGAGGGAGATATGCATGCATCTGTGTGAAAATCCCATTAGAAACACCGGTTAGAACCTCAATGTTAATTGGGAATCATAAACAATCGATAATGTATGAGGGGGAAGGGTTTCTATGCAAAACTTGTGGCCGATTGGGTCATACAACGGTCACTTCTGGTCTTCACATTCCAATACGAACTCCATCTACAAAAGATATAATTGAGGACCCAGCAACTTCGAAAGAAGATCAAGAATGGAGAACTGCCACATTTCCACAGAATAAAAAAAAAAAAAGGAATCTGAAAAGAAATCAAATCACTATGTCGCCAAGTAGTTTATGGTATTGTTTGCACTAGCCATTGCTAATTATTTGCCTCCATTTCCACTTAATCAATGCAAAATTATGCTACATGAAAAGGATTTTTAGAAATTTGTGGCAAAAATATTTTGTCGTTAAATTGACTATTAATATAAAATAGAGTCTTATCACTACTTGGGAAAATGATTGTTTAAATTGAGAACTAACTTTAATAATATAATAGAACTGCTATGCTTTAAAACTGATTTGAAGTACTATTTTTTCTTTTGGATTTTTGTTTTGGTTATCTATTTATTTCTAATCATTATGTAATTTTTTTTAACTTTATCCTTAAATGCCAAGTGGAATATTATTGGGATTCCACATGGCGTAATATAGATGCTTTGTCCTCTACTTTTAATAATAATATAATAATAATAATAATATATAGATATAGATTGGAAAGGAAAAATCTATTGTTGCTTATTTATTATCTTGAAGATAAATTATTTACGTTTTCCTCCTAAAAAAAGTAAAAGAATGGATGTAATAGCTAGTATTGAGTTTGTTACTATTCATGAGTTTTAATTACTGTAATTTGTGTATTATTTAGTATTTCCTAGTCACTCCCTTTTCTCCTCTGTCACTGTCAGTTACCTTGAATACAATCAAATATTTGCCTCGTTCTCTTCGATGCTTTCCCCATTTCTTTGCTTTTATCAATACTTAAAGTCCCTTTTTCTCTCTGTCTCCGATCTTCTCTCCCTTTTCTTCCCCTTCAACTTTGGTCATTTGTTGGAACTGAGTATAATGTGAGTAGTTTGTTTCTAAACTTTTGTGAGGAAAAAAGTATTGATATTTTACTTCAGTTTTATCAAGGATTGATCTTTGTGATATTTTAGTTTAGAATGATTAAAAAAAAAAGGAATTGATCTTTTAGTTCAGATTGATAAAAAAAATGTATTGATCTTTTGTGACAGACAAAAAAGTATTTGTTTCTATTATCATTTAATTTGGTTAGAATCTATTCTTACCCCTTTTGTTCCCTTTCTTTTTCTTCTAAATTTCAATATAATCACTTAAAAGTAGTCTAACTAGTAACCATGATGAATGTTCTGAGTAGTTAAGGTTCAAGGGGTTTGAGGAAGATCTTAAATAGAGTAGAATAGATTAAAAGAATTCATATAATCAACCCAAGAAATTTTGGACTAAGCCAAAGTTGATTGTTAGTTGATATTTTACTTCATATTCATTAGATATCATTGATGCTTATGATAAAGAAATGAACCTTGGGCCTAACTCAACCTCAAAATCTAGCTTATGAGGGGAGGATTGTCCAAGACCATATAAGGAGACCAAGGACACTTTAACCCACCTATGTGGGACTTCAACACTCCCTCGCACGCCCAGGGCTGGACATCTGTAGCGTGGACAATATAAGACGGGGGGTCCAACATTGGAAACAATGAACTGGGTGGGCCTGACTCTGATACCATGATAAAGAAATGGATCTTAGGCCTAACTCAACCTCAAAAGCTAGCTTATGAGGGGAGGATTGCCCAAGACCAACCGATGTGGGACTCCAACAACTTATTCCTTTTTGTAGGACTCTTGCTTATAACTAAAAGAAATATCCAGATTTTAGCCAAGAAGTCACATTCAAAATATAAATGATTAATGGACCCATTTAGGGTATCCCATATTATTACATGCAATTCTTCTGCAAGGTACCTTCTGGTAATCTCCCCATAGCTGCTGATAAATAGCCCTGATAGTGAAATTTTGTAAAGAGAGTACCCAACCTTCTCCAATGTCATCTTAGACTTACCAAACAAGAGTCCTTCCTAGTGTATACTTCCCACACTTGAGCACTCTTTATGTAGTAATAGTGCATCCATTGAATCCACATTCTATCATAAGTTCAACAATATGTAATTCCCGTTTTTTTAATCGTATGAGTTTCCTCTAGCATAAACACTTTTGGCTTCTCAGAAGCTTGTTCAAATAGAGTACCAGTTTCTAGAGTTCTGTGAACCATGTGCTTCTAATGAGTACACATAAATGTATATGTTTCTAAAATCATGTGAAACATGAAAGTACTTTCCAAGGGTAGTGAGAAATAAGTTGGCATGTAACAATATTATTTATATTTAGCAATTTAGTTACAAAAAAAAATATTATCTTTATAGATGATAACGGAGGAACGACATTGTCACAACTCGAGCCAGGGCCCTGGCCGTGACGGGCATCTCGAACCATCAAGGCCTGAGAGATCCCAGTAGATCCCCAATCCACTAGTGGTATTTTTCGCTCTAGGTACAGGATCGCACAACTTTAAAACGCATCACTAGGGAGTAAGGCTTGCTTACTTATATACCCAACATCCCTCCTGTGTTTTTCCAATGTGAGACTCCTTATCCCAAGTTGGGGTGTTACATACAACCCCCTTATGGACTCAGCGTCCTCGTTGAGGTTTTCCCAACCAAATGAGATTTCCCTAGACTCAAGACTGAGGTTTGCCCTGCCTAACCGTGATTTGCCTACTCTCAATTTGAACTCTGCCCCACATCGACAGGGCTGACACAGGAGCTGCTCTGATACCATTCTTGACATGACTCGAGTCGAAGCCCTGGCCGTGATGGACATCCTGAACCATCAAGGCCCGAGAGACCCCTGTAACTTGTCACGACCCGAATCAGGGCCCTGGCCGTGACGAGTATCCCGAACCATGAAGGCCCGAAACACCCCTATCTATCTGGTAATCATGCACATATTTCATATGATCAAAGTAATGCGGAAGAGACACAATAGTACAGAAACATGGTCATAAATATGAAAAAGAACAATAACGGGGAAATAAAGTTCCCACAACATGAATCAACCTCTAAACAACCGTCTGCAAAAATTTCTAACAAATGACTGAGTCAAGTAATTATATATAAACTGGTACAAGGCCCCCAGTAGACCCCAAAACTTAATATAAGATAAAAGACTGCAGGACATAAGGCCTTTCGAAATATAGAAGGCTCACCACTTGTCTCTGCAACTCTGTTTGAAAGATCTACTGATTCTCTTGACCCCTAGACTAAGCCTCCGAACCTGAGAGTTGGGAGGGGAGGGGGTCAGCACAAAAGTACTGGCACGTAGAGATATCAAAACAAAATATAATATTTTTACAAAATATAGTTGAAAGCCATTATAAAGCAATTTAATATCAAATCATTTGAAAACACATGGGCATAATGCAATAGTTTCTCAACAACAATGAAATGCAACTGAGTTAGGTGGAATACCTTACATAATTTACACCAACTGTCAAACCTCGGTTGCCGCCGATATTAGAGTATAAGTGAGGGAGAGACACACAAGACCGCAAAGCATGGTGTCTCGACCCAATGGTAGTGCCCAAGATCACTTAGCCCGGGCTCCTACCTATAGTCCCAATTTGGGAATGACATAAAGTCAAGTACACAAGATCACTTAGCCTGGTACCAAATTCCCGTGTCGGCAAGCACGGTTTCCAGCGATGAGACCTTACACTCAAACGCCTTCTTCGGGAATCCACCTATCTCATGTAAAATCAATTCATTCAAACTTCATTTAATTCAATCACGTATCATATTCTGTAGGGTATCATCATATCCGACTTGCAAGTCATCAATATCACATCCACATATGCATAATCATGTAAAAACCAAGGTGCTTCATCATTTACAAGTGGTGAACAATAATTATTTCAAATTCATGCTCTTTTTTGTTGGTCACAATATGATATAGGGTATCAAGACATTATCATGGGAATTTGAAAGCAATTTATCATTCATATTTATCAAACTTCCATGGAAAATCTCAAATCACATATGCATGGTTTCAACCATTAAAGTATATATGCAAAAAATTCCCATGACATAAAGAAAAATGACTTAGAAAATATATTGAAAGCAAGTTATTAGCATTTGATTGAAAACCCCCATTTAAAAGCATGCATGTTCATAAAAACTACACCCATGAGATTTTAGGATAACCCCACGTACCTCTATTTCCAAAAATACTAGATGTTTCTTGAAGCTCGCGGATTTGTGATTCCGAATATGTAATTATCTTCGAAAACCTACGGTCGAATCTTGAACTATTTGGGTTTTTATTTTGAAACCCTAAGGAGTGTTCTTGAGAAATTTTGATGAATGAAGGTGTATTTTGGTGTTTGAGGGATTAAATCCTGTGTTGGTGGTATATATAGGGTTGAAGGATGACCAAAATATCCCTAAGGAACAATTAGGGTCAAATCTGTCTCTTAGTTGACAGTTTGATAGTCTGGAGTAAATCGATTATAACCTTTTTCTCATATAATCAAATTGGATGAAACTAACTGAATTTGAAAGAGCACTCAAATATCTTTCGTTTGATATATTATATTTCACACAGTTCATTATATACAGGGAGTTATGATTGTTTGAAGTTGACCTTGAAATGCTGAAAATTGGGCAATAGGCTATGCGTTTTGCTACTGTTTTGAAATCCAAACGCAGCCTTATGCGTTCCGAAAAATTCCAAAGCTTATCCGAGATGTACTATGAGCTTTTCCGATCATAACACAACTTGAAAATATAAAAATGGATGTCGGAAAGGTTGAAAAGTTGTATCCCAAAAATTGCCAGCTAAAATGACTAAGTCTCATTTTACACTTAAATAATTTTAAGTCATTATGTCTAAGAGCTCAATATTAAAGACTAATCTATGCACGCCTTTTACGGGGCGTTACATTATCTCCCCCTTGGGATCATTCGTCCTCAAATTATGGGTAG
Source organism: Capsicum pubescens (assembly GCA_030864215.1). Classification (NCBI taxonomy): domain Eukaryota; kingdom Viridiplantae; phylum Streptophyta; class Magnoliopsida; order Solanales; family Solanaceae; genus Capsicum; species Capsicum pubescens. The sequence continues at coordinate 44,408,683 of CM061548.1, forward strand.
GAACTTGTTGAAGCCTTAAAGCTATGGAATAACGCGGACATGACATGTCCTTTAATAAAGAATATACTGATCTGAAACATGACTATAAGACTGGAACTACTGATGTTCTGAATTCTTATACCGGACATGTATATCTGATGCATGGGTCTGTGTCTGAGTTGTCCTCATTAACGCAGGACTGAATACACTGATAAGCTGAACTTTTTTTATTGAACATGCATTTCTAATGCAGGCATATCTGACTGAACTGACATAAGAACGTATGACTGAATACGCAATAACAACTGATGCGAAGCTTGTAATAAGAACCTATGCATGCAACCGAATGGGGTATCTCCCCCTTGGGACCCTATGTCCCTCTATGAGTGCTCAATTCACTAAGATACTCGGAAAACGGAGGCAATGCACAAGGCACCTACGATTTGATTCATAACTGAACCTCTAGAATTTGAATCTAATGCATGAAACATGAATTGAGCTATACTCGTAATTACTAGTATACTCTATCTTGGAATAGTATCATGTTTGAGATTTTGGGTAGCATGAATAAATGAAAAGATGAGAAAACAAGTCATGCGAATCTGACTGCTAAACTGACTTACTGGCTATACAGACTGAATTATGCTGGACCCTCATACTTAACTGGAGTATCTCTTCAACGCTCTCTCTAAAGAAGTTCTAACAGTAATAGGGAGCCACAAATCTTGGGTATGGATTACACAAGACATCCCACTGAGGAAATCACAACATTGACACTACTCTGCAGTCTAGAATATAGACATATAACTCCTAAATTAGGATAGAATTACCAGACCTTTGACAATACAACTTCTTACTTTCAAGCTTAGTACACTTCTCGAATATCCCTTAACTATATTATTCCCTATAAATATCATATACATTCAATTCAACTTAAAATTCTCATATGAGCATAGGCAAATTTTTCTACTAATGTCTAAAATAGCTTAATCCTTACACCGCGATCAAGCCTAACTCTAAGTCACAAAAATACAACATGCTACACCACGCTATTATTCTAAACCATATGACGCCACCTTCTATACCTCTTTTAAAGATCACATCCTAAGCATAACATGCCTTACCACTTCAATGACTACTCTGGACTCTTAATATGAAGTCGCTAATGCATATTGCGACCTCCCACTACAATCCCAAAACGTCATTCAAGCCTATTTTATAACCACATGTTTACTTCAAGGCAACCACCCATAAATACATACTTCACATAGTTTCTAAACTATTGTCAATATAACTCCCACGCGCTACCCTAAAACATACACACAAACTTTTCCACTAACCATCACATGTATCAAAGATTGGCCCTAAATCTTACTTCATACTTATGGCCTTATCTAAACAAACGTACTATGATCTTCCATCAACAAGAACATTTACATCATCACCACTATCATTGCATAGGGAGGGTCACTAAAAGGTTAAAACATAAGACCCTAAAGCATGAGAAGATTTTTATACGGGACTGAGCACACTATAAAGAGTGAGTACATGCGTCATGAGTTGCATGACCTCAACTAGAGTTCCTAACATAAGGAATGCGATTTTGACTACTTGAATAAACTAGAACTCATTATCTTGGAACTGGAAGAGTACGTGACTCTCTATCATATAGGAATCACGAACTATGATCACGGAACTGAAACATAAAGCTTGAGTAGGCATTGGGATCAATGAAAAATACTAAGATAAGAATGGGTTGAGTCTTACCCTCACTTTCTGACGTTCTATATCATCATGACATCACTACTAGAATCTGAGAGCCTGACTTGGTTATTCATTCTATCATCTTCCCCTTGGCTTTAAACCATCATATTAAGTTCAAGAGATCCCTTATTACTAGACTCTAAGCTGAACTACACTCACTGCACTCTGGGGTCTGGAATACAACAATACACATAATTAAATAGAAATTTAACCCGAAAGACCACACATGAAAGTAGAAAGCCCACTGCTAATACTACCTTCTGAGATACACTCTATATTTCGATAGCCCCAATAGTCATAGTATGATGCTTGCACACTTATTTCTATCGGTTCAACCTTCAAAGGTCAAACTTAGATTTCTAACACTTAACATGGATATCACCGAGCCTTTGATGAACCATACCACTTTTGTCATAGCCTACCAATATCGTGACTCCAAACTTATATCTCATTACTATGAGAATCAAGATCATATAAAAGAGCCCAACACTATCAATCTCATGCCACTATTCCGACATCCACATTCTACATTAAATTTAAGCCAATAGTCTAGCATAAATCATCTACCATCAATGAAGAAGGCAACAAAATATACTAGTCCGTCAAATCTGAACATTCTATCCAAATACCTCACAAATCTACTACATACCTTCTCACAAGTAGTACTAGTTTACAACTACCAACAAAAGAAGGTCAAGGGGGGGGGGGGGGGGTAAAGTCATATAATAGGCATGGTTAACCTTAATCTGATATTATAAACCCATACAATCTTATCTACTTATACTGATCTCTCACCCCCTAATTACTTACTCAATCTCATGCAAACAGATTCAGCTATACATATATTAAACCAACACAACAACAACAAGTTGGACAGTAAGCTGCTAGTGAATCGAAATAGGCCTCACACGGCTTCACTAGACTTTGATTTTTGTGTTTTGAACAAGAAATGAAATGAATAACAAAGAAACTATGCTAGTGAATCAAAAGAGCCCCACACGGCTTCACTAGACTTTGATTTTTTTCAAAAACACCATGACAATAAGATTACATAGTACAAGAGATAGAAAATTGACACACAATATTCAATGATCTAAGGATACACATCTTACTCTGTATAAATAAAAATCTGAGTCAAACACTTCCCCCACAGACTACCATACAATCCACACATACTACTAGCTACCACATTAGTCTATCACCATAAGGGGGGGGGGGTAAATCATTCTCAAACATCGATTATTCAACTAAAATATTCATTTACACAAAAGTCACCCTCACTCTGACTTCTAACTTTGTGACTTCACATCCGCAACTTCTTGGTCCAATATCACTACCAATAGGTCATGACAACAACACTTTAACGCATACTACTATTCGGATGGAAATACAGTTCCAACATTCTACTACACATCATTCCCCCTTAAGCAAGACATTTGTAACATAAATTTGAAGGGGACTAAATGCAATTAATACCTCAAGATGAAAATCACGATTCCATCAGGATCAATGTTTACATCGAAATCAATAGACATTGAAGCACTAACGGACTCTTATCAAGTCCTTGCACAAATTTTAACTCTTATATGGTTCAATCAGAAAGGACCATACCATTTAGATTCTAAACTTCTGTACTTGAATTACCTCAATAATGAGACATATCTGAGGACATTAGAGTAAGGAAATAATGTGGGATGACTTTTTACTTTCGTATGGGCGACACCATAGCACAAATTAGAGTATGAAAGAGGAACGCTCTGACTCTATTGCACGAACTAGAACATGAAGAAAGAGAGACATTCCTAAACACCTAGTAGCCTCCTGCTTATAAGTGTGGCGTGTTACACACCCATAAATAAGTCTCTACCCGGCGCAATTTCGCAGACACCCTGGGACCATGAACCGTGCTTTGATACCAAGTTTGTCACGACCCGAACCGGGGCCCTGGCCGTGACGAGTATCCCGAATCATGAAGGCCCGAAACACCCCTATCTGTCTGGTAATCATGCACATAATTCATATGATCAAAGTAATGCGGAAGAAACACAATAATACGGAAACATGGTCATAAATATGAAAAAGAACAATAACGGGGAAATAAAGTTCCCACAACATGAATCAACCTCTAAACAACCGTCTGCGAAAATCTCTAACAAATGACTGAGTCAAGTAACTGTATATAAACTGGGACAAGGCCCCCAGTAGACCCCAAAACTTAATATAAGATAAAGGACTGCAGTACATAAGGCCTTCCGAAATATAGAAGGCTCACCACTTGTCTCTGCAACTCTGAAAGATCTACTGATTCTCTTGACCCCTAGACTGAGCCTCCGAACTTGAGAGTTGGGAGGGGAGGGGGTCAGCACAAAAGTACTGGCACGTAGAGATATAAAAACAAAACATAATATTTTTACAAATATAGTTGAGAGCCATTATAAAGCAATTTCATATCAAATCGTTTGAAAACACATGGGCATAATGCAATAGTTTCTCAACAACAATGAAATGCAACTGAGCTAGGTGGAATACCCTACATAATTTACACCAACTGTCAAACCTCGGTTGCCGCCGAGATTAGAGTATAAGTGAGGGAGAGACACACAAGACCACGAAGCATGGTGTCTCGACCCAATGGTAGTGCCCAAGATCACTTAGCCCGGGCTCCTACCTATAGTCCCAATTTGGGAATGACATAAAGTCAAGTACACAAGATCACTTATCCTGGTACCAAATTCCCATGTCGGCAAACACGGTTTCCAGCGATGAGCCCTTACACTCAAATGCCTTCTTCGGGCATCCACCTATCTTATGTAAAATCAATGCATTCAAACTTCATTTAATTCAATCACGTATCATATTCTATAGGGTATCGTCATACCCGACTTGCAAGTCATCAATATCACATCCACATATGCATAATCATGTAAAAACCAAGGTGCTTCATCATTTACAAGTGATGAACAATAATTATTTCAAATTCATGCTCTCTTTTGTTGGTCACAATATGATATGGGATATCAAGACATTATCATGGGAATTTGAAAGAAATTTATCATTCATATTTATCAAACTTACATGGAAAATCTCAAATCACATATGCATGGTTTCAACCATTGAAGTATATAGGCAAACAATTCCCATGACATAAAGAAAAATGACTTAGAAATCATATTGAAAGCAAGTTATTAACATTTGATTGAAAACCCCCCATTTAAAAGCATGCATGTTCATAAAAACTACACCCATGAGATTTTAGGATAACCCCACGTACCTCTATTTCCTAAAATACTAGATGTTTCTTGAAGCTCGCGGATTTGTGATTCCGAATATGTAATTATCTTCGAAAACCTATGGTCGAATCTTGAACTATTTGGGTTTTTATTTTAAAACCCTAAGGAGTGTTCTTGAGCAATTTTGATAAATGAAGGTGTATTTTTGTGTTTGAGGGATTAAATCCCGTGTTGGTGGTATATATAGGGGTGAAGGATGACCAAAATACCCCTAAGGAACAATTAGGGTCAAATCTGTTTCTCAGTTGACAGTTTGATAGTCTGGAGTAAATCAATTATAACTTTTTACGCATATAATCAAATTGGATGAAACCAACTGCATTTGAAATAGGACTCAAAGAGGTTTTCGTTTGATATATTATATCTCACACAGTTCATTATATACAGGGAGTTATGATTGTTTGAAGTTGACCCTGAAATGCTGAAAACTGGGCAATAGGCTATGCGTTTTGCTACTGTTTTGAAATCCAAACGCAGCCTTATGCGTTCCGAAAAATTCTGAAACTTATCCGAGATGCACTATGAGCTTTCCCGATTGTAACGCAACTTGAAAATCTAAAAACGGATGTCGGGAAGGTTGAAAAGTTGTATCCCAAAGATTGCCAGCTAAAATGACTAAGTCTCATTTTACACTTAGAAAAGTTTAAGTCATTAAGTCTAAGAGCTCAATATTAAAGACTAATCTATGCACGCCTTTTACGGGGAGTTACATAACTCACTCCCTAACCCACTAGTGATATTGTCCGCTTTGGGCCCAAGCCCGCACGACTTTAAAACGCGTCACTAGGGAGTAAGACATGCTTACTTTTATACCCGAAACCCCTCCTATTTTTTGCCGATGTGGGACTCCTTATCCCAAGTTGGGATGTTACACAAACGAACTATGTAACCAAGCTAAATTCGATGCTTCGAACTCGATGGAAATATCAAATTTTAAAAAAAATGTCATTTTTACAAAGTTGACCTCCGAAAACTAAAATTATAATTTTTTAAATCGAGGGTCAAAATGAGATTTAAAAGTCATAAAATTACACCAAATATGTTACCACCCTATATCGACTTTCCAGATTTACTGGCGAAGTCAGATTTTCAATTTGAGGTCGTTTCAACCAAATGTTGGTCCCACACCCATATTCTCAATTTTGGGACTTTCTGACCAATTGGTTGAAATGTGCTCGGGTGCATTGAGATTCAAATCAAAGGTCTAACTAGCCTAAAATCAATATTTCGGATCTGCTGGAGCTTTCGAAATTTGTATTCGAGATCATTAACTGAAGTTTTTACCCAAAGGCCATTTGAAACCAGCGAAGACTTCAAAATAGGGAATTGGCTCTAAAAATCAAATGACCTACCCGGTAACTGCACCATCGTTCCAGCAAGTCATAAATGACTTGGGGAAGCTATGGAGAAGCTCAAACGGCGAAGATAAGTCAAAATATGAAAAATGACAGAAAGTATCATTACAAAGACAACTACGAGGAAATACAAATTTGCAACTTCTAACAAAGTTCATTAATATCTAAAAGTAATAGGAAATTTTGATAAACTGAGAAGCAATTCAAACACTCGGGCCCTAGAGCAGTATCTAGCGAATGAATTTTTTTTTTAGTTATAAGCTAGTGTCCTTCAAAAAGGAAAGAAACATTTATGGTATCTAATTAATCTGAACTAAAAGATCAACTAACAATCAACTTTTCCTTGGTCCAAATTTCGTGGATTGGCTATTTGAATCCTTTGAAGCTATTCTACTCCATTTAAGATCTTCCTCAAATTCCTTGACCTTCACGATTCAGAATGTTCGTCATGGTTAGACTAATTTTAAGTGATTATATTGAAATTAAAAATAAGGGAATGAAAGGGGTAAGAACAGATTCAAACCAAATAAAATGACAATAGAAACAAGTAATTTTTTTCTCACAAAAGATCAATACTTTATTTTTTTATCAATCTAAACTATAAGATCACAAAAGTTCAATACTTGATCAATCTGAACTAACAGATCAATACCTTTTTACCTCACAAAAGTTTAGAAACTAATAGACTACATATATAATTATTAAATACATCTGGGTTATTCTGTAATTAGTTATTCTTCAGTTCTCTATATATACAGCTGTAACCCCTTCAATATCAATGAGATCAATTATTATTAAATTGTATCATGGTATCAAAGCTAGGGTTTCTTCTTCCGCCCAAACCCTAATCTCTCCTCTTTTCCGACGTGTGTGCGCCGCCGCCACCGTCTACACCACGCCGCACGGCCTCCCTCCTCCGCCGTAGGTCAGCGCCATGGACAAGGTTATTGATCCTCTATCAAAATTACCGTCTGGAGTAAAATTACTGCTCAGGAATCTCCACAATCTGATCCCCGAAAAATTATCTGACAACAACTACCCGGCCTGGGCACTTAACGTCCGCACCGCCCTCGCAGCCAACTTGCTGCTCGGATGGATTGACGGTGCGGAGAAGCCGCAGCCCGAGACAGCCGAGAAGGACGGCGTCAAGCTCCCAAATCCCGACTACCTTCCGTGGATGATCGTAGACACTCAGATCCGAGCCTGTCTTCTCGCAGTTATTAGCCCCTCTGTGCACAAACACGCCCGGGGTTTTCTCACATCGGCTTCACTTTGGGACGCACTAGCCACAAGGTACAACTCTGTGTCCACGGCTCATATTTTTCAGTTGTGTGACAAATTGCATACTCTTCGGAAGGGAACGAAGACGATGACTCAATACCTTGATGATGTGGCCTCTATTCTGTCTGACCTAGATGCTGTGAACGAGATTATTCCTGAACGAGACGTGGTGAATGCCGTGATACGTGGTCTTCCGGCTGGCTATTCCTCTCTCAAACAGCATATTCGCCTCTCGCCTGTCGAAATCACTCTGAATCAACTGTCTGGATGGCTTAATGCAGAAGAATTGAATCTAGACATGGAACACAAATTACTGCTCGGAGAAGCCAGTTCCACCCCTGGCGTCACGGCTCTTTACTCGGCTGGCAGCGGAGGCTCGGCCAGGGGTCGCGGTGACGATCGCCGTAACCAAGGGCGAGGCAGCGGCGGCGGTAACCGTCGAAACACCGGGCAGCAAGGCAGAGGCGGGCCTCCACCGAGGGACGACTTCCAGTCAGGCCGCGGACAGGGACGAGGAAACCAGCGGATGCCCACACGAGATCTTCTGACGTGCCAAATTTGTGCTAAACGGGGCCATTCTGCGGCTAATTGCTGGTATCGTTATGATGACTCGCAGAATGTAAATAGCCAGTCCGGAGGATCAAGGGCAATGCATGCGTCCACAAACGCTCAATCTGGCAATTGGTATCTAGACACAGGTGCTAACACCCATGTGACGTCGGATTATTCACAACTTCAAGCTCCTCATCCGTATCATGGCTCAGAAACTATTACAGTAGGCAATGGTCAATCCCTTCCCATCACAAACACCGGCTCTGGGTATGTCTATACCCCAAATGGTAAATTTCATCTCTCAACCCTTCACCACGTCCCTTCCCTCACATCCAATCTTTTATCTGTTTATCGCTTTACTAAAGAAAATAACTGCACCCTCATTTTTAATGACACCAATTTCCAGATAGTGGACAATACCACGAACCGGGTGTGGTACACGGGCCGCTGTGAGCATGAGCTATACACTCTTCCATCCAGGTCTCTGTCTGTTGTGAGTCAAGCCATTCTCTCGTCAACCTGGCATCGCCGGCTTGGGCACCCATCATCCGCCATCACCAAATCCATTTTATCTTCCTTAGGTTTTAATTTTTCAGAAAAATTACATTGCGAGTCCTGTTCAGTGTCTAAATCTTGTCGTTTACCTTTTTCACCGTCTGAACACAAGGCCACTGCGCCATTTCAATTAATTCATTCTGATGTTTGGGGTCCAACCTCAGTTCCTTCTGTTTAAGGTTTTCGTTATTATATCTGTTTTGTTGATGATTACAGTAAATTCACTTGGCTTTATCCTCTGAAATTTAAATCCGAAGCTTATACTATTTTTGTAAACTTTGACCGAATGGTTCAAAATCAATTTAATGCCAAAATCAAAATTTTTCGAAGTGACAATGGCAAAGAATTTGTCAACAATGCATTTGGTGTTTTTCTTCAAAATCTAGGGGCTCTTCATCACACTTCATGTCCATATACCCCTGCACAAAATGGCGTTGCTGAGCGCAAACACCGTCACCTAATAGAAACAGTTGTTGCGCTCCTCCATGATTCCACCTTACCTGTTTCCTTTTGGGTTGATGCCCTTGCTACTGCCAACTACCTCATAAATCGCATGCCCACTCACACTCTCTCCAACTCCACTCCATATGCCCGTCTCTACAATCATCCACCCGAACACCCAGCCGACTGCCACACAACCCACCACTTCCCTACATCATACTCCTAACACACATACAGCCACCCCATCCACCGCTGCACATCCCAGCTCCCACGGCAACCCCACCCAACCCCCGCCCACACATCATACAACTCCACCACCCCTTCCTAATCACCCTCCACTCAACACTCATCCTATGACAACCCGAGCCAAGGCCGGTACCTTCAAACCCAAAGCCTACCACACTCAAATACCCTTTGATGCACATCCCACAACTGAGCCTACTACCTACAACCAAGCCTCCAAAAATAGTTTCTGGTGCCAAGCTATGGATGAGGAATTTCAGGCTCTGAATGAACAACGTACATGGGATTTGGTACCTCTGCCTAGTAACCGAAAGTCTATTGGGTGCAAATGGGTGTTTCGCATCAAACGAAATTCAGATGGATCTCTTTCTCGCTATAAAGCACGTCTGGTTGCAAAAGGGTATCATCAGGAGTATGGTGTGGATTATAAGGAGACCTTCAGCCCTGTTGTTAAGCAACAGACTATTCGTCTGGTCTTGTCTCTTGCTCTTCACTATGATTGGCCGCTTCATCAGCTAGACGTCAGCAATGCCTTTCTTCATGGTCATCTTGAGGAAGAAATCTATATGGTTCAGCCACCGGGATATGTTAATCCCAACCGTCCTCACTATGTTTGCAAGCTTCGCAAATCACTGTATGGCCTGAAACAGGCCCCTCGTGCCTGGTACACACGTCTCTCTACTTTTCTGCAGGGTCTTGGTTTTCGCACCTACCATCATGACAACAGCCTCTTCACCCTTCACTGTTCTCGAGGGACAGTCATCATTCTTATCTATGTGGATGATATTGTTATTACAGGCAGCTCGTCATCACTCATCACTGAAATTACTGAAGCTATGCATCGTGACTTCAAACTTAAGGACCTCGGTCCTCTGGAGTTCTTTCTTGGCCTCGAACTCATCCGCAAATCGGGAACCATATTGATGCATCAGACAAAATATACCCTTGAACTTCTAAATCGGGCTGGAATGACAGACTGCAAACCCGCGGTCACTCCCATGGCAGTCCGCCAATCCCCAGGGCCGAATACTCCCTTTGCCGATCCTACACTATATCGGAGCCTCGTCGGTGGACTTCATTATCTTGCTGTTACTCGTCCGGACATCCAATATGCAGTCAATCGAGTCTCCCAATCAATGCATGCTCCCACAGAACAACACTTTCAGGCCTTGAAACGCATTCTGCGCTATCTTCAAGGTACTCTTCACTGTGGAATTTTATTTCAAAAGGGCTCGTTTGATATATCTGTTTTTTCTGATTCGGATTGGGCTAACGACAAAGATGATCGAAAGTCCACTACTGGATATATTGTTATGATGGGACCGAATCTGATTTCCTGGTGCACCAAGAAGCAAACGCGAGTGTCCCGTTCCTCCACAGAAGCAGAATATCGTGCCATGGCTGCGGGTGTTGCTGAAGCCATGTGGTTACGATACCTTACGGATGCACTTGGCATTCCCCCGACGAAACCACAGATTTATTGTGACAATCAGTCCACTATTTGTGTTACCAAAAATCCAGTCCTTCATGATCGTATGAAGCATGTTGGGTCTGACTGTCACTTTGTTCGCGATGAGGTACTTGCAGGAGCGATGGCCACGCACTATGTCCCATCTACTGACCAGCTTGCTGATATTCTCACCAAGCCTCTTCCGTTACAGCCTTTTCAGTCTCTCTGCTCCAAGCTGCCCCTCGTTACCGCTGATCAGCTTGCGGGGGGATAATAGACTACATATATAATTATTAAATACATCTGGGTTATTCTGTAATTAGTTATTCTTCAGTTCTCTATATATACAGCTGTAACCCCTTCAATATCAATGAGATCAATTATTATTAAATTGTATCAGAAACAAATACCTCACATTATACTCGGTTCCAACAAATGAAGAGGCGAAGGTTGAAGGTGAAGAAAAGAGAGAGAAGATAGGAAACGGAGAGAAAAGGGACTTTAAGAATTAGTTAAGCAAAGAAAAGGGAGAAAAAGTGGAGAGAACGAGGCATATTTTTTGCAATCAAGGTAAAGGACATATGGAAAAAGGAAGTAAGTAGAAAATACTAAATAACACACAGATTACAATAATTAAGACTAATGAATAGTAACAAATTTAAAACAAGAGATTAAAACATTTCTTTTTTTTAGGAGGAAAACATAAATAATGTATCTTCAAGATATCACCGACGAGATAGTAAATGTGCAATTACAGATTTTTCCATCCAATTGTATGCTAAAAGCAAATGCATATTAATACATAAACAAACACTTAAACTTTTCCTCAAAGTACAAGTAAGCACTCCAACTTTAGGCACCTCAATATGGTATTTTAAAATAAATTCCTATTGATTTAATTCATTAACGTGTTCGCAAGTTCATTATAGACTATACACCAATTAATATGGGTATCATGATTTAAAAAAAAAGAATATGCACTACATTATTATTTTTAAGGGGTATGAAAAGTTCGTTGTGGATAAGTAAAACTGAATGAAGGTATATATCTTTTCCAACTTTTACGTGGACGAAGGAATTACATTTTCTAATAATCTTGCTACACCCGTGTGGGATCATATGCCCCTCTAGATCTCATTGTTCTTGTGATTTTTTACCTGCATTGTGCATGCTATGCTCTAAAGAACAAATAGCATATGGGGCAAGTACTTGTTACCAACACTTTGCATATAGTGACAGTCTGGAATTTTAATAAGAAAATACAAACAATGTTAAAACGCAATAATTATCACTTGTGAAGGGGATTCAACAATGCTAAAGTGCAATTTGACTTCTAAAGTTGTTACCATCAAAGGTTGTGATTAGGTAAGTACTTCTCTATCATCAATTAGAAGTCTTGAATTCAAGCCCTGAAAATGATCACTTTATGTGGTAAAAAATATGCAATTTGAAAAGTTAGAAAAAGAGTTGTCAAAAAAGGAAAAAGATATTCTTTTTAAATGGACTAAAAAGGGAAAGTGAGACCAACCAAATGAAACGGAGGGAGTATTAAAACAACAATTCAACAATTATATCACATCCTAAATGAAGCAGTACCATCTAAAGAAGTACTCAACAGTTGTGGAAAATTTTGCATGCATGTGTGTACCTGTTATGCAGTCAATACATACACATTTGTGCTTATTACAATAGGCAAACAATCCAATGCACATAGCCTAGCAAAACTGGAAAAAATAGATCAGTAATTATTTCAAGAACTAAATGAAGCACCAGCCTCAGAAAATATCCACATAAACCAAATCTATCAGATATCAGCCACTCCAAACATGAAACATGAGCTGTAGATTATGTTTAGCTTCGAGGTACAGCTAAACCTTATCATCACTGAGAAGAAAGAAAATGCACCAAATTAAGGAAAACAGAAAAAATAAAAGACCATTGTTTTTCTCAAAATGAGAACTATTCTTTGTTTATCAAGTTTCACTTAACTCTCTTGAGCTCTATCAAAACACCAGAACTATGCTTCCATGTCAGCTTACCCCGCCAAAACCAAACTGTTTAGTTGCAGCCATCTGCCCAAGGAATGCACGGACTCTCGAGGCTTCATAGCTAAAATGTACTCTCCTCTTTCAAATGGCACAACTGTTCTTGAGCTTGATCCACTCTTCAATGCAACCGACATTGTAAAAATGGCTACAATCTATTTTTGCAATTTTTTCCCTGCCGTGATACTTATCCTAAGAACTGAAAAAGAAAAAAGAAGGTTGGAATCAAACTTAAGTAAGCTTACATACTTTTGTGTGTGTGTGGGGGGGGGGGGGGGACGTACCACCACGAACATGCTCGTGATGTTCGAAAAAGGCCTAAGATATAAAACAGAAGAGCCAAGTATGTTGTATCAAATGGTAAGAAAAAAGTATGTTGCATCAAACGTTAACATATCTATTACTGAAGCATTACGTGATTAAAGCCAATGTTTGCAGCAGTAAGATCCTGCCTATCAACTCCATCTTCACCCAATTCACCTTCATTTTCCTGAAATGCTGAACTCACTTAGGAGCAAAATTATTGAACACCATACCGACTAAAAAATTGCATGAAAAGTGGAGATGGTAATCCAATATTGATTCCATATGAATTAGCAGCCTGTGAAACTAACTGTTAATAAATTTATCATTCTATATGCTGCTAAATATGTGTACGTGAAATGAATCTGAACTGGAAAGTCACATCATTCCAATTCCTATTCATATAGACATAAGTCGGCATAAAGAATCGGCATTGGTACTCAAAGTTGTTGAGCTAAGTCAAATTAAAACGCTAACATCATCTACGATTTATTTATTTTCAATTAGATATTTTTTTGTACTTTCCTTTGGCATAATGTGGAACTTAGGTTATTGAAAAGGTGAACAAAACTCATATTCAGATACAATGGACGTGCACAACCTGCTGGGAACATTTCCATAAGAAATATCAGTTAAGCTTTTGTAAATCAGTCACATATAAACAAAATGCACAACCAAACTAGAAACAATGAGTTCAGTTGATACCTTAGTAAAGTGAGGAGACCTAACCGAAACAATGGTTTGCAGATTTGGGTTGACCACTTTTGTTGTTAACTCTCCACTACCATCTATGCTTTCGGTAGAACGCCCCTCTGTTGGCATATCAGCAGGATTTGAACTAGTAGAAGCATCAAGAATTCCATTGGAGGTCGTGTGATAAGCATCAAATTCATAGCTCTCCATTTGAGGTACAACGAGAAATGATTAGTTGGATGATTCAACTGTTTGAGAATTGAGACTTTAAGTTGAACCAGGTATAGAACTTCAGCAACAATTTTGGTAGAAAGAATGATCGAGAAAAGGAAAGCTATTAATTCCATCCACATAGTATTCCACCTTTGGGTATCATTAAATAAGCTTTTTAATTACGCTACATAAATAATGTATGAAGCACCACGTAGTCGTAACACTCTTTTAATGCATAAAAAATGACCTTTAGGACCCCCGTAGTGATGGTAGATCATGTGTTGACATTGTGGGAGGTGTTGGGGATGTTTTAGGACATCAAAAGTAAGTAGGCGTCGCAAAGTAGAGCCTAGGCAATGGATAGGCATCGCATTGACATCGCCAACCGCCACTGGAATGGCTAGGCGATTGATGTGTGAGCAAAAGCTAACACATTTGAAGCTTTTAACTCTGAATAATTGCGAGATCTTAAGCAACTTTTGTTGTTTTTGATTGCTTTTAATGTGTTAATGCAGATACAAGTGATCGGGGAGGAAACCAAAGAAAAGAAGAATAAATCAGCTGAAATCTGGTGTAAATAAGCTGAAGTATAGCTGACGTCAATTCTGAAGCGCCGTCATACATGGGACAGGCTGTCAAAGTTGCCGTCGAGATTAGACAGAACCTGAGAAACTGAGATGAAATGTGACGACGTTTAGGACGGGCCATCAAATATGTGACATGGCGTCAAAATCGCCGTCAACCAGAAGTAGAGAAGACTGATTTCCAGTGAAGTTGTGACGGCAGTTGCCACGCGCCGTCAAGAATTTTGACACGCCGTCGGGTTTTCCGTCTGAAGAGTCAGAAGATAACAATTCACTGGAACCTTTGATGACATCTCGCACACGTCGTCAGACATATGACACGCCGTCAAGATCGTCGTCGTCCAATCCGAAGAGAAAACTGAAACTTTAATTTTATTTCCTTATTTAGGGTTGACTATTTAAAGACTTGTTTTAGGGTTTTTTTAGGGATCGATCATTAATTATCAGAGAAGAACTTCTGAAGAGAAGCAGGTAACATTGCTTCATCTTTACCATCAAATATTTTCTTGTTTCTTTACAAAAGCACTTATCAACTATTTTAAGGTTTCTATCTCGTGAGTAAATTGAAGAAACTACTTGTTGTTTTTAATCCATTTGTAAGTTTATCCTTATTATGATGAATTCAACTTGATATTTCATTCATCAAATCATGAGCGGCTAATTCCATTAGCTGGAGTTATGGGATCCATGGATTAGGGTCTAATAGGTTACTAGGCATTTACCGGATTCAAAGAGTAGTAGGACGTCTTGAAATTCTGTTGTTTTGACTGAAATCTATTGGTTGCAAACATTAGACTATGCCTTAGATTTTATTTGCTTCTAATGGAGAAATAGACTAGAGGACGTGAATTATCTACAGGGACTCGGAAGCTACCAACCTTCTGTTTAATGATCAATGCCGTAACTGGATTGATCTACCTGAGATAAAATCCTATTGGAAGTAGATAAGTTATCTAAGTTTGAGAGAATTAGATAATAAATTGTCTGGTGAGGTCGAGAGATAAGTCAGAAAGTATCGTCGTCAGGGATAATCTATTGTTTCTACTTACTTCAAGAAACGCAAGCATTACCTAGTATATATCAATTCCCAAAACCCATGGTGAATATAACTCTGGTTTTCCATTGAGACTGATTTCAAAAACTGAAATATTTAAAGTGACAATTAACTCTCTGTGAACCTTAAACCCCCATTTTATCTTTTTATATCGATTGTTTGAATTTAACTTATAGCTTTAGTTCCAAACTAGTTTAATCGCCACTCACATTATTCCTTGTGGGATTCGACCCCAATATAGTTAGGTTTTATATTGACAACGATCGCTTACACCCATTCAAGAGTGTAATTTGAGCGTTATCAAAAATGGTGCCGTTGTCGGGGGAAAATTTGGCGTATTGAGTTGGTTTGGAATTTTAGCCTACTAGCTTGAATTCAAACTTGTAAATATTTGTTTTTAGTTTTCTTTTATTTCTTGTGTTAGGTAGATTTTTATTTTAGTTTACTTATTACTATGGCATCGTGGAATGAACATGAGCTTGGTAGTTGGAAATCTTATCTTGATAATCCATGTCCATATTGTGATGGACCTCACTTTTGGCAAAATTGTAGATGTGCTTTCCGGAGAGAGATGTGTGTACCATCTCCATCCTACCTAGATTATGATTGTTCCTTATGTGACGGTCGAGATGGACATTGGAGTGATTGCCCAAATACCCTCTCCCCCTATTGCGCTAACCCAAGTTCTAGTTCTTCTTATGAGTATGACAGGTCTTATGGTCAGAAAAAAGAAGTACGAAGCACTGGAAAGAGTGACATTGAAGCTATGCTTCAACTAATGTTGGATCGTATAGACACAATGAATGATACCATATGTGACATGCGTCAAGACATTAGGGCATTTAACAAGGAAAGAGAAAGGATAGAAGAGATGGATATTGAGGTCAATCATCCAAAACACTTTTCTACATTAGCTTTAGATGATATCTTGTCTGTGGAATTATTTAAAATAATGGAAGAGTGTGAGGATGAAGAGCAAGAATCCAATGTTGATGATGAGCTTGATGTTGAGCAACCCTCGGTGATTTCCCAACAAACCGAACCATTCATGAATGAAGATTCCAAGGATGAGGAAATAGTATTAAAGTTAAAAGAAGAAATCAAGCACAATCCTCATGAAGACTCTAGTCCATTTCGGGGTAAAAATACTAGTAAGGAAGTTATTTCAAAATTGAGGGTTAGTCCTCACTCGAATCACTTTTCAACATTATGCTTAGTGGATGTGAAGAAAGTCGAATCACCTAAGCAAATGATGAATTTTGAAAATGCGGAGGAAGATTCTTACATTTTGGAGTTTGTCCTTCCAAAAGGGTATACTACAACCCCAATATTGAAGGCCAAGGAGATTAAAGATTGATGTCCATTTAGTGGCTAATTAAGATTCTCACCGTTGCCAAATGAGTCCACACAAAAGTTTGATGCAAAATTGGGCAGGAAGTTTAAGTCTTTGAAGTGGCGTGATAGAACATTTCTCATCATGCCCTCATATTTTCCCAACACACCCCGAAGATGTATTGATCAAAAGTTGGGCCGGCGTTTCAAATCCTCCAAGTGGAGACATAAATAATTATCAACAAGGTATCTTGATGAAGTCTGAGTAGTCAACATAACTGAGTCGCGCCGCGCTGTTAAACCAGGCGCTGCTTGGGAGGCAACCCAAGGTATTTTATTATTTGTATTCATCTTATGTGATTAACATTAAATTCTAGCATCCATGGTGCCACAGGTATGTTTCTAACTCTCTTGTTTTGGTTTGACACATTGGAGACATTGCATGATTTTAAGTTGAGGATGGGGCTACTTGTGGGTGTTGATATCCTCTGTGAGTTTTTGTTGTCGTGCCTCTTTTCCCCGAAGTCTTGTTCCTAGTAGAGCCGGCATGTTTAGGTGTATTGTTTTTGCGTTGTGATGCGTTGTGGTTAACTGGGAGAAAAATAAGTATCTACAACAGTTGACATATTTTTGTTGAATTTTCTTGGAATAGTAACTACCTCTCCAATTATCTATGTGGTAGCTGTGTGAATTGCATTCATGTGTAACCACTGTGAATCTTGTTATGGCATTAAGTTTTAGTTGCTTGATAATCACTGCTAACAATTGCATGAACTGGATAAGTAGTAGCTGGTAATACACTTGTGTGCCATGTGTGTGTGAGAGATCTTACTCAGTTCCCTTTGTACTGCCGAATCTAGAACTTGCCCAATTCATCTTAACTTAGTTGAAAGATAGGGTTTAGGAAAGGATCATAGGTCGTTTTGACTTTTAGCCACTTTCAGCCTAAATAACCTTCCCTATTATGTATGCTATCACTTGATCCCCTTTTTGAGCCAGAATTGACCATTTCTTTCTATGACACCTATCACCTTCCCATTTAGATCATAATGAACCTGTTTTGGCCCTGGTCCTCCTTGGACACTATGCACCTTGACTTAGGAAAACAACCTAAGTTGAGGGTGTCTATCATAGGGGTGCATGATGTAAACTGTGTATGAAGAGAGGTAGAATAAAAGAAAAAGAATAAGAGAAAATAAATAAATTGGGTAGTATGAAAAAAGAATAATAAAAGAAAAAGAATGAAAAAGAAAAGTCACATCCATCCTGAATAATGGGTGATCAAGAAAAGAGGAAAAGAGAAAAAGAGGAAAAGAGGAACATAAAAGAAAAGAAAAAGAGAGAAAAAGAGGTTAATAAGTGGACCCCACAAGTTAAGGTAATGCCAAGGACGTTAGTCACTCTAAATGCCATTTAATATAATACCAGCCCTTAGCCTACGTTACAAGCCTAGAAAGACCTATAGTGATCCTAACTCACCTATCTGGATACCTTGGTAATGAAGATAAGGGAAATCATATGATATTTGGCATACACTGGCTGGAACTTCGTTCTGAGAGTGAGTGTGTTTGTGCAAATTCCCATGTTTAAATTTTGATTTCTGAGATGAGAGAAAAAAGGGAATTTCTTTGTTGTGAGGACACACTAGGATCTTGCTAGGTTACTTACTTGTTTGGGTAGTGTTATATTGATACATGCATGACTATTGGTACTTAATTGATGCCATGGCTAGAATCCTTTGTGTTACATTGTTGTTTTTCAATAATCTACACAGTTAGTTTAAATTGGTTGACCTTGGATATGGTAACTGAGTTTTGAGCTAAATTGGTTGTTGACTACTGGATGTGCTTTGTGTTCTCTTTGTTTTTTTTTGTTTCTTGAGGACAAGCAATTGTTTTAAGTTGAGGGTGTTGATGTGTGAGCAAAAGCTAACACATTTGAAGCATTTACTCTGAATAATTGCGAGTTATTAAGCAACTTTTGTTGTTTTTGATTGCTTTTAATGTGTTAATGCAGATACAAGCGATTGGGGAGGAAACCCCCAAAAAATAAAATCAGCTGAAATCTGGTGTAAATAAGCTGAAGTATAGCTGACGTTAATTCTGAAGCCCCGTCATACATGGGACAGGTTGTCAAAGTTGCCGTCAAGCTTAAACATAACCTGATAAACTGAGATGAAATGTGACGATATTTAGGACAAGCTATCAAATATGTGACATAGCGTCAAAATCGCCGTTAACCAGAAGTAGAGAAGACTGATTTCCAGTGAAGTTGTGATGGCACTTGCCACGCGCCATCAAGAATTTTGACACGCCATCGGGTTTTTCGTCTGAAGAGTCAGAAGATAACAATTCACTGGAACCTTTGACGACATCTCACACACGTCGTCAGACATATGACACGCCGTCAAGATCGTCGTTGTCCAATTCGAAGAGAAAACTGAAAATTTAATTTTATTTTCTTATTTAGGGTAGACTATTTAAAGACTTGTTTTAGGATTTTTTTAGGGATCGATCATTAATTATCAGAGAAGAACTTCTGAAGAGAAGCAGGTAACATTGCTTCATCTTTACCATCAATTTTTTTTCTTGTTTCTTTACAAAAGCACTTATCAACTATTTTTGGGTTTCTATCTCATGAGTAAATTGAAGAAACTACTTGTTGTTTTTCATCCATTCGTAATTTTATACTTATTATGATGAATTCAACTTGTTATTTCGTTCATCAAATCATGAACGGCTAATTCCATTAGCCGGAGTTATGGGATCCATGGATTAGGGTCTGATAGGTTACTAGGCATTTAACGGATTCAAAGAGTAGTAGGACGTCTTAAAATTCTGTTGTTTTGACTGAAATCTATTGGTTGCAAACATTAGATTATGCCTTAGGTTTTATTTGCTTCTAACGGAGAAATAGACTAGAGGACGTGAATTATCAACAGGGACTCGAAATCTAATTGAGAGAATTAGATAATAACTTGTCTGGTGAGGTCGAGAGATAAGTCAAACAATATCGTCAGCAGGGATAATCTGTTGTTTCTACTTACTTCAAGAATCCCAAGCATTACCTAGTATCTGTCAATTCCCAAAACCCATGGTGAACATAACTCTGGTTTCCCATTTATACTGATTTCAAACACTGAAATATTGAAAGTGACAATTAACTCTCTGTGAACCTTAAACCCCCATTTTATCTTTTTTATATCGATTGTTTGAATTTAACTTGTAGCTTTAGTTTCAAACTAGTTTAATCGCCACTCATATTGTTCCTTGTGGGATTCGACCCCAACTAGTTGGGTTTTATATTGACAACGATCGCTTACACCCATTCTAGAGTGTAATTTGAGCGTTATCAACGATGGCCTAGGCATCGCGCACCTTGTGTTAGGCGATAGGAAAGGCGCCTCTCACTCAATGGCTATGCCATGGGTTAGGCGCCGCCCACTTGATGGCAAGGCCATGGGCTAGGCGCCGCATAGCCAATATTTTATGACATAGAGGCTCTGTTTTTGAGTTATTTCAAGGGAAACAAAGTCTTTTAACTTTCCATAACCGTCCCTAATCATCTTAACAGGAAATCAAAGTCCCTAAATGCATTTTAACACTATGAAATCCATAGTTCATCTTCCTAAAATACAAGAGGAGAAAAACAACCTAGGGTTTGGACATTCAAGCTTAAAGAGTCAATTTTCTTCACGATTTCTTCATCATTAAGGTACGTGAGGATATCCTAAACTACACGGGCATAAGTTTTAAAGTTGTTACAAGATTTAAAGTATATATATATGTACATATTTTGAGATTTAAGATTTGTTTTGAGAGCATGTGTTAGGAACCCCGATTTATGATGAAATCTTGTTTAAACCATGGGTTTTTTTCCTAAATCTGAATTATATTCATGTGTATCGATGTTATGAGTTTGCGTAGTTATATGAAAAAAATGATTTACATGAATTCCCTCTCTTGTTACGAAACCCATTATTTTGACAATGCTATTGACTGTTTACATGGATGGTTGAAAGTTGATTTAAGCGTTTTTGCCAACATTGATGGATTGTTATTATCTTATAAAAGAATTGAGAGGGTTTTTATCAATATTATTAAATTTTCATATTCACTGTTAAAGAACTTGTATGTGCTCAATGAAAGAAGATGACCACACTTTGCCAAAGAACTGAAATAAGAGTATTTTTTCATGAGTTTTCATGTGTTTTGAATTTAAGACTCTCATGTTATGTTTAAATGCTTTTGCATGGTCAAATGACATGTTTTGATTGAAAGGACAAAAGCATAATATGATATGGCTTATAGATATGACTTGCAAGTCTTGGTATGACGATACCAAATAGATTAATGCCATGATAGATTCAGAACCATTAAATTACAGATTTTTTTTTCCAGATTTTCAGATTTTTTTATCAGTAAGATGCATGTTTTAAGAAGGTTAAAAAGGAAATTTAAGAGAGTTCGGTGGTTACCCAAAGAAGGGACGAGTTTAGATAACTCATTGCCCGAAACCGTATTTTGCCGATACGAGTTTTGTTATGTCCTAATATAGGGATTATACGTTGGCCTTGTTCCCTTTGGCGTATTAGATTTAGAGACTCTAACCCTTGCGGCAAGCTTGGGTTGGGAGCTTGACCACGAGTTAAGGAAGGATTCCATATAGCCCGTGGAATTGTAGCTATGTAGGGTGTACCACCTAGCTCAGAAGTAATGCAAAGAGTTGAGTCATGATTTCTAGAAGATGTCTTAAAGATTATTAAATTATGCCCATGTATTTCCAAATGTTTTATGATGACATGTCATTATGAAATTCTCTCACTTATGTTGTATAAAAATGTATTTTATTTTTGGGTCATTCTACATACCAGTACATTTATGTATTGACCCCCTTATATTTCAGATTCTGCGGTATAGTCCCAGGGCCCACCTTATCAGTTTAATACTTGGGATATGACAGAAATGGGTATCCATCTTTCAGAAGGCATTTACTTATATGTTGAGTTTATGGTCCAGTCGGGTCTTTGTCCCGTCCTAGATAGCAGTTTTCATTAGAGGCTTCGTAGATGAAAGTTGAGTATTGTATTTTCATATTTGTTGACACAGTGTATTATAAATTTCCCTTGAGTTTTCATCATATCTTCCGCACTTTGATTATTTATGGATTATGCTTCTGGTAGAATGCTAAGGGGTATCTCAAGCCTTTGTGGTTCGGGATTCCCGTCGCGGCCAGGGCCTCGACCCGGGTCGTGATAGTTTGCATGTATCAGACTCCAAACGAATGTCGAACACCCGGTCAAAGTCCGTACGGATTGGGAAAAAGCTGTTGCAGATTTTTTGCACTATTTAAAGCAGTTTTTGGCCCATTTTGTTCATTTTTCATCTTTACTCTTGAGTGTTAACACCTAAAATAGTGTGGGAGCTTAAAAGTGAAGCTTGTGGGAGCTTGGGAAGCTAAATTAACATCTATTCTTAATTCTATTATGGACTTAAGGTAAGAATTCACTCTTTTCTTAATAATTTCTTGATAAATTTCTAAAAATCCCAAAAATCTTATGGCTTGATTTTAAACCTCAATTTCACTCCTTTTCACTTGATTAATATTTTTATCTTAGAATTACTAGTTTTTCATCAATTTAACCTTCAAAACAACTTTGATTCGTGGTTTTAAATCGAATTTCAAAGATTTTACCCGGTAAAACTCCAAAATAATTTTTCTTCGATTTGAACCTTGTTTTTTATTCGATTTGACTTGAGTTTTCAGCAGTAGATTCCTAAAATTACAAAGAAAATATTTTTAAGTGAAGTTATGATTTTGCCTTTTTTCCAAATACCTATTTTGGGGGTCCATTTTGACTCCAAATCAAAAGTAGTCATTATGAATATCGTTAGACTCGTATTGATGAGTGGATTAATATTTTGATAGTGTGGTGGCATTTTGGAATTGTGAAGTGAAGATGGGATCTTGGAGAATGATTTGAGATTTTACGGTTCGGCCTTGAGGTAGGTTTGTACCTACTCTTCTTCGAAGATGATGTGTGTTATATATGGCATGTGAATGTGAATGTAAATGTTAAGTTTTATTAGGAGTCGAATGAATTAGTCTTGATTATTGCATTTTGGGGATTAGATGAGGGTTTTGGACCCCTAAGGTGGAATGCTTATGATCTTTTAGAATCCTATTGCCTTCTTCTTAGATTGGACTAATTTGTAGAATGCATATAATATGATGATAGGTTTGGAATGTGGTTTAAGTGTTGAAATCATTGTTAGCATAATTAACCTTAGTTGGGTTAGTCTAGTGGTCTTGAAACAGTAATTTGGATAGAGTTGACCTAAATGCCCATGTTTTTAGAGGAAGTTCCTATCTTAAAATTGGTTATGATTTAATTGACATTTAGAAGTGAACTAGCTACCTTAGCCTAGTTGGGGGCATAGATTTCCTAAATATGGAACTTGAAGATTAGAAGCGGGTTCGTCCGACTCACATAGTCTAAGATTTGTATTAGCCCTTGTGGACTTAGTTACGGATGTTAGGCGTAGTTGAGACTAATGAGCCTTATTTATGAGATTATCTTGGTGAATTGATAAATTGTGATGAATTTCCCCGGATTTTAATTAATGGCCTATAGAAATGTTAATTCCTCTTAGATGCGATATTGGGCATTTATAAATGCCATTTCCTCTTTGATGCAATATTGGGTCTTTAGAGACATTATTTCCTCTTAAATATGATGTTGGGACCTTGGCTATGATATTTCCTATTAAATATATTATTTGGCCTATAGAGACGCTATTTTCTCTTAGATATGATATATGACTTATAGAGATGATATTCCTCTTAGATATGATAATTTGCCTAGAGAGATGATATTCCTCTGTAACACCCCGTATTTTTCCTAGCTTAAAATTCATTTCTAGAATATTAAGAGTGTTCTTAAAAAAGGAATAATCTTTATTTCATATGGAATTTTCCAGATTTAGACCTTCCATTGTGTGAAAAATTGAATAAGCTTTCCATCGATATCAAATTCGCCCAAATCCGACACTCGGTGAAAAAGTTAGAGTATTTTTAGTAATGCAGTATCCCACCAGGGAACTCACCACGTCGCGGTGGATGCCAAATTAGAAATTGTCACATTTCACTGGACCTCCGCGATATTGGCGCATTGCAGACAGATCCAAATTCCCAATTGTCAATTTCCAGTGGCACAACGCGATAGCACCGCGTCGCGCCAGAGTGAAAATTCTCACTCGTCCTTTTCCAGTAGCTTAACGAAATTTCAATGCGTCGCGGTGAAGGTGTAATTGTCGTACTCTTGATCCATAATTCAAATTCTTGTGGCATGAATTTAATCCTAAGTATGGTAGCGCGTTGTGTAAAGGGAAAAATCGGGATGCGGGTTACGAATTTTTGCTTTAAATTAATAAGTGGCAATGGGTTTTTTTTCCACCTCAACCTAGGTCATAAAAAAATGATCTAAGGCTTTAATTGGGGCATTAGTTGCCCCCATTCTCCAAATTTTTTCCTCAAGAACAACCCTAATAAATTCCCTCATGAAACATCAATTCCATCTTCTTCATTTCAACAAAAAGATCAAGAATTTAGGGTTCTTAATCCAAGATCAAGAACTTCAAGAATGTTTTCAAGATCATCTACAAAGGGTTCAAAGTTCAAGCTTTAACATTCAATTCATTATAAGAATCAAAGATTCAAGTTTTCTCATCTAAGATCATCAATTAAGGTATGTGGGGTTATGAACAAGGACAATCCTTTCGTCCTTGTGCCCAAAATTATATTTTTTAGCAAGTATCTTATTATTTGAAAGTAGGGTTCATACCCAATTATAAGTATTTGATGATTATGAGTTTACAAGTGAATGAATGTTGAATTGCATGACTATTTTCATATATTAATACACATAATGCAATTTTCCAGATTTCCAAATTGAGTTTAAGCATGATATTGAGATTCTTGATCTTATTATTTTGATATTGTTGAAGTATGTTCAAGAAACATATTGAGCCTTATGTTTTTCTATGATTTTAAATGTTTATACATGGGTTCTAAATTGGAATTTCATACCCATTATCACTATTTACAAGATTATGAGTTTTGAGAGATTTTGAAGATAAGTTTCAGGTCTATTCTCATATTTTTATGCCTATGGCAGAAATTTTCAGATTTTGAGTTAAATTATTATTGAGTTCATTAACAAGCATGATTACTATGAATTTACATGAGTTTAAGAATGGGTTATTAGGAACTAATTTGAGTATTTATCTTTCAAGAATCTGTGCTTTGAACACCCTGAGATTAGTATATTTTGAGTTGAATAAAAGTATTTGATCTCCGGATCCCAGTTGAGTTTTGGAATCCACTTTTCAGAGTTTATTTTTTTTTAAAAGTGGATTTCCAATGATATGAGCGTAGCTAATTAAAGGGAGTAGTATTTAGCACCGAGTCGGGTAAGTTACTATGATTTCATACCCCAGAACTACGTGCCACCATTGAATTGAGATTTATGGGCCCGAGGCTGAGATAGTGATCACTGAGTTGAGGTTATACTCCCTGGCAAGAGTATGACGCCTCTCCCCAATGTGAGGTTTCTTCCTTAGGAGGACAAAACGTTGGAATCCATGTAGCTCTCATGGTTTATGTCGGTTAAGAGAACCTCCCTGCTTGTAAAAAGTAAATAAACAACTTTTGAGAAGTTTTCCCTAATAGTAAGATTTTCAGAGTAGTCTCTAAAGTATATAACTTTGAGATGAGTTATTTTTCCTAAAGCTTTGAAAGATTTCCTTGTCAGTAAAGATTTTTAGATACTAAGTGTAAAGGCTCACAAGCTTATTCAAATATAGTTTTACTTGAGATTTTAGTTTCAAAGTTACAGTCTTAGCTTTCAGATACAAAGGTGAGAACTTTACCACTTAGTCTATATATTTTGAGAAGGGAATTAAACTACAGATTTTAGAACTAAGTGTAATGACTCACTAGATTTATACTACATGCTTCATTATTCATGATTTATGAGTTTTAGATTTCAGATTTCTCAAGCTATGTGAGTCATTTACATTTAGCATGCATTGTTTTATAAATGATGATTATGAGATATGTTTTTACTTATACATTCACCCCCATATTCTCAGTACATTCCCAAAGTACTGATCCACATATACGTTTATGTGCTACATTATCTCATAATATAGGTACAAGTTTCAGTATGCACACTCAGATTCGGACAGTTGCAGATTCCAGCCTGTGAGATGATGAGTCCTCCTACTTCGGGGACTTCAGTTACACCTATTTATATTCTTTAATTTCTTATTCATATGTATTGATTAGAGATATTTGGAGTAGCTTCCTAACTATTTATGGTCAGTATTAGTAGAGGCTTCATAGACAGTCAGTAAAGTTAATGTATTTTGTTTCAATTTCTTTGTAAAAGCAGAGTTGTAATAGTGTGAATTCAATTTTGTATTGATCAGATTCAGGAAAGAGTTATCTTTCGCTTATTTTGTTCAGATTTATGTATCTTATTCAGTTGTTCATGAGTTATGCCAGTATAAGGGTTAGCTTGGGATCACTTGTGGTCCTAAGAATCATGTGACGTCTCGGGACCCATTTTTGGGGCGTTACAAACTTGGTATCAGAGCACTGAGTTAAAGTATCCTAGGGTGTCTATGAAGTCGTGTCTAGTAGAGTCTTGCGAAATGGTATGGAGATGTCTGTACTTTTCTTTGAGAGGCTACAAGACATTTAGGAAATGTCTCTATTCTTTCAAGTCTCAAATCGTTCCATAGAAAAGTTCTTCAAGAAACTTATACAGATTCTCATCTTGCTCTATTCAGCCCATCTTTGCCTTATTTTCAAGGTATCAAAAACAGTCAAGCTTAATTCTCCATATATAGTTATGGGATTATAAGAAGGCTAGAAAGTATTCCTTCAGTGCTTTTGAGTTTTGAAAAAAATAAAGGGCTTTTTTCATGTTCATAAAAATCGTGCACTAACCCCAAGTCAGATGTGCTTTCAGGTTCCTCCTCAAAATCCATGATGTAAATCTATACTTCCCTATCTATGTATTAATCTTGAGATAACATGATCAGTAAGTTCCAATTTTCTCCCCTGATAATGCTCTCAGACTTGCTAGCAAGAAGTTTCAGAAGTCTCATAAAGTGGTTTGAGAGGATCCTTCTAGTGTGTTATAAGCCCCTCAAGTTTAAAGTTGTATTCTAATTCTTATGAGCCATTTAGTTAAGACAGAGTAAGATGTGTATACTTAGATCATTGAATATTGTGTGTCAAGTTTCTATCTCTTGTAATCTTGTTATCATTGTATTGTTGAAACTAAAAGTCTAGTGAAGCTGTGTGGGTTCTTTCGATTCACTAGCATAGTCGCTTTGTTATTCATCTCATTTTCTTATTCAAAACACAAAAATCAAAGTCTAGTGAAGCCGTGTGAGGCCTATTTCGATTCACTAGCAACTTGTTGTTCATCTTGTTGTTCTTGTGTTGGTTGGAAGTGGGGGGTTTAGAGGTGTAGTGACAAGAAGGATAGTAAGGGCAATTTATTGAATATATATGTTTAACTGAATTTTTTTGCATATGATTGGGCTAGTAATGAAGTGATATATCCGTGTTTGTTAGTTTAGTGAAAGGTAGGGAAGGAGTTATTAGTTAAGGAGAATTATTGTTTGCTTGAAGTATGAAAAGTCATTGATGATATTTGTTGTGTTAGAAAAGTATAGGTTATTGATGAAAGTACTTGGTGATTGAGTGTTGTTTCCTTGAGGTTACAGAAAGGAGTTTAGCTAAAATTTATTAAGCTATGATGGTAATTTAGATGTATAAAATGGGTAAATAGTAATGATGTGTAGAAGGAGGATGTATTAATGGATTGTGAATAAGGTAGGCCATATGATTATGATTGATTATTGTTGTTATAAAGTTCTAGTAGGCTAGTGTTTTTTGATGTTTTATTTTATAGTTTCCAAGTGAGAATTATGTGTGAGATTGGGTTGTAAATCATGTTGAGCACTAGACATTAAGTTTGAACGGTTGGTGGTCATGAAGGTGGATGTGATGATTTCTTGGTTAATGATGCTAGTTATATGGGAGTGATCTAATAGGCTTGAACAGTGTATGCAAGAGCTTAAAGTTTACTTGATTCGTAATTAAGTATGATGTTGTATGTATGATGTAGAAGTATGCCTAAGGTAATATGGGGCTCCATTATTTTAGACGATTATTACGTGTTGTGTGTGATTAGTAGTACTGTTGAGTTGATAAGTGGAAGGAGACTAGTTATATATATATATGATGTTCTTAATAGCTAAGCTAAAGAGTTATGGGTAGATGATGTTGAGCCTTTTTGGTGTGATCTTGATTCTCATGGTTTAGAAATACCAGTTTAGAGAGGTGTTATTAGTAAGCTATGCCACGGGTAGTTTGGTTTATTAAAGATTGATGTTGTCCGTGTTAAGTGTTAGAATCTAAGTTTGAATCCTTGAAGATTGAGAGAACAGAAGTAAGAGTTGAAGCTCTAGGTGGTGTGAAATAAAGATCTGGTGATACTATGAATATTCTAAGTTAGTGAGTGTTTAAGTTGTTATATGATGACTTTTGAGGCTATAGAAATCTAAGAGTGGAATCTCAGAAGGAGGTACTAGCATTGGGAGTTACACGTTAAGATACAGCCCTTCAGGGTAAGTTTATTTTTATGTGTATTGATTTTACGCCAGACTCTAGAGTAAAGTGATTGCAGTTTAGATTAGAGTTTATATAGTGGTTCACAAACTTAGAGTGATGTCTTAAATCTAGGGGGAGATAATAGGGTAAGAAATGAAGTCAGACTTCCAGATTCTAGTAGTGATGATGAATACTTGTGTGGATGGGAGAAAGTAAATGTGTTATGGTTGGGAAGATTATTGTATGTTTGTTTTATGTAGGTCTGTAAATGAAGGAATATTGAGGTGAAGTTTTTTGTGTATGACTTGGTTAGTTGGGAATATTTTATGTGTGTCTTCCTAAGAATTGAATAGTGAATGGAAATTGTTATTGATAAAGGTATTGGAGAATATGAGAAAGATGCTTTCATGTGTGTGTGTTAGAAGTGCATATGTGGTTATGAAGATAGGCTTGAATGTCATGTTTGTATATATGTGGACGGATGTATTGTGCGTTAGTGAGATCCTAGTAGAAGGTTGAATGTAGTCATTGAAGTGGAATGTACAGTATGAATAACCCGTTTGGCCAAAAATGCAATCTAGCAGCCATAGGGACAAGTTTCTATGGTTTTCAATCTTCCCATCTAGTCATATCAATCTAAGAGGAAATTTTCTCACTTCGTATACCTTTCGAATTCAGCTCAGTTTATGCATCAGTTTTAGAATCTAGATGATCAGTCATGATTCAACTCATAAGCTTCCCGTTCGTCATCTCATTCTTTTTCTAGTATTTCAATCAAATCAGTATCATTTGGGGACGAACGATCCCAAGGGGGAGATGTTGTAATACCCCAAGTTTTTCATGTCATAAACCTCTCATTCATTTTCTCATGAAATCAAATCCAACCTAAAGTAATGGTTACTCATAAGTTGACGCCCTCGTTTCTATATCAGCCATATAGCTATTTTCATGAGAATTCATACATTCGTAGATCAGTTTAGTAACTTATTATGTTTAAGATTCAGTTATTCAGTTTATTTCAATTGTACATGATAGCTTATATCCTCAAATTCTTCAGTATTTTCAACATAATTATCCACATTCGAGGATGAATGTTCCCAAGGGGGAGATAGTGGAACACCCCGTGTTTTTTCTAGCTTAAAATTCGTTCCTAGAATATTAAGAGTGTGCTTTAAAAAGGTATAACCTTTATTTCATATGGAATTTTAGAGTAGACCTTCCATTGTGTGGGAAATTGAATAAGCTTTCCATCGATATCAAATTCGCCCAAATCCGACACTCGGTGAAGAAGTTAGAGCATTTTTAGTAATGCAGTATCCCACCTGGGCACTCACCGTGTCACGGTGGATGCCAAAATGGCAATCATTACATTTCAGTGGACCTCCGCGATATTGGCACATCTCATAGAGGTCCAAATTCCCAATTGTCAATTTCCAGTGGCGCAACGCGATAGCACCGCGTCGCGCCAGAGTGCAAATTTGCACTCGTCCTTTTCCAGTAGCTTAATGAGATTTCAACGCATCGCGGTGAAGGTGTAGTTGTCATACTTTTGATCCATAATTCGAATTCTTATGGCATGACTTTAATCCTAAGTATGTGAAGTCCTTATTAGGTGAATAATGTTCATAGAAGTCACTTAGAGCCAAGTAGAGCTAAGAACATTAGATTCGACCAAAATTTGGCATTCAATCCTACAAGGGTATACTTTAAACATGTATAACATTTTATATAAGTTGAATTTTGCATCCCAAGATCTACAAAATTGTAGATAATTGAATTAGCTTTCCGACGATACCAATTTCGCAAAAATCCGGTACCCGAGCAAAAAGTTATAGCCATTTTAGTGAGAAGCAGTGGGCTGCCACAATGGTATCGCGTTGCACTAAAGGTCAAAATCGGAATGCGGGTTACGAATTTCTGCTTTAAATTAATAAGGGTTAATTGGATCTTTTCCCACCTCAACCCAGGTCAGTAAAACGCTATCTGAGGCTTCAATTGGGGCATTATTTCCCCCCATTCTCCAATTATTTCCCTCAAGAACAACCCTAATCAATTCCATCAAGAAACATCAATTTCATCTTCTTCTTTTCAACAAAAAGATCAAGAATTTAGAGTTCTTAATCCAAGAACTTTTAGAATGTTTTCAGGATCATCTCCAAAGGGTTCAAAGTTCAAGATTTAACATTCAATTCATCATAGGAATAAAAAATTCAAGCTTTCTCATCTAAGATCATCAATTAAGGTATGTGGGGTTATGAACAAGGACAATCCTTTCATCCTTGTGCCTAAAATTATATTTTTCAGCAAGTATCTTATTATTTGAAAGTAGGGTTCATACCCAATTATAAGTATTTGATGATTATGAGTTTACAAGTGAATGAATATTGAATTGCGTGACTATTTTCATATATTTATGCGCGTAATGCAATTTTCCAGATTTTTAAATTGAGTTTAAGCATGATATTGAGATTCTTGATCTTATTATTTTGATATTGTTGAAGTATGTTCAAGAAGCATATTGAGCCTTCTATTTTTCTATGATTTTGAATGTTTATACATGAGTTCTAAATTGGAATTTCATATCCATTATCACTATTTACAAGATTACGAGTTTTGAGAGATTTTGAAGATAAGTTTCATGTCTATTCTCATATTTTCATGCTATGGCAGAAATTTTCCGATTTTGAGTTAAATTATTATTGAGATCATTAACAAGCATGATTACTATGAATTTACATGAGTTTAAGAATGGGTTATTAGGCCCTAATTTGAGTATTTATATTTCAAGAACTTGTGCTTTGAACTCCCTGAGATTAGTATATTTTGAGTTGAATAAAAGTATTTGATCTTCGGATCCCAGTTGAGTTTTGGAATCCACTTTTCAGAGTTTATTTCAGATTACAGATATATTTGAGTTTGGTTTTCATTATAAATCATGAGATTATTTTTTAAAAAAAGTGCATTTCCAATGAGATGAGCGTATCTAATTAAAGGGAGTAGTATTTAGCACCGAGTCGGATAAGTTTCTACGATTTCATACCCCAGAACTACGTAACACCATAGGATTGAGATTTATGGGCCCGAGTCCAAGATAGTGATCACTGAGTTGAGGTTATACTCCCTGGAAATAGTATTACGCCTCTCCCCAACGTGACGTTTCTTCTTTAGGAGGACAAAACATTGGACTCCATGTAGCTCGCATGGTTTATGTCGGTTAAGAGAACCTCCCTTCTAGTAAAAAGTAAATAAACATCTTTTGAGTATATTTCCCTAATAGTAAGATTTTCAGAGTAGTTCCTAAAGTATGTTCCTTTGAGATGACTTATTTTTCCTAAAGCTTTGAAAGATTTTCTTGTCAGTAAAGATTTTTAGATGCTAAGTGTAAAGGATTCACAAGCTTATTCAAATATTGTTTTACTTGAGATTTTAATTTCAATGTTACAGTCTTTGAGCACTTTACCACTTAGTCTATATGTTTTGAGAAGGGAATAAAACTATAAATTTTAGAACTAAGTGTAATGACTCACGAGATTTATACTACATGCTTCATTATTCATGATTTATGAGTTTTAGATTTCAGATTTCTCAAGCTATGTCAGTTATTTACATTTAGCATGCATTGCTTTATAAATGATGATTATGAAATATGTTTTTACTTATGCATTCACCCCCATATGCTCAGTACATTCCCAAAGTACTGATCCACATATACGTCTATGTGCTACATTATCTCATAATATAGGTACAAGTTTTAGTATACACATTTAGATTCGGATAGTTGCAGATTCCATCCTGTGAGATGATGAGTCCTCCTACTTCGAGGACTTCAGTTACACCTATTTATATTCTTTACTTTCTTATTCATATGTATTGATTAGCGATAGTTGGAGTAGCTTTCTAACTATTTATAGTCAGTATTAGTAGAGGCTTCATAGACAGTGAGTAAAGTTAATGTATTAAGTTTCAGTTTCTTTGTAAAAGCAGAGTTGTAATAGTGTGAATTCAGTTTTGTATTGATCAGATTCAGGAAAGAGTTATCTTCTGCTTATTTTGTTCAGATTTATTTATCTTATTCAGTTTCTCATGAGTTATGCCAGTATAAGGGTTAACTTGGGATCACTTGTGGTCCTAAGCACCGTGTGACGTTTTGGGACCTATTTTTGGGGCGTTACATCCTCATAGTCATGATGTATGACCTATAGATATGAGATGTCTTATATATGTGATATGTTTATTGATATTATGCCTCCTAGAGGTGAGATGCCTCCTAGATGTGAGATGCCTCCTGTCACGACCCGAGCTGGAGCTCTAGCCGCGATGGGCATCCCAAACCACAATGGCTCAAGAAACCTCTTAATATTCAACCATAAGCATAATACATACATGATCAAAGTGAGAAACATAATATAAAATTTAAGGGAAGCCTATAATACAAACCATGTAAAAAAATATGACAATACAATACTCAACTTCTATCTAGGAAGCCTCCACTAAACACTGACGGTCTAGGCCGGGATAAGGCCCCCATCTAAAACATAAACTGATTGAGATTACATATAGATAAAATGCCTTCCGGTTTAAGGGTGGCTTACCAAACTCTGGATATCCGACAACAATCTACTACTGAGCTAGACCCCGAGTTTGAAACTCAAAACCTGTAGATAGAGGGTCAATACTCGAAAATACTAGTATCTAGAACATTCCAAAAATAACACATCATGTAAAATAATTGAGATAATTATGAAAATAATTTATCATAGTATATATAGAAATACATGGACATAGTCAATGAGCTTTAAAACATTTCTGTAAGTCACGCTCAACTCTTTGTCTTATCACGCTCAACTCTTTGTCTTACTTCTGAGCTAGATAGTGCACCCTGCAATTCCGATTTACCCATGGGCTATATGGGTCCACCCTTGACTCGGAGGTTAAGCCCCCAACCCAAGTTTTCCACAAGGGCTGGAGTTTCTAATCTCTACTACACCACAAGACCATCGCCAGCGTACCATCCCCTATTTTAGGGTAAAATAAAACCCGCATCGATAAAACCCAGTTACAAGCAATGAGTTATTAGAACTCATGCCTTCTTCAGATAACTATCTAACTCTCTTAAACCCCAATTTTAGCTGCTTAAAACATTCATCTTCTAAATTTATGATTGGAAATCTGAAAAGTTTATAGTTTGTTTTGTCCTTAACCTGTCATGGGATTTGCCTGATTTTGTATCATCATACCAAGACTTGCAAGTCAGATAAGCT
Organism: Capsicum pubescens; assembly: GCA_030864215.1. NCBI lineage: Eukaryota > Viridiplantae > Streptophyta > Magnoliopsida > Solanales > Solanaceae > Capsicum > Capsicum pubescens. The sequence continues at coordinate 44,442,769 of CM061548.1, forward strand.
ATATCATATCATGTCTTAGTCTCTTCTTTCAAAAAATGTTATTGGACCACCAAAATATTTAAACATTTCTTGAAAGTTCTTATTTCAAAACATATGAAATTCATGCAAAATGCCCTCTTTTCAATACTTTGACAAAGTTTGGTTATCTCTTTCATCAATCACATGCAATTTATGTTTTACGGCATGAGCATTTATGAATTAATAAAACACCCTCACATAGGATCATAAATTAAGGAAAAACCACAATTGATAATGAAACATTTAAATTCAGGCTTTTAACTGTATAAACAAACACAACACATTAAGACAACGGATTTCGTAACAAGAGTGGGAATTTTGTAAATCATGCTCTCATATAACTTCTGAAAAATCATAACATTCATACACATGGATATAATTCAAGGTTAGGGAAAATCCCCATAGTTTAACCCAAGATTTCATCATAAAATGGGGTTTCCAATGCATGTTGTTCAATAATTTCAAAACCCATTGTCAAGGATAATACATATTCTTAAAGCTTGAAAAATAGTAAAATCATACCGATGAGATTTAGGATAGTCCCACATACCTTTTGATAGAGAAAAACCAAAGAGAGCGTAGAGAAATTGGACACCCGAAGCCTGAATTCCTCAAACCCTCGGTAGTTTCTCCTCTCTTTCTTATGAAGAGATGATTAGGGATTATGGAGAGGTGATGAAATGTTGTTATGTCATTGAAATAGATGAAACTAGGGTAATATAATGTGTAGTTGTTGTTTATAACTGAAAAGACTTCAATACCCTTCCTCCCAAGTCAACAAACCAAAAAATTGATGAATTTAAGGCATCGGTGCATCATGTAGGTTACTCTCCGTGATGAGCTCCGTGTCGTGCCGCTTTCGCGGACCCTTACTTCCTCCTCACAAAAATGCTTAAAATGTTTTGCTTAGGTATCGGATTAAGGCAAAAGTAGCGGTGTTGGAAAGATAATTCAATCATCTACGATTTAGTGGGTCTTGAGCTCCCAAAATATATATATTCCAGAAGTTATACACGTTCAAAGTTGACTCTTGTAGAATCAAATTTCAAAATTTATTTGATACTAAAAGCTCTTATCTGCAATTCACTCTATGTGTTTTCTATGAACATTTTTCCCCTCAAATGAACTTTTCACACTAGGATAATCATCATGACACTTATAATAATATAGAAAATAATTGGATTCAAGATTATACATGTAGAACAATGGTTTAAATTCTAGCCCAAAAATATAGGGTGTTACATTATCTCCCCCTTGGAATCATTCATCCTTGAATGATGGATAGGATTCTTTTGAAGCTTTAGAAGTATTGAACAAGGTATATAACTAAACATCAAGATTTCTTCCTCAACAAAACACGTATAGAAATAAATAGGAAAAAGGCTTAATGACATCACAAAGTACATTATATAAGCATGAATCATAAGACAACGAGACCAAGGTCGTTCAAAGGGGTAAAAGACCCAAAGTTCTTCACCCCAAGTTAGAAAAATTAGAATAATCAAAATTTTAACTATGTTCACGTTGCGGACCTTATCGCGGAGGCTTACTACCTCTGTGAACAAAAACTACCCTGAACCCCGTCTGAAAATTTCGAAACTCTTTTAGGTTACCCTTTTTTCATCCCCGAACATAGTTAGAGTCAAAAACCAATGGTTCAAGCACGAGAAGGTCAAGAATAGAATGATGGAATCTTTGAGGGTCTTATACTAATTGCCCTTAACTATCACAATACTTCTCAACTATGAGTTCAACTACAATACTACACTTCACCATTTCAATCTTACATCTTCCCACCAATACACATTGCGACAAGAGCCGGAGTTTAGCTTTACATCGCTTCCATGTTTAAGCCTAACCCAAAGTTGAAAGACACTAACTTAAGCTACAGGTCTCTATACTTTATATCCATCCATGAATACAACTTTATCCTATCATTGTAGTCAAGCAACATCATGCCTTAACCAAGAGTACTAGCCATATAATACAATGGGTTGTGTTTTCATCAATCACAACGTTCAAGCTTATCTTTACTGCATCCACTTAATGGACCTCTCCACTAAAACAAAAAAATTCAATCACTCTCACAAAGACTTTGACCACATATCCCCCTTCCTAAATATTTCACATAATGAAAGTTCATCTTATTCTTCCCTTTTCACCTATAACCTTAGATTGAGTAACCACACCAAAAATTTCACAATCAAGAACATTTATTCCCTTATCTAAAGCATCACTAGGCTTCCATAACCACTATCATACTATCATAAGGAGGTTCATTGAGGGACTAGAGTATAAACATCAAGAATGGAAGTAACACTATTCAATAATAACTTATACTTGTTGGTTTACTCAAGACGGGGTATGAGATGCCAGATACGATGCAATAGGCACAAAGTGATTCATATATCAAATGTCTATTTCATTAATAGAGTGTCATTCGGGCTTAAACATACACAATATGAGTCTTTAGGAGAAACATGAGTGCATATATCATGAGTTGTACAACATAAAGCTAGGATTTATATATTCAAGGAATATGACAAGGATTGGTGCTTAAAGATATTGCTTCTCATTTTTGGAGTTGAGATAATCATGGGTTTGTTTAAACTTTATCACTTTGGCTAATCCCAACATAAAATGAATCAATAATATATAGAAAGCATATTCCTAAGAACTAAGCATGATATGAGATTTGGATTTATGGATCATGAACATCATAACATAGAGCTTTAATACTTGAAAGATTAGATTACTGAGACATCAATGCTTCTAGTTTGGAGGTCAGAACATGACATAAGACAAATAGAGAACTCGAAACTTAGAATAGGCATGACTTAAATACATAAAACTTTAGGAGAATGTCCTCATTGAATTGAAGTAGGAGGAATTTTCTTGAATAGGCATAGATTTACCATGACCCTTTCTTGAAACTTGCCACCACGAGAAAATTCGAGAACTACCTTAATTCATCATATCCCCCTTAGATCAAAGTCACAATCCTACACTTAAGGACATATCCTCTCATTAAATCTACTTGAACAACACTTAATACAATGGGATTATCACCATACACATGAACGCCAAACCCCTTGATAGCTATAATATGAAGACACTACCCTACAGGGATACTAATCTTAACTTTTGCAAGGTTCCATAGGCATCACCCTGTAACTCACACTCTCACAAGCATATACATTCATCCTTCTTAACACATAACAATCAATTCAGTACTACTTAGCATTACACCTCTAATCGCATAACTCACAACTTAACAAAATTTGTAAAACTAGACCAAGAGTTCACATCATCTATCTATATTTTCCATAATTCATCTCTAAAAAACACCATATAAAATCTCCCTAGACTTCTCCATATTAAGAAATCTAAGAACATAAACTAGGCAACCATGGCATATATATACTTAGGACCTTATCTAACAACAAGCTACCTGGGGTTCAACTTATTCCTTTAAACCCAACACTCTTATCCACCTAGTGAATCAGCTAGAATTAATCCTTTTAACACTAATCCTCATGTACACATGTACATTACAATTTTCCACTCAAACTTTTCATAAGTTACCAACCTCGGCCTCTTTCACACACTGTATCAAACCTACTCATTAATTCCCAAAAATCTTGCATCACAGTTCTTGAGTTAACATTTTTATCACCACAATCCATATCTAAAGTCCAATTCTATTGTCTTGAAACAGTCATGTATCACAGATGAAATATGCCACAAGCTTTACTAATTCATCGAATAGACATATATTAACCTATGTCTCTTATTTCACTTAAATACGGCCCATAAGTTCATTCTCTCCACTATCTTACTACCACACCTTAGAATCTATCACATATCTCCTCACATATAGTACTAGTTTACAATTACTAGAGAAAAGACAATCAAGAGGGGTAATGTCACATAATAAGGATAGTCGATCTTAGTCTCATAATATAACCCATTACAATCTATTAACATATTCTACCTTCTCACATCATATTTTCTTACCCACACATACATCCCTACTACCTTCAAATTCCATAAACACCAAAGAGTCTTTACCTATAACTTACTGACTAATCTACCTCTTTCCATTTACTACTTATAAATAATTTCCACCATCACCATAACTATCCACTCTGATCTCCTTCCCTATTTTAAATACATAACAATCATAGCTAATAACTTCCTCTATAGACTACCATACAATCTACAAATCTTGCTAAAACATTAGTCAATCATAATAAAAAAGCAACCCACCCCTCAATCAAAGGTTATACAACTAAAACCAGCTTCTTTACATAAAATTCACTCTCACTTTGACTTCTAAATTTGTGACTTCATATCACTAACTTTTGGACCATCTCAACACTAATGGGTTATGACACCTTAACATACACTATTTCTCAGTAGGAAATATTGTCCAACATTCTACTATACATCTCTACCCTTAAGTATGACATCTGAAACAAGGATTCTAAAAGGAATTGAATACACTTCATACCTCAGGCTCAAATGCATAATGTATATAGATAGGGGTATACTATAGACTCAACAAACTCTGACGCACTAACAGACTCCTCTCAAGTCCTGGTCTATTTCATAACTTTATGGATAACTAAATCAGAAAGGACCACGTTATCAAGAATCTAAACTCTTGAACTTGTATCGCCTCGACAATGAGGTATGGCCCATAAAGTTAAGATAAGGAAGAAATTTGGATAAATTTTGTATGGATGATGTGATAGAACGAACTAGAGTATGAAAGAATAACAAATAACTCCTAAATGCCTGACAACCTCCTGATTATAAGTGTGGTGCACAACACACCCATAAGAAGGACTACTAGACATATCTTTGTAGATACCCTGGGATCATGAACCGTGCTCTGATACCAAGCTTGTCACGACCTGAGCTAGGGCCTTGGCTGCGAAAGACATCCCAAACCACAAGGAATGGATAAACCACTTAGCATTCTACCATAAGCATAATCCGTACATAATCAAAGTGAAAAAGATGTAATGAAATTTTAGGGAAAATTATAATACAAACTGTGTTAACAAAATATGACAATACAATACTCAACTTTTATCTATGAAGACTCTACTGAACACTGACTATCTAGGCCGGGATAAGGCCCCCGGATGAACCATAAACTAACTGAGATTACATATAGATATAATGCCTTCCGGTGTAAGGGAGGCTCACAAAACTCTGGATAAGTAGGAATACTCTACTACTAAGCTGGATAAGTAGGAATACTCTCAAAAGTACTTGTATGTGAAACAATCCAAAAATAACACATACTTTATGTAAAATAAGTGAGAGCATTATGAAAACAATTTCTGATAATATATTTAGAAATACTTAGGCATAATCAATGAGCTTCAAAACATTTCTGTAAGTCATCACTCAACTCTTTGTCTTACTTCAGAGTTAGATGGTACACCCTATAATTCTGATTTACTCACGGGCTATATGAGTTCTCCCTTGGCTCGGCGCCCAAGCCCCCAACCCAAGTTTACCGCAGGGGATGGAGTTTCTGATCTCTACTATACCACAAGGCCATCACCAGCGTACCATACCCTATTTCAGGACAAAATAAAACTTATGTCGGCAAAACGTGGTTTCATACAATGAGTTATACGAACTCATGCCTTTTACGGGTAACCATCTAACTCTTTTTAAGACTAATTTTAGCCTCTTAAAACATGTATCTTCTGAATTTATGATTGGAAATCTAAAAAATGTGTAGTATGTTCTGTTCTAAATCTATCATGGCATTTGTCTGATTTGGTATCGTCATACCAAGACTTGAAAGCCATATAAGCCATATCATGTCTTGTATTAGACTTTTCTTTCAAAAAATATAATTGGACCACCAAAAAAATTAAACATTTCAAGAGAGTTCTTATTTCAAAGCATATGAAACTCATGCAAATATCCTTTTTTCAATATTTTGACAAAGTTTGGTCATCTCTTTCATCAATCACATGCAATTTATATTTTAGGACACAAGAGTATTTATGAATTAATAAAACACCCACTCATAGGATCATAAAGAAAGGAAAAACCGCAATTGATAATGAAATATTTAAACTCAGGCTAATAACCATTCGTATTAAAAACCACAACACATTAGGACAATGGATTTTGTAACAAGAGTGGGAATTTCATAAATCATTCTCTCATATAACTTCTAAGAACTCATAACATTCATACTCATGGATATAATTCAAGTATAGGGAAAATCCCCATAGTTTAAACCAAAATTTCATCATAAAACAGGGTTCCCTATGCATGCTCTTCAATAATTTCAAAACCCATTGTGAAGGATACATAATACATATTCTTAAAGCTTGAAAAATAGTAAAATCATGTCGATGAGATTTAGGATAGTCCTACATACCTTTTGATAGAGAAAAACTGAAGAGAGCGTAATGAAATTGGACCCTCAAAGCTTGAATTTCTCAAACCCTATGTAGTTTATCAATTATTTCTTATGGAGAGATGATTAGGGATTTTGGAGAGGTGTTGAAATGATGTTATGTTATGGAAATAGATGAAATTAGGGTAATATAGCATGTAGGGGTCGTTTATAAGTGAAAAGACTTCAATACCCTTCCTCTCAAATCAACAAACCCAAAAATTAATGTATTTAAGGTATCGGAACATCACGAAGGGTAATCTCTATGATGAGCTCCGTGTCGCACCACTATCGCGTACCCTTACTGCCTCCTCACAAAAATACTCATAACTTTTTGCTCGAGTAACAGATTAAGCAGAAGTTGGGGGCGTTGGAAAGATAATTCAATCATGTAAAATTTGGTGGGTCTTGAGCTCCAAAATTATAAATATTCCAAAATTTATTCACATTCAAAATTGACCCTTGTATAATCAAATTTTAAAATTTGGTCGATATTAAAAGTTCTTATCTCCACTTCACTCTAAGTTTTTTCTATGAATATTCTTTTCCTCAAAGGTATATTTAACACTAGGATAATTATCGTGACACTTATATTTATATAAAAAACAATTGGATTCAAGATTATACACATAGAACAATAGTTCAAATTCTAGCCCAAAAATGCAGGGTGTTGCACCTCCTATATGTGAGATGATTATAGATATTCTATGGCTTATAAATATGATTATTGATATGAGTTTCATATATGTATATGGTACTAAGTCCATGATTATGATGTTATTATTATTCCGTATATATTATTGGTCCAAGGCCATGTTATGATATTGGTTGGATATCCGAGAAGTATTTATCCTTTTAAAGGATACAATTGTAGAATATAGATACATATATGTTTATGTTGCTCATGATTTCATTGACTAAATACTGGTGATGGCATACATAGATTCAGTTCATTCATGATCATGTTATCGGTATTGATGAGATCCTATTTGAAATATGACATTATCACTATTTTTCCTAAATAATGGTTAAAACCTAATTTTCACCTTAATAATGGATTTATTGACTATAATATTGCCTAACTAAATGGAATGTTTATAGTATAAAATAGGTTAAAATTATTATTTTAAAGATTTGACCGAGATAGATTTCAATCCATGACTTGACACTATTATTTACTCTAATCGTGAGATATTCCAACCCTTTCTACATTTTTACAATGATTTAGTCCCAAAGATCATTCCAAGCAACAACCTTATGAATTTACGCTCTTTTAGTTGCGTCTTGAGTTTGTGTACCTATTAGATATCTATATATATATGTATTGATGGCTATGATGATAGTGATATCCAATAAGGATGGAGGATAATGTGATGATATATTGATACCCAGCATGGACAGAGGATACTGTTATGATGATATATATACCCGTCAAGTCCAAAGACATTGTGATGATATATTGATACACGATAAGGCCAGAGGATACTGTTATGATAATACTGATAGCTGGCAAGGCCAGAGGATATTGTGATGATGTTATTGATACCCGATAAGGGTGGATGATGTTGTGATGATTATATATATACCTTATTCGAGTTCAAAGAATGGTTGTGATATTGATTATGTACCTTTCATTCATTCTTGCATGTGCATCGCCTATTACCAGTATGCATCTATGTCTATTAGTTGATATGGGATGATTGTATAGATATAGGTGAGAACTATGCCTTATGTTATTATGTGCTGATTGAGCATTCCAAGCCTAGGGCGGTGGGGGAATGCATAGGCTCGATTAGGTATATGGTTGTTTAGAATAGCCAGTTACTCACATTATTATTGATATTGTTAGTATAATTGTTATGATCATTGTTATGTTTAGCTTATTATAGATTGGTCATTGATTAGATAGAAAGATTTAAGGTATGATTTTGGCCTCTCCTATCTTATGATTGGATTATTATGCATGTTTATTTCATATCTAGCCATGTGGATTAGAAACCCTGAGTTGGTTAGCACTAAATCCTATTTGGATTATAATAAGGCCTTATAATGATGATATGATGATGTAAGTTGTTCCTCAAGATAACCTTTCATCCATCTCTCTCTCTCTATATATATATATATATGATATCTAGCTATATATATCTATGGTTCTACCATATATCCTTTCTTTCTTTGGTTTACATTGTATATTCATTCCTTGTCCTTGTATAGCGTTGTATATATTCTTTTTTCCTCCTTTTCTTCATATAATGGTCAGGGATATATGTATAGGATTGATATTTATGAGTATGGCTAAAATAGGATAGTTCATCCTTGATACTCTCTTAGCCTTATTATGTTGGTCTATTGGACATGGTTAGGATAGGCTATCCTTATTATCTCATTGGCTAGTTATATGATTAATGGATATTTGGGTATAGTTTTTCCATTCTATTTATATGTTTTGTATATATTCTTTAACTTTGGAGCTCAGTTGGCAGTTGCCTACTGAGTACAATTTGTTTGGTACGTATACTACACTTTTGTAGCTTGCAGATCATAGTACGAGTTAATATCATTGATGTGTGTGTCGTGAGCAGAAACCATTGTTTAGAGACTTAGAGTGAGCTCCTGACGTTCAGAGTATTACTTATCTCTCGCTTATGTGTTAGACTAGTATCTACATTATTTTTAGAGATAAACTGTATTAGTGTAATTCCTTTGATATTTCATTTATGTAATCTTATTATATTAGAATCTTTTGTACTGATACCACCAGATTTTTTGATTTATTCATGTATTTGCACCTTTTTAATACTTATTCTGCGTTCATCCTTATTCTATTGAGTAGTTTGTTACTAGCCGTTATATACTGCGGGTTTGGCTTGCCTACTGGTGGGTCATAGTAGGCGCCATCATGACCTGAGAAACTGGATCATGACAAATTAGTATCAGAGCCTAGGTTTCACTAGTGTGTTAGTATAAGAGCTAAGTGTTAGTAGAGTCCTGAGGATCAGTGAGGAAATGTAACGCCTAAAAAATAAGTCCTGAGACATCACACGATGTTCAAGACTACGAGTAGCCTTAAGATAACCCTGTCTGCCTTCTACTAAGTCTGAATCTTAGAATAAGGTAATATAGATATCAAAATCCTACTGAATGTGGAAGCTTTCTGAATATAATATCTGAAAATACTAATCTCAAGGGTCTAATGAATCAATACTGAAATTTTGTATCAAAACTAGTAGTCTGACAAACCTCTACTACTAATATCTAGAGAGTCACTGGGACAAACCCCTAGCTGACTCAAACTATTTGAAAAGAATACTGAATCATCTAAAATGATAATCTAAAAATAAACTGAATGACAAAGTCCCCGAACTATGAGGACTCACCAACTATTGGGATGTAGATGGAGATGCTCGAAATCACTCACGTTGATAGAATTGATCACCAGAACCTACATTATGAGACAATGTAGCACATAGATGTATATGTGGATCAGTACTTTGAGGATGTACTGAGTATATGGGGGTGAATGCATAAGTAAAACATAATATCAATCATCATTATAGTTTGTAACGCCCTGAGAGTACACCCAGGGTATCACACGGTGCTTACGACCCTGAAGGATCACAAGCTAACCCATGACTAATATCTGCTATGAGTACTGAATAGTAATATTGAAATAAATGTGGAAAATTGGGTAAAATACCATAAGGTTCAAAATCTAAAATACTGATAAATGTAACATCTGAAAATTAAAATATTGTCTGAACTAGTCTAGTCTGAAAGCCTCTAACTAAACTGTCTAAATATGGAGTTGATGGGACAAACCCCCGACTAACTTCGACTACTGATCTACTGTTAAACTGAAATAAAATAAAGTATGCCCTTGATAGATAAGGACTCACTACTAAATCTGCGACTGCTGAATGGATCTGTCTAAGTGCGGTCAGGAACCTGAGAGTTTGAACCTATGAAATGAGACATCATAGCGTAAAGAAAGAGTATGCATTCAGTACGTGGAATGTACTAGTATGCTAGATAAGGTAAGGCTGAATGCAAGGGTTCATATGCATGAACAGTAACTAACTGAATGATATAGAGTAACTGAATATAAGAGTATATGAGTAACTGATACTACTGAAATCACTGAGTATACAATAATGTACACATACGTGTATACTATAACTGGGCTTTTCTGAAGCTGAATACTAAGTTTTGATAACTGAGTAACTGATATCTAAAGTTATTGATAAATTATTTACTGATACTAATTGACTGTGTCTGACAGTCCTGATTCTACAAAATAAAGTGAATTCTAAACTGAAGACTGAAACTGAAACTATGGGAGGTAATTATCTAACAGACATGCCCTAAATCTGAGATGATAAGGGTCCGACCTGTGACCCCAGTTGGAAGGGTTCTAATACCATGCCATGGGTACTAATACTGGAAAACCAAGATGCCAAGCCAAACTGATGGGTGACACCTGAGCAGAGCCAATCCAAATCTAACGGGTGACCCTTAGGAGGTAGTCAAGCCCAGTCTGACAGGTGACTCCTCATCCTACACTGGCTACGCAATTCTGAGGTATAAGGACTGCTACTAATGACTCTGCCTCTCTGACGGGGAAACCGTCATCTCTGCACTTGCTCGGTGCTAAATCCTACTCCCAACTGAAAGACACTGAACTAACTATACAAAACTGGACTGGACTGATACTGTGTTTTCTGAGTTTTCCTGAGTTCTATAACTGACTAAGTTCTACTGAGTTCTATAGCTGACTGAATTCTACCGATCATTTCATGACTAATACTATTCTATAACTAACACTGGCGCTAGGTAAACAACTAGATTATTGGGTTTAGATACCCCCAGGACAAGATAGCATAAAAACTAAAGCATCACATTATCTTGCATGGCATAACAATGTACACTTGTTAATATTTCATCTATAAAGACATTTTATCAAACACTTGTAGGGCATAGGCTTGTACATATACTAACATGTCATGATTTTATCACTTTATTCACATGGACATTCTATCAACAACTTAGGGAGCACAACTTCATGCACATAATCATGGATAACATATAAACATGGAAACTACAATGCCCAAACTTACAATTTCATGAGTTTAGCATGCAATTCATATAATTCCCCATAAAATACTAATATAATTTCATGAATCTTATAATAATCATGGATTAAACCCAATTATCATCATAGACACATTAGTCACTTTGTAAATTCAAGGGTTTATCAAGATAATCACATATTCATCACACATGTTATTCAAATTCATGAAGGCTTGTAATTTAATAATGGACTAAGACCCTACAATAACATGAACATGAATTCAATTCAATTGAAACCTAGAAGTTCATAATTCAACAATCTTGTAATTTGAAAATAAATTTGTGGACTCTATGGGTGAATCAAAACCCATAGATGAACATCTCACATACCTGAATCTTATGAATTCTTGAAGTTCTTAAAGGATTTCTTGAGGATTAGTCTTGATTCTTGAAGCTAGGGTTTTTGCCTCTTTGAGAGAGAATGCCTTTTTATTTGAGGAAAAGTTGAATAATGAATTACTTAAAACATTTTTAGGGATTAAATCCCGTATTCGGGCATATAAAAATTATGGAAAAAGATTGTTTTAACCCTAGACGAAACATTTAATTTTCATAAAAAAAAATTGATTTGGGACGTTGGTGCGATGTGGTGTTATCGTGCCGTGTCTCTAGAATTTACCAACTGGGAAAGTGGCTGGTGGAGCAATGCGGTGGTATCGCGTTGCCACCTTGGATGCAACTTGGAAGTTTACCGTTACGCGGTGGGATTGAGTTGGTACACTGGAAATTGACAAATGTGAAAATAATTTGTGGTGCGATGCACCGATATCACGATACCTCACTGGAAACTGACAATTGCCATTTTGACATACTCCGTGACGTGCTACTGGACTGAATGATGGTGTTTAGCGACTGAAACTTAAAATAGCCATAACTTTTTACCCAGTTATTGGATTTAGGCGAATTTTATATCGTTGGAAAGCTAACTGAATTTCCTACGCATTGGAGGCTCTAAACTGAAAAATACTACGTATTTAGAAAAATTTATATTGAATCACTCATGTACTGAGAGTTAATCTAGGCTAAGGAAATACAGGGTATTACAATATCTCCCCTTGGAAACATTCATCCTCGAATGAGATTGATTAAGATGAGAAACACTGATATACTAAGTTTACACACTGAACATGCATATATGATGCATGGAATACATGACTGAACTTCTGACAAGATGAATTTTCCTACTAAACACGCATATCTGATGCATGAGTACATGACTGAACTGATTCATGAATGCATGTCTATGTGAAGATGATATGCAATAGAAAAGAATACCAAGTTTATAACTGCTACTAGACATGGAATTGAGTAAATTTAAAGAAGACTGTCACCTTAAGCTGAGAATACTAATGAACCTGAGATCACTTACTGAACATGTATGAACGGGAACATGAGATCATGACTGAGTCTGATACATGATAAATAAGCTGAATATCTTGAATTAAACTAATGTATTGAATATATATCAGATGGCTGAGATTTGGAATAAGAGGGTCAACTTATGAGTACCCTCTACTCCAAGATGGATTTGTTACGTGAAGAGAAACTAGAAGGTTTAGGACATGAAAGTTCGAGGGTGATAATGCATCTCCCCCTTGGGATATTCTGTCCCTCAAAGAATGCTGACTTGGCTGAGATACTGAGAAAAAGCTGAGACGAAGCATGGGGCACCTACGAATTGAATCGTGACTATATAATTGGGATCTGAAACTGAGGCATGATACATAAACTGAGATGAATTCGTAACTACTGGATGCTCTATCTTAAAATAGTCATACTCATGAAACTTTGTATAGTACGACTGGGTGGAAAGATGGGAAACCATACAAACTTGTCCGCCTGACTGCTAAACTGAATTCTTGGATTTACAGACTAACTCATACCAAAAACTTATAATCAACTAGAGTATTTATTAACACTCTTTTTATAAAGTTCTACTGACTTTAGGGAGCAAGGAAATCTTGACATGGTCTGAATAAGACATTTGTATAAGAATTTACCACATGGCTAAAATTTTGTAATATGGGCACTAATAACTCTACCTAATAAGGTCTGAGCTAAACTAAATTCTCCCACTATGTTCAAGCCTACTCAAATCTCCGAAATGCATTTAGCCACTTATACATCAATATGATATTCAAGCCCATCTTTATAACTACAGCCTTGTGTAAAACTAGCATGCAATAATCTTTTCTTAACATGAAACATTTACTCTCTCCCTTCTAATTAACTTTTCATTACTACACCATTTAATAAGGAGAGTTCACTGAATGTTAAAACATGAGGACCTAAGTATGAATGGACACTATACTAAACTTGACATTTAACTGAGTCCTGAGGATTAGAATATTATCATCTTGGATTTATCAAGAGATCTAGACTGAGGATATACATGACATAATTCTAAATTTAACTGATCATTAGAAGTATAGCATAGGTCATGTAAATTGAGCACATTATAGGGCATGAGTACATGAGTCATTAGCTACATGACCTGAGTTTGGAGTTTCTGTATTCATAGAACATGATTCGTAATATTGAGGAAACTGGAACTCCTTATACTAGAAACTGTAAAGGTATATAATTTTTGATAATGTGCACGAATAGGAACTATGTGATCTGACATGGACCGTGTGAGTAGATATCATGATAGCTGAAATGCAATACTTTGCATTGAGGTAAGGATGGGTTGGGCATCAACCTCTCCCACTACTTCTCTATGCATACTGATATTACTACTATCATGATATCTACTCACGCGGTCCCTAAGCTTGTTCTACCATCTCCCCCTAAGCTTAAAGTCATTATTCTAAGTCTGTGAACCACTTAATAAACTCTAAATCAAACTAAACCACTTTACTCTTGAGCCTGAAATATAACAATACTTATAAACACTAAACTCATTATGAAGGACTACTCCTGACAATGTAAGGTCCACTGTTAGTTCTTCCTTCTGATACATGATTCTTAGATTTCTATTGCCCCAAAAATAATCATATAGCAACCTCAACACTGACTAACTTATAATTCTCAACTTCTCTTTCTACTAGGTCAATCTACAGATTCAAACTTAAATTAACTGAAATTGAGGTACTACCCCTTTATTCAATGATTGGTCCATCAGGAAACTGAAATGGGATGACTCCATTACTGAAATTAACTGAAGAGATTTTCTAAAATACTGTAACCGAGTAATTTTTGTATACTCATCTGGCTGGAATAGATTTACTTACTGAGCTAAGCACTAGGAAAGGTTCTGTTAAGATTTTTAGTCTGACTTAAAGTTGAGTGCTATACAAGGAGCTACAAAAGATAGAGAAGCTCCTGGATATAATAAGGCATGAATATGAAAATAAAAGATCAGTAACGTACCAGTGACCGCATTAGGAGAACTTTATTGATATTACCTGGACTAAAGTGCATAAAGCCTGTCTGGGCGTTGCCTACTGGTGGCATTGGAAGTGGCACCCTGCTGGTTCAGGCAACTGGACTGGGCTGAAGGATGGTGGTACTGACCCTGTTGGCATAAATATTTTCACTTCTGAGCCATTACTCTACACTCTCGCATCCTGTGGCCTAACTTACCACATCTAAAACATACGTCACTGCCAACCCTACACATACCCTGATGATTTCTACCACATGTCTGGTAAAGTGGGTGTGTATGACCTATTTTCATGCTACCCTGAGACTTAGAATTTGATGTGATATCTCGATTGACATTTCTAAACTTTGGCACTAGAGTGCTAGCTACAGAAGGATTTGGGGCTGAGAATTTTTTGACAGAACTAGAAATAGTTACCACCCTCTGACCTTGGCCTAAAATCACTTGTTCTAACTCTTTTATTCTTTCTATCTTTCTTCCCATGCTTCCCCCTTGCTCTGCTGAGTACGACCCCAATCCTAGATAGGACAACAACCTGTAGGTTGTTATGAGAAACTACTAAATAAGCTAAGGTAGTGAAAGCAGTTTTGAATTCGCCGTTAGAGACATGCTCGTCCAGGGGATCTACCTGAACGGGCTGAGGTACTGACTGATTTCCAGTTCTTCTTCCGTTAGTCTTTTTAGGAGGCATGTTCTATAATCAAAAGGAAGAAAATGACATGAATACTTAATAAAGGGAAACTTTTCCTAAAACATCTCATATCCTCCTATCCATGAGTGTGGAGCGCTACACATCCATGCACAAGACTCTACTAGATGCGGCTTTCTGACTCCCTAGGACTCTATTGAACCTTAGACTCTGATACCAAGTTTGTAATGCCCCAAGAGTACACCCTAGGCATCACACGGTGCTTACGACCCCGAAGAACCATAAGCTAACCCATGACTAATATCTGCTGTGAGAACTGAATAGTAATACTAAAATAAATGTGAAAAATAGGTTGAAATACCATTAGGATAAAAATCTAAAATACTACTAAAAGTAGCATCTGTTAAAAATATCTAAAAACTGAAATACTGTTTGAACTAGTCTAGTGTGAATGCCTCTAATTGAACTATCTGAATATGGAGTTGATGGGACAAACCTCCAACTAACTCTGACTACTGATCTATTGATAAACTAAAATACAAAAATAAAGTATGCCCTCGATAGATGAGGACTCACTACTAAATCTGGGACTGTTGACTGGATCTGTCTAAGCGAGGTCAGGAACCTGACCATCCGAACCTATGATATGAGACATCATAGCATAAAGAAAAAGTATTTGGTTAGTAAATGGAATGTACTGGTATGCTAGATGAGGTAAGTCTAAATACAACGATTCATATTCATCAATTATAACTGACTGAATAATATAGAGCAACTGAATACAAGAGTACATGAGTAACTGATGCTACTGAAATCACTGAGTATGCAATACTGTGCACATACGTGTATACTATAATTGATATTTTCGAAAGATGAATACAGAGTTCTGATAACTGAGTAACTGATATCTAAAGTTACTGATAACTAATTTACTGATAATGATTGACTGTTTGTGACAGTCCTGGTTCTGTAAAATGAACTGAATTCTAAACTAAAGACTGAAGACGGAAACTATGGGAGGTAATCATCTAACCGACATACCCCAAATCTGAGCTAATAGGGGTCTAACCTGTGACCCCAGTTGGAAGGGTACTAATACCGTGCCACGGGTACTAATACTGGAAAACCAAGATGCCAAGCCTAACTAATGGGTGACACCTGGGAAAAGCTAAGCCTAACCTAATGGGTGATCCCTAGGAGATATTCAAGCCTAGTCTGATGGGTGACTCATCATCTAACACTGGCTACACACTTCTGGAGTACAAAGACTGCTACTAACGACTCTGCCTCTCTGACGGGGAAGTCGTCATCCCTACACTCGCTTGGTGCTAAATTCTACTCCCAATTGAAAGACACTGAACTGAGTATATGGAACTGGACTGGACTGATACTACGTTTTTTGAGTTTTCCTAAGTTCTGTTACTGACTGAATTCTACTGAGTTTTGTGGCTGACTGAATTCTACCAATCGTGACATGACTGGTACTATTTTATAACTGATACTGGTGCTAGGTAAATATCTTGATTGTTGGGTATTAGATACCCCAGGACTCGATAGCATAAAAAGTAAAGCATCGCATGATCTTGCAAGGCATAACAATGTACACATGTTCATATTTCATCTATAGAGACATTTTATCAAACACTTGTAGGGCATAAGCTTGTACATATACTAATATGTCATGATTTTATCACTTTATTCACATGGATATTTTATCAACCACTTGGGGAGCACAACTTCATGCAAATAATTACGGATAACATATAAACATGGCAACTATAATGCCCAAACTTACAATTTCATGGGTTTAGCATGAAATTCATATAATTCCCCATAAAATACTAATCTAATTTCATAAATCTTATAATAATCATGGATTAAAACCAATTAACATCGTAGACACATTAATCACTTTGTAAATTCAAGGGTTTATCAAGATAATCACATATTTATCATACATGCTATTCAATTTCATGAAGGCTTGTAATTTAATGATGGACTAAGACCCCACAATAACATGAACATGAACATGAACATGAATTCAATTCAATTCAAACCTGGAAGTTCATAATTCAACAATCTTGTAATTTGAAAATGGATTCGTGGACTCTATGGGTGAAAGGAACCCATAGGTGAACACCTAACATACCTGAATCTTATGGATTCTTGAAGTTCTTGAAGGATTTATTGAGGATTAGTCTTGATTCTTGAAGCAAGGGTTTTTGCCTCTTTTAGAGAGAATGCCTTTTGCTTTGGAGAAAAGTTAAATAATGAATGACTTAAAACATTTTTAGGGATTAAATCCCATATCTGGACATATAAAAATTATGGGAAAAGACAGTTTTAATCCTGGATGAAACATTTAATTTTCGTCAAAAATTTTCAATTTGGGCCCTTGGCGCAATGCGGCGCTATCAAGACCTTTCTCTGAAATTTGCCAACTAGGAAAGTGGTTGGTGGCACAACGCGGTGGTATCAGATTTCTACATTGGATGCGACCTGAAAGTTCACCGCAATGCGGTGGGATCACGTTGGTACACTGAAAATTGACAAACGTGAAAATAATCTGTGGCGCGATGCGCCGGTATCACGGTACCTCACTGGAAACTGAAAATTGCCATTTTGACATACTCCGCAACGCGCTACTGGCCTGAATTATGGTGTTTAGCGACTAAAACTTAAAATAGCCATAACTTCTTACCCAGTTATCAGATTTAGGCGAATTTTATATCGTTGGAAAACTAACTGAATTTCCTATGCATTGGAGGTTCTACACTAAAAAATGCTGAGTATTTAGAAAAAATTATATTGAATCACTCATGTACAGAGATTTAATCTTGGCTAGAGAAATATGGGGTATTACATAGTTTGTAAAACAATGCATGCCAAATGTAAATAACTCACATTGGCTGGAATATCTGAAATTTGAAATCTATAATCATGAATAGAAAATCATATTTTGTAAATCTAGTGAGTCATAACATTTATTTCTGAATGATGTACTAATTTTCTGTCTGTAAATCATACTATCTAAGTGTAATAAAAAGGACTCGCTTTTATATCTAAAATCTAAAAGCTGAAGTCTGTAGCTAATATCTTTCTATAAAACATAATCTGAATAAAGTTGTAAGCCTTTACACTTAGTTTTCTAAAATCTTTTCTTTCTAGTAGAGAATTCTCTTAAAACTTTTCTGCAAGGGAGGTTCTTTTAACCGACATAAACCATCTGAGCTCATATGGAGTCCAACGTCTTGTTCCCCTAAGGGGAAATCCTCACGGTGGGGAGAGGTATCATAATCTTGACAAGGAGTATAACCAAATTTAAGTGATCACATTTGTATCTGTCATCAATATAGAAATGGGAATAATCTAAATCTGTACCTATGTTGTCTACGTAGTTCTGTGGAAGATAGGGCACGCTAATCCCACACTTTCCGCTCGATGCTAAATACTACTCCCTTTAATTTGTATGCTCATTCTATTGGAAATCTACTTTAAAAGCTAGCATAAGGGTTATTACGGAACCAATTATGCATTTATCTGATTCAATCTGTGAATAAAACTATTCTGATTTCTAAAATCTATAATAGATTTGTAAAATGGATTCCAAATCTTAACTGAGGATCAAAAGATCAAGGCATTCAGAAAATCTGAAAATAAATTGATCATCTTAGGCTTAAAGCATAATCATTCTTGAAATAATAATATTCAATCTAGGGATACTAACCCATACATCAATCTCATGTCAAAACATCATAATAATCATGCTTGATAATGTAATTAATGACAATTCATCTCAAAATCTGAAATTTACTGCAATAGGGCATGTAAATATGAAAATAGTCATGCAATTCAACGGACTGGTTTTGCCACAGAACTTTGACCAAGGTAACTTCTTTGTTGCTTAGTCTATGAATCTGATGATCAAGAATCTCTACTAGAACTTCTTTATATGAGAGGCTATTCTAAATATCTGTACTTTCTAGAGGAACTATAACGGCTGAATCATCCATGCACTTCTTCAACAAGGACAAATAAAATACTGAATGGACTGAGGATAAATCTGCGGGTAGCTAAATCTTATACGCCATCTTCCCAACACAACTCAAAATGCATAAGGGACCTATAGATCGGGGACTAAGCTTCCCTTTTTTGCCAAATCTCTTTACCCCTTTCATGGGTGAAACTTTTAAATACACAAGGTCATCAACCTCGAACTCATGATCTCTTCTTCTTATATCTGGATATGATTTTTGATGACTCTAAGTTGCTTTTAGTCTTTCTCTAATCAACTAAACTTTCTCCATGGCCTCAAACACTATGCCTGGCCCAATTAAAGTGGACTTATCCAATTCGAACCAACAAACTGGCAATCTACATCTCTGCCCATAAAGAGCCTCAAACAGAGCCATTTGAATACTAGCATGGGAACTGTTATTATAAGCGAATTCAATCAACAACAAATGGTCATCCTAAATTTCTTTTAAATCAAGAATACATGCCCTCAAACCTGAACTAAGATAAACCTAGGTACCAAGACTTTTATGAAAGGATTTTCAAAACTGAGAGGTAAACTAAGTAGCCCTATCTGAGATGATAGATTAAGAAACTCCATACAATCTAACTAACTCTCTGATATACAACTTAGCATAATCTTCAATTGTTTAGGATGTGTGAACTGGTAAAAAATGCGCTACCTTAGTCAATCTATCTACTATCACCCAAATTGAATAATGCTGACGATGTGAATGGGATAATCCAGTCCAAAGTCCATATTCACCTCTTCCCATTTCCAAGTGGGGATACTAAACTCCTTTAAAGAACCAGTAGGTATTTGGTGTTCTACCTTAACCTGTTGACAAGTTGCACACTTGGATACAAAATCTACTATATCTCTCTTCATACTACTCCACCAATAGATTTTCCACAAGTCACAATACATCTTGGTAGCACCCGGATGAATATAGTAGTGCGCACCATGCGCTTTCACCATAATCTGCTTCCTCTAATCATCAACACATGGCACACACAATCTACTTTGGTACCTCAACACACTATCTCCCCCTAGGGAGAAAACCTTTATCTTTTGGTCTTTAACTGACTCCTTCAGTTTGGCCAAACTAGAACTCTCATCTTGCTTCCTTTCACTTCAGAAACTAGAGAAGATTCAGAACTACTCTGAACACAAACATTCCCTTCAGTTGATTCAACCAATCTAACACCCAACCTAGCTAATCGATGAACTTCTCAAACTAACTCCTTCTTAACATTCTCCACGTGAGAAACACTGCCCATAGACAATCTACTGAGGGAGTCTACCATAATATTGGCCTTTCCCGAATGATACAATATAGTTATATCATAATCTTTGAATAATTCTAACTACCTTCTCTACTAAAGATTCAACTCTCTCTAAGTAAACACATACTACAAGCTTTTGTGATCCATGAACACATCAATATGCACCCCATATAAATAATGTCTCTAGATTTTCAAAGCAAACACAACAGTAGCTAACTCAATATCATGGGTAGGATAGTTCTTTTTGTGAGGCTTAAGTTGTCGAGAGGAATAGGCTATAACCTTACCTCTCTACATCAAAACACTACCCAGACTGATTCTAGAGGCATCACAATAGACAACAAAACCATATGTACCATCAGGTAATGCTAAAACTGGGGTTGAAATGAGTCGAGTTTTCAACTCCTAAAAACTCTTCTCATAGGAATCTAACTACTGAAACTTAACTTTCTTCTGAGTTAATCTAGACCTAGGGGATGCAATAAATAAGAAACCCTCAATAAAACATCTATAATAGCCATCTAAACCCAAGAAACTTCTAATATATAATGGAGAAATAGGTCTAGGCTAATTCCTTACTGCTTCTATCTTTTGGGGATCAACTCTAATGCCATTATCGGAGACAATATGACCAAGAAAAGTTACTGACCTTAGACAAAATTTACACTTGTTGAATTTGACGAACAACTGGTGATCTTTAAGAATTTTGCAATACAATTCTAAGGTGGTCTGCATGATCATCCTCACTATAAGGGTAAACAAGAATATCATCGATAAGGACTATGACAAACATATCCAGATACTATTTGAACACTCTGTTCATCAAGTCCATGAAGGTTATTGGGGAATTGGTTATCCCGAAGGACATTACTAGTAACAAAGAATGACCATAATGGGTTCTGAAAGCTATCTTTGGAATATCACATTCCCTTACTCTAAGTTGATGATAGCCGAATCTAAGGTCTGTCTTTGAGAAATAATTTGCACCTTGGAGATGGTCGAATAAGTCATTAATTCTAGGGAGAAGATACTTGTTTTTGATTGCTACTTTATTCATCTAAGGATAGTCAATGCACATCCGCAAAGAACCATCTTTCTTTTGCACGAATAGAATGGGAGTGCCCTATGGAGAAACACTAGGCCTTATGAAACCTTTGTCTAAAAGATCTTTGAGTTGCTTCTTTAAATCTTTAAGATTATCTAGATCCATATGATATGGAGGAATAGAGAGGGGTTGAGTATCTGGAAGAAGGTCAATACCAAACTCTATTTACCTATCGGGAGGTACCCCTAGCAAATCTTTGGGAAAAACATCAGGAAATTTATTGACTACACTGACTGACTGAACTATTGGAGTCTTAGACTTAGTGTCTTTGACCCAAACTAAATGATAGATACACCATTTGGAAATCAACTTTATGGCTTTAAGATAAGATATGAAATTACTTTTGGGAGACACTGAATTTCCTTCCCACTCAAAGACTGGATCATCTGGAAATTAAAACTTCACCACTCGGGTGTGATAATCTATGGATGCATAATAGGAATGGAGCCAATACATACCAAGAATATGATTGAAGTCAACGATATCTAACTCTATTAGGTCTGCTAACATGATTTTATGAAGGACAGTGATAGGACACTTCCTATAGATCTGTTTGGCAACAACTGATTCACTATTAGGTCTGCTAACATGATTTTTTAGGATTTATTTCATAATTTACTGCAACTAGCAGGGTCTCATAAGAGAAACTTAACTCGGGGTCTAACAACACATAAACATCAAGATGAAAGACACGAAGTATATTAGTAACAACATCTGGTGAATCCTCCTTCTCCTGACAGGATGGTAAAGCATAAAATTGATTCTAGTGCTTACCACCACCGGTACTGGATAATGTGACCTAAGGAGGAAATGGGAGACCTAGTGGATCTGGTGCACTAGTAGCCTGGGTCTAGGGACGAATATCTTTGTTTCCCTGCTTAGCATGCGGACACTTCCTAATTATATGTCCCATATTACCATAACCATAACAACCCTTCTATCCCATCAAATACTCATCAGGATGATTCTAATCATACTTAGCACATGGAGGATAACTAGGTCTTCCACTCACACTATTTTGAGATCTGGACATAGAAGACTTACCCTAATGCTCCTATCTAGCTCTGGAGTGGGAGCACTAGATGAAGATGGTGCTGGCATAGATGAATAATTCTAAAACTATGAATGATTTCCCCCCTTAAATCTAGTCTGGCCTTACTCAAACTTCCCTGTTCTAGCTTTTTTATTTCCCCTCTCTCTTCCCTTTAACTTCTTTGCCTCAATCTACTGAGCATGAATCATCAATATAGCAAGATCTATGTCCTCAATAAGCATGGCAGTCCTACACACCTTGACTACTAAACTAGACACTCAAGTAACAAACTTACTCATATTTTCCCTAGGATCAACCATCGTATAAGGGTCATACTTAGACAACTTATTGAACTTAAGGCAGTACTCCTTCACTGTCATTGAGCCCTGCCTCAGGTTCATAAACTCCTCTATCTTAGCTTCTCTTATTTCACATAGAAAGAACTTATCTATAAATGCATTCTAAAACACTTGCCAACTCATTGTTGTTGCATTCTCACCTCTACCATTCTTCCATATGACTACCCAATCATACACTACATCCTTCAATCTATAAGATGCCAACTCTACACTCTCCTCTTCAAAAAAATGCATAATCAAGGTGATCTTCTTTACCTTATCTAAATAAAGTTGTGGGTTCTCACCTGCTTTCGACCCAAAGAACTCTGGCAGAATCATTCTCATGAAGTCTCTTGTTTTGGCTGCTGCTAAGTCCCTATTCTACTGAAGTAGAACTACATCCTGATGGTTTCCCTAAATATTGGCAGTTACTACCTGGGCTAATACCTGAAAGGCAGCCCAAAACTTGGCATGGGATATGTTCTCATTCAAAGGATCAGCGGACTGGGGTAGCTGGTTAACATTTTTGCAGGCGTTAGCTTGATGAAAAGGCATATTCAACTGTCACGTAAAATCATGAGTTAAAAGTAGATAGAGATATTGTAAGCACGATAGATCATGAAAGAAAGAGATGATTTCCTAAGAATGTCCCGTAGCCTCTTGCTTATAAATATGGTGCGCTTCACACCCATGATCAATACTCTATGTAATGCAGCTTGTCTGACTCACTAGGACTCTTAGAAATCTTAGGCTCTGATACCAAGTTTGTAACACCATGAAAAAGAGTCCCGAGATGTCACACGGTGCTCAAGACTATGAGTAGCCTTAAGCTAACCCTGTCTGCCTTGTACTAAGTCTAAATCTCATAATAAAGTAATATAGATATCAAAATCATACTGAATACGAAATCTGTCTAAATATAATATCTGAAAAATACTAATCTCAAGGGTTTGATGAATCAATACTGAAAGTATGTATCAAAACTAGCAGTCTAACAAGGCTCTACTACTAATAACTAGAGAGTCACTGGGACTAACCCCCAGCTGACTCGAATTATCTAAAAAGAATACTAAATTATTTAAACTAATAAGCTAAAAATAAATTGAATGACTAAGTCCCCAAACTATGAGGACTCACCAACTGTTGGGATGTAGATGGAGATGCTCAAAATCACTGACACTGCTGGAATTGAGCACCTGAACCTACATTATGAGACAATGTAGCACATAGATGTTTATATGGATCAGTACTTTGAGGATGTACCAAGTATATGGGGGTGAATGCATAAGTAAAACATAATATCAATCATCATCATAGTTTGTAAAATAATGCATGTTAAATGTAAATGACTCACATAAGTTGGAATATCTGAAACAGAAATTTGTAATCATGAATAGCAAATCATACTTTATAAATCTAGTGAGTCATAATATTTAGTTCTGAAAGCTGTACTAATGTTTTGTCTGTAAATCATGTTGTCTAAGTGTAAAAAAAAGGACTCACTTTTATATCTGAAATCTGAAAGATGAATTCTGTAGCTAATATCTTTCTATAAAGTATAATCTGAATAAAGTTGTAAACCATTACACTTAGTTTTCTAAAATCTTTTCTTTCTAGTAGAAAATTCTCTTAAAACTGTTATGCAAGGGAGTTTCTTTTAACCGGCATAAACCATGTGAGATAACATGGAGTCCAACATCTTGTTCCCCTAAGGGGAAAAGCTCACGATGGGGAGAGATGTCATACGTTTGCCAAGGAGTATAACCTAATTTAAGTGATCACATCTGTATCTTTCATCCATATAGAAATGAGAATAATCTTAATATGTACCTACGTTGTCTATGTAGTTCTGTGTAAGATAGAGCACGCTAATCCCTTATTTACCGCTCGGTGCTAAATATTACTTCCTTTAATCTGTATGCTCATTCTGTTGGAAATCCACTTTTAAAGATAGCATAAGGGTTATTACAGAACCAATTATGCATTTATCTGATTCAATCTGTAAATAAAACTATTTTGACATCTAAAATCTGTAATAAATCTGTAAAGTGGATTCCAAATCTTATTTGAGGATCAAAAAATCAAGCTTACTGAAAATTTGAAAATAAATTGATCATCTGATGCTCAAAGCATAATCTTTCTTAAAATAATAATATTCAATCTAGAGATAATAACCCATACATCAATCTCATGTCAAAACATCATAATAATCATGCTTGATAATGTAATTAATGACAATTCAACTCAAAATCTTAAATTTACTACAATAGGGCATGTAATTATGAAAATAGTCATGCAATTCAACTTCTAAAACACTTGAAATCTCATAATCTTGCAATTAGCAATAATGGGTATGAATCCCAATATAAAACTCATGTATAATCATTCAAAATCATATAAATTTGAAATAAAAACTTGGTTTTGGGTACAAGGATGAAAGAGGATCCTTGTTCATAAACCCCACATACCTTAATTGATGAAATTTCTACGAAAGCTTGAACTTGAATCTCTATTTGTGCTTTTGATGATGAACTCTTGATTATCTTGATTTGAGAATCCTAAATTTTGAATTTTCTTGGAGCAACAATGGAGGAATTTGATTTCTTAGAGAGTAAGCTTTGAGCTCTAGGATTTTTCTTTTAGAGAGAATGGATGAAAATAAGCATAAAGTGTTTAGAATAGGCTTAATTCCTTGTTAATGATGAATTGGGGGCTTGGGAATTGACCAAAGTGTCCTTTTTGAATTTTGATTGAAACTAAGAACAGTCATTTTTTCAAATTTTACATGCCTCCGTAGCGCACCACTATCGCAGTGGCTCACTGAAAAAGGACGAGTGGGAACTAGAAGTTCAACGCGATGCGGAGCTATCACAGTGCACTACTAAAATTCTAGTTGGCCAATCACGGCGACGCAACACCTTCGCGGTGAGCCACTGGAAATTAACAATTGGGAAATTGGACCTCACCGCGATGTGAGCTCATCGCAGTGGTCCACTAGAATTTGATGAATGGAAATTTAACCCTCAGCGCAATGTGGTGTTTTCTCAGATGGCGTACTATTTACTAAAAACTCCATAACTTCTCGACCGAGTATCGGATTTGGGCGAAATTGGTATCGATGGAAAGATTATTTAATTATATACTCAATGGAGGGTCCAAATCTAGAAACTTTCACATGTAACAAAAGTTGTTCATTTTTGAACCTAGCCTTTGACATTATAGGGGCAAAATTGAGTTAGGAAAAGTATGGGGTATTACAGGAGACATACAAAACCTATCTTCGGGTGGATACAATGAATTTTGAGGAAATTCACTTCTTGACTCCCTATCATGTGTCCGCATTTTTATTAACCTTGAACATATTCTTTGACTCTATTCTATCTCCAAAAGATGATGTACATTGTTGATAGATGCGGACGAAACTTCAATACGCATTTCTAGTATTTCAGTGCAACATCGAACTAGAATTCAGAGATGGATATTGAAGACCTTCAGTATCAACCAAAAAGATTTGGGGCTAGCTTTGGCTCCAATTGAGCTCGTGGCTACTTCATCCCTTTGAGGTTCAGTATTGAGGATCCTGAGTCTACTTAGATTCCTCACAACCATGGGTGACATTTGATTCATCGGGCAATTCTCAGACCAAAGTTGGGTCTATTGGTGTTCATCAGGGTCCTTGACTAGTTTTTGAGTATGCGATTAGATTTCTCGACTGGACCAAATATATTTGTATGCTATACTCTTTGAGCTGAGCATAGTGCATGAATTGTTTGAGGTTTTACATTGTCACTCTAGTTGGTCTCGGATCACTTGATAGAAACTGAGTCTTCTTTTCCAAAAGATTTTTATAATTAGATTACCATAGAGAGCACAAGTATTGAGACTTATAGAAGTGGCGGAGAGAGGCCATACTTTCAATATAGTGTTATTGGTATTTTATCCGGGAGTGACGATCCTTCTGATAGAGTTCATCTTTACTTGCAGTGTATCGACTCTATGTAGATAGTATTTTAGACTATGAGTAATTATTGCATTAGCTATGATGATCATAGTAGGCATAGGTTCCAACAGACTTTGTAGAGTTTTGGGTATGGCTCTTCAGGCCATGACAACTATTCTAGATTTTGAGGGGTAGTTGATACGCCAAAATTACAACCTTCTTATGAAAGTGTAAGAGGTCGCTATCAAATATAGAACCCAACTGGATTGGGTGTCGAATCCCACAGGGAATACTGTGTTCACTACGTATTGTGGTTTTTATTAAACTATTGATCGAAGGTTCTTGAGCCAAAAGGGGTTTTTTGATTTATCAATTGTATAAAAATGCTTGTCACAGAAAGTAATCCACTTGTTGATTGTATTAAAAATAGTAATTCAGTAAAAGTAGTCAAACTAGAGTTATGGTTACCAAGATAGTTAAGCAGCTAGGGTTGTGAACTATTTTGAATTCCCTATGAACAATTCTAATTGCAAGAGTAATTGAATTCTATGTTTACTCATTAGTTTCTCAACCTAAATGAGTAATTTTATCCCTTAATTCTTTCAAACATAAGGAACATATTATTTGTTCAACTGTATTCTTACATGGGTTGATCCGGTTAAGGCATCTACCCTCTATCAAAAGATTAAATCCTTTAGATTTGTGTAAATCCTTTTTGTTCCCAACAAACACTTTTCCGTTCGAACAAGTGATGTTCTTGGGCTCACTTTTCAAGTTTGCAACCAAGAAGAGTCATTAAAGGGAAGAAAGGTTTATGCAACATCGATTAATCATGGGAATCTACTAGGTTCACAACCTAATTCAGCTTTTCACATCAAGGCTCCCATAACCCTAGTTATGGGAGCTTAGCCACACATCTCCATAATAGAAAGAGAAGAAATCATTGTGTTATTCATGAATTAATTCAAGATTTACTTACAAAGGTTACAAGAATTTGTTCTTGAATCTTCAGTAGAGATGGAATGATTAGATCCCCAAGATTTGCTTAATTCTCTCCCAAAATACTAGGTTACCCAAAGTTTCTAGATATGGAGACTATGATAAGAGATGAAAAAATAAAGATAAAAAAATAAAATAAAACCTAAAACTAGTATTTATACATTCCCAGGTGAAAACAATCTAAAATTTGAATTCAGAGCACCGCGTCCAAACTCACGGCCAAATTGGTGGTCTGTCGAGGGGTTAACGGTCCACCATTTGGTCTGTCGCTGTTGATCCTGGATAGTCACATTCAAGATAAGGCTGACGGCTAATCTGGTGGTCCGTCAAAATACTGACGGTCCACCATTTGGTTCGTCTCTAAGTCTTTCAGGAGGCAATGTTCTGGATAAGACTGATGGCCAATCTGGTGGTCCATCGCAGATCTAATGGTCCACCATTTGATCCGTCGCTGAGTCTTTTAGGAGGCAATGTTCTGGATAAGACTAATGGCCAAGATGGTGGTCCATCATATAACTGACGGTCCACCATTTGGTTCGTCGCTGAGAGTTTTAAAACCTTGGGTTCTGCCTAAGACTTAACGGTAAGGTTGGTGGTCCGTCAAAGGTGTGACGATCTACCATTTCAACCGTCAGAAGCACTTTTCTTCCACTTTCCAGATTCTTTTCCTTCATCTAACTCCTTACCCTGAAACACTAAAAACCAACATCAAATGCAACCTTGGTTGCTTAAAAACATCTAATTTTCCCAAGAAAAGATGAAAAATGTTCTGTCAAAAACCAGAACATCAACACCCTCAACTTAAGATCATTGCTTATCCTTAAGAAACTCAACACCTAATTGTGAACATAAATAATATCATGACAAGCAACCAACTAATGAATCATTTTGTCGCAATCATTCACTCATCATTTCACGCACATGAATTTAACACATCAGGCTCTATTCCCAGCATTGATTATAATCCAGCCCACACACATGGATGTTATGTCCCACAGAGAAAAGCAAACTAAAGTAAAACTCTAGTTTCCCTCAAAACAAAGAAGTTCACCACTCATTATATTATGTGGACACAATCTAAGCTCTCACACTCTCAAAGAACTTACAAGCATAGTCCAAGTGACCATAGGCTTGAACTTGCCATACGACTCACCCTCAATGTTGATTCTGTAAGATCAAACAGGTCTTTTCTAGGCTTGCAATAAGGCTTCAGGATAGGCGAGGATGCGTTTTTGGGTAAAGTGACTCTTAAAGACTCAACTCCCCTTGCTCTAGCATCTTTGAAACCCCAATCTGCTATTTTAAATAGCTTTCTTTCACTCTCCATTATTCATTTTTTTAAATGGATCAACCACCCTCAACTTATGTTGATGTACCCAACTAAGGTTCATAATAACTTTGACAGATCAGGGCCAAATGCCTTAAACTAAGTTCTAAACCAACTTTACACCGGGCACTTTTATTTTGACAATAGCCATCCTCAATTTAGGTGTTTTGCCTAAATTAAGGTGCATAATACCCAATATTTGGTCAGGGCCAGAGTTGAACTTAAATGCTAAAGTATTATGGAGAGTTAATTAAAATTATTATTCAAGAAGAAAAATACTAAAAGATCTAAATGGGTTCAAGTGAGGGAGCAATCATTTTGGTGGGGTTAATTATTTAGACTAAGAGGACTGAAGGTACAAGGAGGCCTGCCATCCTATCCTAGTGAATCAGATAGAAGCTAGTATCAATGACTCAAGAATGTCCTAGGCATTAGAATATGCAAGAACTGAAGAAATATCCTCACACACACAATGGCAACTGAGTTAAAATTCTTCTACTGCTCTTAGGATTTCCAACGCATAATTCATGCACCTTTTTCATGTTAATGCCAAATGTAGACACACTGAAGGTTATGCACACATGCTACATGATTAGAGTAAATAATTACATATTCCTGCACATAGTTTTATGCCAGCATCATTCATTATTCATATCTACAAAGGGATACTAAAACAGGGAAATTTTTTATAAATAACATTAAACACAGAAATAAAAATGCCCTTGACAGGAAATTAAAGATGCAAAAATAAAAAAACACTAGACATGCCGATTTTACTAGATAGAACATTGAGGGAAAAGAGATCGGCAACATAACCCACCATGTTACAAGTATAAGTACAAGTACAAGTACACCACCCCCTCTGAAAAATAGATGTATTGTCCTCAAAGCATTGATTTAAAGTACAAGGAAATGGTTTTATTTATTTTTCCTCTTATTCATCTGAGGTGTCTCTAAAGTATGGCAAGGATCCTGCATCCTCACCTAATGTAATGTTGTCCCCTATGGTGGTAGGGGCGCTCACAATATCACCCTCTACGATTGGAGGAATCGTCTCTCGAACAGATCCTGCACTGTGTCCCCTTGCTGGGGCAGCGCTAGTGGATACCCCTGCTGCTTCATACCTTTATTTCTTTCTCCTCTTTTATTCATCCTTTAGTGACTTCTTATGAGCCCTCTTAATATCATGTCATTCTTGTTATTCTGGTGTCATTTCAGCTCTCTTCCTCCTCTTTGCTTCTTTCCTTACAGCTTTTTCATCTATTTACTCCTTCTCTTTGGTATTAACTAATCTTCCCATCAAGTCTACTATACTTTTATCAACATCACTTTCCACTAAGGTTGGGTCAAAAATAGGATGTTGTGGCTACTTATTCTTTAGCTCTGCAATGTCTGTCTTTGCCTGTTCAAATTCAGCCATCAGCTTGGCAAAATTGGGAAGGGACAGTGAATTGAGCCTTTTATTGATACAAAGTTCCATGGTGTCCATCCTAGACTGAATTTTTTCTTATGGACGAATTGCATCATCCAAAATTTCATCAACAAAAGGCTTAAAGTCTGCAACCCACTAATCTAGCTGTCTCTGAAACCTCTTTTGCGTTTTGATAGACTTAGCAAAGTTTTCTGGTGTGAACCTGTACTCAGAAAAATCTGCTCCACCCATAGATTATGCGGAACCTGACCCTGCAGATATGCCTTGGGGTATGAACTCAAGTGGCACATAGGTGGTAATGGGCAATGGCATATCTGTGGGGATCTCTATAGTATCAGGAGCTGGTGCAGATTCTATTTAGTAAGCTAGAGGCTTTGTGACATGCATCTCAAATTTTGAGTCGTCTTTCGACTTCTCAATGTCTTATTTGTGTACAGCCTGGATTTCATTATCTACTCCGTTAATTAAGGGCACACTAGCCTGTCTACATAAAGTTGTGATTAAGCATAAAAATGGAAATGCACTGGAAATTTTGTGGGCCCTCACGAATATCTCATCTGCAATTATCTGGCCAAAGTCAACCTGAAGTCTTGAGATCAAGTTTTCCACCAACATGACTCTGTGTTTATCCAAGTTTCCATCTCTTTTTGTTGGCATTAACCTCAAATGAACAACAGTCCACCAGAATTTAGCCTTAAAACTAATGGAGTATTTTTCAATACTCTCCCGTGAGTTGGTCAACCAAGAGGGGTTACCATCCTCAGTCAAAAATGAAGACACCCACTTCCTTTGAGCAGAAGCATTTCTCAATCTGTACTCAAGATTAAGTACAGCAAGCGGGTCCTCGTACTCTGGTCCAAATAACATCCTATTGATTGTTCTAGCTGAAATATCAATAGTGACTCCTCGGACAGGTACAGATTCTCTATTCAGCAAATTTGTAATTGATGTCCCCTTTGGGCAATCCTGTTCTACCAGTGCAACATAATTTACAAAGAATTCTCTTACCCAATTTGGTTGATAGGCTCCTAGTGGTTGGCTTATCCATTCTAGTTCATACTCGTTGAAACGGTGTTCCAACTCAAGATATTCATGTAAGTCCTTTTTCACAATCTGATGCTCTTCCGCAAATGACCTTTTTATCCCTCTCGCATTGGGTGTTAACCCATCATAGAACTTCTCACGTGCTCCTTCTATCTGCCATCTAATCGTCTCCCAAACATGGGGATTCTTTTATCAGACAATGTTAGCATCTTCAGGTTTAGTTTCTATGTTCTCTGCTTTAGCTTGCCCTTCTACATTGGCATCCTTAGTTTCAACATCAGCAGGCTCAGGTGGAGTGACATCAACTGCGGCCTCGTCTGTGCTCGAACTGGTACTGCTGGTACTATCCTTACTCTCTTCTTCAGACTGGGAGAGTAGGGGATTTTTCTTTCCACTTTGTCTGGTGTTGTATACGGATGCAGGTCCATCGCCACCCCTTTGAGATCTTTCTCCTCTGCTTACTGGTAGTTTGGGAGACATAACACCTAAAAAGAAGTAAGAAATTAGTTCAAAGCTCAAAAATAGTCAAATCATTTGATTTTGTGTCTTGACGGTCAAAGTTGTGGTTCACCAGTGATGGGATGGTCCACCAGTTTGGCCATCGTACCTTAACCACTGTGTAGAAAACTTTAGAGCCCTGCGATGGTCAATTTGGTGGTCCGTCACAAATTTGACGGTCCACCAGTTTGTTCTTCGCGGCTTATCCAGTAAATGCCATTTCAATGAGTCCTGCGACAGTCGATTTGGTGGTCCGTCACAAAGTTGATGGTTCACCAGTTTGGCCGTCGCACCTCCTTCTTCAGCTACAGGTTTTGATTTGACCTTATGTTGAGCAACTCATATGCCAGATCAATTTTTATCTATACTAACGCCATGAAATTCACATTTGAAACTCTTTTGTTCTCATTTTAAGTAATTTAATTAGTTCAGACTTCACCCAACAGGATACATTAAAGTTTCAACTCAAAACATCCATTCTCAACACAAAAGAAGCACCCCAAGAGAACAAATCATGCTTTTACACTTCTTATAGAGAACAAAAAGAGAAGGTTATGTGCATACCTTGGTTTTGCAGTAATCTACTTGCTTGGAACTTCAGAGGCAAAAATTAACTTAGAAATTTAGAACTTCTTTCGCTCTTTGTTTGCGATGAAGAGAGAGAGAGGTTGAGCTTGATCAAATAAGGGAAGTTGAAGGAGATGGGGAGTCTTAGATGGAAGAACACCCTTCAGATTCTTTGAATCCTAAGGTAGTGGAACGGTTAAAGTACGTGAAACGGTTTAAATAAATATGATCGCTCAATTTTATCCTTAACACTCGATTGGGTTAAATACGGAGCACTTAAGAAAAACACATATTTAACCCGACCTAATTTGAAATTAGGGTTAAAATGACGGTGATCCTGATGGTCCGTCATATGTATGATGGACCACCACCCCGGCCTTCGTTACTTACAAATATTTTTGTGGTTCTGCTTTATTGTGACGGTCAGTGGGACGGACCACCAAGATTTTGATGGTCCACCAGTTTGACCGTAAAACGTTACCAGAGTGTACGTCACCCATCTTGAGTTTAACGGTTGATTTGATGGCCCCCAAAGATTGTGAAGTCCCACCACTTTTACCATCAATTCAATCTAGTGAATGAACTTTCTTGCTTTTTTTCAATGGTTAAAGTGGTGGTCCGTCAGATGACTGGTGGTCCGCCAAATCAGCCATCAATTTTATTCCAGTAGCTCAGATTTGTGTCCTATCTTCAACTATATCCCTCATTCCCCCTTTTTACTGCATTTTTGGTCCTACACACTCCACAAATACATAAAAAATGCACAAAAACATAACATGAACTCTAACTATGGTTACAACAATAATTTGTGAGTTGCCTCTCACTAGCGCCTGATTTATCGTCGTGGCACGACTTAGATATCTCGATTACTCATACTTCATCGAGATAGAAGGTATCAATACTTTTTATCAATTCTTTTGGACCAATATAAAGTTTGATTCGTTGCTCGTTAACTTTAAAGACGTTTCCGTCTTCATTTTCAAGTTCCACTACTCCAGATGAGTAGGCTTGACTAACTTTAAACGGTCCTATCCACTTGGACTTGAGTTTACCTAGAAATAATTTGAGTCTAGAGTTGAATAGAAGCACCAAATTGCCTTTTCAGAAATCTCTACTTTCAATCCTTCGATCATGGTACTTATTCATCTTCTCTTTGTAAAGATCTGCCCTTTCATCAGCCCCGAGATGGAATTCATCCATCTTATTCAGTTGCCCCAATCTTAGCTCTGTTGCCTCCTTCCAATTCAGATTTAACCTTTTGAGAGCCCACAAAGCCTTATGTTCCAGCTCAATCGGTAAATGACATGTTTTTCCGTAGACTAACTGATATGGTGACATACCAATTGGAGTCTTAAAAGAAGTTTGATATGCCCACAAAACGTCATCTAGCTTTCGAGACCAATCTTGCCTATTAACATTTACTGTTTTCACTAGGATGGCTTTAATCTCCCGATTCGACACCTCTACTGGCGTACTAGTCTATGGGTGGTATGGAGTTGCTACTCTATGTTGTTTCACCCCATATTTCACCAAAGCAGCCCGAAACACTTTGTTGCAGAAGTGAGATCCTTCGTCGCTTATAATAGTATGTGGTACTCCAAAGCAATAGAAGATGTTCTTCTTGAGAAATACAATGACTCTCTTCCCTTCGTTATTAGACAAGGCAACGGCTTCTACCCATTTTGACACATAATCCATAGAAACTAAAATGTACTTCATTCCATACGAGCTTACAAAAGGGCCCATAAAATTGATGCCCCAGACATCCAATAATTCTACTTCAAGCATCTTAGTCAAAGCCATCTCATGCCACTTAGATATCGGCCCCTGTCTCTGACATTGGTCATACTTTATCACAAACTCATGAGCATCCTTGAATAGCGTTGGCCAATAGTATCCACTCAGTAACACCTTTCTAGCCGTTCGGTCACCTGCATGGTGACCTCCAACTGGGGAAGCATGACATACTTCCAATATGCACAATATATCCACTTCTGGCACACATCTCCTTATAATGTTGTTAGCACATAGCCGAAAAAGATATGGCTCACCCCAGAAGTAACGTGTTATATCATAAAGGAATTTTTTTCTTTGATGGAAAGAAAGATTTTCCAGAATGACCTCGCTCACCGCATAGTTTACAAAATAAACATACCAAGGCACTTTCTCCATAGTAGCAGCTAAGATCTCCTCATCAGGAAATGCATCATTTATCTCAACTTCCTCACCTTCCATCCTAGATAGATGATATGTAAATTGGTTTTCGCAACCCTTCCTATCTTTGACTTCAAAGTCAAATTCTTGGAGCAAAAACACCCACCTAATTAACCTTGATTTTTCATCCTTTTTAGCCATCAAATACCTCAAGGTTACATGGTCAGTATGGACCACCACCTTGGTCCCTAGCAGATAAGCTCAAAATTTCTCACAAGCATAGACTATAGTAAGGAGTTCCTGTTCGATGACAGTGTAGTTCTTTTGAGTTCCATTCAGTGCTTTGCTAGAATAATAAATCCGGTGAAATAATTCTTCCTTTTTTTTTCCCAACACTGATCCAAGGGCAACACCGTGTGCATCACACATGATCTCAAATGGTTTTGACCAATCTGGTGTGACCATAATTGGGGTCTCAATCAGCTTCTCTTTAAGGCATTTGAATGACTTTATGCAACCATCATCAAAGACAAACTTAGTCTCCTTCTCTAAGAGTTTGCAAAGTGGATTTGGAATCTTGGAGAAGTTCTTTATAAACCTCCGATAAAATCCAGCATGTCCAAGGAAACTACGTACTCCCTTCACTG
This sequence comes from Capsicum pubescens, assembly GCA_030864215.1. Taxonomy (NCBI): domain Eukaryota; kingdom Viridiplantae; phylum Streptophyta; class Magnoliopsida; order Solanales; family Solanaceae; genus Capsicum; species Capsicum pubescens. Next base: position 44,478,769 of record CM061548.1, read on the forward strand.
AAATGGGGGGTGGTATCTTCTCAACAACCTCAAACTTGGCTCTATCAACTTCAATCCCTTTTTCTAAAATTTTATGCCCGAGAACAATGCCCTCCTTCACCATGAAGTGACATTTTTCCCAATTAAGCACAAGGTTGAATTCCACACACCGTTGCAAGACTCTACTCAGGTTCACTAAACATAACTCAAATGAATCTCCTACCACAGAAAAGTCATCCATGAACACCTCTAAGGTGTCTTCAACCATATCTGAGAAAATAGACATCATACACCATTGGAAGGTATCAAGGGCATTACATAACCCAAATGGCATCCTCTTAAATGAGAAAGTGCCATACGAGCATGTAAACATTATTTTCTCCTGATCTTCAGGAGCAATGCATAGCTGATTATATCCATAATAACCATCCAAGAAGTAATACCACCCTCTTCCTACCAATCGATCAAGCATTTGATCCATGAAGGGCATCGGGAAGTGGTCTTTTAAAGTCCATGAATTTAGCTTGCGGTAGTCCATGCAAACTCTCCACTCAGTCACAGGCTTGAGTGAAATCAACCCATTCTGTTCATTTACAACAACAGTTATGCCCCCATTCTTGGGCACACATTGAACTGGGCTTACCTATTTACTATCGGAAATAGGATAAACCACCTCTGCATCCAACCACTTAATATTTTCCTTCTTAACCACCTCTTACATTGGTGGATTAAGATGGTGTTGGTGCTTGATGGTCAGAGTACAATCTTCTTCAAGTTGTATCTTATGAGTGCAGATGCCAGAAAGAATGCCAATAATATTTGCAATAGTCCACCCTATTTCTCTCATGTACCTTTTAAGTACCAAAATAAGTGTTTCCACCTGCTTCTTGCCCAAATCAACTGGAATAATAATGGGTGGCGTGTTTCCATTGCCCAGAAACACGTACCTCAGATGCCCTGGTAGTTCTTTCAATTCCAACACCGGTGGCTCTTCAACAGATGTCTTAGCCGGTGGTATTGGCTGATTAGCAAGATCAAGATCTAACTTCTTAGGAGCATAAGAATATGAACCCATTTCTATCAATACACACACAGCCTCTTCATACTCCTCAATGCCTTCACGATTAAAATTCATCAGCACTGCAGCTAAAGGCTCTACAACAAACTTCTCCTCTATTGGAACCTCTTGCTCATCCTCATAATATATATCAACAATTGAGAAAACACTTATTTCTTTATGCTGCTTCATTGATTGACATACATCAAATCGCACCACTTCATCATTCAGCCTAAATAAGAGCTCATTAGCTCGCAGATCAATCAACACACTTCCAGTTATGAGAAAAGGTCTACCCAAGATTATGGGTACCTCGAATTCCACCTCGCAATCTATAATAATGAAATCCACATGAAATATGAAGCTATCCACCTTCACCAAAACATAATACAAAATACCAATAGGTCATTTTACCTACCTATCTACCATTACAAGATACATATTGGTGGGTGTGGGATCTCTCAAACCTAACCTTTTATAAACAGCCAGCGGCATTAGATTGATTCTCTCTCCCAGATCATATAAGGCCTTAGAAATTTCTAGAGACCCAATCATACAAGGAATAGTGAATGCCTCTGGATCTTCTTTCTTTTGTACCAAGGACCTTGTAGAAATAGCACTGCAATGATGGAGATTATCCGTTGGTTCATAACTCACCGCTCTTTTCTTTGTCACAAGATCCTTTATAAATATAGAATATCCCGACATTTGTTCAAGTGCCTCTACCAAAGGAATATTCATAGTAAGATGCTTCAACATTTACATGAATTTACTAAACTTCGTATCATCGGCCTTCTTTTTCAATCTCTGCAGAAAGGGGGGTGGTGGTTTTGGGAGAGTATTAGCCACAACTTTCTTTTCCTTCTCTTTCCCTTTTTCTAATTCATCAACCTGCTGATGATTAGAAGGGATATCAATATCATCCATCTTCTCAGACTCTACTAGATTACCTTCTTCAAGCTCAACATCTTACTTGATCACCTCATCATTTACAGCTTTGCCCTAAGAAAGGCCTGATAAAACCTTACCACTCCGTGTGGTAATAGCCATGCATGAACCGTCATTTTGAGGGTTCTAAATTGTATCACTCAATAGTGTTCCACTCTTTCTCTGATTTAATGTTGTAGAGAGTTGGCTCATATTTTGTTCCAACTATTTGATCAAAGTGGAGTGCGAGTTTACCAACTGACTCATAGAGGACAAATCAGTCTTCATGGTAGTCACCCCAGAGTTGGTAGCCTTCACTCCCTTTAATAGTTTCTCCATTATGTCCTCCATGGACATCTTTCCAAAGCTAGTTTCAATATTATATCTGCTTTCTGGAGGTACATATATCCCACTTCTATTATTTTTGCTACTCCGGTTTCCTTAAACCCTCTCCTTATATCCATCCTTGTCATAATAAGTCCGACCTTGATTTCCTTGGTTATTTCCTTGGAAACCCCCTGTTTATTCAAATAATTTGCCTCTTCTTCTGAATTAGAATCATCTCTACCGTGGGATGCAATAGCCTTCACTTTTTCAGTCTTTACGGATAATAAGTGTCTGGTCAACAAGTCCATTTGTGTCTTCAAATGTGCCATATCTTGATCGCGTTCTTCCTTTTTATTACATTGTTCTGTAGTCATACCAACAGAAATAGTAGGGCTTTCTACCAAAGAATCTCCGGTATACCAAGCTCTGTTTCGTTTGGTCATTCAATCAAGCATCTCCGAGGCCTCTTGAAAAGTGAAATCCATAAATGATCCCCCTGCAGCATTATCAATAACTGGTTTTGTAATAGAGTTCAAAGCCCAATAGAGAGTCTCCATTAGATGAATATTCATCATATTGTGGTTTTGCCACTGCATCAACTTCTTTTTAAACCTCTCCCAAGTTTTGTAAAGAGCTTCAATTAGGAGATATCTGAAATTATTGATCTCATCCCTCAATTGTACCCTCCTGGAGGGCGGAAATAACCTTTCTAGGAAAGCCTTCTTCAATTGCCTCCTGTTGGTTATAGAATCAGGCGTCAGTTTGTTAAGCCACAATGTTGCCTCCCCAGACAGATACAATGGAAATAACCTCAAGCGAATAGCATTCTGACCTACTCTAGGATTATCAAAAGATTTGCAAATAGTGACAAAATTCACCAAATGCATGTTAGGATTATCTCCTGGTAGACCACCGAATAACCCCTTTAGGTGCAGGAGTTGGATCATTATAGTGGTGACATTGAATTTTGCTCCAGGTGCTAAAGGTGGAGGAATAATAGCTCTAGTCGCTCCTACTTCATCCATTCCATCGTCATTGTCATTGAGATTATACTGAATAGGTTGGTGGTCCTGTCTTCCCCTAAAAGGGCGATTTCAATGTACATTGTGATTCACAAGTGCAGCTACATTCCCAGTATGCCTTAGGTTTACAGGATCCAATAAGCCATCATCTCCCAGGTCCTCATCATCAGGATTTGGCACTTGACCTGGGTTATCAAGATTTTGCTGATTTACTTGAGCATTAGCCAAGGCAGTTAATCTTTCTGCCTCTTGTAGATCAGTTATTCTACCAATCAAATGAGGCTCTGGATGTATTGGTAATAATGGTGCACCTGATCTCTATGTATTGTGCATACATAATTATCAACCTGCACAAACAAAAACAACAAATAAAAGTAAAGCTTTAAGACACTTTGACCAAAGAGTCGATTAACAATCACAAACTTAATGACAACCGTATTCCCCGACAACGGCGCCAAAATTAGATACGACCAAATTACAACCTTCTTATGAAAGTGTAAGCGGTCGCTGTCAAATATAGAACCCAACTGGATTGGGTGTCGAATCCCACAGGGAATACTGTGTTCACTAAGTAATATGGTTGTTATTAGACTGTTGATCAAAGGTTACTGAGCCAAAAAGGGGGTTTTGATTTATCAATTGTATAAAAATTCTTGTCACAGAAAGTAATCCATTTATTGATTGTATTAAAAATAGTAATTCAGTAAAAGTTGTCAAACTAGAGTTATGGTTGCCAAGATAGTTAAGCAGCTAGGGTTGTGAACTATTTTGAATTCCCTATGAACAATTCTAATTGCAAGAATATTTGAATTCTATGGTTTACTCATTAGTTTCTCAACCTAAATGAGTAATTTTATCACTTAATTCTTTCAAACATAAGGAACATATTATTTGTTCAACTATATTCTCTCATGGGTTGATCCGGTTAAGGTATCTACCCTCTATCCAAAGGTTAAATCCTTTAGATTTGTGTAAACCCTTTATTTTCCCAATAAAGACTTTTCCGTTCGAACAAGTGATGTTCTTGGGCTCACTTTTCAAGTTTGCAACCAAGAAGAGTCATTAAAGTGAAGAAAGGTTTATGCAACATTGATTAATCATGGGAATCTACTAGATTCACAACCCAATTCAGCTTTTCACATCAAGGCTCTCATAACCCTAGTTATGGGAGCTTAGCCACACATCTCCATAATAGAAAGAGAAGAAATCATTGTGTTATTCATTAATTAATTCAAGATTTACTTACAAAGGTTACAAGAATTTGTTCTTGAATCTTCAATAGATATGGAATGATTAGATCCCCAAGATTTGCTTATTTCTCCCCCAAAATACTAGGTTACCCAAAGTTTCTAGATATGGAGACTACGATAAAAGATGAAAAATAAAGATAAAAAATAAAATAAAACCTAAAACTGGTATTTATATGTTCCCAGGTGAAAAGAATCTAAAATTTAAATTTAGAGCACCGCGTCCAAACTGACGGTCAAATTGGTGGTCTGTCGAGGGGTTGATGGTCCACCATTTGGTCTGTTGCTGCTGATTCTAGATAGTCACATTCTGGATAAGGCTAACAGCCAATCTGGTGGTCCATTAAAATACTGACAATCCACTATTTGGTGACTGAGTCTTTCAGGAGGTAATGTTTGAGATTAGACTGACGGCCAATCTGGTGGTCCGTCGCAGATCTGACGGTCCGCCATTTGGTCCGTCGCTGAGTCTTTTAGGAGGCATTGTTTTGGATAAGACTGACGGCCAAATGGATGGTTCGTTGCAAATTCGACGGTCCACCATTTGGTCCATCGCTGAGAGTTCTAAAACCTTGGGTTCTTCCTAAGACTTGACGATAAGGTTGGTGGTCCGTCGAAGGTGTGATGGTCCACTATTTCAATAGTCAGAAAAACTTTTCTGCACCTTTCCATTGTCTTTTCCTTCATCTAACTCCTTGTCTTAAAACACTAAAAACTAGCATCAAATGCAACCTTGGTTTCTTGAAAACATCCAATTTTCCCAAGAAAAAATGCAAAATATTCCGTCAAAAGTCAGAACATCAGTAGTGTCTTAGAATATTCTAGGATCTTAGATTAGTTGTGTCATGATGCAACACTGGTTCTGAGAGTGCCTCAAATATGAGTTAGTCGATTAGACAAAGTTAGCATGTATTTCCTACCAGCCTAGAGTTCTTGAGACAGGCTATAACTGCGGAAGAATGGACATAATTCTAGAGAATTTTGTCAGCATTAGTTGGCTAGCTATTTAAGATCAGCTTGTGTCCCGCCATGTTGATGTTTCACGAATTTCTACAATGATATAGAGATCGACTACATGTAAGGCCCGGTAAAGTTTCCTCGTAGTTTGAGACGTAGGGCGTATCAAGTGAGGCATGATTTTGACCCTAAAAGATTGAGAAGTGGCTTCCTAAGTGAGTTTTTTGTTAACCATATAGATTTTCCCTAATTTTAACTTTTTATCACATGAGAAATCCGATAAGCTTTCCATCAATATAAGATTTTCCCGAATCCGATACCCGAGTAAGAAGTTATGGCTAATTTAAGCCTTAGTCGTAAACAACATCATTTAGGTGCTTGGCGCATCGCGGAGAAGTTTTATTTGGCAATTGTCAAATTTTAGTGGAACTTCGCGATAGTGGCGCATCGCGCTAAAGTTCCAGGTCCCAACCAGTGGAACAACGCGATGGTTTCGCGTCGCGGGGACTCCCAATTTCCCAATTGTCAATTCCAGTGAGCCACCGCGATAAGTGGCGTGTCGTGGTGGCCTATGAAATCGGGTTCCCAGTTCAATTTTTCCAGCTTCGTTCAGATGTTAAAAAGGTCACTTTGGACTTTTTCCAAGCCTATAAAATCGTGCAAACACCAAATCAAAGTCATTTGCAAGCATCCTATGAGGTTTTTCTCAAGTTTTTTATCAACAAAAACCCTAAGTATCCAAAACCTCTTCCAAGAATCTCAAGAATCCACCATAGATTTTCTAAATTTAGTCAAGATTCAAGGTTCCCAAGTCAATGGATTCAAGAACCCTCTCCCAATAGTAAGAAGAGGAAGTTTAGAGCAAGCTTGTTCATCCAATTCCATAATCCAAGGTATGTGGGGTTTTGAACAAGGGTAACCCTTTCACCCTTGTGCCCAAAAGGCTTATTTACATCATGAATATCCTGAAATCTATGAGGTTTTTACATGAATTTGAATTGGAGTTTTTCACCCATTATTATTGAATGCATTATCTTGATATTTCCCAAGAATTAAGAGTCAAATGGCATGATTTTTGCATGTTTTATTGAGAATTTACAGTTGGGTATAAAGCCCATGATATTACTCCTTAAGAAGCTAATATTTGCAAAGTTGAGATATTGAAGCGTATGACTATATTGAGATTTTGAGATAAATTGCTGAAATTCCCAGATTTCCACATGATTTATGAATCTATATGCTATATATTATGCTTTTGATGAGCTTTAACTTGAGATTGAACTATGGGTTAGTAAGCCCTATTTGAGACTTGTGAAATTATGAACTTTTGTTCTATAAGCACCCATGATTTGAGTATTTTGAGATGATTGAGAAATGAATTGACCTAATGGTTCGAAAGCTTTGAAATCCACTTCATCATATGATATTATCGATTTGATTATTTGGTTCGCGGTGAACCATGAGATTATTCTAAAATTGGATTTTTATAAGATGAGCGCAGATAATCTAAAGGGAGTAGTATTTAGCACCGAGCGGGTAAGTTACTACTATTTCTTACCCCAAAACTACAGGCCACCGTAGGTTGGGCCTGAGGCCGAGTTTATGATGATTATAACTGGGCCTGAGGCTGAGTTTCATTTAGTGATCACTAGACCTAGGTTATACTCCCTGGCAAGAGTATGACGTTCCTCCCCAATGTGGGGTCTCCTTCTTAGGAGGACAAAACGTTGGACTCCATGTAGCTTGCATGGTTTATGTCGGTTACGAGAACCTCGCTTTCCCTTTAAACTTCGAGATCAGTACTTCCTTGAAAACTAAAGTATTTTCCCTTCCTCTGAGCTATTTTCCTAATGGTAAAGTTGCAAAATGGTTCCCTAACTGAAGCATTTTCTTGATATGAGTTGTTTCTCTAAACGAAAGTATTCTTCCTTGATATGGTATTTCCATGAAGCTTTGAGATAAGTTATTTCCTTAAACTAGAGTATTTTTCCATTGAGATGGAATGATTTTCCTAAAGCTTGAAATGAGATCCTTTCCTAAAGTGAACGACAGGCCTTCAAGTATGTTTCAAAGTTATATGATTTCGAATTCCAAGTATTTGAGTTTAAAAGAGTTATGAGATCTTGAGCGTTAAAGAAGTTCTACTCTGCATGAGATATATGAATGATTTGAAAGTACTGTTAAAAGTTCCTTTAGCATTGAAGATTGAGAATAAGAGAGGATTTCCAATTTCAATGTTAAAGTATGATGACTCACGAGATTTGTGTTACATGCTTCATCTTGCATAACTTATGAGCTTTAAATTTTATACTTGTTCAAGCCATGTGAGTCATCCCATATTGCATGCATGATTTGATTGAAGAAGATTGATACTATTTTATACATATGCATTCACCCCCATATACTCAGTACATTCCTAAGTGTTGATCCATATATACGTCTATGTGCTACATTGTCTCAAAATGTAGGTGCAAAGATTTATAGCGCATGCACCATATCCAGTCAGATCGCAGCTTCCAGTCAGCAGGTGATGGGTCCCTTTTTTATTCAAGGGCTCGACTTAGTGATACAGTTGAATTGTATCGTATTTTTTTTATTCTGTCGTATTGAGTTAGGATGGTTGGGGGCTATGACCCAGCTACCTATAGTCAGTACTAGTAGAGGCTTCATAGACAATCAGTAGGAGTTGATGCATTGAGTTTAAGTTTTATTGTAAAAGCAGAGTTGTAACCTTGTGACTTCAGTTTTGTATTGATCCAATTCATAATAGAGTTATTTTTGCCTTATTCTTTCAAATTTATGCTCTTTGTTCAGTTGCTTATGAGTTATGCCAATAGAAGGGTTGGCTTGGGGTCACTTGTGACCCTAGGCACCGTATGGCATCCCGAAGGGTGATTTTGGGTTGTTACAAACTTGGTATCAGAGCACAAGGTTCAAGTGTCCCAGGGTGTCTATGAAGTTGTATCTAGTAGAGTCTTGCAAAATGGTACAGAGACGTCTGTACTTTTCTTTGAGAGGCTACAAGGAATTTAGGAAATGTCTCTTTTCTTTTGTGTCTTAGCTCGTGCTGTAGAATGATTCTCTATGTGCCTACGCAGATCCTCAACTTCCTCTATTAAGGCCATCTCCGCTTTATTTTCAAGGTATCAAAAATAGTCAAGCTTGAATCTTTATAGATAGTAGTGGGATTGTAATCAAGCTAGAGAGTATCCCATCAGTGCTTTTGAGTTCCGATGATTGAAGTGCTTTATTCATGATTCATGAAAGTCGGACACTAAGCCCAAGTCAGAGGTACTTTCAGATTCCTACTCAGAATCCATAATGTGAAGCTATGCTTCCTTACCCATGTAGTATTCTTGATTTATCATGATTAGTAAGTTTCTGTTCTTTCCCAGATAACATTCTCATATTGGCTAGCAAGAAGCTTCAGAAGTCGCACAAAGTGGCTTGATAGGAGCCTTCTGGTGTGTCATGAGTACCTCATGTTTAAAGTTTTTCCTCACTCTTATGAGTCATGCGAGTGAGACAGAATGAGATGCATATTCTTAGATCATTGAATATTATGTGTTAAGTTTCTATCTCTTGTAATATGTAACCTTATTATCATTATGTTTTTGAAAAGAAAAATCAAAGTCTAGTGAAGCCGTGTGGGGATCTTTTGATTCACTATCATAGTTTCTTTGTTATTCATCTCATTTTCTTGTTCAAAACATAAAACCAAAGTCTAGTGGAGTCGTGTTAGGCCTATTTCGATTCACTAGCAACTTGTTGTGGATCCTGTTGTTCTTGTGTTGGTTTAAACCGGAGGTTTAGAGTTGTAGTGACAAGAAAGGTGGTAAGGGCTATCTATTGAATTTATATGCATATATATATAGCTGAATTTTGTTTCACATGTTTGGGCTAGTAATAAAGTGTTATTTTCTTGTTTGTTTGTTAGTGAGAGGTGGAGAAGGGGTCATTAGTTAAGGGGAAATATTGTTTGTTTGAAGTATGAAAAGTTGTTGATGACAATTATTGTGTTGGAAAGTATAGGTTATTGATGGAAGTACTCGATGGATAGGTATTGTTAAGTTAGGCATCCTTGAGATTTGTAAGATGAAGTTTAGTCGAAACTTATAGAGCTATGAGCTAAGTTGGGGTTGTATAAGTAGGTGGATAGTAATGACATGTAGAAGGAGGATGTTTTAATGAATTGGGAATAGATGGGCCATGTGATTACGATCGGTTATTGTTGATTATGAAGTTTGAGTGGGCCATGTGAAGTTTCGGTTATTATTGATGTTTTATTTCATAGCTTCTGAGTGAAATTAGCGCTAGACACTAAGTTTGAACGATTGGTGGTCATGAAAGTGGAGGCGACGATTTCTTGTTTAATAGTACTAGTTATAGGGGAGTGATCTAATAGTCTTGAACAGTGTATGCAAGAGCTTAAGTTTGTTTGATTCTTAATCAAGTTTGATGTTGTATGCATGATGTAGAGGTGCGCCCAAGGTTCTATGGGGCTATTATTTTCGAGGATTACTGCATGTTGTTTGGTTAGTAGTAATGTTAAGTTGCTAGGTAGGGATAGTGAGATAATAAATGTTTTACTTGATAGCTGAGTTAAGGAGTTGTGAATGAAGATGGTGAGTATGATTTTGATTCTCATGGTTTAGAAATATAAGTTTATAGGCAATGTAGTAGTAGGCTATGACATTAGTTGTATGGACCGTCAATAGGATTGGAGGTACTTGTTCTAAGCGTTAAGTATTAAATGATAACTACTGGGGCCATAGAAGGATGATGTGTGTCTCAGGAGGTAGTATTATGAGTGGGTGTTACGCTTTGAGGAGTGAAGTGATTAAATGTGACATGAAGTAGTTACAGTTGACTGAGGACATGACCCTGGATAGGAAGATTTTGAGGAAAAGCATTAGGATAGAGGGCTAAGGGTGTGGATGAGTCGTAGTCAGTAATTGGGTGGACTTTGGTTTCCTCGGCTTGGCAATGTGCAATTTGTTGTGGATGTCGTACCTATGTCATTTTTATGGCATCTTATACTTTTGATGTTTTTGGTATACTACCTTTTTCTTGAGTTGGAGGCCTATCGGAAGCGGCCTCTCTACTTTTCTAGAGGTAGTAGTATGGACTACGTACAATCTACCCTCCCCATGCCTTACTTATTTGGTAATATGCTGGGTTTGTTGTTATTGTTGTTGTTGTTGTTGTTGATGTTTTACGCTTTGAAGTGTAGTCATTCGGGTTAAGTTCTTTTGTTTATATGCATTGTTATATCCCTGACTCTAGAGCAAAGTGATTACAGCCAGACTAGAATTCATGTGGTGGTTCACCTCCTTGGGGTGATGGCTTAAGTCTAAGGGGGATATGATAGAACCGGTAACCGGGTCAAACATTAAGACTCTAGTAGATGTACCAGTGATCTGTAAAATAACTTTGAGTTAGATTGATGCTTGACCCAATCTTATTTCATTACTTTCAGTTGTCCTATTACCTGCTCATGTTTTATGTTTCTGCTCCATGATCTTAATTTATGTTCATGCATATGATAGAGAATTATGTACTCTCCTAGTTCCTAAAATGAGGAGTTCTGGTTCATACGGTAGTCGGGATCACATCCCATAAATTTTAAACTCCAAATTCAGGTCATGCAACTCGTGACTTAAGTACTCGAGCAATGCTTTTAGTGATTCACGAAGTCCAAATTTATATCATGTATGTCCTTGGGTTAGACCTCTTTGATAAGTTCATGATGTTAACTACCTTAAGCCTCAGTTGAGTGCCAGGTAGGTACAATGTCCCTTCATGCTCCAAGTCCTCATGTTCTAACTTCTCAGCGACCTCTTTCTTAGGCCGCGATAGATATAATGAACAGTGGTGCCGGTAGAAGAGAGTAAATGGGTCGTGTTGGAGAGAATAGTCATATGTAGATGTTGATTCTTGGGTCCCTTTCATCCAAGAAGCTCAAGAACCCTTTTTCAAAAATTCAAAGATTTTATGTTTATGAGTTTCCACGATTCATGTGAGTTGAAATTGATGTTCATGCTATTATTAAGTTTTGATTCATGGTTGTTTGTAAGGTTTTCAAGCTTTAACCCTAGTATGTGATGTTCATGACAAATCCTCTTTAAGTTGCTTGCTAAATGATATGTTCATGTCAATTAAGTGTGGAAATTGTTGAATAAGCAAAGCATGCTCCCCATAAGTTTGATAAAATGCTTATGTGAGGGAATTAGAGCCATTATGGCATGTTGACCAGGAATCCCCAATTGTGTGCAAGCTCATGCATGACAAGTGTTTTTTTGAAAAGCCTTAGTGAATGAATGGTGAAATAGTAGTATGATATTTCCCAATTATGTGTTCTCCGATATATGCCAAGACTTAATTACGTGCTAAGTGTTTGATGCAAGACCTTGTTGAGTGGAATATGATTCAATAACATGTCCCCCTATGTTATTACATGTTTAGGATTCCTAAATGCGTGAAGTGATGCTTTATTGATTATGATGGTGGATGAATGTCTGTGGTCTTGATTATTCAAGAATGGTTATGTTTTACTTTTTTGTTATCGAGTACTGGGGGTATTTATACCCAACAATTTTTTTGTCGTCTAGAGTTGTGTTAGTTTTTGCGATAATCTCAGTCGAGCCATGATTCTCAAAACTCAGCTCTTCTAATCTAAAGTTCAGCTAAGCCTCTATCCTTGTATGAGTTACATTTTCTGGAGTATTCATGATTTTAGAAAGATCGTGAACCGTTTAGAAATTGTTTCAGCTATGTGTACTCTGTTTTTCCTATATTCCTAGCCTAAATAGCAACATTCGAGGATGAATGTTCCCAAGGGGGAGATATTGTAAATCCCCACTAAGTTCCCTCGTAGTTTGAGTCGTAGGGCGTGTCAATTGAGGCATGATTTCGACCCTAAAAGATTGAGAAGTGGCTTCCTAAGTGAGTATCGTGTTAACCATATAGAATTTCCCTAATTTTGGCTTTTTATCACGTAAAAAATATTATAAGCTTTCCATCGATATAAGATTTGCTCAAATCTGATACCCGAGTAAAAAGTTATGGCTAATTTAAGCCTTAGTCGTAAACAACATAATTTAGGTGCTTGGCGCATTGCGGAGAGGGTTTATTTGGCAATTGTCAAATTCTAGTGGAACTTCGCGATAGTGGAGCGTCCTGCTGAAGGTCCAGGTCCCAACTAGTGGGACAATGCGATGGCTCCGCGTCGCGGTGACTCCCAATTTCCAAATTGTCAATTCTAGTGAGCCACCGCAATAAGTGGCACGTTGCGGTGGCCTATGAAATTGGGTTCCCAGTTCAATTTTTCAGCTTCGTTCAGATGTTAAAAATGGCACTTTGGACTTTTTTCAAGCCTATAAAACCATGTAAACACCAAATCAAAGTCATTTGCAAGCATCCTATGAGTTTTTTCTCAAGTTTTCTCTCAACAAAAACCCTAAGTATCCAAAACCTCTTCCAAAAATCTCAAGAATCCACCATAGATTTTCTAAATTGAGTTAAGATTCAAGGTTCCCAAGTCAAGGGCTTCAAGAACCCTCTCCCAAGAGTAAGAGGAGGAAGTTTAGAGAAAGCTTGTTCATCTAATTCCATAATCCAAGGTATGTGGGGGTTTTAAAAAGAGTAATCCTTTCACCCTTGTGCCCAAAAGGCTTATTTACATCATGAATCTCGTGAAATCTATGAGGTTTTTACATGAATTTGAATTGAGGTTTTTCACCCATTATTATTGAATGCATTATCTTGATATTTCCCATGAATTAAGAGTCAAATGGCATGATTTCTGCATGTTTTATTGAGAATTTACAACTGGGTATAAACCCCATGATTTTACTCCTTGAGAAGCTAATATTTGCAATGTTGAGATATTGAAGCATATGACTATATTGAGATTTTGAGATAAACTGCTGAAATTTCCATATTTTCACATGATTTATGAATCTATATGCTATATATTATGCTTTTGATGAGCTTTAACTTGAGATTGAACTATGGGTTAGTAAGCCCTATTTGAGACTTGTGAAATTATGAACTCTTGTGCTATAAGCACCCATGATTTGAGTATTTTGAAATGATTGAGAAATGAATTGACCTAATGGTCCAAAAGCTTTGAAATCCACTTCATCATATGAGATTATCGATTTGATTATTTGGTTTGTGGTGAACCATGAGATTATTCTAAAAGTGGATTTTTATGAGATGAGTGCAGATAATCTAAAGGGAGTAGTATTTAGCATCGAGCGTGTAAGTTACTATGGTTTCTTACCCCAAAACTACGTGTCACCGTAGGTTGGGCCTGAGGCCGAGTTTATGATGATTATGATTAGGCCCGAGGCCGAGTTTCATTTAGTGATCACTAGACCTAGGTTATACTTCCTGCAAGAGTATGACGCTTCTCCCCAACGTGGGATCTCCTCCTTAGGAGGACAAAACATTGGACTCTATGTAGCTCGCATGGTTTATGTTGGTTACGAGAACCTTCCTTGCCCTTTAAACTTCGAGATCAGTACTTCCTTGAAAACTAAAGTATTTTCCTTTCCTATGAGCTATTTTTCTAATGGTAAAGTTGCAAAATGGTTCCCTAACTAAAGCTTCCTTGATATGAGTTGTTTCTCTAAATGAAAGTATTCTTCCTTGATATGGTATTTTTTATGAAGCTTTGAGATAAGTTATTTCCTTAAACTAGAGTATCTTTCCATTGAGATTGAATAATTTTCCTAAAGCTTGAAATGAGATCCTTTCCTAAAGTGAACGAAATGCCTTCAAGTATGTTTCAAAGTTATATGATTCTCAATTCCAAGTATTTGAGTTTAAAAGAGTTATGAGATCTTGAGCGTTAAAGAAGTTTTACTCTCCATGAGATATATGAATGATTTGAAAGTTCTGTTAAAAGTTCCTTTAGCATTGAGGATTGAGAATAAGAGAGGATTTCTGATTTCAACGTTAAAGTATGATGACTCACGAGATTTGTGCTACATGTTTCATCTTGCATGACTTATGAGCTTTAAATTTTATATTTGTTCAAGACATGTGAGTCATCCCATATTGCATGCATGATTTGATTGAAGAAGATTGATACTATTTTATACATATGCATTCACCCCCATATACTCAGTACATACCCAAGTATTGATCCACATATACGTCTATGTGCTACATTGTCTCAAAATATAGGTGCAAATATTTGTAGTGCATGCACCATATCCATTCTGTTCGCAGCTTTCAATCAGAAGGTGAGGGGTCCCCTTTTTATTCAAGGGCTCGAGTCAGTGATACAGTTGAATCATGTCGTATTTTCTTTATTCTATCGTATTGAGTTGGGGTGGTTGGGGGTCATGACCTAGCTACCTATAGTCAGTACTAGTGGAGGCTTTATAGACAGTCAGTAGGAGTTGATGCATTGAGTTTCAGTTTTATTTTAAAAGCAGAGTTGTAAATTTGTGACTTTAGTTTTGTATTGAGCCAATTCATAATAGAGTTATTTTCACCTTATTCTTTCAGATTTATGTACTTTTTTCAGTTGCTTATGAGTTATGCCAATAGAAGGGTTGCCTTGGGGTCACTTATGACCCCTGGCACCGTGTGGCATCCCGAGGGGTGATTTCGGGTCGTTACACAACTAGTCTAGAAAGTGTCTCTGACATGGGATTTTTAGTCATTCAGCTTATTCAGATCAGCCCCGTGATATTATGGCATCTTTAGTTAGAGATAATGTGTTTGGCGCCTTAGTAGATGATTCAGTTGATTAGTTTGAGTTAAAAACCATTCAAATTTATTCTTCTTATGCCCGTCAGGCATGTGAGTGTGGATTTCACCATGATAGGTGTGCTTTTATTTCTCTCATTTATCTTTTATGATTTGAATTTGGGTTTTCATACACATTGATGATTATATCCCTTGATGAATTGATATTGATTATAATGTGTCTTATTATTAAATTCATGATTATATTACTACTCTGTGGCTTATTTCTTTTATTAGTGGATGGAGTAGATCTGTATATATATTTTCTCCCTATCGGTGTAGCTTTTAGGTTAGAGTCCCATTTATCTTGGCACATTGGCCTTATTGTGGCCTTTGAGTGGTATGTGATATTGAGGTTCATTTTGGTACCACATATTCATTATATTGATGTTGATATTATTGTTGTTATTGCTATCAGTGCTTGAGGTTATTGATATTAATTGATATTAGTTGATATTATTACTTAATGTAATTGATCCTTATTGGATAACTATTTAGACTAGTGTTATCTAGTTAGAATTTTATTTATTTGGTGGCTTAAGTAGATATAGCCCGATTTGATTTTTTCTTTCCTATGGCATGGCGAGGTTAATTTTTTTCTCTTGGTTAGCTGTGTTAGATTGATTTGGGAATATATTGTGGTATCGAAGGTAAGTTGACCTTTCATGGTTCTATGTGGTTTTTAATTTGCCAATTTAGTTATATTGCCTGTTATTGAATTCGATAATCGTAGACTTGCCTCCTGTGTTGCGAAGGCTTTTGTTTTGGCTATCCCTTCCCATATAACCCATTTTGAGATTGACCACTTTTGGGTCCATTCTTCGTTGTGGCCATTTCTTCACCAATGGTTTTGATATTGTGATTAAGATGTCATCAATTCATCTTATAGGTTTGTTGGGTTCATTACCTTATGATGGGTTACCCCTGTTCTTAGTGTGGAGATTAGATTCTCCTTTCTTGTGATATAATTTTAACTTGAGTGGAGTTGGAGAGTTAAACGCAGGTGGCCTTTCCTGTGATCACTTCTTAAGTTGACAAACTAAAAATTCTTTATCTTGAGTTATTGATTTTTTAGTGGTGGTCTTGACTTTGACCTTTGTTTTGAGATTGATGTATTTCTTCTTCAATGATTTAATTCTTGGATGGATTTGAAAAATCCCTATTTCAGAGTTTGTGCGGCCTAATGAGGCTTGGTGGAGTGATTCTCCTTGATGATATGTGACTATGGCTATTCTTTGTCGAGATGGAGTGTTAAATTGATTAGTTGTTGGCTAAAGTTGCATTTCTCTGAGTTGCTAGAGCTTTTGCCATTACTGGTGTGGTTTTTAACCTTGGGGTGTTTTTGAGTATGTTTGGATAGTTTATGCCCTCCAGCGGTTATAGAGTGGGTTAATTGAATGCTCTGTCGGTGATTTATCCTTTGGCATGATTTATATTTTGTGTCTATATTTCATACCCTCTAGATGATATAGAGTTGGTTTCTTGCATTTTCAATTTATGGTTATCTTTGTGGTGTTTTTTGTTCTTTAGATATATCTCAACTTTGGCTTGGCATGATTTATCTCGGATATGTCAGATTTGGACACTAAAGTTGATTTGAGATAGTTGACATTGATATAGCCTTATTAGCTTAGTTTTTTATTTGATGCCTTGGAATGGCAGTTTGAAAGTATGATAGATTTGGAACATGAATGCCTACCTACCTTTAGGTTTGGTTTGGGCAGTTGAGATCGAACGATTCAGTTTTGGTATTAAGATTTAGCT
The DNA here is from genome assembly GCA_030864215.1 of Capsicum pubescens. Classification (NCBI taxonomy): domain Eukaryota; kingdom Viridiplantae; phylum Streptophyta; class Magnoliopsida; order Solanales; family Solanaceae; genus Capsicum; species Capsicum pubescens. Next base: position 44,495,814 of record CM061548.1, read on the forward strand.
TGGTGTTGTAGATCATGCGTGCAATATTTATTTTAGACTTGTCTCGGATTAGATTTCACTTATTGGCTGGTTGAGCCTACTCTGTGCCTCCCTATTGGGTTTTCTTGACTTTGGATGGATTATACTTGATAAATGCTCAGATGATAGCCAATAGACCTGGTATTGGTTCTTTTAGCTTTGACCTTGAGTCTCCAATTTTCTTTGGGAATTTTGGATGATATACTCAGTGTGGGCATTAAACTTGAGTTGAATTTAGTATGGCTTCATTCTCGATTGATGAGACATCCTAGAGTGGAATATTCTGTGATGGGTAGTTACGCCTTGATTCCTTGAATTTTAGTTTGACTACCATCCAGACTGGTTGTAGCATTGGCATAGATTGCCTTCCTTTATTATCTTCATTTGTATGCACAGAAAATGTCTTATGGACTTATTCTCATGTCTACTCTATGGACTTTCAGCGGATCAACTTCAGTTCTTCAAGTTCTCTGTGATATGATTGCGTTGACAAGACTCAGGTGATTTTTCTCCTAGGTTTGGAAAGGATAGCAGGTGTAGAATGGTAAAATAAGGATTATAATTGGATTTGGAGTCGGCCGTATGACTCATGTGCCCCCTCACCCCCAACCAACCACACACAAAAAACCATGGGCAAGTAAAGTGTGGGTGAATGGTTTCACATTTTTTTGTTTGTCTGTTTCTATTCCTTTTAACTTCTGACAAATCAATTTTGTCCACTACCTCTTTACATTTTCCATGCTCTTGTTGGAGCTAGTTTTCTCACTTAATAGCCTAGTTTTGTAAGTCACTTCCTTCTAAAGAATCTTTTTCAATAAATTTTCAATGTATATTGGCTATGTCACCTTCCAACTCTACATAGATTTGGATACCCTGGTGATTTTTTATCCTCAGTTGAAAGGCTTTCTGAAATTCTTCGTCAGACTATCAGTGGTATGCTCATATATTGTTATTGTTTTCCGCTCTCTCATTGCTTTCCACATTCCCTTTAATTTTTCCAATACTTTTAAAAGATTTTATATATATATATATCTTCTGCAGCTTGTTTTTTGCTATCTTGTTCCACTGTTTCAGTGTGAGGGTAGCTTTATGTATCTTGTTTGTTAGTACTGGTCTTTTCCTGAATTGAGATTTTGTCTTGGTTTATTCTGTGGTTTCTACTAATAGATTTTGCTCTTTTTTTTTCTTTGGCATTGCTCCTTCTTGATGTTTATCCTAGTCTCAATAGTTTTTCTTCCACCCCTTTAATTTTGTTGTTACGCTTTGATTGGAACTCTCAGATTGTTCCTTGATCATCTTATCCCCAGTAGCCTCCATATCCTAGTGCTTGAACATAATTAGCTCCTACTTCATAATCTGGAGTTGGAGAAAATTATCACTAGTGCTTGATAAGCTAACTAAAATTATTGACTAGCAATCATAGTGTGTAAGCTTTTAAGGAGAGTGAGTAGGTGGTGAAAGTCTGCTATCGGAAGATTTTCTATTCTGACAACATAAAACATTCTATTAAAATGAAGAAATTTTATTCAAGTCCATTGAAAACTAAAGAAACTTATATTCTTCAATTTGAACTAAAAAGATCTAACACTAATTAATCAAGTTTTATAATTGGTGTTGGTGAAATCTCCCTCGCAATAAGCTTGGGATCATTTCCCATTCCATTTCCTCAGAGGAAATGAATAAATGTAACACTATAAATATATCTTACATGTAAATAAAAACTTCTTGTATAGAAAATATCAACTAAAAAATAAATTTACAAAGTATTACAAACATCCATTGACTCACCTTCATATGACCAATAAAGGTTGCGGTAGAGTAGTAAGTACTGAATAAGGAGTATTGCTTTCATCCTAAAATGAAGAAGACATCATTAGCTCACTTGACTTCATTTAGTCTTTCGATCCTAACATCATTGAACAAACTCATCGCTCAGTGGATAAGAAGTTGTCTTTATTAGGTATTAGCTTACCTCAATATGGGACAAGTTTATCTCTTGATGGATACAAAGTCGTGTTTATTAGGAATCTATTTATAACCCTCAATATGAGACTTTACAACACAATGGGAATACCGGGCGCCAAATAGGAAAACAACCCGCCACCATATTAGGGGTACTTATTTGGTGGTTTATTTTGGTTTTTGCACTTATGATTTGGCTTGTCATTTATCAATATTTATATGGCTATATTGTTATCAAAATGATAGGAGCATTTTTGGACCAAACCAGTTACATTAGAGCCATTTTTATTCAATTTGACATAGTTTAAGGGCATTTTGACCCCTTTTTGTTTATAAAATTCTAAATTGCTCTTAAAATTTTGATCGAACAACCCAATACCAATAATTATATTCAATAACATTTTTTTGATTTAGGTTATGGATTATGGTTTGATTTTTAACACCCCTACTTGATATGTACTAGAAACAAGGGAAAATAATAATTGGCTTTCTTTAGAAGGACAGAAGCTTCAAATCTCTTCCCTTTTATTACTTTGATCTCATTGTTTACATCCTTTTCACTTCCACAATATGTACCTTGAAATCTGAAAACCAATGGGCAGAACCCTGAACGGTTTCCACTTCCAGAAGATGATTTTCAATTGGCCATCTTCGAAGTTACTGAAAATGGAAATAAAAATGCCTTGGATTTCAAAATTTGTTATTTTTTGAATTCAATTCAAGGAACTATAAAAAACAGCAGATGAACTTCATTTGCTGAGTTTTGGAAAGTTAGTTTTTGTTTTTAATTTAATAGTGGTAATTTAGTAATAATAACAAAATTAAAAGTTTCTACATTTGATGGACCACCCAACCGAAAAATAAAACAATGAAATTGGGCTTATTTCGGGTCCAGCCAATTGGCCCAAACCTGATCCCTTCAGACAGATATAAAGGTTCTTCGGGTTTTCTAAAGTTCTATTCTCTCTCATCTACCGTTTAAGCTTAGTCTTAGGTGAAAAATGATGTTGGCTCCTCTTTTGATTCTTCAATCTTCGATGCTACTTCTTTGGGCCATCAACATAGTGCCCTTGATTTGCTCTTCCTCTTTGTTCTTCAGCTCTCAGAAGTATTTTATTGCCTCTTTGCTGATTTCGTACCTTGTTATTTCTTTCTTTTTTTAGCAGATTTGTTGCTTGTTTGATTGCCTTCAGCTTGTTCTCTGGTGGATGGGATGTTTTTTGCTTTTTGGTGCTGAATCGAAGGGTCTAGACCCCTGGGTCAGTTTACATGGCCAAGTAGGTATTGTTGTCAGCTTCCACATCTTATACCTTTTCCTTGCCTGTATTGACCTACTCACTTCTTTGCAGGTACGGATGGGATGGAGATTCTGGGATGCTCGACCCCATAACTACTTGATCATGAGGCTTTCACCTAGATTTAATAGTTGCATTGATATCCAATGACCCTTTCCCATTACTAAGAGTTCATTTTGATGGATGAAAGTGAATAGGCTAGTCAGCTTTTTCATCTTTTTTATGCCCTTTGGGTATGTAAATACTGACTGTGATGACTGCTTTCTGTATATGTTGTACCCTTCATCCCCCTGCTCCCCTTGTATCCTTTCCTTGCTATTATTTTGATGTAAGGACATTGAAGTTTGTCACTATTTAAGATCTTTCTTTCTTTATTGTCCAACTATTGGAAAGATGTAAAACATAATTCCCCTTTATCTATGGCAAGATTTGCACAGTAATCAGCTAGTTGCTTTCCTTCCCTCATTATGTGCTTAAAATGTACCTGCTTGTCTTTCAATATTGAACTAATATTCTCTTTATTATCCTGCAAATTCCATGGACATTGCCATTCATTAGTCAATACCTTCAACATAAGCATTGAATTTGTTTGAATAATGATTTTGTTGAATTTGGCTTGACTACAATGATTTTCTTCTCTGAGAATTGCATATTCTTCTGCTTCAGTATTTGTAGTATCTTCAATTCTTGCACCTTTTGTATATATCAAATCACCTTTTTCATCCTTTAGATAAAATGCATAAGAACTGACCCCTGGATTACCCCTTGATGCTCCATCAGTATTTTACTTTATCCATCCCATATCTGGAAATTTCCATTCAATTTTAATGAGCTTCATCTTCATTCTTCTTTGCTCCAACTCCTTCTGTATGTTTGGCCACAATGATAGGAATACTTGTCTAGGATTTTAAGTAATAATCCAATGTTTTTGGTAATATTAAATATTACTTTATGAGTTGAAAAAGTTTTTCCCTCATATTTTGAGTTATTTCTTCTTCTCCATAATTCCCACAGTATCATACTAGGAATATCTTGATAATAAGTTTTAGTCCTTCCATGTACCTTAACATTCCACCATGTGAGAATTAGTTCTCTGAGACTTTGACCATTCCCTGTTATACCTGCAAAAGAAGAAAAATAGGACCAAGTCCTGTTAGCAGTAACTGATCTTAGAAACACATGTGAGAGTGTTTCCTGATCAGGTGTAGTGCAGCACCAGCACCAAGTGGTACCTTCTATTCCCCATATCCTTAACTTTTCTTCCACTAGAATTTTTCCTTTCCACATCCTCCACATTAGAAATTCCATTTTAAAAGGCATTTCTTTGACCCATATATTCTTGTACATTCCATTCACCTCTTCCCTTTGTCTAATGTAATTCTAGGATGACTTCATAGTAAATGTACCTATTGAATTTAGTTTCCAGATTGGACTATCATTCTCCTCTATCATGTTTGGTAATCTGATTGTCTGGATAATATGATTTGCCAAACCCTTAGAAAATAGTTGATTGATCACCTGTACATTGACTCTCCTCCCTGTATTACATTCTTCACCTGTTGGTACTCTGTATCTGTCATGACCCAAATTGGGGTCCTGGACATGATGGGCACCCCAAACCATGATGATCCGAGTGCCCTTTTTCTTTCTGGCAATCGTGCACAACATTCAAACAGTATAAAGAAATGTGAAAGTTTTAACATACAGAAACATGGTCAATTTCATAATTCAACTGGACAATACGAAAGGAAACTCTTAACTTTTAAAACATCTGACACCAGTCTGTAAGATCTCTAACCATTACTAAAAATGAACATCTATCTAAAAGAAAAACTGGGACAAAGCCCCAGTCAGACCATAATTAAAATAAATGACAATGGCTTATAAACTCTGCCTTCCAAACTAGGGGAGGCTCACCAACTACAAATCTCAGATGCACCAATCTACTGCTTAGTGGGACCTTAGGACTGAGCCTCTGATCCTGAAATATAGGGGATCAATATAATTATACTTGTATGTGAAATAATGCAAAATAGCATTTTTATGACACAATATAGATGAGAGCATTTCGTAAAGCATTACATATAAGTTAAGTAAAACACATGGGCATAATTTATAATTTCAAATGCTTTCTTATAATTATTACTCAACACTTTGTTATTCTTCTAAGCTAATTGGTACACCCTACAATCTGAAATTTCCATGGGCTATATAGAATCCTCCCTTGACTCAGAGGCCAAGCTTCCAATCTAAGTATGCCACAAGAATTGGAGTTTTAATAAGTTGGTACACCCCCTTACAAGTGTATCATGGCATCACCCTTATATGACATCCAAATTATCCCTCTTCCATGATAATACCCATATCGGCAACTACGGTTTCCAACGATCAGCCCTTATACTCAAATGCCTTCTTCGGGTAAGCAATTAGCTCTCTTAAGCCCAACTTTTAGTTCTTTAAATATCATGCTTCATACTTTCATAACATTCAATACTTATTCTATTAAGGGCATGTCATCACCAGGTATCATCATACCCTAACTTGCAAGTCAATATCATATCTAATTCACAGCCCATCTTATTCAAAACATGACCACCCATCATTTACAATATCATAAGATGGTAATCACTTTGAAATCTCAAGAAAAACTTATGAAATTATCCTCTTTTAACAAGACTCACAAACATACGGTGGCCATGGCGATTATTCAATCACATGAAATTCTTCATTTAAATTCAATGAGTATAGTTATGGAAAGAAAACTCTGTCTCATCATGTCAAAAACCATGTCAATTTCAACAACAATAAGAAACTTACTTTCAAAACACTAGTTCATCATTTGAAATAATCCACAATACAATTAAACCATATTGTCATACCAAGAGAGGGAAGTTGTTGTTCATGCTCTCAATTAAATCTTTCAAAAAGACATTCGAAAACATATGTATACATAGTCTTAATTCAGTTCTATGTTAAATGGTTCAAAACCAACGTATATTTTTATCAAAACAAAACCATGATGCATATCATTCAAATGTTATCAAGAACCGTTTTCATAATTATGATTGTATATCTTTAAATTTAGTAAAAACATTAAAACTTATGCCCATGGGGTTTAAGGATAGTTCCACATATCTTAAGTTATTTAGTTCGAAGAATGAAACCCTAGTCTAGAATCTTTTCTTGAGAAATCATGGATTAAAAGCCTTGAATTCTTGCCTTGAAAGAAACCCTAAATTCTTTTGTTCTTTAGAGTAAAGAGGATTTTGAGATGTTTTGAAACTGATAAAAGATGATTAATAATGTTTAGAGTATAATTTAATTCGTGGGGAGGTTTTTGGGAAGGGAATGTACCAAAATACCCATTTAAAAATATCCCGTCTAAGCAACTTGGCCTAGACTGACGGCTTGGTTAACGGACCGTCAGTATGGTGATGGACCATCACTCCAACCATTAGATATTGGCCAGAGAACAAGATTTCATACTGAGGTTGACGAGCAGGATTGATGGTCCGTCACTGTCTTGACGGTCCATCAGTCTGGCCGTCGCACCTCGGCAGACTGACACCTCTCTAGAAAATGGGCATAACTTTTTACCCCGGTATCGGATTAAGGCAAAAATGATGGCGTTGGAAAGAAGACTAAAAAAAATGTCATTTGATATATAGTAGGAGATGTAAATCGTTATATACAAGAAGTTATGGTTGATATAAATTGACCTAAGTTGAGATATTCACTAAAACTTAATCGATAGAAAGGTTTTCAACTCATCTTTGGGTTAAGGAGCCTCTATGATATCAATTCATGCATAAATAGATTCCCACACTACCTAATTGATTAACATACTTAAATTTTCATAGGAGTGATTGGATTTTGTGACCTTTACATGTAGGAATGACGGTTTATGTTTAAGCCCAAAAATGCAGGTTGTTATAGTATCCCCTCTTGGGATCATTCATCCCCGAATGATGACTTGAGATACAACAAGCACGATTTCAAGAATTAAACGAAAAGGAAAGAGTAGTATAGGATTTGTACCTTCTATATCATCATCCATGGTTTCAAAGAAATTCGGGTACTTCGCACACATATTATCTTCTGACTCCCAAGTAGCTTCCTCAGCTTTTTGATTCTTCCACAATACCTTAACCAAAGCTATATCCTTACTCCTCAAATTCCAAACTTAGCGATCCAAAATGGCAATGGGTTCTTCTTTATACGACAAAGAGTCTTTCACATTGATCTCATCTACAGGCAATACTAGGAAATAATTTCCAATGCATTCTTCAACATGGACACATGGAATACTGGATGAACAGAAGCCAGGCTCACGGGAAAATCTAACTCAGAGGCAACCCTACCGATCCTCTTCATAATCTGATATGATCCTATGTAATAAGGACTAAGTTTCTCTTTCCTTACGAATCACGTAACTCCCTTCATGGGGGAGACCTTGAGGAATACCCAATCATCAACCTCGAATTCTAAATTTTTCCTTCTAACATTGGCATAAGAATACCCAATCATCAACCTCGAATTCTAAATTTTTCCTTCTAACATTGGTATAAGACTTCTGGTAACTCTGATCCATCTTAAGTCACTCTCTTATGATCTTCACCTTCTCCATTGCCTGATGAGCAAGGTCAGGCCTAAACAACCAAGTTTTACCCACTTCATACCACCCAATTGGTGATCTATATCTCCTCCCATAAAATACTTCAAAAGGAGCCATCTCAATATTGGCATGGTAGATATTATTGTAGGCGAATTCTATCAACGACGAATGATCCACCCAACTACCTTTGAAGTCAATTATGCAGGCCCTCAACATATCCTCAAGGGTCTAAATAGTGCATTCATCTTGCCCATCAGTTTAAGGGTGGAAGTGAGTACTCAGGTTAACCTGGGTACCTAAACCTCTCTAAAAAGACCGCCAAAACTACAAAGAGAATTGCGTACCTCGGTTGGATATAATGGATATTGGTGCCCCATGCAAGAGAACTATTTTCTCAGTGTACGATCACCCAAATGGAGTGTAATACCACAAAAAATCCTAATCTTAATTTTGTTCGTTAATGCTAGAAAAGGAGTCCCAGAATTAGAAATCTCAGCAAAGTGTTTGCACTTAGAACTTATTTAGCCTTCATAAGTTGGAGATCCTATTTTTACAATCCTTACGACCTTAAAGTGTCAAATTATAGGTTAGTTCATGATCAGGAATGTCAATAGGTGTTCTCGGATGAGTTTTGAAATTTTCAAACATCATTTGAGGCACATTTGGAAATCTAAAATAGTGGATCGACACTATCTCGATGCACTGCATCGCCCATCGCATCGATAAATATTTTCCTCAGCTCCCAGTGCTAAATTTTAGTGAATCGATGTGAACTCAATGCATCGCACCAGCCATCGCATTGACTGCATCGACGCGGCCCATTGGTCTGTGCATTGCTGGGTACATTTTTTAGTAATTAAAAAGTCACATCCTCAGGGGTAATTAGGCCATTTTCCCACCTTATTCATCCCCAAAAACATGAAATTAAGTCATTCATAGGGCAAAATTCATTCATTCATCACAAATTTCTCTCAAGAACAAACCCTAGGTCCATTGATTTCAAATTCAAGACTCAAGAACTCACCATCAACCTTTATTAATTCAAGTAGCAAGGTATGTGAAGTGTTCATCCCAAGGTTTTCTTCCACGCTTAGAGTTCAAGAAACTCTTTTAAACTATAAGTTAGATGATTTTGTGAATTCCATATTGGATTTTGAATGTATTCGTGATTTTGATGTTATTTGGATTTCTAATCCATGGGTTATTACAAGTTTTATGTGAAATTATTTATCATGTGTGTAGTATCATGTGAATTCATGTTGAACCCTTGAAATTAAAAATTGGGATTTGAAATTATGATGCCTATATGTTGCTTAGTATCACGTGCATAGATTATGTTTCCCCAAGTGCTTGATGAATTGCTCATGTGAACAAAAGGGAAAAATTATGTCATGCTAGCTTATGTGTTAGTTTATATCTTACAAGTGTTTGATAAAATGTCTCTATGAATGAGTTAGGAACAAGTGCAAATTGTTATGTTTTTCAAGTTATGGTATGCTTTAATTTTCATGCTATCGAGTCCTGGGGGTATTCAATACCCAAAAATCTAGCTATTTACCTAGAGCTACAGTAGTTATAGAATGGTCTCAGTAGTGTCATGGACAGTAGTACTCAGTAATCAATCCCAATTTCAATTTTGTATTCAGTTCAGACCTCAAGTAAACCCAGTCAGTTAATAGAACTCAGTAGTATTATGTCAGTCAACAGAACTCAGTGAACTCAATTTAGTTAGACAACACAATCAGTAATAGTTCATTCAGGCCTAGTGTAGTCTAGAAATCAGTTCAGTGTCTATTAAGTTGGGAGCAGGATTCAGCACTGAGAGTGTGCAAAGATGACGGCTTCCCTATCAGATAGGTAGAGTCGTTATTAGTAGTCCCCGTACTCTAGAACTACATAGCCATCATAGGATATGAGAAGTCACCCATCAGCTTAGTCTTGACGTTCTCGCAGGGGTCACTCATCAGTTCAGGCTTGACACCCTTAGTCCTTCGGGATAATACATTATATCAGTATGGTGGATCCACACATCCAGAGTCAGTACTCGTGGCATGGTATTGACACCCTTCCAACTGGGGTTACAGGTTGGACCCTAATCCATTTAGAAAGGGTAATGTCAGTTAGATGACTACCTACCATAGTTTCAATCTCAATACAGAACTAAGTTCAGTTCTACAGATTCAGGACTGTTAGATATAGTCATCCAACTCAGTGTAGAACTCAAATCAATTCTTCATAATTAGGACTGTCAAAAATAGCCATTCAGCTATCAGTAATACTGTCTCTGTAAACTCAGATATCAGTTAATCAGTATTCAGAACTCAGTATTAGTGTTATCATGACCTTAGTTGTAGTTTATGTATTCATCCATGTACTCTCATTCAGTTATGATCATGTTACTCAACCAGTTATTGTTCATGCATATGAACCCATGCATATCAGCCTACCTCACTTAGCATACCAGTATATTCAAAGTACTGACACATACTTTTCTTTTGCGCTATGATGTCTTATATCATAGGTTCAGTCGTACGGGCTCCTGACCGCACTTAGCAGCCTGGGTTATTAGCAGCAGATTTAGTGGTGAGTCCTCAGAGTTTGAGAATGATGTTATCTTTTAGTATTTCAACATAATCAGTAAACGGAGTTAGTTGGGGGCTTGTCCCATCAACTCCATATTCAGACAGTTAGAGGCTTTCAGACTAGAGTATTTCAAAGAGATATTCAGTTTTTAGTATTCATCTATCAGTATTCAGTATTTGTTTTCAGTTGTGAACCTTATGGCGACTTCAAACTAATTTCCATATTTGTTTCAGTATTATTATTATTACCGTGTGATTATTCAGTGCTCACAGTAGATATCAGTCATAGATTAGCTTGTGGTCCTTCGGGGTCGTAATCACCGTATAGCATCCAGGGTATAGACTCGGGGTGTTACAAACTTGGTATAAAAGTCTAAGGTTCAACAAAGTCCTAGGGAGTGTGAAAACCGCATCAAGTAGAGTCTTATGCATGGGTGTGTAGCGTGCCACACTTATGGACAAGAGGCGATGAGATGTTTTAAGTAAAGTTTCCCTTCTTTCAGTATTCATGTCGTGTGGGTGAGTATAATCTTAAATTAAACTCTCAGTATAATTCTTTTCTTCCTTCCATTTATAAAACATGCCTCCCAAGAAGAACGGAAAAAGAACGGGAAATCAGCTAGCCCCTCAGCTCATTCAGGCAGATCCTCTAGACAAGCATGTCTCCCATGCGTAATTCAGGGTTGCATTTACCACTCTAGCCAATTCAGTAGCATCCCAAAATAAATGCCCAGCTACCGTTCCGACCAACCTAGTAGCCAATACTGCTGCAGCTAGAATTTGGGACTTCACCCAAATGAACCCTTCATATTTTACTGGGTCTAAGTCAGATGAGTACCCATAGGAATTCCTTGATCAGGTGTAGAAGGTTTCAAAAATTATGGAGGTGACTGCAAGTGAGAGTGCTGAGTTGGCCGCATATCAGTTACAGGATGTGGCTCACTCATGGTTCAAGCAATGGAAGATAGAGAGGGTTGTAGATGTAGGTCCCATAGAATGAGAGAAATTTGCCACTGCTTTCCTTGATAGGTTCTTCTCACTGAAGTTGAGGAAAGCTAAGATTTTGAAGTTTATTAATCTGAAGCAGGGCAACATGACAGTGCAAGAGTATTCTTTCAAGTTTCAGTTAGCCCGATATGCCTATCAAAACAGTCCACCATGGACAGATTCGTATTTACTTAAATTTTTAAGGGCAATATGGTCATTTTCCATCACCTCATGGACGAAAATTGGTCATTATATACATATACTTAGCCTCATATCCATCATGTTATCATCCAAATTATTGAAGAATAAGAAACCCTAGTCTAAGTTCAACTCAAATTATCTTGTGATTCAACCGTAGAAAGTCCAAATTGATTCCGTAGTTGTGTTCACCGTCTCGAGGGCTTCGAGAAGCACCCCTTATTTGTGCCAACAGGACTTCGAAATCAAAAGGGCCATTTTATGATAAGTATGTAAATAATGTTGGTGTTATTTATATAGATATGTATATATATATATATATGCATGTGAGCATAAGAAGTATGTTATTTGATTGTTGTAGAAAGATAATTGGGAAATGATGTTGGATTATGTTGAATTGTGAAGGGATTTGGTGTGGTGATGTGGTATTGATGATTATATATATATATACACATAAACCTATTGTTCAAGTTGGTTTTTGGAATGTTTTGCAAATATTGGTTGTATGGAATTATGGAAGAGAATTGTGGTGTTGGGTTGCTAATACTAGATGCCAAACATTTCATTGTAGATAAGTGATTTGTAAAGGCGGAAAGTTGTGTTGAATTAGTATCCGAATCTACAACGAGGTATGTAAAGCATACTCTAACAATGTTCTTTGGCATGAAAACACCAATGTTCCATCAAGTAAGATTCCGAGGTTGTCCAAAAACATGTATTGTTCTACGTTACCAACGAAGTTGTTTCCATCCTATAAAGTGTCAAAATGTTTCATTGATATACCAAAAGGCTCCTATTTCATTGTTGTGATATTGATGATTCTGAAACACATTGTTGATGTACCAATGAGTCTTTATTACATCGTTATTGTATAGAAGGTCTATTACTTGGTTCCTATTGATGTATCATTGTTTCAAAGTATCAAAAATGTGGTGGCGACCGAAATAACAATCTCAAAGATTAATTGAACTAAGTGATGGAAGTTCTCTCTTATCGGGTGGTATCCCAGGGGCATAAGCCTAGCATGGGTCGATCCCTATTTATGTGTTTATGGGTGGTATCCCAGGGGCATAAGCCTAGCATGGGTCGATCCCAGTTGATATGTACTGGAGGCATCCTAATGGTCACAGTACAGTACAGTAATGATTACAAAGATGTTAAGAACGAAGGTAAAGTGATTGAATAAATTCAATGTACAGGTTGTCACAAGTTCTAGTAAGTATGGTCCACTCTTATTACGATTTATTCACTTGTTTTGGATTTCTATTGAGCTCCTATATCATATGTGATTATCTACAGCTTTACATACTCAGTACATATTTTGTACTGACGTCCCCCATGGGGACCTGCATTTCATGCTACAGGCACAAGTACCTCATCTCATTCACAGCATAGATAGGAGCCAGGTCATACAACTATTGTTGGTGAGCTCCAGTTTGCTTCGGAGTTTTCCGAGTCGGTTCCTTATGTTTTGTTATTGTACAAGAGTCATGTGTGGGCGGGGGTTTGTCCCGACCCTAGTTATGTCATGTATATCCTAGAGTCTTTGTAGACATAAGGAGGGGTAAAGTCATGGTAGTTTATATAGTGATGTTATATCTGTATATGTGGTGGCCCCGACGGCCAAGTATTATATATATATATATATATATTTGTGCGTTTTGTGCTGATACAGGTAATTAGATCCTTCTATATGCAACGAAGTGCTGTCCAAATTTTTGGTGACATGTAAGGGAAAGTACAGGTATTTGAACAGGTTCTCCCGGACCTTCTCGGCTTCGGGTGCCAGTCCAGCCCGATGGGATTTTGGGGCGTGACAAAAGTGGTATCAGAGAGGTTCGTCCTAGTGAGTCTACAAAGCCATGTCTATGTAGAGTCTTGTTTATCGGTGTGTTGTGCACCACATCTATAAACAGGAGGCTATGGACATTTAGGAATTGTTTCTTCTCTTACTATCTTATATCGTGCGATAGAGCTTATATTGTATATAAAGTCATAGTTGACCACTGAATCAGTTTGTTTCTCTTATTATAGTAATGATGCCGGTTACCAGAAGCAAAAATACCGGTAAGCAAGTAGATGTGGCTGCCGTAGAGGGGACTAGTAAGTCACCCACTATACCAGCTAATCAAAGTGAGGCTCCAGCTGAGCATGCATTAGAAACTTTCCCCAGTCCGAAAGAAATAAGGTGGAGGAGAACTATATCCCCAGAGCCACCTATTAATGTTGTTGATCAAGATCTTAGAAATGCAGTGCAACTTTTGACTCGTATAGTTGCTGGGCAAGATCAAGGGCGAGCCATTCCTACTGCAGGTCCTAGTGGTATAGATAGGGCGGCTAGTCTTCGAACACAGGATTTTCTTAAGATGGATCCGCCTACTTTTACCGGATCCGATCTTAATGAAGATCCGCAGGACTTTATTGATCAGATCCAAAGGGCCCTAGAGGTGATGCATGTATCGGGCAGAGAGACAGTGGAGTCTCCCGCGTATAGATTCAAAGGTGAGGCTATATATTGGTATGAAGACTGGAAATGGTCAAGGGGCATTGATGCACCCCTAGCTACTTGGAAAGAGTTCAAAGAGGAATTTATTGATCATTATCTTCCATATGAGACTCGTCAGGCCCGTGCGGATCAGTTCTTAAATCTTCGACAGGGTAATACAAGTGTGAGGGAGTATAGTCTTCAATTTAATTCTTTGTCCAGATATGCTCCTAATGTTATAGCTACCATGGATGACAGAGTTCATCAGTATATGGATGGATTGGATCCATATTTGATTAGGGATTGTACTATTGCCGCTTTGAACAAAGATATGGACATAGCGAGGATCCAAGCTTTTGCACAGAAAATGGAAGATCAGAGGCAGAGGAGAAGAACACAGGAATCAGAAAGAGGATATTCCAAGAGGGCCAGATCTACAGGGCAGTTCATGGCATCTCAAGGAGGGTTCAGACCATAGTTTTCTGCTAGACCACCTAGGCCATTATCTTCTTATTCTGCAGCTAGTACCCCACCACGGTTCTAAGGGTCTAGAGAAAATCAATTTGGGCATAGAAGTGAGAGTCAAAGTTCACGGATAGTGGGGTACCAAGGGCAAGGTAATATGAGCCAATCGAGACCTCCTCGAGAGCCATGCAATAAATGTGGAAGGTATCATTTGGGCGCATGTCGGCTGGGGACCAATGTTTGCTTTTGGTACGATATGTCGGGGCATATGATGAGGGAATGCCCACGAAGGGACATAGGGGGTATGGCATGACCTACAGGGTCATGTGTTGCATCATCATCATCGATGCCTTATTCAGGAAGGGGTGCACAACCAATGGGTCATGTTAGAGGTGATAGAGGAGCCACGGGTTCTAGTAGGGCTCAAAATCAT
This sequence comes from Capsicum pubescens, assembly GCA_030864215.1. Classification (NCBI taxonomy): domain Eukaryota; kingdom Viridiplantae; phylum Streptophyta; class Magnoliopsida; order Solanales; family Solanaceae; genus Capsicum; species Capsicum pubescens. Next base: position 44,510,854 of record CM061548.1, read on the forward strand.
ACGTATGCTCTAGCGGATCGACAGAATTTAGAGGCTTCCCCAGATGTGGTTACGGGTACGTTGTCTATCTTTTCATTCGATTTATATGCCTTAATTGATCCCGGTTCCACATTATCTTATGTTACTCCATTGGTTTCTGGAAAGTTCGAAAGAATACCCGAACTATTAGTTAAGCCATTTGAAGTATCCACACCGGTTGGGGAATCTATTATAGCTAGAAGGGTTTATCGAAACTGCATAGTAACTATTTGTGGTTGTGATACGATGGCTGATCTTGTAGAGTTAGAAATGGTAGATTTTGATGTTATAATGGGTATGGACTGGTTGGCGTCTTGTTATGCCACAATTGATTGCTGCACAAAAAAGGTATATTTCCATTTTCCAAATGAATCAGTCCTTGAATGGAAAGGTGAAATTAGCGCGCCAAGAGGTAGATTTATTTCTTATTTTAAGGCAAGAAGAATGATTTCCAAGGGATACATATATCATTTAGTTAGAGTAAGGGATACAGAAGCAGAGCCACCAACTCTTCACGTTGTTCCGGTGGTAAATGAATGTCCTGATGTATTTCCTGAAGATCTTCCAGGTTTGCCTCCTGAACGAGAAGTAGAGTTTGGTATTGATGTAATACCAGGCACCCAACCAATCTCCATTCCGCCCTATAGAATGGCCCCAGCATAATTACGAGAATTGAAAGAGTAATTGAAAGATTTGCTAGAAAAGGGATTCATAAGGCCTAGTATTTCCCCCTGGGGAGCACCAGTGTTATTTGTGCGCAAAAAGGATGGCTCGCTGAGGATGTGTATTGATTATCGGCAATTGAATAAGGTGACTATTAAGAATAAATATCCTTTCCCAAGAATTGATGATTTATTTGATCAGTTACAGGGCGCCAAGTATTTTTCTAAGATTGATTTGAGGTCAGGTTACCACCAAGTGAGGGTCAAAGAGAAGGATATACCAAATACAGCTTTCCGAACATGGTATGGTCATTATGAGTTTCTAGTTATGTCATTTGGGCTAAAAAATGCACCTGCATCTTTTATGGATTTGATGAATAGGGTGTTTAAGACATTCCTGGGTGTATTTGTGATAGTTTTTATAGATGATATTCTAGTTTATTCTAGATCAGAAGAGGACCATGCCAATCACTTACGACAGGCATTGCAGACTCTTCGTGATTGTAAGTTTTATGCAAAGTTCTCTAAATGTGAGTTTTGGTTAAAGTCGGTGGCATTTTTGGGTCATATTGTATCTAGTGAAGGGATAAAGGTTGATGCTCAAAAGATAGAAGCTGTGAAGAACTGGCCAAGGCCCACAACGCCTACGGAGATTCGTAGTTTTCTCGGGTTGGCCGGTTATTATAGAAGGTTTGTTAAAGACTTTTCTTCCATTTCAGCACCCTTAACCAAGCTAACGCATAAAGCATCCAAGTTCCAATGGAATGATGCGTGTGAGGAGAGTTTCCAAGAATTGAAGAATAAGTTGACTTCTACACCTGTGTTGGTACTTCCAGAAGGTACAGAAAGGTATACAGTGTATTGTGATGCTTTGAGAATTGGTTTAGGATGTGTATTAATGCAGCATGGTAAGGTGATAGCATATGCCTCAAGGCAATTGAGGCCACATGAGAAAAATTACCCCACACATGATCTTGAGCTGGTAGCGGTTATCTTTGCTTTAAAAATATGGCGCCACTATTTATATGGGGTTCATGTTGATATATATACTGATCACAAGAGCTTACAATATATTTTCAGTCAGAAGGATCTAAATCTGAGGCAGCGAAGGTGGATGGAACTATTAAAAGATTATGATGTTGATATTTTGTATCACCCAAGGAAAGCGAATATAGTAGCTGATGCGTTGAATCGTAAGGCTATGATGGCACCTATATAAAGGCAAGGGATGATTAAAGATCTTCATCAATTAGCTAGTCTAGGAGTTCGTCTTCTCGAAACTCCGGACGAGGAGCTTATTATGCATAATGCCGCGGAATCCTCATTAGTAGCTGAGGTGAAAGAGAAGCAAGATGCAGATCCTATTTTATTATAGCTTAAGGAGAACGTTCAGAGTGGTGCGACCAAGGCATTTGAGCTTACGCGAGAAGGAGTACTTCAGTGCCAAAACCGATTGTGTTGCCGGATATAGACGGGCTAAGAAAGAAGATTATGATAGAGGCACATTTTTCAAGGTATTCCATTCATCCAGGATCAACCAAAATGTATCAAGATTTGAAAGATATGTATTGGTCGAATGACATGAAAAGAAACATCGCAGAATTTGTAGCTGAATGTCCAAATTGCCAACGAGTTAAAGTGGAACATCAAAAGCCCGGAGGCTATATGCAATGCATAGATCTTCCAATTTGGAAGTGGGACATGATCAACATGGATTTTGTTACAGGTTTGCCTCGTACAGCTTGGAAATTTGATTCTATATGGGTGATTGTGGATAGGCTTACTAAATCCGCACATTTATTACCCGTTAAGACCACTTACACAGTTGAAGAATATTTGAAGTTGTATGTTAAAGAAATAGTCTGATTACATGCGGTTCCAACTTCTATTATATCGGATCGGGGAACTCAATTTACCGCAAACTTTTGGAAGTTTTTCCAACGGAGTTTGGGAACACAAGTGAATTTGAGTACAACTTTTCACCCTCAGACGGATGGACAAGCAGAGCGTACCATTCAAACACTTGAAGATATGCTACAAGCATGTGTTATAGATTTTAAAGGCAGCTGGGATGATCATTTACCTCTTATTGAGTTTGCCTACAATAATAGCTATCATTCAAGTATCAAAATGGCACCATATGAAGCTTTATATGGGAGGAAGTGTAGATCACCAATAGGATGGTTCGAAGCGGGTGAAACTCTTATGTTCGGACCGGATCTTGTGTATCAAGCCATAGAAAAATTCATGGTGATTCAGCAATGGTTGAAAACAGCCCAAAGTCGACACAAGTCATATGCAGATAGTAGAAGAAGAGGGCTAGAGTTTTCGTTAGGCGATTGGGTATTTTTGAAGGTATCACCAATGAAAGGGGTGATGAGATTTGGCAAGAAAGGAAAGTTGAGTCCACGATATATAGGCCCGTATAAGATTATTCGAAGATGTGGGCAAGTTGCTTATGAATTAGAGCTACCCCAGGAACTCTCATCAATGCATCCAGTATTTCATGTATCGATGCTTTGAAAGTGCATCGGAGATCCGTCCCTTATTACTTCTACTAAAGATATGCAAGTAACAGAAGATCTTACCTATGAGGAGATGCCTGTTGCTATATTAGATCGTCAAGTTAAGAAGATGGGAAACAAAAAAGTAGCATCGGTGAAAGTACTTTGGAGAAATCAACAAAGGGAAGAGATTACATGGGAAGCGGAGGAAGCAATGAAATCGAAATACCCTTATTTGTTCAAAGGTAAAAAAGAAGTGCAATGAGTGGAACTGGGACGCTAACAAGTAAGTTTTTATAGATGCATAATATCTATATGATGACGTGAATATCAATTATGAATTCAAACTTGTTTCGGCTAAATAACTACATTCACATTCGAGGACGAATGTCCTTAAGGGGGGAAGGATGTAACACCCCGCACTTAATTACGTGCATTAGCCATGGTTATATGTGTTGGAGTATATGTATTGATCATAAGTTAGGTATATATGAGTTTAAGTATGAGTATTGATTATTTTGAGATGGTTTCAAGTGTATAGTTTGATTATATGTGTATGGGAATCGACTTTATTTATACCGGAATTTGCTCGTCGAAGTTTCTATGCGAAGTTTATCGAGTTAGCTTTACAAAGATATAAAGATTTATGAAAATATATGAGTATCGGATATAAGCGAGCATGTTCGAAACTTGAAAACGGTGGACGCAATGAACAGTAAATGTGAAGAAATTTTCTGCACACAAAAGTACTGCAGCCAAACAGATTTTTGGGGTCAACTTCAAATGATCATAATTCTTTGTACAGGAAGATTTGGTTGGAAAAATTTATATTAAATGAAATACCTTTGAATTATATATCCAACGATACAAATTTCACCCAAATCCGATATCGGAGCAAAGAGTTATGGTCGATTTACTTTAGCCTATCAAAACAGTCCACCATGGACAGATTCGGATTTACTTAAATTTTTAAGGGCAATATGGTCATTTTCCATCACCTCATGGACGAAAATTGGTCATTATATACATATACTTAGCCTCATATCCATCATGTTATCATCCAAATTATTAAAGAATAAGAAACCCTAGTCTAAGTTCAACTCCAATTATCTTGTGATTCAACCGTAGAAAGTCCAAATTGATTCCGTAGTTGTGTTCACCGTCTCGAGAGCTTCGAGAAGCACCCCTTATTTGTGCCAACAGGACTTCGAAATCAAAAGGGCCATTTTATGGTAAGGATGTAAATTATGTTGGTGTTATTTATATGGATATGTATATATATATATGCATGTGAGCATAAGAAGTATGTTATTTGATTGTTGTTGAAAGATGATTGGGAAATGATGTTGGATTATGTTGAATTGTGAAGGGATTTAGTGTGATGATGTGGTATTGATGATTATATATATATATATACACATAAACCTATTGTTCAAGTTGGTTTTTGGAATGTTTTGCAAATATTGGTTGTATGGAATTATGGAAGAGAATTGTGGTGTTGGGTTGCTAATACTAGATGCCAAACATTTCATTGTAGATAAGTGATTTGTAAAGGAAGGAAGTTGTGTTGAATTGGTATCCAAATCTACAACGAGGTTTGTAAAGCATACTCTAACAATGTTCTTTGGCATGAAAACACCAATGTTCCATCAAGTAAGATTCCGAGGTTGTCCAAAAACATGTATTGTTCTACGTTACCAACGAAGTTGTTTCCATCCTATAAAGTGTCAAAATGTTTCATTGATATACCAAAAGGCTCCTATTTCATTGTTGTGATATTGATGATTCTGAGACACATTGTTGATGTACCAATGAGTCTTTATTACATCGTTATTGTATAGAAGGTCAAATACTTGGTTCCTATTAATGTATCATTGTTTCAAAGTATCAAAAATGTGGTGGCGACCGAAATAACAATCTCAAAGATTAATTGAACTAAGTGATGAAAGTTCTCTCTTATCGGGTGGTATCCTAGGGGCATAAGCCTAGCATGGGTCGATCCCTATTTATGTGTTTATGGGCGGTATCCCAAGGGCATAAGCCTAGCATGGGTCGATCCCAGTTGATATGTACTGGAGGCAGCCTAATGGTCACAGTACAGTACAGTAATGATTACAAAGATGTTAAGAACGAAGGTAAAGTGATTGAATAAATTCAATGTACAGGTTGTCACAAGTTCTAGTAAGTGTGGTCCACTCCTATTACGATTATTCACTTGTTTTGGATTTCTATTGAGCTCCTATATCATATGTGATTATCTACAGCTTTACATACTCAGTACATATTTCATACTGACGTCCCCCATGGGACCTGCATTTCATGCTACAGGCACAGGTACCTCAGCTCATTCACAGCATAGATAGGAGCCAGGTCATACAACTATTGTTGGTGAGCTCAAGTTTGCTTTATGTTTTGTTATTGTACAGGAGTCATGTGTGGGCGGGGGTTTATCCCGACCCTAGTTATGTCATGTATATCCTAGAGGCTTTGTAGATATAAGGAAGGGTAAAGTCATGGAAGTTTATATAGTGATGTTATATCTGTATATGTGGTGGCCCGACGGCCAAGTATTATATATATATATATATATTTGTGTGTGTTGTGCTGATACAGGTAATTAGATCCTTCTATATGCAACGAAGTGCTGTCCAAATTTTTGGTGACATGTAAGGGAAAGTACAAGTATTTGAACGGGTTCTCCCGGGCCTTCTCGGCTTCGGGTGCCAGTCCGGCCCGATGGGATTTTGGGGCGTGACATCACCTCAGTACAGCCATTTATCCTCTGACAGATGGGAAATCATAAAGGACAATTCATACCTTGGAAGATATGCTAAGGGTGTGTGCCATTGATTTTAAGGGTAGTTGGGATGGCCCGCATGCCCTTGATTGAGTTTGCGTATAATAACAGTTACCATTCTAGCATTCAGATGGCTCCGTTTGAGGCGGTCTATGGGATGAGATATAGATCTCCCATTGATTGGTTTGCAGTGGGTGAGGCCGCAGTGGTAGGGCCTGACTTGGTATTTGATACGTTAGATAAAAATCAGTTGATCAGGGAAAGGATTAAGACAGCTCAGAGCCAACAGAAATCGTATGCCGATGTGCGCAGAAAGGATCTCGAGTTTGAGATTGGGGATTTTGTGTATTTGAAAATCTCTCTTATGAAAAGAGTGAAAAGTTTTGGCAAGAAGGGAAAGCTCAGCCCCAGATATGTTGCTCCTTACCGAATTCTCAACCATTTCAGAAAAGTAGCCTACAAGTTTGAGTTGCCTTCAGACTTAGCTTCAGTGCATCCAGTGTTTCATCTCTCCTTACTAAATAAATGCATAGGTTACCCAATAGTTGTAGTTCCTAGAGAGGATATAGATGTTCAGAACAGTGTCTCTTACGAAGAGGTTCCAGTCAAAATCCTTGATTATCAGATTTGCCGACTGAGGAACGAAAAAGTCACTCTATTCAAAGTTCTTTAGTGGAATCAGACTGTTGAGGGTGCTACATGGGAAGAAGAAGCATATATGAAGACCAGGTATCCTCACCTCTTCTCTGTAAACTCAAACTCAGCTCAAGGTAATAGTCTTTCCTTGAACTTACTCAGTTTCATGTTTAGATCTCCCTTATGAATTTGATTTCAGTCCAGTTGCATAGCATTCTCATATCATGCATATCTTCATGAAATAACTCAGTCATATGTCATGTCTATAGAATTCAGTCATGTTTCAGTCATGCATGTTCAGTAATAAAATTCAGTATATCAGTAGTTTTAGTCATAAAACCATGTTTCAGTTATGCATGCTCAATAAGCAAGTTCAGTCTCTCAGTATTCGTTGCTTAATCAGTCTCATTCGAGGATGAATATTCCTAAGGGGGAGATATTGTAAGACCCCACAAAATCCTAAGCTTAATTCAGTCCGTTAATTCTAGAAAAGGGGTCCCAAACTTAGAAATTTCAGCTAAGTGTTTGCACTTAGAACTTATTTAGCCTTCATAAGTTGGCGATCCTATTTTTATGATCCTTACGACCTTAAAGTGTCGAATTCTAGGTAGGTTCATGATCAGGAATGTCAATAGGCGCTCTCGGATGTGTTTCAAAATTTTTAAACATCATTTGCGGCACGTTTGGAAATCTGAAACAAAGGATCGACACTATCTCGACGCACCGCATCGCCCATCGCGTCGATAGATATTTTTCTCAGCTCCCAGTTCCAAATTCCAGGGTGCCGACGTGAACTCGACGCATCGCACCAGCCATCGTGTCGACCCCATCGATGCGGTGCATCGGTCTACGCATTGTTGGGCATGTTTTTCAGTAATTAAAAAGTCGCATCCTCTAGGGTAATTGGGTCATTTTCCCACCTTATTCAGCCCCAAAAACATGAAATGAAGTCATTCCTTGGGAAAAATTCATTCATTCATCATAAATTGCTCTCAAGAACCAACCCTAGGGCCATTTATTTCAAATTCAAGACTCAAGAACTCACCATCAACCTTCATTAATTCAAGTATCAAGGTATGTGAAGTGTTCATCCCGGGGTTTCCTTCCACCCTTGGAGTTCAAGAAACTCTTTAAAAATATAAGTTATATGATTTTGTGAATTCCATGTTGGATTTTGAATGTATTCATGATTTTGATGTTAATTGAATTTCTAATCCATGGGTTATTAGAAGTTTTATGTGAAATTATTTATTATGTGTGTAGTATCATGTGAATTCATGTTAAACCCTTGAAATTGTAAATTGAAATTTAAAATTATGATGCTTACATGTTGCTTAGTATCACGTGCATAGATTATGTTTCCCCAAGTGCTTGATGAATTGCTCATGTGAACGAAAGGGAAAAATCATGTCATGCTAGCTTATGTGTAAGTTTATATCTTACAAGTGTTTGATAAAATGTCTCTATAAATGAGTTAGGAACAAGTGCACATGGTTATGGTATGCTTTACTTTTCATGCTATCGAGTCCTGGGGGTATTCAATACCTGAAAATCTAGTTGTTTACCTAAAGCTACAGTAGTCATAGAATGGTCTTAGTAGTGTCATGGACAGTAGTACTCAGTAATCAGTCCCAGTTTCAATTGAGTATTCAGTTCATACCTCAAGTAAACCCAGTCAGTTAACATAACTTAGTAGTATTCTGTCAGTCAATGGAACCCAGTGAACTTAGTTCAGTTAGGCAGCACGATCAGTAATAATTCAGTCAATCCTAGTACAGTATAGAAATCTGTTCAGTGACTATTCAGTTGGGAGTAGGATTCAGTACCGAGCATGTGCAGGGATGACGGCTTCCCCATCATATAGGCAGTGTTGTTAGTAGCAGTCCCCGTACTCCAAAACTATGTAGCCAGCGTAGGATATGAGAAGTCACCCGTCAGTTTAGGCTTTACTTTCTCGTAGAGGTCACCTGTCAGTTCATGCTCGATACCCTTAGTCCTTCGGGATAATACAGTACATTAGTATAGTAGATCCAAACGGCCAGAGTCAGCACCCATGGCACGGTATTAACACCCTTCCAAATAAGGTTACAGGTTGGACCCCAATCCATTCAGAGAGGGGCATATCAGTTAGATGACTATCTCCTATAGTTTCAGTTTCAGTCTCAGTACAGAACTAAGTTCAGTTCTACAGATTCAAGACTGTCAAATACAGTCATCCAGCTCAGTGTAGAACTTAGAGAAGTTCTTCAGAATTAGGACTACCCGAAATAGTCATTCAGCTATCAGTAATACAGCCTCAGTAAACTCAGATATCAGTTAATCAGTATCTAGAACTCAGTATTCAGTGTTATCATGACCTCAGTTGAAGTTTATGTATTCATTTATGTACTCTCATTAAGTTATGATTATGTTACTCAGCCAGTTATTGTTCATGCATATGAACCCATGCATATCAGCCTACCTTACGTAGCATACCAGTACATTCAAAGTACTGATGCATACTTTTCTTTTGCGCTATGATGTCTTATATCATAGCTTCAAACGCATGGGCTCCTGACCGCACTTAGCATCCCGAGTTATCAGTAGTAGGTTTAGTGGTGAGTCCTCATAGTTTGAGGATGATGTTATCTTTTAGTATTTCAATAGTTCAGCACATTCAGTAGATGGAGCTAGTTGGGGGCTTGTGCCATCAACTCCATATTCAGACAGTTAGAGGCTTTTAGACTAGAGTATTTCTGACAGATATTCAGTTTTCAGTATTCATTATTTGTTTTCAATTGTGAATCTTATGGAGACTTCAGTCTAATTTCTACATTTGTTTTAGTATTATTATTATTACCTTATGATTATTCAGTGCTCACAGTAGATATCAGTCATGGGTTAACTTGTGGTCCTTCGGGATCATAAGTACCGTGTAGCGTTCGGGATACAGACTCAGGGCGTTACATGGAGTCATATTGTTTTTGGGACTTCGGAAGCCCCATGATGAAATCCATATTGATCATCTCCCATTTCCATATAGGCAAGGCTATCTCTTGGGAAGTACCACCTGGGCTCAATTGTTCCACTTTGACTTGTTGACAATTCAAATACTTAGACATAAAGTTAGCAACATCTCTTTTCATATAGTTCCACCAGTAAATATCCTTAAGGTCATGATAAATTTTAGTAGAGCCTGGGTGAACAACATACCTCGAAGTGTGAGCTTCATTGAGAATTCTTTCTCGCAACCCATCTACATCCGAAACACATATCCTACCTTGATACCTTAAAGTCCAATCACCGCCAATTTCAAATGCCATAACCTTCTATACACTCAGATCATTCTTAATCTGTAATAAGATGGTGTCTTCAGCCTGTTTTGCCTAAACTTTAATACATAAGGAATATTTAGCTATCTCATGAACAATTACTTCCCCATCTTCGTAATCCAAAAGTCGAAGCCCTAGATTTGTAAGTCAATGAATATCTTTCACCATCTGTTTTTTTCCTTCCTCAATATGAGAAAGACTGCCCATTGACAACCTGCAGAGGGTGACAGCCACCACATTCTCCTTGCCCGAATGATATTGCAAGCTCATGTCATAATCATTCAACAGTTCCAACCACCGCCTATGCCTAAGATTCAATTCTTTCTGCGTGAAAACACACTATAAACTTTTGTGGTCAATGAATAAATCTATATGCACCCCATAAAGATAGTTTCACCAGATTTTAAGTGCAGACACCACAGCCGCTAACTCCAAGTCATAGATAGGGTAATTTTGCTCATGCACCTTCAACTACCTAGATGCATAAGCTACCACCTTACCATGTGGCATAAGTACACACCCAAGTCTCTCTCGGGATGCATCACAGTACATAATAAAACCCTTTGTACACTCAAGAAAGGCTAAAATAGGCACGGTAGTTAATTTGTCTTTCAATTTCTCAAAGTTATTCACACAGAAGTCAGACCACAAAAATTTCACCTTTTTCTATGTCAACTTGGTAAGTAGAGAAGCTATAGAGAAAAATCTTTCTACGAACCTTCTGTAATACCCTGTTAAACCCAAGAAGCTCTGGATATTGGTTGGAGTCATGGGTCTTGGCCATTTTCTCACTGCCTCAACCTTTTGGGGATCAACCTTAATTCCCTCACTATAAATAATATGCCCCAAGAATGCGATAGTGTTAAGCTAGAATTCACACTTGGAAAACTTTGCTTATAATTCATGATCTTTGAGGGTCTGTAGGATAATTCAGAGGTGACCGACATGATCCTCCTCATTCTTAGAGTGAACTAAGATGTCATCAATGAAAACTATAATAAATGGTATAGAAACTGATAGAACACCCTATTCATTAGATCCATGAAAGATGCAAGGGTGTTAGTCAATCTGAAGAACATGACAAAGAATTCATAATGGCCATATCGGGTTTCGAAAGCTATTTTGGGAATGTCAGGCTCCCTAACCTTCAACTGATGGTACCCCGAATGAAGGTCTATCTTAGAGAAATATTTTGCACTTTGAATTTGATCAAATAAATCATTAATTCTGAGAAGAGAGTACTTGTTCTTGACTGTGACCTTATTGAGTGGATGGTAATCTATACACAAACAAAGTGAACAATCTTTCTTACTCAAGAAGAGCACCGGAGCACCCTAGTGAGAAACACTTGGACGAATAAAGCCTTTATTAAGAAGGTCTTTTAACTGTTCTTTCAACTCTTTCAATTCTACAGGAGCTATTCTGTATGGTAGGATAGAAATAGGATGAGTGTACAACAAAAAGTCAATGCCAAAATCTATCTCCCTATCAGGTGGTATCCCTGGGAGATCATTTCTAGGAATTCATTAATTACAAGGATAGACTAGAGAGAAGGACATTTAGTACTAAATCTTTGACCCGAATAAGATGATACAAACAACCCTTAGATATAAGCTTATAGTCTCTAAGATAAGATATGAACTTCCCCCTAGGTTCCAAAGAATACCCCTCCCACTCTATCGCTAGTTTATTTGGAAAGGAGAAAGTGGCTTTTTGGGTTATACAGTCTAGTATGGCATAACACGAGTGGAGCCAATCTATCCCCAAATATACATCAAAGCTAATCATATCAAGATCTACAAGATCTGCAATAGCATCACGGTTACAAATGGACACAACATAATTTATATAAACCCTTCTATCCAAAATTGAGTCACCAATAGGGGTAGAAATAGAGAAGGGTTCTAGATTATTTTTGGGCTCAAAAACCAAAACTGACAGCCACCTACTAGGTCATATAATACAAAGTAGACCCTAGGTCAAGCAGCATATACACATTATGGGAAAATATTTTCAACGTACCCGTGACAATATCTGGCGAAGCCTCTACATCTCAGTGGATAGACAAAGCACATAACCAATTGCAACTTCCCCCGGTAGCTGAAGTAGTACCCTTGGGTGGTGGTGGTGGTGCTGAGGAATTTTCTTAGGACTTAGCGCCCCCAACATTTCCTCTAATAGTAAGGCAATCCCTCTTGAAATGACCTATCTGACCATAAGTATAACACACACGCTCACTATAGATCCACTTTCCTGGATGGTTCTTTCCACAAGTACCACAACGAGGATAATGCCTAAATGACTGGGCCACACTCCCTAATGACTGAGTACCCTACACTTCAGGCCCATTATTAGGTTGAAAATTCTAAAATTGCCAATCAATAGGAGGTCTGGGCGCTGGGGTGCTAGCCGAAGACTGAGCATTACTCTAAAACTTTTTCTTCGACCAACGATCACCCCAATTACCACCTTGATATTGACTATTATTCTGGTCTATAGATCTGGCCCTCTTGGTTTGCCTCTCTTTCTCCCTTTTCTCTGCCAGCCTTTTCTTCTGCTCTTCAATTTGCTGCATATAAATGGACAACCTTGAGAAATCCATGTCTGTATTCAGCATTAATCCTTTGTATTCCAATACCAGATCATCCGATAGAAAAGTTTTCAACTCGTCTTTGAGTTAAGGGGCCTATATGATATCTATTCACGCATAACTACATTACCACACTACCTAATTGATTAACATACTTAACTTTTCATAGGATTCATTGGCTTTTTTGACCTTTATGCGTAGGAATGACGGTTTACATTCTAGCCAAAAAATGTGGGTTGTTACAGTATCCCATTCTCTTGGGTTCTGCACCAAGGTATATAAATCCCCTTCCCTGAACTAGTTATCAAACCATAGATTTGATGCTCCACTAAGTCCCTTGCCTGCAACATTTTCTTCCATACCTATGTCCTGCTTTAGTTTTCCACATAATTTCATTTTGGTGTTGTTTTTTACAATACTTATTAAGCATATATCTACTCTATATAGAATCCTTCATTCTAAAATTCTATCACATCTTACAAAACAACGCCATTGATACATCTTGAACCTTTCTGAACCCTAATCCACCTTCTTCTTTTGGAACACAAAGGTTATTTTATTTAACCCACTGCCTGTTCTTACCTCCTATATGACTACTCCAAAAAAATTAACAAAATATTTTTGGGATTGTAGTCATCACATTTAAAGAAGGGTTTATCACAGAGAGACAATGTATTGGAATGCTTTGAAGCACATGTTTTATCAGTACAACCCTTTCTTCATATGACAACAGTTTCCCTTTCCAACCTTGCAATTTCCCACTAATTTTGCTCATTATTGATTTGTAGTAATCCTTTATTTTCCTCATATGAAAAATTAAACATCATAAATATGTGAAAGGAAATTCTTTTCTCATTATTCCAGTAACCACTTCAGCCATTATCACAATACCATGAGAGACTCCTTTATGTAGATATAGAGAACTCTTCTCCTTATTGACATTTTGACCAGAAGTTCTTTTATATTTCTCCAATGTGGAACCAGCTGCATTGTGTGAATTTTAGATTTGCATAAAATAATCATATCATCTATAAATGCAAAGTGGCTCACCTTTGGACTCCCCCTAAGAAGTCCAAACATCTTAAAATCCTTGTACTGTATCAATGACTTCAGTGCCCTCAACATTACTTCTGCTGCAATATTAAAGAGGGTGGGTGATAGGGGATCTCCTTATTTCAATCCTCTATATGACTTGAAGAATCCTTTTAGTTGTCCATTTAGAAGAATGGAGTACCAATTATTTCCAACAAGTCTATATACCATATCTATCAGCATTTCACTAAAATCCACCTTTCTCAATTCTTTGTTAAGAAAAATCCAGTTAACTCTATCATATGCTTTCATCAGTCTAACTTAATTACCAAATTAGGAACTAGCCTCTCTTTCTAATATCTGCAACTATTTCTTGCACCATTAATGTGTTCTCTACTGTATTTCTTCTTTGCCCAAATCCTGTCTGTTCTTCTGAGATTATATATGATAGCACTTATTTAATCCTCTCATGAATAATTCTTGAAAATATCTTGTTCAAGAAATTACTCAGTGAGATTGATCTCATGTCTGAAAGGGTGTTAATTACTAACTTTTTGGGTAGAAATACTAAATTTGTATGTGTCACAAATTTAGGTAATTCAAACCCACAAAAAAAAGCTATAACCATATTGTGAATATCTTTGCCAATAATCTCTCATGCATCTTGGAAAAAAGACCTTGTTATGCCATCTGGACCTCCTGCACTAGTCCTATTTATTCCTATTACTGCTTGCTAGAATTCTTGAATGTCAGGAAGCTTGTTCAACTCCTCATTCTATTGCTTTGAGACTACTGTAGGTAATTCATTCAGCATTTCAAAGTCAGTATTCTCCTCCCTCTTTGAGAACTATTTTTGAAAAAAATTAACTACCTTATCCACAATCTGTTGTTGATCCTCTAACCAGTCCCCATCATTATTTTGTATTCTAGCAATCTTTAGTCTATTTCTTTTCCCTTTCACTATTGTATGAAAGAACTTAGTGTTTCTTTCCCATCCTTAAACCATTCAAAACCCGTCTTTTGCCTCCTAAATTATTCTTCTCTTTTTAATTGAATATTATGTTCTATTTGTGCCTTGAATAAAGCTTTTCTATTGATTCCATCTGGACTTCTTCAAACTACTTCTCTCTTACCTTGATCACTTCCTCCAATGAAGCAATTTCCTGGAAAATATTACAAAAATATTCTTTGCTCCACTTTGTCAAAGTTGTTTTAACCCTCTTCAATTTATGATAAAAGATGATTAATAGATTCCTAACTATATGCGTATGCCAATTATCCTTTATCACTTCTAGAATTTTTTTTCTTTCAACAACATATTTAGAAACCTAAAAGGTTTATAAATATGTTCATGTGTTGTGTATAAATTAATCTTCAAAGGAATATGATCTGATCCACTTCTCACCAAATACCTTACCTCTAAAAGTGGAAAAAGATCATGCAACTTATCATTACACATAACCCTATCCAACCTTTTAAAGATACATTCTCAATCTGTTCTTCCATTCCACCAAGTGTATTTTCTACCCTTTAAACCAAAATCTTATAGTCCACACAAATTAATACAATGATTAAAATCTTCTATCTCAGGTACTGTTACTGGAAGGCCTCCTAATTTCTCTTCTTCACTAACAATCACATTAAAATCTCCCCCTACCAGCCAAGGTTCCTAAATTGACTGAGCCATGTCCTCCAAAGAATCCCAGAGTATTAATCTCTCCTGTTGAGAACATTTAACATAGACTAAAGTGATTACCACCGTAATATTAGACTACTAATTGACAAATTTAATAGTCAAATGTTGTTCCTCATCCTTTATTACCAAATATTCCTCTACATCATGAACAAACACCCAGATCTTACCTGAAGAATTAGTTGCTTCTTGTTTAATTCGTAGTCTCTTCTTGTACTAATTTATATTATGGTTGTCTTGGAATGGTTCCATTAAACCAATGAATGAAAACTGATTTATCTTCTGTAGTGTTATAAGTCTAGTGAATGCCTTCTGCATATTCATTGTTCTGATATTCCATATTAGTGCATTCATTTAGACTTATTCTTCATAGAACTCCTTGTCTGCATTATTGAAGATTTAGTTCCTTTTTCCTTCTTCTTTCATATTCCTTGATTGGATTTCAATTGCTCTATTTGTCTGGGAGATAAGTTTCCATCTCTTCTCACCTTTTCAATGGCTTTGCTTAAATATCCTTCATCTAGAGACAACTTATCCTTATTATAGTAATCAACCTGATTTTCCACCTGTATTGCCAATGGTAAAATATTCTTCACCACTTTTTCAAGTACTTCCTTATTCTTATATTTCACCATCTGAAGTTTATTCATGTTATCTTGTTGTCGTGCTTCTTTCTGCTCTTCTTTCTCTTTATGGTCTGATGTGTCTACTATGTTACTATCCATCTGCTGGTTCTACTTTGCATGTTCCCCCTCTTTATTTCTCTCTCTTTTCTTATTATTGACTGAATCCCCTTCTATAACTGGTGATTTGTTTTTTAAACTGTTCAACACCTATTCTTTTGTTCTTTGTTCTCCTTGTTTCCCTTCCTTCTCTATATCCTTGCCACTGATTTCTTCTTCTTGATGCTCTTGTGTAAGTACTCCAAAAGCATTTACAATTGGAACCTCAATTGGGTTGGCTTTGTTGATCTCCCCTACAATGTGACCATACTTGTGCCTTTTATACTTGTTTCTCTTTTTTAACCATTTTTGGTAAAATCTTCTTCTATTTACATAGCCTTTTGGCTTCTGTGCTTCCACTTTCTCCTTCTTTTCTTCTGTATTTAGCTTTAGTGCTTCAACTTTGTCTTCTTTGTGCTTATCAAATAACTGTAGATGAATATTCTAACATGAATTTTAATCATGACCCTGTAGACAACATCCTTGCAGTATTTGGGTTTATAATTATATTGAATATTTATCCATTTAGATTTGATCATCCTTGTGACTTCATCCTCTTCACTTATCATCACCCTTTGTGTCAATGCAACAACTAGATCAACTTCTACCTTTCGTTCTAGTCTGATTCATAGTTTCCATATCTACTGTTAACGGTCTCCCTACTACTGAAGTAAATGAATAAATTGCTTCATTAGAAAAAAAGTTAGGAGGTAAATTCGGCATTAATATCCACGCTATACCTATAGTTGTTTCCCCACCAGGCTCGAACCATGGATCCCACTTCAGTGTTCTCATCTACTGATATATCTCCTTGGCTTTTATATAACATATAGCAGTTGACATCATATTCGCATAATCCTCCAATATACTTAATCGAATGAGTATATGTCTTGAATTCAGCAGCCCAATATTACAATCTCCCTTAATACCATATTAAATGGATATACTCTTTCTCAACTCCAAGATATCAGGTTTTTCGTAAGAAAACATACCAATTACTGCGAATTGTAAATTTTCTTATATGATAAAGCTTTTAATCTCCAATGACTTCCAAGTTATACTTGGTTCTCTTTCAATTATTACAATAGGTTTTGGAGGGATTCTTTCCATACTACTTTCCGCATTTCTTGGTTTGAACAGATTTGCATATGTGAGCTTTTTGTTTGTCTCTCCTACATTATCTGAACTAATTTTGTCTTCCTTTTCATGAACTTGATTAATCGGTGGGTTTACCCCACCGAAGGTGGTGGCCATGGCAGTCGAGCTCGTATGGGAATTAGGTTTTAGGTTTTAGGTTTAGGGTTTTAGCTAGAGAGCGTCTTTTTTGTTTTGGCACGTTAGGTAGTACAACTCAGCATATTCTAGACATTTTATTTGGATTACACTAACTTTAAATGTTTTTAGATTACTTTAATCTTATTATCTTGTATCTTATTAATTATATATTGAATAAATACCCTATATTAAAATTTTTGCTGAAGTAACATTTATCCCTTTGTCGCAAGGACAAACCCCAGATATGAAATTTATCTCTTTACCCAAAATTTTAGATGAATTTTTTGGATTTTTTCTTGATTATATATGTGTTTGCATTTTTCTCTTTTGGTTGAATTCTTGTTTTCATAGGTGATACAACTCATCTCCTTAAATTGATTTACTCCCAATGTTGAAGGCTGGTGATTGTTTGACTGTTCCTTGTTTCACGTCTTCCAGTTGCAGCGGCATTCTTTGGTAGTGTTTTTCAACATTCTTTTTCTTTATGAAATTTTAATTTTTATGATTAGTTCTTTGAATAGATAAAGGAAGATCGATTATGACTTTCCTTTTTTGGATTTGCTATTGTTGGTTCTGCAAATTTTTTATTTTCTTCGATATGTTTTCCTTGAGCCAAGTGTCTATTAGAAACAACCTCTCTACCTCCCTAGGAAGGGTTAAGGTCTTTGTACATTCTATCCTTCCCAAACCTTAGTGTGGTGGGATTACACTGGTATGTTGTTGTTCTTAAAACATGTCTGCTAGGCAGTGCCTAGGGCTAGCTTTTTTGTGTGTGTGTTGTTTTTGTTGTTAGTCCTGCAAAATCTTCCATTCAATGAATAATAATTTGTTATTTCATGATGTATAAAGGTGATAAATGACAAGAGAATGTGACGACAATCACAAAATAATGATTGATCTAGATATTTTCTTAGGGGTAGATTCTGAAGAGATACAAAGTGATTCGCTCCTACTTGAGCATCATGAGATTCATCTTGTTTCTACTTTTTTTGGAGAGAAAAGCTAAGTCAACATTTTTCGGCGATTCTCCTTAACATGCTTTCTATTGAGTTCTATACTTGGTTCAACTTAAAGTATCAGTTCTCAAACAATTGAGTCATCCAACTAATCATACATATGATAGTCTAAGTTACAATTTTCTATCAAACAACTTATCATTTTCCATTGCACCTCAGATGGCGAGCTACAAATTTGATGCTTATCACATGACCTCCAATGGAAGTCTGGATGGTTCTTCTAGTTCAAGACCTGCTGATATGCCAACAGATGGGCGTTCTACCGAAAGCATAAAAGGTAGTGGAGAGATAACGATAGAAGTGGTCCACCCAAATCACTACTAAAAAAAACAATAAAATCGACCACAAAAAACCGACCATGAAAGTGTGGTCGCAAAAAAAACGACCACAAGTGGTCGGTTTTCAATTTTTTAAAAAAAAAATATTTTTAAAAGAAAAACCGACCACAAGCGGTCGGTTTTATATTTTAAAATTCAAAATAATAATTTTTATATTAATTACTATTCATATTAAAAATAAAAAAAATGAAAAAATACAAAAACCGACCACTTGTGATTGGTTTTTGTATAAAAAAGTTTAAAAATAAATAAATTTTAAAAAACCGACCACAATATTTAATTAAAAAATGACCACTTGTGGTCGGTATTATTTTAAAATTAGATTTAAAATATTTCTAAAAAGCGACCACAAGTGATCGATTTTAAATTAAAAAAATAAAAAAGAAAATAATTTCCAAAAACCGACCACAAGATATTTTAAAATTCCAAAATATTAATTTTAATAATTTTTATATTGATTATTATTCATTTTAAAAATAAAAAAATGAAAAAATACAAAAACCAACCACAAGTGGTCGGTTATTATATAAAAAAAAAGTTAATAAATAAATAAATTTTTAAAAACCGACCACATGTGATCGTTTTTTTTTTAATATTTAATTAAAAATCGACCACTTGTGGTCGGTATTATTTTAAAATTAGATTTAAAATATTTTTAAAAAGTGACTACAAGTGGCCGGTTTTTAATTTAGAAAAATAAAAATGAAAATAATTTTCAAAAAAGGTGGTCGGTTTTATATTTTAAAATTCCAAAATATTAATTTTAATAATTTTTATATTAATTATCATTCATTTTAAAAATAAAAAAATACAAAAACCGACCACTTGTTGTCGGTATTGTTTTAACAATTAAATTTAAAATATTTTAAAAAGAGACCACAAGTGGTTGGTTTTTAATTAAAAAATTTAAAAATAATAATTTTTAAAAAACCGACCATTTGTGGTCGTTTTTTATTAAAAAATAATTATATGTAAAATCAAATATATTATTTTTTAAAATATCTTAGTGATCACACGTAGTCAATAACCAATATAATAATAATAAAAATCAATCAATCTTAGATTTTATATAAAAATATATCAAATAAAATAAATAAATTATGTTAAACATAATCTTTATCTTTTACTTATATTTCAATAAACAAAATAAATATCTTTCTTTGTATATATGTTAAATAACGTTAAATATGCATAATTTTTGTATAATGAATATGTATATATATCATACCGTTGAGATAATGATATTATGCTAATATTGCAGTTATAGTAATGTAACATACCTATATAACCGATAATTCATCAGAATATAATGAATGTGTTTTATTATGAGGTAATATAGTATTTAAGAGTTCATATATATATATATGATGTAGTGATCTATCGATGAACGATGTAGTCAAGACCCTTTTGGAAAATGGGACATTACTTTCACAAAAAGGAAATCTTTCTTTGTCATAACATATGTTTGGGATAATTTTTCTTTCTATTTATAATGTGGTTTCAGGAGCCCGCCTGAAGAACAGGGTGATAAAACAAAAAAGTGATGAAATAGCAAGTCAGGAGTCCGCCTGAAGAACAGGGTGATGAAAATAAAAGGTAATGAAATAGCAAGTCAAGAGCCCGCTTGAAGAATAGGGTGATGAAATTGAAAGACAAGTAACAAGGTGAATAAATGGAAAGCCAAGCAACAAGGTGAAAAATTGCAAGTCAGGAGCCCGCCTGAAGAATAGGGTGAAAATTTTTAAATCCAGGTTCAAGTTCAAAGATACCACCTGCAGAATATGGGCAACTTTGAGTTCATCTCCAACACCAAATTTTGTATGGAGAAAGAATCTGTCTTCAAGTTTAATCAAAAAAAGATTAGATCTTTTGTCACTTTTGAAAGCATCGAAAACCCTAGACAAGAATCAAGAGATGTTGCATAGATAGGACTTTTGTAATTTCAGTTATCTTTTTAACTTGTAATGTTTATTTTGTTGTAATAGCAGAGCCACGGATCGAAACCTCGACAGGACCTCGCTCGACTCTCCAATTCAGTATAGTCCTTCTCTTTCCAACCTTTGAGATACCCATGGCCTGACTCTCATATAACTTGAGACAGGTAAAGTGCCCAAAATCAAGACTCGATTGCCTCTCTCCCTTTTGTTTCTTTCTTTTGAATAATGCTCGGGAGAAAATTCTGTCTCTCTGTCTACTTCTTTGTCTGAAAACACTTTGTGTTTACATTCAAAGGGGGCAAGATGTAGACACATAATTTTGTTCCTCCCACAAATTAATCTTTACTCATTACCTACCCCTACCCTTACCCCTACCCCTTCTTAATTCACCCACTAACCTGCACAAACCCACGTGCCAACAACAACTATTTTGGATTTTTTTTCTTTCTTCTTTGAAAAGAGAGCAACATATACAAACAGAGATCACAATTGAAAAGGGGGATTTTCTTTCATAATCTGGAGCACACAAAAAAGGGATGCCATTTTGCTATTCTTTTCTTCTGGTTCGTAACACACACACCCCTACACACTCTAAATCGCACACACACACAGAGAAATTGGGGAGAGAGAGAAACACGAAGAGCAACCAAAAGAGAGAAGACAATCTAAGAGAGGACAGAACTGAAAAAGGGTTACTATTCCGGCAAGTATCGCCTAAAAGCAGTCAGAATTCGGCCCGTTTTCATTGGTTTTTGCCGTTGTTTGAGCTCACTGGAGCTCTGACAACGCGAAACAGCGAATAGAGTGATGGAATCTGAGCTGTCTCAGTCCATTTTGACCAAATTCGGTCGAAAAATGACCAAACCAGTTAAGGGCGTCGATCTTCATCATCCACTCAGAGTTTGGTTTTATTTTTTCATTGAAATTTCTTGAGTTTGGGTTTATTTTACACTCGGATTAGGATATTGGAATCCTGCCTGTGGGTTTTCTGTTTTAGGATTCGTAGTTCTGTTCGTGCGATCAATTCAGTTAGATCAGTATCGGGTTTCTCTTTTTCTCTACACTGATTTGGTTTTACTCATCGTGGGGTTCCTTGTTTGAGGATTTTGATTTTTGGATTTCTTTATTATCGACAAAAACAAGTTCTATTGAGGTCCATTTCTTTAACCCATTCTCCTTTTCTTTATTTTGATTGGTTAAATTGGCTACGATTATGTGTTTGTTGATTATGATTATTTGATTTCATTGGTGTTTATGCATTCGATGATGAAATTCAAGTGATGTTGTTGTTTAATTTCCTTAATAAAAGATGAGTGTGAATTATGGAAATTTAGTATTAAAAAAATTGGGGTGGAATAGAGGATTTGATGAAAATAGTGAATTTAGATTAACTTTGGATCATTGTTGTTTTTTTCAAAATGAGCATGAATATTGTCGGAATGTAATAGAATCATGACATGTTGAAATGGATATGCAAATATAGGTTCGGGTAGGCAAAATTTAGGAATAAGTGCTTCGTTAGATGTTTGAATGTGGAATTGTAGGTTGAATGTTTTCTAGTTTATTGCTTTCGATTGAAATGTATTCATTTGGCTGGGGGATGCCCCAAAGTTTCATGTATTTATTCACCGGGAAATGCCCCGATGCACTATGTTGGTGGAAGATATTCGTGGTGAAGGCCTGAGCCATCGGGTAAAGCATTGGAGCGTAGTATAGGATTAGTGTAGGTTAGAATAGGATTTATATTTTCTCAAAAAAAAATTCTATTTTGAACTGTATAATTGGATTGGACACTAAATTTTGGATTGTTTTTATTTTGTTTACGTGATTGATTATTTTTGTGTGCTTTGTGTGGTTTATGCATTTGTAATGTCAAATTAGCCGATACTCTCTATCAAGTGATCGCAGTTAAACCACGGGACCGAGGGGTGCCTAACACCTTCCCCTCGGTCAACAGAATTCCTTAGCCGGAATCTCTGTTCGCAAGCCATTTTAAAGAGTCAAATTATTTCGAAAAGAATCTTTCAAAGGTGACTTGGCACACCGGATTATGTCAAGTGGTGAATCTAAATATAAAGTGTAAATAATCCTTTTTTGAAATAAACTTTCAATCTTTGGTCACTTTAATAATAAAAAACCCTTTCGAAACTTAAATCGAATCCTTTTGGAGGTAAAAAAAAGGGTGTGACATATGCGATCAGTACTTTGAATATACTGAGTATGTAAGATGGGAAATAAATGACATAGGCTGAACATGATGCATGTAAATGGTGAACTTATGCAAGACCAAGTAATAAACATGTACTGTATGATTAGCTGAACAACTAAATACAAGGTCATGTGAATATCTGAAGCTGAACTATGAACTGTGGACTGTGGGAGCTATCATTAATCGACATACCCCAACCTGAGCTAACTGAGTTCCAACCTGTAACCCTAGTTGGATGACTGTTCAGTACCTTGTCAAGGGTATGAACACTGACTAATGTAGATTCACTAAACTAATGTCCCAAAGGACTAAGGTGTCAATCCTGGTCTGACGGGTGATCGTTTATAACCTACAGTGGCGCCGTAGTTCTGAAACTTAGGGACTTCTACTAAAGGTCTCAACCTAACTGATAGGTGAGCCTCCATTCCTACGTTCGCTCGATGCTAAGTACTACTCCCAATTGAATGACACTGATAATTGAAAATGTTCAATAACAATAATATTCTAAAAATCAACAACAAATGCATAATCTGAAAGTACTCAATAACATATAAGCTAGAGAATATAAAATTTATAAGTATATGCATGAAATTCTAGGTCATCGGGTGTTCATAATCCACCATCTCTGAAGAATGCAACTAAATATAGCAATATTAAAATCTGAACATAATAAGAAATTTCATAACTTAAGCCCAAAAATTAAAATATCAATATAATGAGATTTTATTATTCTGAGTATGGAAAGATGCTCAAATTTATGGGAAAACATATATCCATGGTTTAGTTAAAGAAATAAACTGAAAACTTAAGAAATTCATGCTTTCCATGGAAACCCTAAACTTGAAGGGTATATTAAACTTGAGAAATTGAGTAATATTTGGGACTCAATGGATGGAAGGAAACCCACTGATGAAATTCCACATACCTGAGGTTTAAAATCTTAAAGAAATCTTTGGATTTGAAGCCGAAAGTTGAAAAGTCCTATTTCTTGCTTAGAGAGGAAAATCGCCCCTTTCTCTCTCTAAAATCTGTAAGTGCTGAATGAATTTTAAGGAATGGAAAACTTATGAGTGTTAGTCTTGGATTGCTTAAAATACGTAGTTTTGAAGTTAAAATGGTAAGAAAAGACCAAACAACCCCTCCAAAATTATTTAGAAAACTCCTGGAAGCAGTCCCGACGACTTAGGCTACGATTTACAGGGTCTGGCCATGAGCCGTAGTTAAGGAATCCAAATTTTGATCCCCACTTTTGTGACGACGAGTCCTCCTGGTGACTCTTAGGGTCTAACAACGAGTTGTCGTCAAGAGTCATTGTCACTAACGCTTTGACAGTGCTTAAGTAATTTGGTATAACTTTTTACTCCAATATCAGATTAAGGTGAAACTGGCGGCGTTGGAATGTTAATTCAATTATCTATCTTTTGGTAGGTTTGGAGCTCAAAAGTACTTGGTACTTTAAAATTTATGCTCATTTAAAGCTGAGTATAGCAATATTCTTCACACGAATTCAATCGATAGGGGATATTTTGACTTGTCTATAATCTAGGAGTTATTTGGGGCCTTAATATATGTCTAAATCACTTACAAATCTATGAAAATATGATATTTAATTTTGCATAAACTTGAAGCATGATTCTAATATTAACTTGGATTTTTAGCATGTTACATTTTGACTCATGTTTGGGAGTTGCACTCAAGTTTTCTATTTTACACTTTGACTCATCTTATAAAACCCTAACTATAACTAAAAAAAAGAGTGGGGAAAATTGGTGGTTTGTTGTTGTGTTGTTTTTGTTGTTTCTTCTTCTTATTCTTGCCATTATTGGTGTTGTTGTTGTTGTTACTGCTTCTTCTCCATCTCTATTGTTGTTGTCGTTATTGTTGCTGCTACTGCTTTTTCTTCTTATTGATTGAAGTTTTGGATCAAATTTTGTTCGTATATCGCAGGACATTACTTCATATGTGATTTTGGTGATAATAATTTTTAGTTCAATTTTTCATCTGTGTATATCTAGTGTTTTTTTCAATAATTTACAGTAGCATATCAACAACTATTGTGTTCAATTACAACAGTTGTTGGATAGTTTTCATCACTTTTAAGGTTGTTTCAATAGGTAAGTCATTTGTTACAACAGATAAAAAATTTGTTGCAATATAGTCTTAAGTGAATCCAAAAGATTAGTAATTTATTGCAACAGATCACTTAGTTGTTAGATAACTTCTATTTCTTGGACAAAACATAAGATGAATCTAACAGAAAAATCATCTGTAAATCATTTATTGCAAAATATTACTTATCTGTTGAATACATGTTATAGTAGCTGACAAAGCTGATACAGAATCAGAAACTAAATCCAACAAATGAGTCATCGATCTGGTGCAACATATGAGTTATCTATTGTAATAGATGACTCATTTGTTGCAATAGATGACTTACCTGTTGGATTCATCTTCTGTTTCTAAACATGTATCCAACAGGTAAGTCATCTGTCACGACACATGACTTACTTGTTGGACTTCATCATACTTTTGTCAACTAGATTTGTGATTCTTGAGTATAATCAACTAAAAGATTCATTTTTTTACTATTTAAACATGCTATTGATTTATTTTCTAGTATCCAAAGTATAAAAATGAAGTTTTTCCTTTCATTTTAGCCATTAGCTTGCTCAAAGCTTTTAACTTTTCTTATTTTACTAAATATAACCTTTTTCTTATGATTGTGTTTACTTATTTTGTACGCCATACTCTTATCAGCTAAGAACAATATTTATGAATTTTTGAGAATGGTCAACTAAAAGATCCAATCTTTTTCTGTCTTAGAAGTTCAAAACATGTCATTGGTATATTTTCTCTGTCTGAATTTTGTGTGTTTTGATTCAAACAGGAGGACATATCAAGTCAACAATGACCTTTGGACTTTCCTTGACAAGAAAATTATCCTTGACTAAGGTTATTTTCTACATAGTGATACAGTATCTTGGTGCAATCTGTGGTGCTGGTGTTTTTAAGGATTTCATGCAAGGATCTTACTAACGAGAAGAAGGCAAATGAAGAGGAGGTGTGGAGTCGGGGAATCATTTTCAACTAAAAAAAGTAAGTTCTCCATATGTAAGATAGTTGACCATAAAAGAATTACATGTCCGAATCGACATGCTTCATAATTATTTTAATAGTAATTAGTGTTGTTGTTGGTTTTGTTACTAACTTAATAATTTTAATTGGTGATGTATGGTATGTTAATGAACTTTTTTTATGTATAAATAACATAAATACCAACCCTTTTGGAAGTAATTATACTCTCTCCCACTTTTTTAATTACTTTACTCTCTCTCTCTATTAATATACATAACCTAGCCGACATATACATAGCATTCTGTGTATATGTTTGGATTTTTGTAATATGTTTAGAAAGTTGGGATTTTTTATAATATTGAAAACATAAGTTGTGTATTTGTGTAATTTTTAGTTTTTTTATTTGTTATGTAAAATATATTTTTATTTATGGCCCAACAACTGTTGCATGTGTAGGAACAACGTCTATTGCAATATATGTTATATCTTGTTGCAATAGATTATATAAAATATATATTTAGTTATGGTCAGACAGATATAGACATTTATTGCAATAGATGTCTAATATGTTTATTTTCAACATACTCTACATATATTGCAATAGATGATTCATCTATTGAAAATTATCAAACAGATATAGACATTTGTTGTAGTAGTTGTTGAATATGTTTGATTATTTTTAACATAAACTACACATATTGTAATAAATTATTCATTTGTTTCAACAGACAACTTATCTATTGAAAATGATCAAATAAATATAGGCATCTGTTGTAGCAGATCTCTAATATGTTTGATTATTTCTAACATAAACTACATGTGTTGTAATAGATAACTCATTTGTTGGAGATAATCAAACAGATATACACATCTATTGAAAATAATCAAGTAGGTATAGATATTTGTTGCAATAAATATCTAATATGTTTGATTATTTCTTATTTCCAATATAAACTGCATATGTTGCAACATAATATTTATCTGTTGCAACAGATGAGTCTCATACGTTGAAAATAAACGAACATATTAGACATCTGTTGCAACAAATGTCTAGTATATTTGATTATTTTCAACATATGTTTGACATATGTTTCAACACATGAATGATATGTTTGATTATTCCCAACATTATTAGTAACAAACAAAGTTATTTATTTATAATTAGTTATCAATTAATAACTTCAATTGCATTCTCAATAAATTGAATAGCAATTACATATTCAAATAAGAGTATTTGTCCTAAATAGAGTGATTAGCTGACTAATTTGATGCGAATTGCTTCATTAAATCATGATTAGTAACAAAAAAAATATTTAACAATAATTACTATCAATTAATAACTTCAATTACATTCTCAATGAATTGGATAATAATTACATGTTCAACTAAGTGTATTTGCCCTAAATAAATTGATCGACTGACTAATGTGATGTGAATTGACTTATTTGATGTTAATTACTTCATTAAATCATGATTAGCAATAAATAAAGTTATTTAATTATAATTAATAATTAATTAATATTTTTAATTACAATCATAATGAATTAGATAGTAATTACATGTTCAACTAAGTGTTTAGTCCTAAATAGAGTGACCAAATGACTAATTTGATGTGACTTGTTTCATTAAATCATGATTAGTAATAAGTAAAGTTATTTAAGTATAATTAATTGTCAATTAATAACTTCAATTGCATTCTCAGTGAATTAGATAGTAATTACATTATCAACTAAGTATATTCAATCTATATGGAGTAATCAGCCGACTAATTTGATGTGATTGTTTTATTGAATTATAGTTAGTTACAAACAAAGTTATTTAACTATAATTAATTATCAATCAATACCTTCAATTTTAATCATAATGAATTAGATTGTAATTCCATGTTCAACTAAGTGTATAATCTATTGCAATAGATTATAACTTGTTGCGACATATGTAAATATTTGTTTGATTATTTTCAACAGACTTATATTCTATTGCAACAAATTACTCATATGATGCAACATATGTAGAGTTTATTGAAAATAATCAAACATATTAAACTTTTGCTGCAATAGATGTTTATATTTGTTATAACAAATATCTTTATCTATTTGATTAGTTTCCCAAGATTAAAT
The DNA here is from genome assembly GCA_030864215.1 of Capsicum pubescens. Classification (NCBI taxonomy): domain Eukaryota; kingdom Viridiplantae; phylum Streptophyta; class Magnoliopsida; order Solanales; family Solanaceae; genus Capsicum; species Capsicum pubescens. The sequence goes on from CM061548.1 coordinate 44,538,789, forward strand.
ATATATTGCAACAGATAAATCATCTGTTGCAACATATGTAGAGTATGCTGAAAATAATCAAACATATCATTCATTTGCTGCAACAGATGTGTATATCTGTTGCAATAGATGTTTATATTTGTTTGGTTAGTTTCAACAGATTATTCATCTGTTGCAACATATGTACAATATGTTGAAAATAATCAAATATATTAGTAATCTGCTGCAATAGATATGTATATCTATTTTGATTATTTCCAACAGATTATTCATCTGTTGAAACAAATTAATCATCTGTTGTGATATATATAGAGTATGTTGAAAATAATCAAACATATTATTCATCTCTCGAAATAGATGTTTGTAATTGTTTGATTTTTTCCAACAGATATATATCTATTGCATCAGATTTGTAGAAAATAATATTGTAAATTTATACTCTAAAAAATTAATTCATAACAAAATAAAATTCATAACAAAAAATAAATTCAAGCCATCACAAATTACATTAAATAATTTAACAAAAATATAAAAATTATTATGTTATCAAAACCAACAATTACATAGAAATCAAAGCCATCATAAATTATAAATTATTTGACTAGGGCTCCGAATTCTTGCATACTACACCAACAGTCCATACAACTTGCATCCTTGAAATACTATTATCGGACATTAAAGTGTCTGAATTCGTCACATCGATCCAGATTATCAAATGCTCTATGAAGGCAAACGAGTATGATGCGCACACATGACCAATTTATATTTGACGAGATTCAATGTTCTCCCATTAAAATTTCATTGTTCATTGAGTAGCTTTTCTGACAAGTGATCAAACATGCCACTTTGCTTCGACAACTTGATAAACAACTTCAAGACACATTTCATTAGACAAAAGAAAGCTACATCTTCAAAGACTGAATTATTTTCATCATATATATTCATGACTCCCTCTTCGATGATTATCTCAAAAGTCATAAAATATATTTTGTTATGGTTTATCACAGTCAAAATCTTCCTTCATCTTCTTTTCCCTCTCCTTCTTTTTCATCATTTTTATCATCTTCTTCTACTTCGTCATCTTCTCCATCCCCTTCTTTATCTATATCAACTTCCTCTATTTCCTTTCCATCTTTATCTTTCTTATCTCCCTCACTTTCCGCATCTCCTTATTTATCTTTATTTAAATCTTTAGATTCTTCGCATTTTTCTACTTTATTTTCATTCTTTCTTTTTCTATATTTAGAGCTGATTGAGAAGAGACTTCTGCTTCTAATTAAGATGTTGCTTGTATAACAAGCTCATTTAGTGGCGAATGTAGCCTAACTTTACTTTTTCCTTTCTTTGGAGTTGATTCATTTTATTTTTTTGGGGAGTTATTTTATCTAAAAAAAAATTATAATTGATTTGTGCATCATTGAAAAAGGATAACAGTGAATTTAACAAATACAACACAGTATAACAATATTTTCAACAGATGATCCGTATTTGCAACAAATGAGTGATTTGTTGCAATTGATGGGTCATTTGTTGAAAAAAATAAAAACAATAACAAAGCTGTTTTGATTTTTTTCTATAGATGACTTATCTGTTGTAATAGATGGGTCATTTGTTGGAAAAAATAAAAATAGTAAACCAATAGATGGTATAGTTGTTCGCAACAGATGCTTAATATACTTCAACATATTTTTATTTTGCAACACATTACACATCTGTTGGGATATTAACAATATTTTTAGCATATATATCATCAAGAACACCAACAACAAGTCATATCACCGCTTGAATAATAATTTTCAAGAACAACATCAACATTTATCAATACAACAACAACACTAACATCAACAACACCAATAAAACCAACAATGCCAAGAACACCAACATAACCAAGAACACCAACAATACCAACAAACACTAACATTTACCAATACAACAACCTAACCAAAATCAACAGTTATTTAAGAACAAACAATATTCAGTTGAAAATTTTAACGTTTTAAACCTATTTAAGAACACAAAATATAATCACGAGTTCACTAAAATCTATGATAGAATCTCAACAGTTGTTGGTTTTGTCACAACAAATGTCTTCAAAAAAAATTAAAATTAAAATTTCATGTTTATACAACAATGTTCGAGAACAACAACAACAACAAAAAATAGATTTCACTCAAAAAGATACCACATTTACATCAACCATCATATTAAGAGAACAAATACCATAAATTTTTTTTTTTTTTGGATTTCTCTTTCTTTCGTAAGCATCAAATTTCAAAATTATTAACTCATACTTAAAAGAGAAGACAACTCAAGTTCTTCTTTTTCTTCATAACTAAAAAAACCTCTTTTCTTCTAAAGAAAAAAGCCTTTACCTAGAAAGAGAGAAATTGATGGTTAGAATGGAAGAAGAAACATGTACACGTCAAAATTAAGGTTGCCAAAAGTTGAGAAGTCTTTGAAGGTTGAAAAGTCGTGATCTGTTGTCAAAAGAGGACAACAGTTGTTAGAGTTCTTGGTTGAGAGAGAGAGACGTGCGAGGGGATCAATCTTTTTGAAAAATTGCAACTGCTGAATTGATGTTGCTTTAAATGGGTTGTGGGCTATTTTATATTTTTTAAAAGATTAAAAAATTTTAAAAAGATCTTTTAAGTCCTCAATTGACTTAGAGTTTGTTTGAATAGGATGAAAAAATAGTTTTTAAATTTATGTGCTTAAAAGTTGAAAATAAATGCTTATAGATTAAGCAAATATGTGTTTTGATAGATTGCTGAAATCACAAAAAGATTGTTCATGTGTTTGATAAATAAGTGTTGTTAAATATTTTTTATTATTAAAATAACTTAAATGTCCTTAAAACTGTTAGCACCATAAATAAGTTGAATTATATATAATTTTTAATTCTAATAATTTAAAAATAAAGAAGAAAGATAAAGGGTGTGTTTAGTATGATGGAAAATGTTTTCCAATTTTTCCTTGTTTGGTTGTAATGAAATGTTGGGAAAATATTTTCCACAACAACTTATTTTCCTCCATTTGATGGAAAATGACTCCTCTTATGGGTCAAGGGAAGTCATTTTCCAGAAAATGACAAATGAGACTTATGACCTCACCTCATTCCTTTTCCCCACCTCAATAATACTCATATTCACATGACTCAAAAAATTTATATTTCTCAAAAATTTATATTACTCAAAAATATTTTTTACTGTGCTTTGCTTCAATTTTTCACTGTTTGAAATAAAAAAAGTGAAACCCGAATTTTTTCCATTTCCAATGTTCGTTGAATATATTTTTATTTTCATATTCATAGAGAAAGACTTACCTATGTTACTTTTGCTAATTGCATATTTTATCTTGTCATCAATGTAACTTGTTTCACGAAGTTGAATTAGCTTGTCGTTCCGTTATATTTCTATTGATTGTAGTATCTTGAGATTGTCTTGACAAAATGTTGACAACTGTCTCATATATTTGCTAATTAATAGTTGCTTAAATTTAGTGATTATAGCATTTTAGAATTCGATATTGATATTATTTGTTATGCTTAAATTATTTCTTACAAACTGTTGAGTTATTAGAGTCACTGATATACTAATTAACAATTAGTAGTATTTTCTAAAAAATATTTTTTCACTCACCAATCAAACACTAGAAAATATTTTTCTAAAAAATATTCTCTACTCACCAACCAAACACAATAAAATATTTTTCGAAAAATATTTCACTCACCAACCAAATATTAGAAAATCAACTTATTTTCCGTGAAAACATTTTTCAAGAAAATATTTTCCATGGAAAATATTTTCCATCATACCAAATACACCCAAAGAGGAAATCGGAGGAAAGAGACGAAGAGAAGCAACAGAGGAAAAGAAAGAAAAAATAATATATTTAAAAAGGCTACAAATTTTGGATATTATCGTAATTGAAAAAAAATATAAGAGATAGAAAGATAAATATTTTAATCAATCTTAAAAAAAAAAAAAATTTAAAAGAAAAAAGCTAAGTACCCAGCTTCTCCCTTTTTACTTTTTTTTTTTTTGAAATATTCTTTTATTTTATCAACTATCTAAAAACAGTTAAAAGAAATATTAGAAGTTGATTTGATTAAATTTTAATCCCATTCTAGTTTAATGAGTATAATTTTGAAGTGAGTTTGACCATCCCTTGTCAAAGTTGTCACCTTTAAGCAACACCTTTCCTTCAATTTTCTCCTTTGGGGACAGAAAGACATTGACAAGCTTATAGTAGCAAATGACGTTCCCACGCAATAGAAAGGAGAATACCACTACAATGGCTTCTCCTTCAACGGAATCTCCAGAACCCAAAAGCAACAATTCTTCAAAATCTTGCTTTCACCCAACCGTCAGTATATATCTTTCTTCCTTCCAAACAGTCCCTTAACATATTGATTCTTCAAACTCCCTAAATTTTGCTTCTTCTTTTTTTTCTTTTTGACAAAATAAACAAACAGGTGTGTTTGAAAGATTGGTGGCTTGTTAGGGCTCAAGGTGATTCTCAAGGAAGGACTCTTGCTGTTGCTGGCCTCACTTCTAGAGAGTAAACTTTTTTTTTTTTTTCATATTTTCAAGATTCATTTTTTTTAATTGCTTTCTAAGTTTTGTTGCAACTTAAGATCCTGTTTGTCCATAGATTTTGAAGTTGAAATTTGAAAATTTTAGTTTGTGAAGTTGTGATTTTTGGAATTGGAGGCTATGGTAAACAGAAATTAGGGTAGAAGGCTGGTAGGTAGTAGTTATAGCATTAATCTTGTAGTTTCTTGTTACTCCTCCGTCCCATTTAAGTTGGGCACATTCCATTTTATATGACATTAAGAAATTATAAATTGAACATGAATTTCACTATTTTACCCTTTACCCATATTAATGATATTCATAGGCCATGGCAATGGAGATTGGAATTGGAATTGTTAACATTTAATGTATACTATTAATTGTAGGGTAAAATGGGAAAAAAGATTAATGCTATCCTGATTTAGTAAGTGATCAACTAATATGGGACTTTTATTTTTAGTAAGATGACCTACTAAAATGGGACGAAGGGAGTATTTGATTTCTGTTACTATCTATCTATTATTTCTTGTACTGCAATTATAATATTATTTTTGATGTTGATACTGGTCCTTTTTTATAATGCTTTGTCATGCTATCTTTAGTGTTTTGTCTTGGTTTCTTCACGTCTATTATTCCTTTTTCCGTACTTCTTTGTTATGTTTTTTCTTGAGTTGAGGTTCTAGTTGAAATAGTCTCTCTACCTCCCAAAGTAGGAGTAAGATCTGCCTATACACTATCCTCCCTTGATTCCACTTGTGAGATTACACCTGGGTATGTTGTTGTTGAAGTTGTGTTTGAACAAACATTTTACTTGGAAAAAATGCGCTCAGGATTCGCTGACCTATCGCGTGGTAAAAAGAAGAAAGTGTGAAAGAATAGTAAATGCAGCACACTGCAAAAAGATTCTAATATGGGAAGTCCCCCTTGGATTCGAGAAGAAGGAATAAAGAATTGGAACGAAGTTTTCTGCGTGGAGGTCCCAAAAATGCAAAAACTGGTCTGAGCCAGTTTTGAAAATCTTTGTTAAATCTGATCAAAATGTATGGCCATGTGGATATTTGTAGATATCTTTAGCGTTTGCTAGCTTATAGTTGTTTTAGGCATTTTTTTATAGGATGGTAAAAGGTATTTGGGTTTTTGGGAATTAGGATTTACTACGCGGTCGTGCAATATTCTTGGTCACTTTGGACCTGGTAGGGATGAATTCTTGAATTATTTTTTTGGGGGTTAGGGGGTGGGGTGGGGTGCATTTGGTGAACGATACTAAAGGGCAGCCCAGTACACTAAGCACCGATATGTGTGGGGTCTGGGGAAGGGCCCCGGACTACAAGAGTTTGGAAGAGACTGTTCCCACTGCTCGATCTTGTGACCTCCTGGTCACATGGAAACAACTTTACCAGTCACGCCAAGACTCCCTTCATTTAGTGAACTATACCACCTTCTCTAAATATTTTTGACCAGATTGACTGGCATGAAGACTAGAAAATGGAAGTTTGAGGAGATTATAATTTTGGAATTGGTAATCAATGTGGTTAAAGTAAAGACTAAAATGCCTACCGATAGGATTTGTTGAAAAATGTCACATCAAAACCAGAAATGATGTTCAACCTGATTAATTTGTAATGTGAGTTTATTTAAATGGGCAAACTGGCAATCGTATTAAGGAAGTAAAATACTTGCGGACTGTCTAAAAAGATGATGAGGCCAAGTAATTTAGAATGCAGGTGCCAGGACATGGCTCTTTTGGTCAGGGAAGCTAGAGTTCTCTCAAACTTAAGACCTCATTGTAATAAAATGACCCAGCAAAGACGTAGCTTTCTGTTACAACTGACTTAGTAAGTGGCATTTTGAACTCAGATCCTTTTGTTTTAATCACTCTACTATGTTTCTGTAGAGGTCAAGCACTGCGACTATTCTCCTCTGCACCAATTCTCAAGGTATATGATGTATTTAATCTTGAGACCATTGATGGGATATGTGTTGTCCTCAACGGCTTCATAAACAAAAGTCGCTCCGAGGAAAATGGTTTTCCGTCTGAGGTATGTTACGAGGGACTTGCCATGTTTGTTTGCACATGAAATCTTTTTGTTGATTGCAAAATTTCTGAATACAATAAAGGATAAAACAAAACGAGAATTTGATATAATCCTCCTCTTTTTTGCCACAAAAGAGATTATTCTATTTCGTGTATGCAGTTCCAAGTAGTGGTATTGTTTGATTGTACGACCATTCACCAAGATGGATGCTCTCTCTTAGTGCAGTAAGGATCTGTGTTTTTTCTTGACTTTAATAGGAAAAGGAATAAATTCATAGCAGAAAGAACACATTGCCGGTATAGCACCCAAGGGTGTGGCGTAGTGCTCAATGAAGTGGGTTGAAAACCCAAGGTCTCAGGTTCAAACCCCAGCAGAGACAAAAAAAACACTAGGTGATGCCTTCCGTCTGTCCTAGCCTTGGTAGAGAGTTACCTGTATATGTATATGTTGCTGGTGGAAGGTGCTGGGTATCCCGTGGATTTAGTGGAGGTGTGCGAAAGCTGGCCCGGACACCACAGTTATAAAAAAAAAACACATTGCTGGTATTGACTATAGAAAGGCTCTTACCTTTAATTTAGGGCTTTATGCTAGTACCCGCGCAATGATAATAGGATATCGAAGTAATTATAAAGCTAGTGTATAGTAAGATAGAGAGAAAGACAAGCTATTGCCAAGAACAACTTTATTTTACTTGAGAGCAGTTTTAATCCAACTCTAGTCCCGAAGAGTCATGTCAAACCCAAATCCTTTTAAGAAATATCCTCAAAAAGTAAAAGCAAATTTTTGGATATCTCAATTCAAAGGACCCAATAGCCAACTCACTTTTCAATGAGGAGGAACTCCGCTATTTTATTGTTAATACTTTGAAGAAGCCAAAGAGACTCCCTTCTATTTTGCATTTGAGCGTTTGTATTTGTCTCAACCCCATAACTGAACCCCTACTTAGATGAGGTCAAGTTTAAGGTGAAACTTCATCGTCAGCTGATCTATTGATTCCTGGAAGATAAGACAAGAGCAGGTCCCCACGAAAATCTCTGACGTTGATATGACATAGAAACAGTCACACCCATTTGTAAATATTAACTGGAGTAAGAATATGTGAACAATAAGGAAATTTGTGGTTTGGATATCTTATAAGTGTGAAGAAGTGAGACTTTGAGGAACCTTCAAGACCAAAGGACCGCTATTATCTTCTAATAGCAGTTTTTGATGCGAAATTTTCTCATCAGAAGAGAGTTCAAGATGTTAGACCCTTGTGCCCATCTTCTGGCTCAAGACTATCAGACCATGGAGACTTGGATTACAAAAATAATAAGTGGCAACTGTATGCATAGCATATTAGTTATGAAGCAGGTCTCTCATGACTTAATGTGGAGATTCGTTTGATAAGTTGCTTAGATAATCTACTTGGGATTCTTTTTCTTTTACTTTCTAGGGTATTTGACACTTAAATAACGTGGAACAATTTGTTTGATTGCTAATAATGTTGCAGTGAGAACTAGCAAAAGCTAGCGTTCTGAGTAGCTAATTCAGTATATGAATTATACTGTTCTAGCATATTTACAAGGTTTCTCAGTGCTAACCTCCTCTACTATACAATATTTTATTAGATTGTGATAATCAGAAGGTCGTTATGGATTAGGTAGTTTAATGCGTCCTACCTAAATATTTTGACTGTAAATTGGTGTGACTTCTGATATTTTTATTTTTTTCTGGAGTTGAAATGAGAGTATTTACACCAGACTTGTTTAGAGAAGTAGCAAAGCTTAAATATGTATTTCATTGTACTAAGATATATTTAGTTTGTTGAAAAGGTTAAATCAACTATTTAGGATGTCTATAAGGTTGATTTATGAGAAATCAAGTAGAAACATTATCTGGACTAAAAAAATTTTACTGTACAGAAATTCCCCAAAATTGTGTTGCATTTTCATCATCATTCATAAATGTGTTTCAAATGATTCTAGGAGTCCCAGACTCCCAGTTATCATATTTAATTAGCATTAAATACAGATATATATCTTGTTTTTTCTTTGGTATAACATGGCTATTGCAAATGAAGTTGGCGCTATGGTTGACTCTCTGAGCTCATTACACAATACATAATGTACCTCCTGTTGCAAATATGTCCCAGCATTTTCTTATTGCTGAAATCTATATACTACCTTCAACAATTTATTTTTTATTTTTAGAAAAAAGATACCAGGAGTCCCAACATAGATAATTTCTTAATATAAGAAAGTATAGTTTATTTTTTCGTATCATATGATAGTTTATTTTTTCTTATCATCCCTCCTGCAAAAAAACTGGGAAAAAGTACTTTTAAGGACTTGGTGCAGTTTTTTACACTTGGGATAGAACTCGGGGATTGTTTTGTTTGATGAAGTTTTAGCATGCATCATATGTTGACCAAATACATTCAGATAATTATGTTGCTCATAAAAACAAAGGACTACAGATAATTATAATCGGCGTAAAGGTATTTATAAATGGCGCTTGGTTCCTCTGAATTCTTAACAGTGGCTCTTTCTTTACAGGTGTTTGAACAGTTTCTTTTTGGTTTTCCTCCTCAATGGGAGGCATTTAATGAGAATTGCTTAGGAAGAGAATCTCAATATAGGGCTGTAGCAAGTGGTCCCCTTGGATCTGAAAATCCATCTGTGTGCTCAGAAAGTAAGTTCACTCTATGTATGAACCTCTTAGTATGTCTAAAAGTTACCAAGTTTTGGTCGTATTTTGTTTATACTTTTTCTGCAACCTGCAGAGGTTAAAGATCTAAAGAAGTTAAACCAAAAGGATCATGTAGAGGCTACCGGTGAAACAATACAGGATCGTAATGGGAGAGAAGATTATGAAGTAGAAGACAATTTGATGAGGGACAATCAGAATGATGGAGAAGTTGCAAGTGAAGTTATTTTACAACAGATCACAAAAAGATCAACAAGGTCATTGGACAAGCTTAATTCTACAAATCAGAATGACAGAGATGTTGCAAGTGAAGTTCTTTTACAAAAGATCACAAAAAGATCAACGAGGTCATCGGACAAGCTTAATTCTACAAACACTTCTACAAGCTTTGCAAAGGAGCAAATTGCAGATGTTGAGAAAGCAACGCACTTTAAAAGTGCAAATGTAGAGGCTACCCGTGATATAATACAGGATCATAATGGGAGTGAAGACCATGAAGTAGAAGACAATTTGATGAGGGACAATCAGAATGACGGAGAAGTTGCAAGTGATGTTACTTTACAGAAGATCACAAAAAGATCAACGAGGTCATCGGACAAGCTTAATTCTACAAACACCTCTTCAAGCATCACAAAGGAGCAAAGTGCAGATGTTAAGAGAGAAATTCACTTCAGAAGTGTAAATGTAGAGGCTACTGGTGAAATAATACAGGATCCTAATGGGAGTAAAGACTATGAAGTAGAAGATAATTTGATGAGGGACAATCATAATGATGGAGAGGTTGCAAATGAAGTTATTGTACAAAAGAAGACAAAAAGAGCAACGAGGTCATCAGACAAGCTTAATTCTGCAATCACTTCTACAAGCATAGCAAAGGAGCAAACTGCAAATGTTAAGAGAGCAACTCACTTTAAAAGAGCAAATGTAGAGGCTACTGGTGAAATAATGCAGGATCATAATGGGAGTAAAGACTTTGAAGTAGAAGACAACATGACGAGGGACAGTCAGAATGATGGAGAACTTGCAAGTGAAGTTATTGTACAAAAGAAGACAAAAAGAGCAACAAGGTCATCAGACAACCTTGATTCTACAAGCACTTCTACAAGCATTGCAAAGGAGCAAAGTGCAGATGTTAAGAGAGCAGCTCATTTTAAAAGTACAGATGTAGAGGCAACCAGTGAAATAATACAGGATCATAATGGGAGTAAATACTATGAAGTAGAAGACAATTTGATGAGGGACAATCAGAATGATAGAGAAGTTGCAAGTGAAGTTATAGACAAGAAGACAAAAAGAGCAACAAGGTCCTCAGATAAGCTTAATTCTTCAAACACTTCTACAAGCATTGCAAAGGCGCAAAGTGCAGATGTTACGAGAGGAGCTCACTTCAAAAGTGCAAATGTAGAGGCTACCGGTGAAATAATACAGGATCCTAATGGGAGTAAAGACTATGAAGTAGAAGACAATTTGATGAGGGACAATGAGAATGATGGAGAAGTTGCAAAAGAAGTTACTGTACAAAAGAAGACAAAAAGAGCAATGAGGTCCTCGGACAAGCTTAATTCTACAAACGCTTCTACAAGCATTGCAAAGGCACAAACTGCAGATGTTAGAAGAGCAACTCACTTTGAAAGTGCAATTGCAGAGGATCCTAATGGGAGTAAAGACTATGAAGTTGAAGACAATTTGATGAGGGACAAGCGGAATGATGGAGATGTTGCAAGTGAAGTTATTGTACGAAAGAAGACAAAAAGAGCGACGAGGTCATTGGACAAGCTTAATTCTACTAACACTTATACAAGCATTGCAAAGGAGCAAACTCCAGATGTTAAGAGAGCAACTCACTCTAAAAGTGCAAGCGCATCTGTCAAAAATGCAAAGAGGAAATTGACATATGTCAGTAGGCGTTCATAAAAAAGTTATCTTAATTTTACACTATGTGTTCTTGTGACATGAAGGTGCATTTCCAATTTACATGTTTAACAGGTTTTAAAATAATTAGTGTTTTAGAAGCACGACAGATATGAACCATTATTGCGCTCATGATTCTAGGCATTTCTTTTTTTGCCTTTGATAACTATGGTGTCCGGACCAGCTTGCACGCATCTCTACTAGTTACACGGGATATCTGCCCCCTCACTGTAGCAACCAGGATTCTAGCTATTTCTCTACTAATATTTCTTTTTAAATTTGCAACAAGCTTTGTTAGTATGAGATTTCTAGGTAAGTTAATATGGAGCTGGTATGAAGATTTAAACCTGGTATGAAGATTTAAACACGAGAGGAAAGCTATCAAAAACAGTTATGGCATCTGCTTGTGTGGACACTATCCAAGCAATTCCATCTTCTTGTTTTCTGGGTAGGGGGTGGGTGTCTTAGTCCCCAAAGAGACCTGATACCTCTATCTTTTCTTGGCTGCTCTTCATTTAGTTATTTATTTTAATGATTTATGGTTTTAAGTTTGTGTTATTGCTTAAGTCTTTTCTTGTTCTCCTGCTTTTATAATTCGTTTATCAAATTGAACAACTGATACCTGGTAACAGTGTGAACTTGATTTGCTACTTCCAATGCCTAATGTATCCTTTTGTACTTTTTGTTCATCCTTGTTAAAAACAAATTCTGTCCCCCCAAAATACTTTTGGTTACATATTGACTGTTTTAAAGTTGTTTTTTTTACCTTTGTTTACTTAGGGAAGTCCTCAACAAGGGAAAGAGGCAGTTCCACTTATCTCTCCTGAATCCTTGGGTTTTAAGAGATCTAAATCAGGTGCATAGGTCATCAGAGATAGGGTTCTCAGAATATTTTGTTTATTCATGATTATGTATATATAAGGTAAAATTTGCTTGCCCTTGGATTTCTGTAGGGAGAATGCTACTTCCTCCGATGGCATTTTGGCGCAATCAAAGAGCAGTTTATGATGCGGTTTGTCATCATATTTTGCATTTACCTTTATAACTCGGCCATGAATCTTGGGATATCATCTGATCTTATGTACTTTATGGTGTTACAGATTCTTTTCGCCAGAGGCATCTCATGTCATGTGCATCTTCCGTCCCTAGCAACTAGATTATGTGGCTAATTTGAAGCAGATTTTCATCTTTTAGGATTTGAAATTCGCTATCCCGATTATGTGCCTAATTTGAAGCAGATTTTCATCTTTTAGGATTTGAAATTCGCTAACCTGGGATTTATGGAGGGATTACCTAGGGTTGTCATTGTGAATCTTCGGGCGTATTCTCATTTGCTCTTATACGTATCTCAAAGTTGATCCATCTTCTTTTGACTACCATCATGTGTTTCAGAATCAGAGGGTTACAGCTGTTAAACAAGGCGACCCGAATCTGGATGATCTATTTAGAGGTGCTACGTGATCTCTTTGTTTTACTTATGAGAAGTTTCATTTTAAGAATTTTGCCTGAGTGAGGAGTGAAGAAATTCTCTTGTAGCTTTCAAACTTATACATGTAAAACAGATCGCTCTTTACTGTATTCGTTATGGTAGTGCTTTACATGTACTTGGTATCAATGCAGACTTAGCTAAAGATAGGTACAATGGAAGAAGAAGATCAATATAGGTGATATCCACTAGTTGATGATAGGGTTTAGACTTGTTAGAGAGCTTCTACTATTATAATCTATTTCTATATGTATATCTTTGAGTTATTTTTCACTTTTATGTTATTTAGTATGATATATGACATGTTATGAGCTTGCATGAAGGGGGGATTCATATAACCCCAACTTGCTGGGACTGAGGTGTAGTCAGGGCCTCAGGGGTGAATTTGCATACAAAAAATGCGGCACGTGGACCCGTGGCCTCTTCGTAAAACTAGATATTTTATGTATATATTTTCTAAAGTAGTATAATATTCCCTGTTGGCACCTATGTTACAAGAAGACTAAATGGTGCACTTGGTTAAAGGTTGAGTTATTTATGGAGGACTAAGGATCAATTCCCACTAAATACATTTTTTTCCTTCTTTTTTAGGTGGTGCACCCATGTTCTAGAAATGCTAGAATCCCCTCTGGGTGTAGCAGTAGTTGTGGTGCTTTTCGTGCCAGTTGCTTATGTATCTAATGGATGTTTATGTTTATGCCTATGCCAGTGAGTAGATCCGAACCATCAAGAAAGAGACGCTAACACAGATGAGAGTTCAAGCTCGTATTGTCTAGTGGAAATGTAAGGTATGTGAGTATTTACCATTAACATCTGGCATCAGACGATCATTTCAAAACAAGCTAAGAGTCTATGATGATAGTTTTCTTTTAGTGGATGAGGGGAGAAGAAGGATTATGAGATAGTTAACCAGAAAGTTGCTTAAAATTCGGTGCATCTCTTATATATCTCTGGTTATGCTTTCGGTTAAAGGGGATATTGATCTTGCTAATAAAAAACAAAGAGAGCAACTGACATAGACAAGACCTTATCAGGTCTGTGTTTGGTTTCAAAGAATTCAACTAATTATTAGTACTGCACCACTCACAAGATTTTTTACTAGTCCTCTGTGTATGGATCGTCGTGATGCACATAATCAAGATTTTGAAGAAAATGACTCTGAACTTAAAACTAAAAAGCGAAAAAAGAACTTTTACTTTTATTTAGTTTCCGTTATTGCCTCTGTTCCACTGTTTGTTCTGCCGAGGGTCTTTGTGAAACCACCTCTCTACCTTATCAAAGGTAAAGGTAAGGTCTGCATACACTCTACCCTCCCCAGTCCCTACTTGTGGGATTACGCCGGGTTTGTTTAGTTGTTTACTTTTATTTAGTTTCCCTTTCATAATCGAAGTCACGGAACTCTTACCCAACTCTCTTTTTAATTTTTTTGTTCAGGAATTTAATGGGGAGGCATAAGAAGCAGTGGTATTTTTGTACAAAAAGGTGTAAAGGGTCTACTAATGCCATTTTGGATTCATATTTACTAGACAGATACCTCTTTTGGTTCTTAGAACAACTGCAAGCTGTTATGTTAAACTGATCAGTAAAAGCGATGTTTCTTTTTTCTATATTCTATATTAGCTTAATTGTTCAATGGCTTTGTTCAATGGATACCTCTTTTGGTTCTTAGAACAACTGCAAGCTGTTATGTTAAACTGATCAGTAAAAGAGATGTTTCTTTTTTCTATATTCTATATTAGCTTAATTGTTCAATGCTTGTCTTTTTTAACTCATTTATGCTGCTATATGTTAATATATAAGTGTTTCCTACATAATTTAATTCATGGAAAATAAACTTCAACCACAAATAAAAATATGAAGAAACAATAATTTGTATTGATAAGCGATGTGAGTACAAATTTGTTCCTCCCTTGATTCTTCTCTCGATTTTTTCCGTAATTCGATGGCTTAGTGATGTATTTCTCAAACATAGGATGATCTCTTTATGAATATCTCATGATTTTGTGGGATATTGGAGATCCCGATCTTTTTACGAATACCCATCAGTTTGTGGGATATTCAAGATGTCTGTTTTAGGGAATATGTTACCCTTTAAATAGGCGAGATTTAGGGTAAAGTAGCCTCCTAGAACTATACCAGAATTTGGATTCTTTTTGAAGAGTCCCACAAATTTTAGATGTCTACAAATGCCCCACAAATTTTAGATGTCTACAAATGCCTCCTACTTCAAGGCTTGTCGAAGTGTAGATTTGATGACGAGTCTTGAAGTACCAATAGAGCTTCCATCTTTATGTGGCGGCTACAAATTTGTAGATCTGATTTATGAGAGAAGAGATGAAGGACAGATTTGGTCCCACTGGGCGTGCCAATTTGTTTCCAACATAATTTAATTCATGGAAAATAAATTTCAACCACAAATAAAAATATGAAGAAACAACAAATTGTATTGATAAACAATGTGGGTACAAATTTATTCCTCCCTTAATTCTTCTATCGATTTTCTCCGTAATTTGAGGGTCGTTTGATAAACGATGTGGGTACAAATTTGTTCCTCCCTTGATTCTTCTATCGATTTTCTTCGTAATTTGAGGGCCGTTAAAGACGTATTTCTCAAACATAGGATGAATTCTTTATGAATATCTCATGATTTTGTGGGATATTGGAGATCTCGATCTTTTTACGAATACCCATATTCAAGATGCCCGTTTCAGGGAATATGTTACCCTTTAAATATGCGAGATTTAGGGTAAAATAGCCTCCTATAACTCTAATAGAATTTGAATTCTTATTGAAGAGTCCCACAAATTTTAGATGTCTACAATAAGTTGACTAGGACTGTATGGTGGTACCTGATAGTAGTGCTGGCACAAAGTTGTAAGTCTACAAATGATTTAATTCACCTCTTTGAAACAATACATAAAAAGAAAATCAGTCATTTTTTTGAAACCTGTCATGGTCTATCGGAATACACCTCTTTACCATACACTCTCCATATTCCACTAGTGACATTACACTGGATATGTAGTTATTGCAAGTGTTAGTCGACACTGAAATTGAAAGTAGAGTGTATATGGATTCATGACATATAATTAAGGTCCAAAAGCCCATTTTCTCATTGATCGAAAGGTAAGAAAACAATAAGATTACTAAAAATTGTCAGGTGAATTCTTCAGTTTATCCCCTTTCTTGATCCCTATTCTAGGTTGCAGTGTTTGGTTCAGTTCTTATAACTTGAGCATTGTGGCAAAGGTAAAAGGGAACGAGGAGGCAAGCCCCCCATCTTGTGCATATCTTGCTCATCTGACATGGAATGAATCACCGAACCTACACTTAAGAATAATAGTGCTTTGAAACAGATGTGATTTATTAATAGTTAGAGATGCCACAAGTGAAGATCATGCAGCCTAATTGACTGTAATTTGAACAAGTTGTGATCCTATTTCAGTGGCAGAGTTAGGATTTTGGTTAAGGTGGATTTGCACACCCTTGGCCGCTAGGCTAAGCACTTTTAGCTTGTCAAGAGTGTTCAACAATAGGTATATATTAAAAAATATCTATATTGAACCTATATGCTCGGGCTTTTTTTTTCCGATGAAGGTGTTCATGTGATCATCTTTCGGTGGCTGTAGCTTCGCCCGTATCCTATTTAGATCATTCTATAATATTCTCGTAGTTGTGGCAAGAAATGATGTCATAAATAAATAATAATCAAAGTTGTTTACAAGTATAAGGGAACAATTTATTAAGTTTTTTTTTTTGAAACTTTCCAGGAAAACCCGCAGCCGCTACACCCTCTGTCACAGCCTCTGCCCTTCAGGTGAGCACTCTGTGGCACTGGGTAACCCCTCCCGATGCAATACCTGCAAACCACATGGGAATGTAAACCGCACTAGGCAAGCCCTGTGCGACAGGCTCAAACCCAGAAGGCATTGAGGAGGGAATCGATCCCTGGTCACCCGGGTGGGTAACCGCCCTCCAAACCAACTAGGCTGTCCCGAAGGACACAATTTATTAAGTTAAAGAAATTTATGGACAGAGAAAAGCAGTGGTGACGTGGTGTAGTTGGTTATCACGTCAATCTCACACACTGAAGGTCTTCGATTCGAGTCGGGGCGACGCCATTTCGTTTTGCTTTTTATTTTTTGTTGTTCAATTGGTTCGTGGGGGATTCGGGAAAGAACCAGACCATCTAGTTTCGTTTTGCTTTTTAATTTTTGTTGTTCAATTAGTTCGTGGGGTATTCGGGAAAGAATCAGACCATCTAGTCTAAGCAATCTTATCTATCTTTCTGCAATTGGTTGTCTTGACGGCGTTTGCTTTTTATTTTTGTTGTTCAATTGGTTCGTGGGGGATTCGGGAATGAAGGAGACCACCTAATCTAAGCAACCTTATCTGTCTTTCTGCAATAGGTTGTTTTGATGGCTTGAATACGCCATTTTCTTTTGCTGTTTATTTTTTGCTGTTCAATTGGTTCGTGGGGATTCAGGAAAGAATCAGACCACCTAGTCTAAACAACTTCATCCGTCTCTCTGCGACAGATTATTTTGATGGCTTAAATACATCACTTCTTGATCACATAAAAATAACTTTTGCCAATAACGTCAAGGCTCCTATTCAATAAGAAAACTTTAGTTAATTCTATGTGGGATCTATTTGATTTCCAATGGAAAAAAAGGAAGTGTTTAAACCATCGTTAATTTTTGTATCAAATGGAAGTTTTTAATTCCTTTTCCTAATAATGGAGTGCCCAATTCCGCTTTTGTTTTTTTCATTTCGATAGTACTCTTATTACTTATCACTTTTTGTGGCCTTCGCTTCTGGAGAATTAAACTGTCTGAACTTTGACCTACCATATATTTTCTCATCATATATTCATATTAATATGAGAAGAATTGCAATATATAACATTTTTTGTATAGTTTTAGAACATCTAAATTTTAATTTAAAATATTAAATTTATCCACTGCAGTTTAACTTTAAAGTTTAGTTAAATTGACTTTTATAAAACAAAACATGACAAGTAAAAATGAACGGGAAAGTAATATTGATCAAAATATTGAACTGAAAAATCTTAATAATTTTTATTTTGTTAAAAAAATGAAATAGCTCATGTAAGAAAATTCTGAAGAAAAAATCGATTCCCCACATCCTGGACTCCTGTCTCTTAAGTATATCCTATAGTCTTTTCCTTTTTTTTCATGGGATGTTCGTTATTCGTATTGAAGTCCCGATTAATTTGAATCGCGTATTATAGGGTCCATTCTGAGGGTAACACTTTCAACAGAATTTTCTCCATACCCAAGACTCGAACTCCAGATCTCTGATCAAGAATGAAGTAGCCCCATTATCACACCACAACTCATGTTGGTTTGTATAAATTGGAAAAATTATTTTTTGAGAGTTGTCCATGTCTAGAAGAAACAATATAAATAAAACAATTATTATTGAAACTAAAAAAATATATATAACTGTTTTTTTCTTGCTGATTTCATCTTCCAATAAAGCAATTATTATTATTGACACTAGAAGGTTTTGGTTTTTCTTGCTGAGTTCAACTTCCATGCAAGTCCACCAAAAAAAAAAAAGGAAGAAGATAAACTAATTAACTATTTGAAAATGATAGCACAATATCGAGAAATCATGACATCCATTTTCCACTATGTAATTTCTTGTGGGTGATAACAATTCTCAAACAAACAATAAACTTATTTGCTCATTTATGGATTTAGGGGCATTCATGGTTTAGTTTGAATTGATTTTCCTTTTCAAAAAATCAAATTAGTTAAGTTGGTTAATTTTTAAATACATATTGGAATCAAATCAACCCCTTTGAGATGATGGTGATTATTTTTCATGACACCACTATTCTTTATGACACCAACGCTTGGCAGTCACGCACACACAACCCAACTTCAACCGTACAATCACACAAGAGGTGACGTAATTAGTCTAATTTAAGGTAACGTCGAAACAATAAAAACTCAATAATTTACATAAATAAGTCCCAAGCTTTTTATTAATCTCGGAGAATACAAAAATAATTATTACCTACAAATTTTTCTAATACATAAAACAACTCTCCATTGCCTTATACTCCCTCCGTTTCAAAAAAATGACCTACTTTTCTTTTTAATCCGCTTAAAAAAGAATAATCTCTTTCTTTTTTTAGAATATTTTAATTTCAATTTTCCACATGACATGTTTAGGACCACAAGATTAAATGACATTTTGGTACATTTGACACAACTTTAACTTAAGACCACAAGATTCAAAAGTTTCTTTATTTTTGTAAACTTTGTGTCAAATCAAAATAGATCATTCTTTTTTAAACGGATGGAGTAATAATTGTTGAGATTTACTTCCTTCTATTTTGTCATTTTCATTAATGGTAGAATATTTTTATTTTCCCTTTTTTAGTCTAAGAATATTTTACATTATTTATTTCCTTTTAAGTCTAGGGTTTATTAATTAAAAAATATTTAGTCTTATAGCTATAATATTTTCCTTATTTATTTTATTTAGTTTCTTATTAATAGAGATGTACTCTTCTATTTGAATCAAGAAAAAAAATCAATCAAGAGTTTTCATTCAGTTTCTGTTCAATTTTCTTTCTTGTCTTCTTCATTTCATAACAGTGGTATCAGAGCCTTCATCGATCCTCATGGATCTGTGAATTTATTGAAGCAAAACTGTCAACCATTTTTTAATCCATGCCTATTTTCAACCTACTTTTAATCTCACTTTTATTTTTAACGTAAGATTATTTTTAACCTTCACTTTTATTTTTAACGTAGGGCTATTTTTAATTTTTTTTAACCCATATTATTTTAAATCTTGTTTTTCAAACCATGACAAACAATACTCTCTCTTTCAATGCCCCACAAACCTTCACTGGTGAAAATTATCAAATTTGGGCAGTTAAGATGAAATCTTATCTTGAAGTTTATGATTTGTGGGAAGTTGTAAAGAAAGAAAAACCCATACAACCACTCCCTACAAATCCTTCTGCTGCCGAAATCAAACTTCACTCAGAAGAGAAATCGAAAAGATATAAAGCAAAATTGTAATTCAAAATTCAGTTGCTGATTCAATCTTTTCTAAAATCATTGCATGTGAAACAACAAAAAAAGCTTGGGAAAAACTTGAAAAGGAGTATCAAGGAAGTGAATGGGGTAGACAAAATCAAATTCTGAATTTGAAAAGAGAATTTGAATCTCTTAGGATGCAAGAAGGTGAGACAATTACTAAGTAGTCTAACAGAATTTTTTTAATTGTCAATAGAATCAGGTTGCTTGACGAAGATTTTAAAGACAATAGAATTGTTGAAAAATTTTTGGTGACTATTCCTGAGAGATTTGAGTCCAAAATCTCCGCTTTGGAAGAGTCTAAAGATCTCTCTGTCATCTCTCTTGCTGAATTGATAAGCGCTCTTCAAGCACAAGAGCAAAGAAAAGCTTACAGGGAAGACAAAGTTGTTGAAAGTATTTTTTATGTGAACCATCAAAAAAGAAAAGTTGATGATCCACCTTACAAATATTATAAAAAGAAAACACACTCAGAAAAATTTTGCTGGTGGAGATCTGATGCATTATGTGGAAGTTGCAAACAAAAAGGCCATGTCACAAAAGTATGCAAGTTCAAAGACACTCAAGATAATTCAAAAGCACTACTTGTGGAAGAAGAACATGAAGATGAGGAAGACCAACTTTATTAGATTGTTGCAACAAAATTAAGGAAAAATATATTTTTTTATAATTAAGTGTTCAAACACGCCAACTTGAGTTTGAGGGGGAATGTTGAGATTTACCTTCCTTCTATTTTGTCATTTTCATTAATGGTAGAATATTTTTATTTTCCCCTTTTTTAGTCTAAGAATATTTTACATTATTTATTTTCTTTTAAGTCTAGGGTTTATTAATTAAAGAATATTTAGTCTTATAGATATAAGGAAAATATCATATTTTCCTTATTTATTTTATTTAGTTTCTTATAAATAGAGATGTACTCTTCTATTTGAATCAAGAAAAAGAATCAATCAAGAGTTTTCATTTAGTTTCTGTTCAATTTTGTTTCTTGTCTTTGTAGACATCTAAAATTTATGGACTCTTCAATAAGAATCCAAATTCTGATAGAGTTCTAGAAGGCTACTTTACCCTAAATCTCGCCTATTTAAGGGGTAACATGTTCCCTGAAACAGGCATCTTGAATATCGCATAAGCTGATGGGTATTCGTAAAAAGATCGGAATCTCCAATATCCCACAAAATCATGGGATATTCATAAAGAGATCATCCTATGTTCGAGAATAAGCCACTAACGGCCCTCGAATTATGGAGAAAATCAAGAGAGAAGAATCAAGGGAGGAACAGATTTGTACTCCCATCGTTTATCAATAAAACTGTTGTTTCTTCATATTTTTATTTGTGGTTGAAGTTTATTTTCCATGAATTAAATTATGTTGGAAACAAAGTGGCACGCCCAGTAGGACCAAATTTTCCCTTCATCTCTTCTCTCATAAATCAGATCTGCAAATCTGTAGCCATCGCATAAAGATGGAAGCTCTATTGGTAATTCAAGACTCGTCATCAAATCTACACTTCGACAAGCTTTGAAGTAGGGGGCGTTTGTAGACATCTAAAATTTGTGGATTCTTCAATAAGAATCCAAATTCTGTTAGAGTTCTAGAAGGCTACTTTACCCTAAATCTCGTCTATTTAAAGGGTAACATGTTCACTGAAACAGGCATCTTGAATATCCCATAAACCGATGGGTATTCATAAAAATATCGGCATCTCCAGTATCCCACAAATTCACGACGGGATATTCACAAAGAGATCGTTGATCTGAAAAGTCCCAATAAATTCATAGGATATTCATAAAGATCAAAACCCTCTCTTCTTGATAATCAAATACATCAAGAAGACAAACCCTCCTTTCATGGAGATCAAATCTAAATGTTCCTACGTTCGAGAAATAAGCCACTAACGGCCCTCGGCCCTCGAATTACGGAGAAATTCATATCCAAATCTTCATACATTCGAGAAATATGCTACTGACGGACCTCGAATTACGGAGAAAATCGAATCAAGGGAGGAACAGATTTGTACCCCCAGAACTCTAACAAGAAGCAAGAGAAAGATCGTGGATCAAACGCCGCAATTTCTCTAAAAAGCTCAAGTATTCAAATCAAGTTCATCAAGATTCAAGATCAAGACCGCAATATTCAAGAACAAGCTCAAAAGCCCTTGAATTCTAGCACAAGTCAAGATCAAGTCCCTCAAGTCCATAAAATCAAGTTCAAATTCAAGATCAAGTTTTAATTAGCCCTTGAGTTTATATTTGAAAAGACAAATCAGATGATTCATAGAGATTGTAACACTCGCATTGAAATTAATAAAACGATTGTTGCAATATTTTTCTTGTCTCAAATTATTTATTTTTTGGTCTCGAAAATTTTATTGTCCAACAAATTCTGGCATGCCCAGTGGGATCAAATCTGCCCTTCTTCTCTTCTATCATAAATCAGATCTACAAATCTGTAGCCACTGCATAAAGATGGAAGCTCTATTGGTACTTCAAGAATCGTCGTCAAATCTACACTTCGACAAGCCTTGAAGTAGGGGGCATTTGTAGACATCTAAAATTTATGGACTCTTCAATAAAAATTCAAATTCTGTTAGAGTTCTAGAAGGTTACTTTACCCTAAATCTCGCCTATTTAAAGGGTAACATGTTTCCTTAAACAGGCATCTTGAATATAGTATAAGCTAATGAGTATTCGTAAAAAGATCAGGATCTCCAATATCCCACAAAATCATGGGATATTCATAAAGAGATCATTCTATGTTCGAGAATAAGCCACTAACGGCCCTCGAATTGCGAAGAAAATCAAGAGAGAAGAATCAAGGGAGGAACAGATTTGTACCCCCATCGTTTATCAATAAAACTGTTGTTTCTTCATATTTTTATTTTTGGTTGAAGTTTATTTTCCATGAATTAAATTATGTTGGAAACAGTCTTCTTCATTCCATAACAATAATTTGGGCTACATATAAAATCTGTACACCGACAGTTACAACTAGCAGCATGAAGGATTCAGCTCCTCTCCATTTTTATTCTCTCCATTTTCCCCAAGTTCCTACTTGGATGAAAGACACATGAAATGAGTTAAAATGGAAGGTTCATTTATATTTGCTTCCAAAATTTTTAGTAATTTCAAAATTATTTTATCCATAAATATTTTTTTTTAAAAATTCTCTCTCTTCTTAACTTTTTTTTTTCTAACCACGATTTAACTAGAAAAAAATTACTTTATGGTATATATATATATATATATATATATATATATATATATATATATATATATATAAATATATTCTATGGTAAAAAAAAAAGTTAATAGATACACCCTTATCATTTTAAAAACTTGAGGAAAGTAAAGACAATAAAAATGAAGAGGAGCCGAATCCCAGCATGAATAAGTCGGTCTTTCATCACATCAATTTTTATCAGTTTTTCTTAATTAAATATATAACAATATACTTTCAAATATATATTAATTTTACCATAGTTCAAATATCACTATCAAATCAATATACACTCATTTTTTTTGCTTCAATTTGATTTGATTTTTTGGTTTTCATGAATAAATCATTGGTACCCCTTGTAGATTCGAGGAGTTCTTTTTTTTAGATATAAAAACTATCAAAAAAACAAAAAGAGTTCTCGTGATCTATGGCTCCCTCAATTTTTTTTTTCTTTATTTTTTTTGTGTGTGTGTTTGTGTGGAAGAAAATAAAGACATTGTGTTTAGTGCAATCACGTCCATCCACCACCTTATGTTCAACAAGTACTTGGTGTTGGATATCCGTATCAGTAAGACTCTAATTCATATTAAAAAGTTTTATATGGAAGTAAAATATTTTTTAACAAAGATGACTTTATATTCAGGAAGATTCAAACTCGAAATCTGTGGTTAAGAATAAAAATCACTTATTACTAATTGTTTACCACAATTTTATTTGGTCAAAAACACTTTAAAACAAAGTTTCATCTTGGTGTTATTGGCAAAATTTTGATCCATGTAAAATTTGACTTTGTTGATCAATCATTTCTTGCTTTCCTCTACACCACCTTCCACTTAACAAAGTGGATCAAATAGTATAATTTCATTATTCTTTTGTGTTCCTTGTGATTTCTATCTAATAGAAATATAAGAGGGTTGGTTCGTTTTTTTTGTTTTTTCAATTCCGGTGATTGATATTTGTATTGGATTCGATTAAATTTGAATTCATACATTACACATTATTTTTGAGGGTAGCATTTTTAACAAATTCTTTTAGTTAAATTTGAATTTGCATATTACAAGATACACCATTTATAATGGATTTTTTCTTTTTTTACATCCTCAAAGACTCAAATTCAAAATATTTGATTAAGAATTGAGAGATCTCGAACTATTCTGCCATCTAATCCATGACGTTGGTAGATGATTGCTCAGTCTACATATCTTATCATGAGTTACAACTATAATTTCCACAATTCTGCAAATAATATAAGTGGAGTTGGACCAACCTACTCTTTTTATCACAACTTATGCGTCGGAGTATCAGGTTTAGAACACTTAATTTTGATGTAAATTCAGACTAACTTTATTTCTTTCCTTTTTATTTTTCTTCTAAAAAGAAAAATCTAAGTTACATATTCTAATGCTCCATGATAAATGCTATATGTCAATATTGTTAATTATTAATTTATACATAATGTTAGAGATGGCGAAATTAGCCCATGAAATCAGAATGCGATCAGTTCGTTCAAGTTTAAGTTGTTTATTGATCCGTCTATTATTAACTTCAGTCTATTCATTCCACCAAAATTTGGATTGATATCTAACTCAACTTGATCTAAGAGAAATCTTGTCAAAATATATTTAAAAAGTCACTTTGTGATATGTTATATATAATCATAATAAAGAAAAATAATAATTTTACTAGATACGGAAAAATTATAAAGAACAAACAAAACAATTAAACCTTAGTAAGAATAGAATATGATAATTGATAGGTTTTGACCCGCATTTTTATCAATTTCAGCCCAACCCATTTTTGTCCAATTAAATTTTAGATGGAACAATGACCCTATATATTTAGATAATACTTGTTTAGGATACGTGCGTTGCACGTGTATTTAATGTTAAAGAAGAAAGTTGCATGTATAAAAAGAACAAACTCATTATATTCAAATCAATGAATAGACGACTTTAATAATAGGAGAAAAGGTCTGAAATATATCTAAACTTTGGAGAAATTTGATCTAACATGCCTCAACTTTGTGGGTGGCCTATGACCCCCTCCCCCAGACTATTTATTATCGTATTTCTGTGGCATATATTTATCAGCTAGACCACTGCGTGAATCACACACATTGAGCACGTCAGGATCTGAATAGGGTCTTTGCGGTAATAAATATTCCAGGGCCTCATAGGATCCTCACAAAGTTAAGGCATGTTACAACAAATTTCACCAAAGTTTAGTTATATTTCAAATCTTTTCTCTTAATAATATATAAACAATTAGACTTCTCTATAACAATCTCCGGTTATAACGGTATTTCACTATAGCGACTTGATTTTCTTCGAAACAGATTTTTCATATTATATGTTACTTCACTATAACAAAATTCTACCTATAACAACAATGCCGTTTATTATAGTGGTAGACTCTTTTTAAAATTACCTCTTTATAACAATATATTCAAATATGTTTTAATATTTATATTCTAAAATATATATATTATGTACGGTATAAAATAAAATATTAATGATAACGTGCAATCCATTGATTTGAAGTGATAACTTAGATCTTTAGGCAAACTGAAAACTAATGTTGGAGTTTCTTTTTTATAACCTAATCACTGTTAAAGGTAAATAATGAGGTTATCATGAACATAACTTCTCGTGTAGAAATTTAAGAATATTTTCTCCATATAACAAATAAATATAACTTTATCAAAGAATTTAGTTTAAAATAAGTGTCATCTTAGAAATTCAAGACAAAAATTTATAGTATGTTTTTTCAACTATTCTCGTAAACTCCACTTTTTAATAGTGGTCAATTTTCAAGAAATATTTATTAAATAGAAATTGTTAATAAACTATATATTTATATATTAATGTCTTAATGGATGTGATTTTTGCTAATATTACACTTATTTTGAGATGAAGGGAATACTTTTTTGGAGAGTTTCAGATGAATTTTGATGACATTCCATACTATAAAAAATGATTAATTTCACATGCAAAATTTTAAATATAATTTCATTAAGATAGCGATCCAATTCTCAGTTATGCAAATTAGCAAAAAAAAATGCATAAATTAAAACGAACATATGGTTCCAATGCTAACACATATTTAACAGGAACTGAAACATAATGCCTAGCATCTGTAACTTATCTTAGTGGCATCAACCACTACTTCTTAATTCAAGTAATGTTAAATACATACGACATGAAAAATTTAACCAAAAGAGAAATTATTCCTATATGATAATCAATGTTCCCAATCACACCTTCCAAATATTATTACCAAAAAAAGCTAATCTCAAAGAGTGAGTTTAATTTAGCCAAGCCTCGTACTTTATATATCCAGCCAAATAAATCCAAGAATTCCACTGAGCGTTGAATTTTTACTCCATCATGAATACTTTTGGAGAAACACTTATCAACTCTTCCTCACTGTGAATATTTTTGAAGAAACAAATACTTTTGGAGAAACACTTATCAACTCTTTCTTACTGTGAATACTTTTGGAGAAACATTCGTTCATTCTCTTCTTTGTCTCTTGTTGTGTCTCTTTGTTGCATCGTTATATTTTTTACAGTAAGAAACCTACAAACTATTGATTAGAAATCTTTAGAAAAATCAAGAAGTCAGATTTAGTTAAGCTTTTCCTCATACTATTTTTTTTTTTCCGTAAAGTTTGATAAATTAAATATCATAAGAAGACAAAGAAAAAATTGTTACCTGAAAAGAACAAGAATGAATAGATACAATAATTTATATCATTCAAAACTAAAAATTTCACGCAAAATTAATCAGCTTTTAAAATTCAAATCATCAACTGTCTCTATATATATTATCATCATCATATATATTCAAGATACCTACAAAACTAATGCAATTTAAAATAAATTAAATATTACAAAAATATTTCTTGACGAAAAAAATAATTGTAAAGCAAACAATGAAGACTGATCTAAGACCAAAAGTAAGTTATTTTGTTCCATATGTTCGTTGAAGATGTTATTGTATTGTTGTAGAAGGATTCTCAATTTATAAAAGTCCCTCCTTTTCCAAGAAAGAAATTATCTAAATATGGTAAATTTATATTTTTTACCATAAATATCTATCAATTTTAGAAGAATATGATTTTCAAAACACTAAGCTAATACAAATATTTTTTTCTTACCTGTTTGTTGTACGTTTTTAAAGTTATTTCTAGACTATTACTTTGCTATTTGTTTAATATAAAATAGACTTCATTGTCTTATTTAAAAAAATAAAATCAAAAAAATCACGCACACTTACGATTCCTAAAACTTAGGAGTTTTTTTTTTTAATTCTTCTTACAGTAACATTTTTTTTATTATCATATATTATAGGACTCTTAATTTTATATATATATATACATATATATATATATTAGGATTTAATATTATAGTTAATATTATTAAAATAATTAAATAATAAAGATGATTTTTTCTATTGTGGAGTCTTTAATGAAGGACAAAAAGTTTAAATCATTTTTCTAAAGTATTCACACTTTTAATATATTATAGAATGATATAGATTATAGATATAGATTATAGATTATAGATTATAGATTATAGATTATAGATTATAGATTATAGATCATAGATTATAGATTATAGATATAGATAAAGTAAATTCTATTTAATTTAGAAGTGTAAAATATTATGAACTCTTACGTGAATAAAATAATTTTTTTTCTTTCCATACATATGTTTTTAAAAAAGTATATTTTGGTTCCTAAAATTTTTTCATTAATAAATTCGTACCCTTTTTTTTTTTTTTCTTTTAACTATAACTTTTGGTTCTTAGTTTTCTGTTTTTCCTTTTCATGGGTAGTTTTTTTCCTAAAAGGTTGTGTAGGACTCCCAATTAAAAATTTGTCATATTATATTTAATTTCTTTTAGTTATGTGATTCTTTCTTATTTTCTTTTTGTATCTTAATATTTGAATAATGATTTAATGATAATTATTTTTGTAAAAAAGTGAAAAGACGATTTTGTCTATTGCAGGGTGTTTTAATGAAGGACATAAGTTCAAATCACTTTTATAAGGGTCTTCACACTTTTAATATATTATAGATATAGATTGTAGATTATAGATATAGATCATAGATATATCTGAAAGTGCAGCCTATTTGATGTATTAAACTTTATGGTTTATAATTAACATATATAAATCTTACAACACAAATAAAATACAAATTGTGTACTTGTAATTCTTACTACACAATTAAAGTACAAATTGTGTACTTGTAAATTATTACTATTGTAAAATCTTAGAGTAAATACATAATTACTCCCTCGATGTTGGCCGAGATTTTTAAAAAGACACCTAAACTTTGAATTCGACCTATTACCCCACGATTCTTACTTAATCCGTTGCAAATACATCATTTTTCGCTGAATCTCAGTCACAACAAAGAGAGTGAACACACGTACCAATCAGGTGTTGCCACGTGTTAAATATATTTAATTTCATATTTTATTTATTTTTTAATAATTTTTTTCTTTTTATTTAATTTATTATCCCACCCCACCCCATCTAGCAACCTCTCCCCTGCGTCCAATTGCCTCCATTAAAATGGAGCTTAAAGCTCTTGTACAATCTCCATTTTAATGGAGCTTTAAGCTCCATTTTTATTTTATTTATAACCCCACCTCATCCCTCCACCCCCACCTCGTCCAACATCTCCCTCCCCTATTTCCCTCCATTAAAATAGAGCTTAAAGTTGCTGTGTAATCTCCATTTAAATGAAGCTTTAAGCTTCATTTTTTTTAATTTATGACCCCACCCCACCCCCTACTTCCACCCCCACTTCGTCCAACATATCTCTCCCCTATTCCCCGTCCAGTTTTCTCCATTAAAATGGAGCTTAAAGCTCCATTAAAATAGAGATTGCACATCAGCTTTCCTTTTTAAAATTATGGTGATGATTATGTTGTTTTTGTTGCTTTAATTGATATTTGTGCTGCTGTAATTGATGTTGTTGTTGTAATTGATGATGTTGTTGTTGTTGTAATTGATGTTGTTGTTGAGTTATGGTGATGAATAAGAAGTTGGGGAAGAAGACAATGGTGGATGGGTGGGTTTATAAAATAATTTTAATAAATAAATAAATATTGATTTTTTTTCTTTTGAAAAAAAAAGAATAAAAATTATATATCAATTATTTACACGTGCCAGTTTTTAATTGGTCAAAAAAGTCAAATTTGAGGCCTTTCACGCGCCTGTGGCGTGTGTATACACGCAGAGGTCAAAAATAGTGTATTTGCAACAGAATAATGAAAAATCATAGGGTAATAGGTCGAATTCAAAGTTTAGGTGTCTTTTTAAAAATCTCGGTCAACATCAGGGGGGTAATTATGTATTTACTCTTAATCTTATGGATCTTTCATAAGCAATTAAAATTCATTAAAATTATGATAGAATAGGCTATCATATTATTCATATAATTCAAAAACATGTATAGAAGAAAAAAATAAGAACGAATATTACATTAGTCAAAGCAAAACTTACATATTCTCATTAGGAGAAAAAATGATATTTCTCATTCATTGTTCTTCAAGAGGTAATCTTTGTTTCTAGAATTATGCACTGAAACAAAATTTAGCCGCATATTTTGTGGATTATATTGTTGTATCACAAAATAAATATTAAAAAGGTAAAATGAATCAACCTATATATTAGTCCTCCTTCGACAAAAGTGATACGGGTGTACCAACCTGTCCAACAAGTTCTACAAGCTGTCCAACAAGTTCACGATCATTCACACGTAGCCAAGCTCGGGAGTTACAAAAACTCCAAGTTATGTTCATGCAAATGGCCGTGTGTGAGTTGGTACTTGATCCTTCCAATGGATTAAATATTTTTAAGTGTGAAGAGGAGCCTTGAAGTGTAATAAACTTACACTCCAAGGACTCCCCTTGGCAAGGGTAGGATGGTCATTTGTTATCTCCCTTTGTGGACTAATATAAATAGATAGTGTTAGGGTTATTTTTGAGTTAGTTCATTCATATTTTGGAAGACAACAAACACTTTGTAATATTTTGGAACTTCTCTCTTCCATTAGAGAAGCCCCAATTCTGAAAACTCACTAGTAGAATAATACTAGTGTTGTCTCTTGGCTAGAAACTAAGGTCTTGGGTTCTTTGAGTTCCTCTTGGTCCAAGTAATAGATTGGTATTAATATTCATTAATCTTAGGGTCCTTTCTCTTGTTAGGGTTCTTAGATCATTGAATATTGTGTGTCAAGTTACTATTCCTCTTGTAATCTTGTGTTGTTGGAATCTTGAAGTCTAGTGAAGCCGTGTGAGGCTTCACTAGCATTATTATTGACTTGCTTGTTCTTGTTGTAAATATCATCTTCTTATTCTAAAAACGTGACTCTTGAAGACTAGTGAAGCCGTGTGTGGCCTATTTTGATTCACTAGCACTTGTTGTTCATCTTATTGTTCTTGTTGTTGTTTGTTTCTTGTGTTTTGAACTTGGTCTCATATCATTTGGTATCAAAGATTGTGGTTGATTTTGTTCCAACAAAATCAATCTTGGGTTTGGTAGTTGATGATAGGCGGATTTACACGCCTATATCAATATATTTTGCCCATATTTTAGCCTAGTTTTGAGAACAAATTATACATTTCATGCACTTTTAGTCCTTTTTCCTGTAAGAGAGCTAATGAACATGGTTAGTAAAGTTTCAGGTATAAATGATGCAAAAATCAGCATTTTATGGCTTACTTGACGCAAAAGAAAGCTCACAAAGGAAGGGAAGAAAGTTTACACGCCTAAGGACCAAAACTGCTGCATGGAAAATATGTCCCGGGCTAAAACAACATTTCTGAAGACTTTGGGGACTTACAGACACAAAGCTGGATTTTGACAATGATACATTAACCTAGTACAATTAGGTTATGTATTTCATTATTTTATGTGGATTATGATAATGTTACCTTAACCTAGTACATTTGGGTTAAGGATTTCATTAGTCTAGTAGGATTTGGTTATTTATTTCATTAGCTTATTAGGAGTAGGATATGGGTATTATAAATACCCTATCATGCTAGAGATTTTTAATGAGGGTGACATTCATCATTCAACAATTAATTTTCTTCCATCCCTCTCATCTTCCACTACAAACACTTCTAATCTACTCTTCTATTCTTAAACTCCACAACAAGAGAATCGTTACTTGCTAAGGAATCACGCCTCACGCCTATCACTTGATCTACACGCCATTACTCAATATCGTGATATAATAACAATGTCAATCGTGATTTCCTTCGCATTCATGGGTAACTAAACTTCTCTGTTGGGGTTATGGAAGCCGAATGAGTTACTATCTATTGCTGTGAGTTTGTGAGTTCGAGGCACGTATATTGCTTATATCATTATTCTCTTCATCTTAATCTACATTCTTTGCGGTTGCAAACGCAAGAATACGCCAGTCTAACATTTAACTTGTTCGAGAGAAAAGTTATTTGTCTGGAAAAGAGATAATGTCAAGGTAGTAGGACACCCTTTCCTATTAAAAAGCTAGTGCCGTAACTGGACTAACCTCTTGGAGAATTCGTACCGTTAGACACGCTTTAAGCTCGAGAGAGTTAAAGTGAAATAGTCCTTGTTTAGGTCGAGAGACGCTTGGATTTACCATCGACTACAATCCTCTATAAGCAATTGCATGTCAG
The DNA here is from genome assembly GCA_030864215.1 of Capsicum pubescens. Taxonomy (NCBI): domain Eukaryota; kingdom Viridiplantae; phylum Streptophyta; class Magnoliopsida; order Solanales; family Solanaceae; genus Capsicum; species Capsicum pubescens. The sequence goes on from CM061548.1 coordinate 44,570,455, forward strand.
AATTCTACACACTCATAGCCAATAGAGACGTATACCTCAGAAGGTGGACATAACCCCAACGCTTCAATTCTCATTGTTTACAACCAACGTAACAATCTCTCTCTTTTTACTTTATTATTTTCAGCTTTTGTTTACATTACTTGCAAAACAAGAATCCCCCCTTCTTACGAGACTTGCACCAAAAGTTTAGTAATTTTACTTACTTGTTGGCCAAGCTATTCCCTGTGGGATCGACACCCAACCCAGGTTGGGTTCTATATTTGCTAACGACCGCTTTACACTCAAACGAGAGCTGTAGATTGAGCGTTATCAAAAATTGGCGTCGTTGCCGGGGAATACAAGTGTCAATTAAGTTCGTAATAATTACTAGACCCTTTGGTCAAAGATTCTCGTACTTTTACTTTTAGTTTTTGTTTTTGTCTACTGCAGGTTTTTATTTTAGTGCATGCCCCATACTCGAAGTTCTGGTCAACCGTTATTACCAATCAATCCTGAACCACAACGCATATGTTGAATGGAAGCACAAGCTGAAATCGCAAGGATGGCTGCTCAACAGGAATAGGCAAGATTGGCTGCCCTTGCCGCAGCCCAGGTTCAACAGCAGAACATTGATAACCCTGCATGAGCACCAAATCCTGACGATGAGGATCTAGGTGATGACGAGCTACTAAACCCTAGGCATGCCGCTGAGATCGCAACACCTGCCAACAGAAGAGATCGTCAAGCTAGGTTTAGGCCTGAACGCCAAGCTATGCAGCCAGCTTTCGACGATGATGATGATGATCTTGATGGTGCCGGAGCCACTGGAGCTATAATTCCACCACCATTAGCGCCCGGAGCCAATTTCAACATCACAAGCACCATGATTCAGTTATTGCAACTCAAGGGATTATTTGGTGGACTAGCAGGCGATGATCCAAATATGCATCTCATCAACTTTATTTCTACATACAAGTCTTTTGACAATCCTGGTGTTGGTCAGAATGCAATTCGATTACGTCTATTCCCAATGTCTCTGTCTGGGGAGGCAACACTATGGTTGAATGGGCTGACTCCTGATTCAATTACAAATTGGAGGCAACTGAGAGACGCTTTCCTAGAAAGATTCTTTCCGCCTTCCAAAAGGGCACAATTGAGAGATGAAATCAGCAACTTTCGTCAGCTTCCCACTGAAGCTCTTCATGAAACATGGGAGAGGTTCAAGACAAAGCTAGCGAGATGCCCAAACTATCACATGACTAATGTTCACCTCATGGAGATATTGTATAGAGCCTTGAATTCAATAACTAAGCCAGTGGTGGACAACGCAGCTGGAGGATCTTTTATGGACCTCACCTTTGGTCAAGCAAGTAATATGTTAGATCGCATGACGAAATAAAGTAGAGCTTGGCATACCAGGGATTTTGAGGTAGCAAGCCCCACTTTATCTATAGGCATGACTGCAGACCAAAGAAGAAGACAAGAAGAACGTGATCAAGATATGGCGCACATGAAAACACAGATGGATCTTCTTACAAAGCATTTATTATCAGGGAAGACCGAAAAAGTGAAAGCTGTGGCGCTAAAAGGAAGAGACGAATCTGATTCGGAAGAAGAGGCCAACTACTTGAACAATCAGGGGGGTTTCCGAGGGAATACCCAAGGAAACCAAGGTCGGAACTATTATGGTAAATCTGGAAACATGGACCAAGGTAGTTGGAAGAACAAGAATGAAAAGAGTGGTTTGTACGTTCCCCCTGGTAGACGTGATACCACCATCTCTAATTCTGGAAGTATGGAAGACATGATGGCTAAATTATTGAAAGGAGTGGAAGCAACAAGCGCGGGAGTTACTGAGGTAATTAATGATTTGTCCTCTATAAAACAACTAGTTGATTCTCATTCCACTTCAATCAAGCAAATAGAGCAGCAATTGAGCCAACTGTCAGCAGCACTCAATCAAAGAAAGGCTGGCACTCTACCTAGCGATACTGTGCAAAACCCAAGAAATGATGGGTCATGCATGGCCATAACTACTAGAAGCGGTAAGGTGCTGGAACCTTCAGCAAAAGGAAAGCAAGTGGTTGACGAAGTAGCAGACATGGATGATAACGCAAAAGGAGAAGATGCCGCAACAACCAGTCCTGACGTCAAGGATGTCACGCCCAGTGACGTGCAGCCTGAAAAAATGGAAAAACGGAAGCAAGAGGAGAAGAAAGCCATGGAGAGAACACTTCCATACCCACCACCACCTTTTCCCCAAAGATTGAAGAAGGTGGCGGATGACACTAAGTTCAGCAAATTTATGACTGTTGAAGCAGCTGACCATTAATGTTCCATTGGTAGAGGCACTTGAAGAAATGCCTGGGTATGCGAAGTTTATGAAAGATCTTTTGACTAAGAAGAGGGCAGAAAGTTATGAGCTGAAGGATGATGTGCATCATTGTAGTGCAATTGCTACCCGATCGATAGTTCAGAAGAAGGCCGACCCCGGAGTTTTCACTATTCCTTGCACCGTCGGATCTTTGAACTTTGCCAAAGCATTATGTGACCTAGGAGCCAGCATCAACTTGATGCCATTATCGATCTACAAGAAGTTGGGGTTAGGAGATCCTACACCAACTAATATGAGGCTTGTTATGGCGGATAGGTCGGTAAAACGACCAGTTGGTATTCTATGCGATGTCTTGGTAAAGGTTTCTTCATTTATCTTTCCAGCAGACTTTGTCATCTTAGATTGTGAAGCAGATTCAGAGGTTCCCATAATCTTGGGACGCCCTTTCCTTGCTACAGGAAGTGTGCTCATTGATTTGAGAGCTAATGAACTTTCATTCCGAATAAATGACGAAGTGGTTCGATTTGATGTTTGCAAATCAATGAAGCAACCCAAAGATCTAAGTGTATTTTCTGTGGCTGATGTTGTCTTTGATGATGAGAAAGAACGACTTGACGAAGAGCAAATTCTTGATGATCCTTTGGAGGTTTTGTTCATGAAAGGAGAGAATGAGGATGCTGAAATTTCTGAAGAAGCTAGTTGTGCTTTATCGGGATTAGGGACATATCGCTATACTCCCAAGAAGCTGGATCTTGATCTCAAGAATCGACCCACACCACCAGCCAAGCCATCTATTGAAGAACCACCCACACTAGAATTGAAGGAGCTGCCAAGTCATTTGAAATACGCATTCTTAGGAAGCGGAAACACACTTCCAGTCATAGTGGCAGCCGATTTGGGTGAGCAACAAGTTGCAGCTCTTATTGCGATCTTACGCAAGTATATTAGAGCCATTGGATGGACCATTGCGGATATTATTGGTATTCCACCTGGGATTTGCACACATAAAATTCAGCTTCAAGAAAAGTGCACACCCACCATTGAACATCAAAGACGTTTAAACCCACCTATGCAAGAAATGGTGAAGAAGGAGATTATCAAGTGGTTAGACGCAGGAGTTGTATATCCTATCTCTGATAGTACATGGGTAAGTCCTGTACAATGTGTTCCCAAGAAAGAAGGTATGACGGTGGTCGCGAATGCAAAGAATGAGCTTATTCCACTCAGGACCGTTACTGGATGGAGAGTATGCATGGACTACCGCAAGCTGAATTCTTGGACACTCAAGGATCACTTCCCCATGCCATTTATGGACCAAATGCTAGATCGATTAGCGGGGAAAGAATGGTTTTGCTTCTTGGATGGTTATTCAGGTTATAATCAGATTTGTATTGCTCCCGAAGACCAAGAGAAGACAACGTTTACATGCCCATATGGTACGTTTGCCTTCAAACGCATGCCATTCGGGTTGTGTAATGCACCAGCCACCTTTCAACGTTGTATGATGTCAATTTTCTCTGATATGGTTAAAGACACTTTGGAGGTATTTATGGACGACTTTTCAGTTGTCGGTGAGTCTTTTGAAGCATGTTTGGCAAACTTGAGCATGGAATTGCAAAGATGTGTAGAGTTCAACCTTGTGCTGAATTGGGAGAAGTGCCACTTCATGGTAAAAGAAGGAATCGTTCTTGGGCACAAGATCTCTGAAAGAGGAATAGAGGTTGATCGAGCAAAAATAGAGGTAATTGAGAAGCTACCGCCTCCAATTTCGGTGAAGGGAGTTCGTAGTTTTCTTGGCCATGCTGGTTTCTATCGTAGATTCATCAAAGACTTTTCCAAAATTTCTAGTCCATTGTGCAAACTATTGGAGAAAGATGCGAAGTTTGACTTTAATGACGATTTCTTAAAGGCATTTGAATGCCTTAAAGGAAAACTCATTGAAGCCCCTATCATGGTAGCACCAGATTGGACGCTCCCGTTTGAGGTCATGTGCGATGCTAGTGGTGAAGCCGTTGGTGCTGTTCTTGGACAAAGAAAGGAGAAATTATTTCATCATATCTACTATGCGAGTAAGGTCCTAAATGAAGCCCAAAGGAACTACACTGTTACTGAACAAGAGCTCCTAGCGGTTGTGTATGCGTTTGAGAAGTTTCGTGCCTATCTATTGGGTACTAAGGTGATCGTCCATACAGACCATGCGGCTCTTAGGTATCTAATGAAGAAGAAAGATGCAAAACCAAGGTTGATTCGATGGGTATTGCTGCTGCAAGAGTTTGATTTCGAAGTCAAAGATAGAAGAGGTTGCGAGAACCAAGTGGCTGATCACCTATCTAGACTTGAGAATGAACATGTGGCGCAACCTGAAATTCAGATTGATGATGCATTCCCTGACGAGGAGATATTAGCGACAAAAATGGAGAAATTACCATGGTATGCCGACTTTGCAAATTTCGTGGTGAGTAATGTGCTACCTGCCAATTTATCTTACCACCAAAGGAGGAAGTTTATGCATGACGTTCAGCACTACTATTGGGATGAACCTTATTTGTTTCGAAGATACGCGGATGGGATCATTCGACGATGTATATCCCATGAAGAAGTGCCTACTATATTGGAAGCATGCCACACTTCGCAAGTTGGAGGACATCATGCAGGCAATCAAACGGCAAGAAAAGTATTGCAAAGTGGTTATTATTGGCCTTCGATATTTAGAGATGCATACGACTATGTGAGAAGGTGTGACCAATGCCAACGTCAAGGTGCTATTTCAAAACACCATGAAATGCCTATGTCCAAAATTCTGGAGGTAGAACTCTTTGATATGTGGGGTATTGATTTCATGGGTCTATTCGTGAATTCGTTTGGGATGAAGTACATCTTGGTTGCTGTGGATTATGTTTCGAAATGGGTTGAAGCTGTAGCATTGGCCGACAACGAAGGAAAGCGTGTTGTAGCGTTCTTAAAGAAGAATATCTTCTCTCGCTTTGGAGTACTTCGTACTATCATAAGTGATGGAGGATCTCACTTTTGCAACAAGCTATTCAAATCTGTATTGGCCAAGTATGGTGTCAAGCAACACAAGGTATCTACGCCTTATCATCCCCAAACTAGTGGACAAGTAGAGGTTTCCAATCGCGAGATTAAGCAAATCCTTGCAAAGACAGTTAATGCAAATAGGAAGGATTGGTCTCGAAAGCTAGATGATGCACTATGGGCATATAGGACTGCATTCAAGACACCCATTGGCATGTCTCCTTATCAACTAGTTTATGGGAAGGCTTGTCATCTACCCATCGAGCTTGAATACAAGGCATTGTGGGCATTGAAGCACTTGAATCTGAATTGGGATAATGTGAAGAATCTGAGGTTGGAGAAGCTGAACGAATTAGATGAGTTCCGTCTCCATGCATATGAAAGATCGGATTTATACAAGGAGCGGATGAAGAAGTATCATGATCAGCGGATTGTTCGACGAAACTTCCAAAAGGGTGATATGGTACTACTGTTCAACTCCAGATTTAAGCTCTTCCCAGGTAAGTTAAAATCTAAGTGGTCTAGTCCATTTAAAGTTATCCAAGTCTACTCATCTGGAGTAGTCAAATTGGAAGGCAATAAGGGTGTTGTCTTCAAAGTGAATGGCCAACGTGTTAAGCCTTATATCGGTCCTCTTGACTCGATGAATGAAATGGACATCACTTATCTCGACGAAGTCTAAGTACTCGAGATAACTATGTCGATCCACGACAATAAATAAGGCGCTAGATGGGAGGCAACCCATCGTTTTATCATTTTATCGTTTTATCATTTTATCATTTTTTCTTTCGTTCTAGTACTTGTTTTGTTCTTGATAAATGAAAATCCAAAAATAAGAGTCGTGCCATGACCAAAACTAAGGCGCTTGGTGGGAGACAACCCATCGTACTAATCGTTTTCATTTGGTTTTGAGCAAATATAGGTGCAAGAGGAATGCAACGAGGAGATTGATTTCAATTGACGATTTGGACGCATTGTATGGTAAAGTTGGTAAGTTAGGAATGGTGATGCATAAGGCTATGGATTGAGCATTTCTCACGCCAAAATAGGCATTGAGGAAGGCTAGGCCTTGGTAAAACTAGGCCACGAACGATGCACAACCTATCCTATAGCCTAAGGTCTCGGAATCCAGTGTGCTATACACTATGCGCCGCCTATTCCTAGGTATGCTTTTGACTATGCGCCGCCTATGCTATGGCATTTGGTCTCAGTATCTCATATGCCATAGACTATGCAGCGCATATGTCTATAAATGCCATAGACTATGCGGCGCATATGTCCCATTATGCTATAGACAATGCGCCGCATATGTCATATCTATGCCAAGCATTATGCGCCACATATGTGGGATTTACTTCTCCAAAATCGATTGTAAATGGGTCATAACCCGACCCATTCTCTTCCTATATAAAGGGGACTTAGTTTTACAACACATTGCAAAGTGACCTAAAGGTGCCGCATATTCATCCAAATCCTCTCAAAATTTTCTTTTTTGCTCTTCTAATTCACAAAACCACCTCCAAAAGCTCAAGCAAGTACTCTCTTATTCTTCATTTATTTCTCGTAAGTACTACGTTGCTATGTCTATTATAAATTGCTACATATTGAAAGATTGTTGGTGAAGTTCATGTGTTTGGAATGTTAATGCAAAATCATGTGAGTGAACGTATACGTTAGAATCATCTTGACTTGTTTCCGACTTGAATTTGGTTTTAATAGCATTGTTATACTATTTACGGAATTGCTATAGTCTTGAACATTGTTTAAAATTGCTACTTGGATACTTACATGTTAGGCTATCCCGTTCATCGGGATAAGACTTATAGTGCCTGCCGACATAGGAGGTTGTGATTGTTGAAGGTAACTATATTATGTGGTAACCCCTATGTAGTAGTGTTGTTATATCTAACATGAAAGTAATGCAATGGCTGCAAGTAGTGATACATCACTGATTTTCTTGCCGGAATACAACTCCTAAAACGTATGTCGACGAAATCTGAGTAATCGACCACTTTCACTTCACTGATTTGTGTCAACAAAACTAAGTGTGGGGTGGTACCCCTACTGCTTTTGCATAGATTGTATCCATTGATATTGTGCTACCACTAACACTATTTCTAGTCTCAGGTACAATGGCACCTAAAGCGAGACAAGGCAAGGAGAAGGCTACCACCTCCCAAAAGGGCAAAAAGAAAAGTCGCAAGGACCAAGGAGAACCCTCTTCGCTGCAAATACCTCGACTCACGCTTGGAATTAAGTGGGATACTTATGAGGAACTTCTGAGGATGACGACTCTGATGATGATTCCAATACAAGGGGTATGACCCCAGACATAGAGGATAAGTCCGACCAACCAGGTTCCTCGTATTTATTTTCCACTGAGGACAGTGTCCCGACTAAGTGTGGGGTGGTGGTATTGCATGCTATACTTCTCTATTCGCATCTATGTTTGTTTGATTTTGTTTCATTTTTGTTTCATTTTGTTTTTTTTAGTAGTTAAATTTTTTTTTTTAGCTTCGCATGAAATTATTTTGATAGGCAGCATGAGATTATAACAAGAGTATGTGCTACAATTGTGACTATTGAGACGTTTAGGCTCTAGTTGTGACTCAATATGTGATATTGTGTGATTCAATTCCTTCACTTGTTGGGTCGAGAGTCTATATTACTTCCAATCAAGTCGACCATGTGCCTTGTGTGTGTGAGATAATAGTATATTCTATGTATGTGGCTGATGCTAGAACTTGCCTGGTATGTATGCAAAGCGAAAATAAGGAGTGTAAGTTTAGGATATGATTTAGGCATTTCTTTGGCAACCTATACATGTTTACCTTCAGTTTTACCTACCCATGGACATCATCCTAGTTAACCCTTTTGAGCCTTTAGCCTATTTCTTTGACAACCTTGTATGTAAGCCTAATCCATTTCTTTCAAGACCGTAATTTGATCCCAAAATCCCTAAGTGCTTTAAAGTGAAAAAGTCATGTGACAACATAAAAGGAAATTGGGTGAGTATAATGCTATAAATTGGAATGGTTCTTGAATGTGTTATGAAAAAGAAAAAAAATGCTATCATAAGAGGTATGTTGTGAAAAGAAAAAGGAAAAGAAAGCTGAAAAGTGAGTTGTGCTTAAAATTGAAAAAAGAGGAGAACAAGGGTGGTAGAAAAAAGAAAGAAGAAAGGTTGAAAGAAAAAAGTGTCAATGATACAAAGTGATGTATTAAAGCGCTTAGGAACCTAGTCACTATTCTTGGCCAAAATAGTCCTACCCGCCCCTTAGCCTACATTACAACCATCAAAAGACCTACTTGATCCTAATCTTAAATTCCGACATTTAGTGGAGTACTACATTAAGGGCAAGCCTATGGTCATCAGTTGCTACATATGAACTCTTTGTGAGAGTGAGAGCAAGGACATTTTGATACCCATGTTTGAAAAATATGCTATATTTGTGAGTGATTATGGGTACTATATTGTGAGACACACATGGTTGATAAGTTTTGGATAGTTGTATATGATTCCATGCACCTTAACGTTTGCATGCGAGTTGATCACCATCACGAGTCTATGCTAGAGGTTAAACTGTTTCTACTTATAATCGGAAAGCTACTCTTTGTTGATAATTGGTGTGCTTGTCTTGAAGAATGTTTTGTGTTGTTGCTGTAAAAACCCTAAGTTGATGTTTAGAAGGACATAATATGTTGTTCGAGGACGAACAAAGCTCTAAGTGTGGGGTGTTGATGATAGGCGGATTTACACGCCTATATCAATATATTTTGCCCATATTTTAGCCTAGTTTTGAGAACAAATTATACATTTCATGCACTTTTAGTCCTTTTTCCTGTAAGAGAGCTAACGAACATGGTTAGTAAAGTTTCAGGTATAAATAATGCAAAAATCAGCATTTTATGGCTTACTTGACGCAAAAGAAAGCTCACAAAGGAAGGGAAGAAAGTTTACACGCCTAAGGACCAAAACTGCTGCATGGAAAATATGTCCCGGGCTAAAACAACATTTCTGAAGACTTTGGGGACTTACAGACACAAAGCTGGATTTTGACAATGATACATTAACCTAGTACAATTAGGTTATGTATTTCATTATTTTATGTGGATTATGATAATGTTACCTTAACCTAGTACATTTGGGTTAAGGATTTCATTAGTCTAGTAGGATTTGGTTATTTATTTCATTAGCTTATTAGGAGTAGGATATGGGTATTATAAATACCCTATCATGCTAGAGATTTTTAATGAGGGTGACATTCATCATTCAACAATTAATTTTCTTCCATCCCTCTCATCTTCCACTACAAACACTTCTAATCTACTCTTCTATTCTTAAACTCCACAACAAGAGAATCGTTACTTGCTAAGGAATCACGCCTCACGCCTATCACTTGATCTACACGCCATTACTCAATATCGTGATATAATAACAATGTCAATCGTGATTTCCTTCGCATTCATGGGTAACTAAACTTCTCTGTTGGGGTTATGGAAGCCGAATGAGTTACTATCTATTGCTGTGAGTTTGTGAGTTCGAGGCACGTATATTGCTTATATCATTATTCTCTTCATCTTAATCTACATTCTTTGCGGTTGCAAACGCAAGAATACGCCAGTCTAACATTTAACTTGTTCGAGAGAAAAGTTATTTGTCTGGAAAAGAGATAATGTCAAGGTAGTAGGACACCCTTTCCTATTAAAAAGCTAGTGCCGTAACTGGACTAACCTCTTGGAGAATTCGTACCGTTAGACACGCTTTAAGCTCGAGAGAGTTAAAGTGAAATAGTCCTTGTTTAGGTCGAGAGACGCTTGGATTTACCATCGACTACAATCCTCTATAAGCAATTGCATGTCAGAATTCTACACACTCATAGCCAATAGAGACGTATACCTCAGAAGGTGGACATAACCCCAACGCTTCAATTCTCATTGTTTACAACCAACGTAACAATCTCTCTCTTTTTACTTTATTATTTTCAGCTTTTGTTTACATTACTTGCAAAACAAGAATCCCCCCTTCTTACGAGACTTGCACCAAAAGTTTAGTAATTTTACTTACTTGTTGGCCAAGCTATTCCCTGTGGGATCGACACCCAACCCAGGTTGGGTTCTATATTTGCTAACGACCGCTTTACACTCAAACGAGAGCTGTAGATTGAGCGTTATCAGTAGTTGAAAAATACCAAAAAAAAAGAAAAAAAAAGGTTGCTAAAATCTAAAAATTCCAGAAAAAAAGAGAAATCTGTCCATCTTGTTCTTGGCCGAGAAAATTGTGTTGTGTTGTTGTCTTGGCCAAGATTGGTGTTTGTGTGTTTATATATAGATGTTCTTTTGTTTTTCTAGCTTGTTTCTTGTGTTTATTTCTTTCTCATCAACACAAAAGGTGTCTAAAGCTAAGTTGAGCTTAATATATTGACATTGCTATTGTGGACTTGAAGTGGTAGTATGATGAACTTGAAGTGGGCTGATTTTTTGTGTTGTTGCTTGACTTTAAAGTGGGCTATTGTTGGTGAATTGTGGTTGTGTTCTTGAAGTATTGTTGTGGTGTTCATCTTGATTTTCTCATCATCTCATATCTTGACCACTATAAAGACTAAAATAGATCCAAAAGGGTTGTAAGACAACGTTGTAAAGTTGTTTGTGAAAAGACTTGCCAACATCACTTCCTCGTCTTAACTACCACTTTTTTCCTTAAAACAAGGAGACTTGTCTTATGGAACTAGTAAAGTCAAGCCTCATCTTTTTGAGTTGGAAAAAGTTGAAAACTTACAAGACTTTACTTTCTCTCCAAAAGCAAAGTCATCCATTACAAAATTATGAAGATTAAGGCTTTAAGTTGTTGAACAAAATGTATGGACCCGTGACCAATTTCATGCTGCCACATCACCTTAATCACTATTCACGTCATTAATTAAGCTCAATTTGGATATTCTAGTTTCTAATTATTGATTCTTAGTTTCTTCTAATTGACTCGAGAACTAATTAGCAAGCTAGTACATTCCTACTAGGTTGTTAATTAGTCCTTTGAAGCCTTGTATTCGTGTCATCGTTTGTTTGTGTGCTTTTGTCGTTTGAATACGTTGTAACTCCTTGACTCTAGTCCGACAAGAATTCTTTGAGTTTTAAACAAGAATCTACTCCGGACAAGAGCATACTCAAACCTTAAGGATTCATGGGTTACTATCCAATCTACAACACTTGTAGATCTCGAGTGTGTGAGTGAGGAGAGGTTTTAAACTAACTTATTTGTTGCTTGCGTAGGTGATACCTTGAAAATGGAGGGAACCACGTCTCAAACCGTGGATTCTAATGAAATAGAGAATATGAGGGTCACTCTTGAGGCTATGACCCGATCTCTTGAAAGGTTGAGTACGGAAGTGGGATCCATAAGGGGAGAAGTGACGACTATTAGTGGGAGGTTAGAACAAGTGGAGAGTCAAAGGAACTCTCGTCCTTCTACTCCTCGACATATTTCATCAAGTGGACATGATAGAAATTCCTCCGCCACCGTTACTCCCAAAACATGGCCACAATTGCCAAATCCTTTACTAGCTCCACTAAATGCCGCAAGCCAAACCACTCATAACCCCCTAAACCGAGACTCCAATAGACCAACCCATTCCCAAACTCTTCAAGTTACGCAAGAGGGATTCGAATGCCAAATTCCTCCACAAAATCCAAACCCTTCCTTCCAAGCTCCACTAAACCAAAGACCACCACCTCCACAAAATACAACCCCTCCAAATCAAGTTCTAAACGTCCAAAACCATCTCGTCCACTTTGAGAAGTATGGTAGAGAGTATTATGATGGAGCCTTTGACGATGCTTATGTGAGGTAAGAAGATATGATAGGGGTACGTGTGGATCCAAGAATATACCGAGGGTATGGAGAAAAGGGAAATCAACACCAAGAGAGAGACATAGGAATTAATACCATCAAATTGAGCCTACCTATCTTTAAGGGTGAAAGTGACCCCAAGGTGTATCTTACTTGGGAGTTGGCGTGTGATAAAGTGTTTCAAGTGAATGATATATCGGAGGAGAAAAAGAGTTTTTATGCCATAGCTCACTTTGAAGGCTATGCTAACACATAGTGGGAATATGTCAAATGGTTTGGTAATGAGTTGATTGATGGACAACCACCACCATGGTTTCGGTTGAGGTATCTAATGAGGCAACGATATCTTCCCAAAAGTTATTGTCATAAGTTGCTTGCTAGGTTGTACAATTAGCGATAAGGAAATCGAAGTGTGATGGCATATTATGATGAGTTTCAACAACTCATGTTGAAGCTTGATCATCGTGGAGAATAAATTGGCCATGATATCATTCGGTTCAAGTGTGGGTTGAACAAATAGATCTCCACTCATTTTACACTTCACAAGTTTGATACCGTTGAAGAAATTTTCCAAGCGGCTCTTGAGATTGAAAGGGAGCTTAAAGAGAGGTCGTCGTTCAAGGCAAAGGGACCATCAACCTCGGGTTGGCCGAGGAGCAAAGATATGGTTCAACCATCTTCAGGTTGGCCCAAAAACAAGGACCAACCCGCCACTATAAGGCTGCCCGAGCCTAAAACAGTCGACAAATTTCCTCCCCGATAAGAATATCACAAGTATCCTAATCCTAAAGGGTTCCAATATTTCAAGTGCCAAAGTTGGGGACATAAAGCCAATGAATGTCCAAACCGACGTAATGTGATCCTAAGGGAAGGGATATTGTATTACCTTGGTGAGGAAGTGGGTCTTGAAAAAGAAAAGAATGAGGCCGAGCCTCAAGATGGAGAGGAACCCAAAAATGAGCCACATAATGATGATGATGATGATTGTGAGGATGCTTATCCACAAGAAGGAGAGTGCGTGATTCTAAACTTTGTAGTAAGGCGTTCCATGATTAGTAAGGCGATAGATGATCCTAGCCAATGGGAGAATCTATTCCATACTAAATGTCTTGTGAAGGAAAGTGTGTGCACTTTGGTGATAGATAGTGGTAGTTGTGCAATTATTGTTAGTGTTGATATGGTGAACTTCTAGAAATTTCCAACTACACTTCATACTAGCCCTTACAATTTTCAATGGTTGAATAAATGTGGTGAATTAAAAGTCATAAGGCAATGTATGATACGGTTTAAGGTAGGAAACTACCACGACGAAGTACTTTATGACGTAATACCAATGCAAGCGTGTCACTTATTTTTAGGTAGACCTTGGCAATATGATAGGTCTACCAAACATGATAGGAGGTCTAATCGATATACACTTGAGAAAGATGGACGAAAGGTCACACTTCATCCACTTTTGCCTTCACAAGTGAACGAGTTATATCAAAGGATGAGAGAATTGAAAGAAAAGGGGAAGAAATCCAAAAATAAAGAAAAAGAGGGGGAACCCGTAGGTGGGGTAGTACGGATATCTGGGTCTGCCTCAACATCAAAGGAAAAAGAAAACATGGTGATGTTGGTTGGAAAGAAGGAGCTCTTTGTGGATCATGATGAAGAGACACCCATGCTTCTTTTGGCGCATTGTTTTAACACTAACCCCACTAATTCTTCTATTTCTCCTTTGATTTCTTGTGTGTTGCAGGATTATGAAGATGTTTTTTCCAAATAACTTCCACAAGGGATGCCCCCGCTTCGGGGAATTGAGCACCAAATAGATTTTGTGCTGGGATCACAATTGCCCAACAAACCGGCTTATAGGAGCAACCCAATGGATACCAAGGAATTGAAATGCCAAGTTGAGAAACTCCTCAACAAATCATATATCAAGGAGAGTATGATACCTTGCGCGGTCCCGGTGCTACTAGTTCCCAAGAAAGACGAGACTTGGCGTATGCGCGTTGATTGCCAAGCCATTAACAAGACAACGGTAAAATATCGTCACCCTATTCCTAGGCCAGATGATATGTTTGATGAATTGAGTGGTTCATGTTTGTTTTCTAAAATTGATTTGAGGAGTGAATATCACCAAATTCGTATGTAACCGGGTGATGAATGGAAAACCGCCTTCAAGACCAAATTCGGTCTCTATGAATAGATGGTTATGCCATTCGGCCTAACAAATGCTCCAAGTACTTTCGTGAGGCTAATGAATCATGTGATGAAGCCTTTTATTATAAAGTTGGTTGTTGTCTACTTTGATGATGTGTTGGTGTATAATAGGTCCTTAGATGAGCATGTAAAACATTTACAATGTGTGTTTGATGTCCTCCGAAAGGAGAAGTTATATGCTAATTTAGAAAAGTGTTCTTTTGGTGTCCAAGAAGTTGTATTTCTCGGTTTTATGGTGAGCTCAAGAGGGGTCGAAGTAGATGAATCTAATATTGACGCTATAAAAAATTGGCCAACTCCTAAAACCATAGGTGAAGTGAGAAGCTTCCACGGGTTGGCTAGTTTTTATATACGTTTTGTCAAATGATTTAGCAACATTGCCGCCCCCTTGGCCGAAGTGATTAAAAAGGATCGACCTTTCAAGTGGGGAGATGAACAAGCTAAGGTCTCGGCCCCTGTGTTACAATTGCCGAATTTTGACAAGACTTTTGAGGTTAAATGTGATGCTAGCAAAGTTGGTATAGGCGCAGTTTTAATGCAAGAATTGAAGCCTATTGCCTACTTTAGCGAAAAGCTCAAAGAAGAAACTCTAAACTACTCTACGTACGATTTAGAGTTGTATGCCTTGATTAGAGCCTTGACCACTTGGCAACATTATTTATGGCCTAAAAAATTCGTTATCCGAACGGACCATGAGTCCTTGAAGCATCTTCGGGCACAAGATAAGCTTAACAAATGGCATGCCAAGTGGATTGAGTTTCTTGAAACTTTCCCTTATATTATTCATTACAAAAAGGGTAAGGACAATGTGGTTGTCGATGCTTTATCTTGAAAACACGTTCTTGTGTCTACTTTATCTTCAAAATTGATGGGTTTTGAGATCTTAAAGGAATTGTATCCTGAGGATTCTCACTTTGCTCTTATCTATAGGGAATGCAAAGAATGAGGTAGGGACAAGTGGGATTCGGCTAGGGTTTCAAATCCCTATGCCAAGTTTGATGGTTACTTGTTTAAAGGTAAGAGATTGTGTGTACCCTCTATCTCTTAGAGAGAGTTGTTTGTGAGAGAAGCACACAATGGCGGTCTAATGGGTCACTTTGGGGTCGAAAAGACCCTTGGAATATTGGAGGAGCAATTCTATTAGCAAAAAATGCACAAGGATGTGTCTAGGATTTGCGGCCAATGTGTAGATTGCAAAGGAGCCAAATCGCGGCTCCAACTTCATGGGTTGTACACCCTGCTACCCACCCCTTTACATCCTTGGTTTGATATATCTATGAATTTTTTGTTAGGGTTGCAAAGGACTAGAAGAGGCCGGAATAGTATATTTGTTGTGGTTGATCGGTTTTCTAAGATGGAACACTTTATTCCATGCTCTAAATATGATGATGCACCTAGTGTGACCTCTTTGTTTGTTGATAATGTTGTCAAGTTGCATGGTGTTTAGAGGACCATTGTGAGTGATAGGGACTTTAAGTTCCTAAGTCACTTTTGGAAGTCCATGTGGGGTAGGCTTGGTACCAAGTTGTTGTTCTCCACTTCTTGCCACCCACAAATCGATGGACAAATGGAAGTAGTAAATATGACTTTGGGTTCTATGCTATATTCCATGGTTAAGGAAAAATTGACTTCTTAGGAGAAACACCTACCATTAATTGAGTTTGCCTATAATTGTGTCATACACTCAAGTATGGGAATGACTCCCTTTGAGTGTGTATACAACCTCAACCCCCTTACCCCTTTGGATTTAACTCCTTTGCCAAGTGATATTATGATTAGCCTAGATGGAATAAAGTGGGCAGATTTTATGAAAAAGTTGCATGAGAAGGTGCGGCTTCGACTTGAGAAGAAAAATCAAGAGATTGCAAAGCGGGCAAACAAAGGAAGAAAGAAACTCATTCTTGAACTGGGAGATTGGGTGTGGGTGCACCTTAGGAAGGATCGGTTTCCATCTCAAAGGAAGACCAAATTGATGCCAAGGGGTGATGGTCCATTCCAAGTACTTGAAAGAATCAATGATAATGCCTACAAGATTGACCTTTCCTCGGAATACCAAGTGCACAACACTTTTAACATGTGTGATCTTTCTTTAGTGGATGCGGTTGAGGATGACCAAATGTCGAATTTGAGGTCAAATTCTTCTCAAGATAGAGAGGATGATACGGGTGTACCAAGCTGTCCAACAAGTTCACGATCATTCACACGTTGCCAAGCTCGGGAGTTACAAAAACTCCAAGTTATGTTCATGCAAATGGCCATGTGTGAGTTGGTACTTGAGCCTTCCAATGGATTAAATGTTTTTAAGTGTGAAGAGGAGCCTTGAAGTGTAATAAACTTACATTCCAAGGCCACCCCTTGGCAAGGGTAGGATGGTCATTTGTTATCTCCCTTTGTGGACTAATATAAATAGATAGTGTTAGGGTTATTTTTGAGTTAGTTCATTTATATTTTGGAAGACAACAAACACTTTGTAATATTTTGGAACTTCTCTCTTCCATTGGAGAAGCCCCAATTCCGAAAACTCACTAGTAGAGTGATACTAGTGTTGTCTCTTGGCTAGAAACTAGGGTCTTGGGTTCTTTGAGTTCCTCTTGGTCCAAGTAATAGCTTGGTATTAATATTCATTAATCTTAGGGTCCTTTCTCTTGTTAGGGTTCTTAGATCATTGAATATTGTGTGTCAAGTTACTATCCCTCTTGTAATCTTGTTAATCTTGTGTTGTTGGAATCTTGAAGTCTAGTGAAGCCGTGTGAGGAGCTTTCGATTCACTAGCATTATTATTGACTTGCTTGTTCTTGTTGTTAATAACATCTTCTTATTCTAAAAACGTGACTCTTGAAGACTAGTGAAGTCGTGTGTGGCCTATTCCGATTCACTAGCACTTATTGTTCATCTTGTTGTTCTTGTTGTTGTTTGTTTCTTGTGTTGTGAACTTGGTCTCATATCAAAAAGCAAAAGAGTGAGCTTCGAAAATCTTATCAACATGTTGATTGTATCTAAAAAAACCTATAGTATACCAAAATTAATTTTTAAAAAAGTTAATAAATCAAGTCAGATCTAACTTTCATCTAGTTAAAGGATAAATAAATTAAAGAATTATAATTTCAAGACAAGAAATTCAAGATAATTTAATCTTAAAAAGATATGAAAATTGGTACTACCTCTAAAGCAATTGATGTACAGGTGCGTTACTTTGACGGAAATAACATTTCAGTGCTGCAGTCCAATTTGAATTCGTTATAGGACAATAGAACTTCAATTGTCCATTGTATAGGACTATGGAATTGCGTATTAACACGCAAAATTAATGATTAGAGGGTTTCAATCTTAATTCCTAATATAATTTAGGTGTACAAGTTAAATTTTAAATTTAAATTTCTTTCCATATATTAATAATTCTATATAAAGTAAAGTTTTAATTGATTTAGAAATGTTAAATATTATGATTTTTTACCTAAATCAAATAAGGATTTTAATTAATTTCAAATTTTTGAATATTAGAATGATAATTGAATAACAATTATTTGAGAATACAATAGATGAAGAAATTATAATAATCAATTTTTTCGTAGTGTTATAGTTTATAGTTAAGAAAAAAAGGAAAATAATAAACCTTTTATGATTGGTCTTTGACAAGAAAAATGTTCTGTGATCTAACAAAGCTCAGATCGAATCACGCAAAATCTAACGATTCAAACCTAATTCAAATTCCTGGAATGTTGCAGTTTTACAGTAAAAAAGATTAAAACAACGAACCTTGTATTTTTTTGGTCCTCTTTGAGAAGAAATATCTCCCTTTCTTTGAAGTCCACATTCTTGTGGACGAGAATCTTCATCTCATTCTAATTCTGAAAATAAAACTTCAACTCAAAACAATTCACACTTGCAAGCAATTGTATATAGCTTGTTCAAAATAAATGTAATCCATATAACACACATGAATCTAATGTACAATGTACGTAGAAACTTGAAATAACTTAAGAAGACCACAATAATTACCTGACTCATTGAGTGTTGAAACTAAATTGTAGCAAGTATTTCCTTGTTCCTTCAAACAGAGAAAAAATTTAATATAATAGAGATGATTAGAATTTTTCTTTTTTGCAGTTATAATATAAATAGGACAAGTTTACCGGACTTATAATTTTGCTAAAACTTGAACTCATATGGTAATTTTAGGATAGGACTCCTAATATTGTTTACTTTTGCCAAAAATAAACTGCACGATAGTTTAGGACTTGTCTAGTTGTGTACTTTGCCATGAATAATTAGTTTTAAATATTAGAATAATAAATAAAAATTATTTAAAAAATAGTAAATGACAATTTTGGTAGAGTCTTTTAATGAAGGGCAAAAAGTTCAAATCACTTTTGTAAGGGTCTTTACACTTTTAATATATTATAGATATAAATATAGATATAGATACAAATACAAATTATAGATATAAACTAGTTTAACTACCCGTGCCTCGCACGTGTAACGTTTGATTATTTAAAATTAAATAATTTTTTCTATTGCGGAGATTTTTAATAAAGTGTAAAAGTTCGAATTACTTTTCAAAAATCTTTCACACTATAATATAATAATGTAAACATAAACATATACACATATATGTTTTACCACCAGAAGTTTCAAGTGGTTGATGAATAATTATTTTTGCGTTTGTGATATAATAACTCTTTCCCTTGTTATCACATGCTAAGCGAAACACATCAATTTGAATCATATTTGTGTTACGATTATTTTTTTCTTATATTTAAATTTTTTTCTTATTTTAAAAGTCAAATCCTTACAAAATTATTGATTACATTCTTATTACGTACTTAAAACTTATAAAAATCTGGTACTTCTTAAATTTTTCTTATTCTAATAGTTTTATGTTTATTTTTAGATTTTTTTAAATCTTCTTAAAAATCAAATTTAGTTGATTTAAAATTTTTAAACTAATAGAAAATGTATCAGTTGTCACTAATTTTAATAACTTTTAATAAGGAAAGATTTTATCATAAATATATTTAATTAATTTTCAACTGTTAAATTAGTTTTTTTTTTTTTAAATTCTGATGACTTCTAATAAGAAAAAGTTTTAACATAAATATACTTAATTAATTTTTAACTCTTAAGTATTAAGAAAAAATAGTGAAAAGACGATTTTGTCTAAAGTAAGGACTTTTAATGAAGGGAAAAAAGTTCTAACAACATTTCTAAGACCCTTCACACTTTTAATATAAAATAGATTTAAATTTAAGTCATCGATATGCTCTTATACTTGTTTTGAGATTTCACTTGGACATCTCAACTCAGACTTGTGCCAATTGAACACTTCATTCTTAACAAATTTATACCCATTTGACACAAAATGAAAATCTGTTGAAAATATGAAGCGAATGTAATTCATATGCAAAAGAAACCAATGAAGTAATGCCACGTGACAATTGAATTCAAATAATATTTTTTTTAAAAACTAACTTTATTTAAATAATAAAAAAGACAAGAAAATAATTTTTTTAAAATTAATCCCCCCTCCCCCTCCACAAACCCTTTTCTTCTCCATTGAACCCCACTCCGTTATTATTCGAGTATAATTTGATTTTTCTCTTTGATTGTTTCCTCTGCTTTTTCTTATAGCGTGTTGTTGTTTGGTTGGCTGATCAAAATTGTCCATGGTGGTGGTGGTATTTCACCGATGAAATTTTGCCTGAAATGACTTGAATTAGAGGAAATCAGAGCTTTGTAAGCCGGGTTAGATCTCACTGATGGTTGGTCGGAGGAATTTTCTGATAGGATACCTTTTTCGGTGAGATTCACCAGAAAAGTGAGTTAATCTGGTGGAGAACGGAGGAAATATATTATTGTTGCTAATGGGTATCGATTTTGTGCTAAGTTTCTCCATTCTATTGCTGTTGTTGTAAATGGTGAAGAAGACAAAAAAATCCTCTTCCTCCCCTTCCCTTTTTATTCGTCCTTGAAGTTTTCTTTTTTTATCCCAAAAAGGGGACTACACCAAAATTTTAAAAAATTTATACAAAGTATGAAAAAAATGCAAGAAACTTAAACAAAAAAAAGTGATTTAGTAAAAGAATTAAATTGAAAGGGAGGAATAGGGGGAGAAAGAGAGACAATTTGGGTGGAGAAGATGATAGGGCATAGATGGAATTTTTAAAAGATTTTTTTTATCATTTTAAAAAATAATTTAGGCGTAAAAGTTGAAAAAAATACTTTTTAAATTTGATTCACACGCCTCAAGAGCGTGAAACACATTTTTTTTTGTCTAGTCAACATTTTGTGCCAAATCAGAATGATTTTTGAATAGTTAAAGTGTTCAAAAGATACAATTGTGAGTTGAGGGGTCCAAGTGAAATCTTGAAACAAATTTAAGGTTCTATCGATAACCTAAGTCTAGTATTTATCATCTGCACCATGTATTAAAAATAAATTATGTATGCAACATACATGTATTATAATTATTTTAAAATGTATTATGTTTGTTAGGTAAGAAATCTGCAATATATATTAAAAGTGAATTATATATGCAATATAGATATATTATAATTGTTATATTTGAAAAAAATCTATTAGTATAGATGATGTTGGTATAATATACTACAAATTATAATAATTACAGGTGAAATAATAAAATCTAGAGGTGTCTCTAGCTCATAAAAAAATAGGCGACCGCCTTAGGCCGCCATATTAGAGGGGCCTCATTTTTACGATAATATATTATAATTTTTTTTATAAAAATTAAATATTTTTTATAGAAAATATAAATATTTTTATATAAAAGGATAGAATTATTAGAATAAGTTCATATATCTAGAGTACTATGTCTCAAGAAAGATTAAATGCATTGATTATATTACTATTTTAAAAGTATACTAAGAAAAAATCGATTATATAATTTTGAAAATAGAGTTCATTAAAAAAGGTTATTTTTTCTTAAAAATTTAAGTCCACCGTTTAGTTTCCTCCTTAGTCCATGAATATACTTGAGCCGCCTCTGATAAAATCAACAAAAATAAAGAAAATAAAATAATCTTCTTCTGTTGTCCAAAAAAAAAAATAATCTTCTTCTCGGTCGAGACGCGGATATCTCACTCTTTTTAAAGAGATTCAAGCCCACCACAACAAATAATTTCACTGGTCAAGCAGTAATCTTCTTGACTTGTCCCCTCGAGGATTCAATAACCTTCTCATAAAGTACAACTCAACAAACTTTGGACAAGAGTTGAGTTCAAAGCCCCCAAAAGAACACCCCCCTTCAACTAATAAACTCTTTTTTTTAAAACTTTTGTTAACTCTATATTTTCTTGTACTTAGAAAAAACATGTAAGACTACCTTTATTTATAGGAGAGGAAGTCTTTCATGCAATGAATAAGGGGTAGTAAAGATAGAAGAACAATGACCTAGAGGTTACAAGAATTACATGCAACTAATGACACTAATGACCATATTCTACCATTGTAACACCTCACATGTTTCTAAGTTAAAAAATGAACCGTTGTTCCTACATGTGTAACCTTTAATACCGTAATTCATATTTTAATGCATGTCTCATGTTCATTATCCTAGTTTGAGGAGAGACTGTGATGTATAAAACATGTTCATAAGAGTCACTTAGAGCAAAGTGAGCTAAGAGCCTTTGATTCGGCCAATTTTTGGTGTTCAATTTCACAAGGGTCATCTTCTAATGAGTATAACTTTTTGTATATAAAGAATTTGGAAGATTAAAACCCACCAAGTTGTATATAATTGAATTAGCTTTCCAACGATACCAATTTCGCCTTAATCTGATACCCGAGTGAAAAATTATGCCTTTTTTGTGTGAGGCAGTAAGCTCTCGCGATAGGCTTGTGATGTGAGTTTCATTCCCGTTTCTGGGAGGTGCAACGTGAGGCCTATTCCTATTTTTATGGGTCGTGCCACGAAGGTCATTTAATGGGGAAAAGGGGCTAAGGGGTAGTTTATCCCCAGCCATCCAAACATGAATAACAACTCAAAAAGGGGCATTATTTGCCCATCTTCCTCAAATCAACTCCCGTAAAAATCCTCCTCCATTCCCAAGAACAAAAAAATCAAAGATTCACCATTCAAGAATCTTCAAAAAAAGATACTTTCTTTCAAGATCAAGCTTTTGAGGTATGTTATATGTTCATCCACGGTCCTATTCACCCATGGAGTCCAAGAACCCAATTTCAAATTCAAAGTTATGATTTTTAAAGGATCATTATGATTTTTAACCATGAATTCCCATGAATTTTGATTCTGTACCATGTTTACACGTAATTGTTGTTGTTATTAAACCCCACATGTTTGAATGGTGTTGTTCATTGATTTAAGCCTTAATTGGTGATTTTATTATTGAAATCATTCTATTACTACATGCTTTAAAACTAATCCCATGCTTAGCTTAAACCATCCATTGCAAGTGTTTGATGAAATACCTACAAGAATAAGTTTTGAATAAATGCTTGCATATTATGTCTTCAAAGTTTTAGTATGATCTTATTATTATTGCTATCGAGTCCTGGGGGTTTGAATACCCGAAATTTAGCTGCTTACCTAGTTTTTAGTATATACAGAATGGTTTCAAAATAGTTATGAACATTATCAGTTCGACCATTTATTACATTCAATTAAACTCAGTTCAGTATAATAATTGATATCATTCAGTTGGGAGTAACACTTAGAACCGAGTGAGTATAGGGATGGTGTCTCCCCCTTCAGTTAGGCATAAGGCACTAGCAGCAGTCCCTACGTTCCAGACCTACAGCACCGCCGAAGATTTTGAGGGGTCCCCCTTCAGTTAGGCATGACACCCTCGTTCTTCGGGACTTCATATTAGTGGATCCACACAACCAGTGTTAGTACCCGTGGCACGGTACTGATACCCTTCCAACTGGGGTTACAGGTTTGACCCTGATAGTATATTAGGGCATGCCGGTTATAACTAGCTCCCACTGTCCCAGTCTAGTATTCGGTTCAGTTTTTCTTGACCATAGTATAAAGATATCAGTTACTCATTTATCAGTACTCAATATTTCAGTTTTCAAACTATATTCAGAACATATTTTATGCTTGGTCATGAATTCTCAGTCCTTACAGATTTCATGCATTTTACTTAGCACTTCATGCTATATATTCAGTCAGTTACTACGCATGCATATGAAACCATGGATATTAGCCTAACCTTATTTAGCATACCAGTATATTCAAAATACTGATCGCATACTCATTTTTTACGCTATGATGTCTCATATCATAGGTTTGAACGCTTAGGTTCCCAACCACACCTAGTGAACACCCCAATTTTTCTGAACCGGAATGCTACACGGTGCTCATGACCCCGAAGGACCACAAGCTAACCCATGACTGATATCTATACCTGTATACTGCATAATATAACATAAAGATGTGGAAACATGTACTGAATGGCCATAAGGTTCAAATCTAAATAATACAAAATGTCCGATAAAAACAATGTCTGAAAATGGTATATCACTACCAAAACAAAATTGAAATATCTGACTGACATGCTGTAGTCTGAAAGACTCTAAACTGTCTGAATAAGGAGTTGATTGAACATGTCTCCAACTAACTCCATCTAACAATTGAAATAAACTGAAATGATAAATGAAGTAATAATTATATCGTCCTTGAATGAGAAGGACTCACTGCAACTCTGAACACTGGAATGCTACTGCTGATCTAGAGCTCGCGTCTCTGAACCTATGGTGTAGAATAAAAGAAACACCATAGCGCAAATGCATCAGTACGTCTGAATGTACTAAATATGCAAATGAGGTAGGCTAAATGCAAAGGGTTTACATGCATGAATAATGCCGACTGATATGAACGTGAGAATACATACATGCATACGTAACTGTAACTGAACTTGTAGAGATACTGACTACTGAGTCTGAATACTGACAACATGAGTTTACTGATACTGAGATACTGAAAGACTGAGTTTACTGATATCAATATATGAATCACTAATAAGTGAGGAACTGATACTGTATTGCTGAATACTGAAGGATTTAAACTATATTACTGATACATGAATAACTATTTTTGACAGTTCTGACTATGAAGAACTGGCCTGATTGACTGTATCTGGCAATCTAATTATAAAGAAAAAGTATGATTGACTGTATCTGATAGCCATGAATATGAAGAACTGATATGCTTGACCGTATCTGATAGTCATGAAAGTGAATACTGGTAGCATGAGTTTACTGATATTTAATATAACTGACAGATGAGTTCTGATAACTGATATAGCTAATAACATGAGTTTTGACAACTGATGTAACTGATAACATGAGTTACTATATCTGATAGCCCTGCTACTGAATGCTAATAACATGGATGACTGTATTTGACAGTCTTGAATCTGATGGAACTATCTGAGTCCCGTACTGTATCTGAGTTGACTGTATCTGAAAGTCCTGATATACTGAAATCTGAAGAACTATCTAAGTTCTTTACTGAGACTGGGTGACTGTAGCTGACAGTCTTGAAATCTGTAACTGAAACTGTGGGAGGTAGTTGTTTAACCGACATGCCCCAATAACGCATATAGCTAAGTTGGGGTCCAATCTCTGCCCCGACTGGAGGGGTGTCAATACCGCGCCACTGGTAAGGACAACTGTGAGAACCCTATACTGGCGGGTACTCAAAATGAGAATGGTGGGAACCCTAAATTGACAGGTTAAGACACCTCATCAACCCTAAACTGACAGGTAGATATCTTAACCTACGCTGGCTACGTAGTTCTGGAACACAAGGATTGCTTCTAAGAACCGCACCCTAAACTGGCAGGTGAGTTCCCATCCTTGGGTTCACTCGGTGCTAACTTCTACTCCCATCTGAAGAGACTAAACATGAATAACTGACTGTACTGATTAACTGAACTGAACTGATTTTGAGTTTACTGAGTTCTGTATCTGACGGAATAATACTGATATCTAATAGCTAATTGAGTTCATGATCTTACTGATCTTACTGAGTACTGAGTTCATAAGATTTCTGATAGTACTAAATTATAGGGATTTTTGAAGTTACTGGGTACTGAGTTTCTGAGATTATCTGAGATTAACTAAGTACAGAGATTTCTGAACTACTGAGATTACTGAACTACTGTGATTGCTGAGATTTCTGAGGTTTTCTGAGTCACATGACTGACTGAATTCTGTAGATCTTGGCTTGACTGAGTATCATGATAACATGACATGGCTCTAGGCACACAACTATATTTTTTGGGTAAAAGTACCCCCAGGACTCGATGGAAGGAAACTGACACAACTTGACTTTCTTGAGTACATGACCATCAATAACAATCCATAATACTTGAGTGAGGGATTTCATGAAGTACATGGTCATCATAATATCTAACATGAATAGGAATGCTTATAATCAAGTCATAAATATCATATCCTAATATCATGGGCATTCCGACAACATATACTATTCATAACAATGGCATGGAAACTATTTAACCATAAGAGAATGGCAAACATGTAACATTTAGTTCATATTGTAATAATTTGGGGATAACTCATGTGATACTTCAAAATCATGATCTTGCTCATAGCATGGAAGACATATAAACACACTATAAATCCATTCCCCAATCATTATGTACATTCCATTAACACATATATTGCACAACAATGACAAGTGAGCTCTTTGAACATAATAGACTAGCATGAATTTATCATATAGTTCACCCCTAAGTTATAATACATGATTTTTATCATTCTAGGCATTTGAGCAAAAACCTTACATGCATAATTTTGGGCATAGGTATACTTATCAACATAGCATTCTTACTCCATCCAAAATTCATGGGTTTCAACTATCATAGTCACATGTTTCATGGAAACACATAAAAATACAACCTTGAAACTCAAACCATAATCATCAACATGAATATAATCATAACACATCATGAAAATCATAATTTACTATTTAAAAGTTGATTCTTGAGCTCCACGGATTAAAGAGATCCGTGGATGAAACTACACATACCTTATTTCTCAATTTCATGAAAATTGATGGAGAGAATTGCTTGAGCTTGAATCTTCTATGAAAACCCTAGCTTGTGTTCTTGAGAGGATTTTGAGAGAAAGAATATATTTTGGTGAAATAAGGGCTTAATTCCGTGTTTAGGCATTATATAGGGGTGGAAAAAAGACCATTTTGCCCCAAAAACGGACTTTTAAGTCACCTGGACACCCACATGTGCGACACACACTTTATCTCACACCTTAGGGTGTGCGTCACACATCTTATCACACATATTAGGGTGTGTGTCACACATCTTATCACACATATTAGGGTGTGCGTCGCACTCCTTATTGCACACCTTAGGTTGTGCGTCGCACACCTTATGTCAGGCGACGTACTCCACTTTGCAAAGTCATAACTTCTTGCTCGGGTGTCGGATTTAGACAAAATTGGTATCGTTGGAAAAATAATTGAAATATATTTTATTTGATATATAGTAGGCCCTCTAATTCAATATATAAAAGGAGTTATGATCGAATGGAGTTTACCCAAGTTTTGACGCTCACTAAAACTTGAACGATAGGAAAGCTTTCAACTTGTACTTGAGTTAGGGAACCTCTATGATCTAAATTCATGCTCAAATATATTTTCACACTACATAATTTATTAACACACTAAATTTACATAGGATTCGAGGCTTTTGAAACATCTACGCATAGGAATGACGGATTTTCATTCTAGTCCAAAATGTGGGGTATTACACCTAGATATCCCAGCGCACTTGCAGCTGCAGCAGTGGTGAGTCCTTATATTCTTAGGACCGTTTATGTTTATTTTAGTTCAGTTCAGCAGTTAGTCGGAGTTAGTTGGGGACTTGTCCAATCAACTCTAAAGTTAGTCAGTTAGAGGCTTTCAAACACTTTTAGTTAATTATTCAGTTATCAGTTGTTATTGACAGTCTTACAATATTTTTTTCAGACAGGCGTTTTCAGTATTTTGACCCAGTATTGTCTTCGTATTTGAAACCTTATGGCGCTTTCAGTTAAATTCCGCATATGTTTCTCTATTATTTTATATAGTGCTCACAGCAGGTACCAGTATGGGTTAAGTTGCGGTCCTTCGGGGCTGTAGGCACTGTGTGGCGTCCAGGGTATACTCACGGGGTGTTACAACCATCATAAAGAAATAAGATGAAATAACTTACAAAACCACCAATTAAATAAGAGTTGAAAGCTGCAAAAATTCAACCATGCAAATGTGAGATTGATGCCAAATAATGACATTAAGGTTAGAGAAATAACCGGCATAGATTTCGAATAATGAAAGAGACTATTGCATGTTGTGACAGTGCAAACATTAAGAGTAAATAGCACAAAATGCAATCCTGCAAATGATGGATTTAATTGGCATAAAGCCTCTTAACAAAATGATGCACTAAATGGAAGAATTAATGCAACATAATAGCACTAAATATGCAACAATAATATATTCACTAAGAGAAATAATAACACAATATTAAAATGCCCAACTGTCCCTCACTCATTTTAATATTAATAAGAGAGTCCACTAGTTGAAGGAAGACTATCATGCATAATGAAGGTGTGTTCTACATTGAGCCTCTACTTAGTAAAACAATAAGTTTTACTCCAAATTCGTAGTGATCTCAAATTTGAACTATTAATGCTTACAAAAAATAAAAAGTTACTGCTTATACATAACAGTCAAGGTGTTGACATGAGCTTTATAGACAGTACAGTACGACCTCATGTTATCCCGATTTCATGAGTGTCTTTAAGAATGAGCCTAATTTTCATAGGAAGCAGTCTACCTCTACACTCATATAGGTGAAATCTGTCGAAGGTGCTCCTGTAATTTAGCACCCCACTCATATGAGTTATAGATTTTCATTAAGAGTTTTTTAAAACTCAACCTCCAAAACCATTATAGGAACAAATGCACTCACGTCATAGGGAAAGAAATAGTGCACTTTTCACAATAAGTCATCATATGATTTATTTTTTCACTGAACCTGGCTATACGATCCCTAGTCCCCGAGTTGATTTCCTCACATACGACTCAAGAAATTATAGACTTCAATCTAGTCCCCCTCGATGTGCTCTAGACCTTTTATCTTGCTACGACCTTAGTCAATGAATCTACAAGAGTATCACAAGATTTGACATAGTCAACATTTATGGTACCATTTGTTAAATATGATTTCACATTATTGTGTTTTCTCTTTATAGGTCTGGATTTACCGTTGTAATAATAGTTTTGAAATCTGACAATTTTAGCGGTGCTATCACAACAAATTAAAATAGGAGAAAGAATTTTCAAAATAAGATATTTGAAATAACAAATCTCTTAACCACTTCACTTCCTCAATAACTAAAGCTAAACAATTAGTTCAGCCTTCATGCTAGAGTTAGCAATAATAGTTTGCTTTTTAGATTTTCAGCAAGTAGCACCACCACCCAAACTAAAAATATAATCAGTAGTAGATAAAGAATCACCCGATAAAGTGTTTCAATCCATATCACAAAAACCTAAAAGTACAACAGTATATTTTTTTATAGAATAAATCATAATTTTTTGTTCCAGTTAAATATCTCATTAATCTCATTATAGCATGTCAATATTCATTAACTGGTTTGCTAGTAAACCTGTTAAGTACTCCTACAACATATGCAATATTAGGTCTAGTGCAATCAGTCACATATCTCAATCTTTCACTTATGCTAGCATATTTTCTTTTGATTTAAACATTATTTTCATTTTCAACTGGAAATAAGTGGACACTAGAATCCAAAGGAGTTACAACATACTTACAATCAAGGAAATTATATTATTTCAAAATTTTCTCAACATGATGTGATTGGTCAAGAAAAATTCCATTGCGTATTCTAGTAATTTTTATCCCTAAAATAAAATTTGCCTCACCAAGATCTTTCATATCAAAATAGTTTCTAAGAATATTTTTAGTCTCCCCCATAACATTTATGTTAGAGACAAAGATCAATAAATCATCAACATATAGGCAAATAATAACATACGAATTATTTTAAGACTTATGATATATGCACCTATCACACTTATTTATTTTAAATTCATTATCAATCATGCAAGAATCAAACTTTTCATGCCACTGCTTTGGTGCCTGTTTTAAGCCATATGAGATTTAGTAAGTTTACACACTTTACTTTTTTTGTCAGCTTCAATAAAACACTCGGGTAGTTTCATGTAAATTTTCTAATTTAGGTCTTCATTTTAAAAAGTAATTTTGACATCTATTTGATGAATTTGTAATTCAAAAATTGCAGCAATGACAATTAAAAGTCTAATGGATATAATTTTAATTACCGGAGAAAAAGTATCAAAAATTTTTAGACTTTCTAGTTGCTTAAAACCTTTTGCCACTAACCTAACTTTTGTATTATCAATAGATTCATTCGATTTTAACTTTTTATATAAGACCCATTTACATTCAATTATTTTATAATCTGATAGTAAATCAACCAACTTTTAGGTTTTATTGAAAATTTGTGATTTCATTTCATCATTTATAGTCTCTTTTAAAAAAAATAGTATCATGTGAAGACAAAACTTCTTTTAAAGTATAGGGTCATCTCCAACATTAAAACTTAAGTAAAAATTATATATATAACGACATGTTTAATAGTATTTACTAAAAATCCCAACTATTTTCAAAATCTCAAAAACTCCAACTTTTGACCCTTGATGGTAGATGTTAATTAACTTAGATACATACTACGGATACATATTTTAATTAAATAAACTAGCACGTTTTAAGGGAGGCAATAGATAACGTAGCATTAAAACAACAATCAAGCTAACTAATTATGGTAAAAATAAAATAAAATCTCACGATTTAGGGTAATTAGTTTGTTATTCCACCATTTTAAACAAAAACCTTTTCATAATATGTTTTGAAATCGCAAAAAATCCATACGGCTTGTTCAAAAAAATCATATGATTTTTTTTTTTTAATTTTGTTTGTGTATTTAAAATAATATTTCAGTGTTATTACATCATTCTGGTGTTTGGGTTAACGAAATCAACTATGTGGGCTATAAGACCGATGGAACATGTAACTTACGAAAGCCTGATTTCGACAATTGTCGGAGAACTAGAAATAGATGAAATCTAGAAAAATATTGAGGCTCATTACATTGTTGAAGGAAATGCTTGTCCGTTGTTGATTCGTAGCGAAATGAGTGTGAAACTGTATGTCGAAATTAAGAAAACTGAGCATGGTTTTGAGACGTATCCACTTATCATCACTGCATTAAATAAGTCTACTAGTGAAATGCTATTTGATGGAAAGGTTAGTGAAGTAACGTGTTTGAAAAGTCCATTAGAAAAAAGTTGTGGAATTAATTAGTTATAAATCAAATTCTTCTGCTCCTTTTCCTTTGTTGGATAGGAAGGGGAACAAGATCATTACTGATTGCAAATATAGTGATGTTAAGGTTGGGAAAATCTACAAGGATAAGTGTACTCTGATTTTGGTTATGGCATGGTTTGTAATTGAGCATTTCTTCAATTTATATGCCAAAAGATTGGACACGAAAAGGTATGTTATGTTTTTTATGTATCAATTGTTGTTAATTATCTGTACGTTAATTTAATTTTGTATCTAACATTTGGTTGATTATTTTTTTACAATTTTTTTTTGTCCTTATGTTAATAAGGCCGAGATACATTTTTTTATGCTAATGATACATTTTGCTCATCTTGTATCTGAGATTATATAGTTCTGTTTAATTATGTATCTCATTGTGTTTTAGTTTTATCTATATCAACATACGAAATAAATATAATAGTTTTATTTTAGATACATGTTGTACAAGTTTGTGCAGTTCATGTATCTAGTAATCTATTTTTTGCCAGTACATGAAGAAAAATAAGTTGTAATTTTTTTTCATTGATTCAGCTATGTCCCACGATGTCGTTCGGAGGATTGTGTTTGGATCTTTAAAACATCATGTTGACGGGGGACTGAACTTTTTAAAGTTAGATTTTGTCAAGATGTCCACACATGCCGGTTGAAAGACTGAGTTTTTACTCAACTTCAAGCTATAGTTGGGCTTGTTAGTGGTTTTCCTGCTCCAAAACTTGTCAATTATAAGAGAATACGCACCCTGAATGATATAATTAAAGATATTAAAAATGCTTTCGGTGTATACATTTACTATCAGAAGGCTTGGAGGGCTAAAGAACGTACAATTGAGATGTTAAGGGGAAAACCTGCGGATGGTTATCGACAAATGGCTAGATATATAGACATGTTAAATTTTGTATATCCTGATTCACATATTAGAATGCATAAATCAGAGAATAATAAATTCATGTATTTGTTCGTTGCATTGCAACTTTTGAAGAGGGATTCGAGTATTGCAGGCCTGTTGTTGTGGTTGATGGTGCACATTTGAGAGGAGCATATAAAGGTACATTTATTTTCGTAAGCACTCTTAATGGAGCAGGTAATTAATATTTATTTTTATGTATAGTTATTTTTTGATGTCATTCAGATCATAATTTGTATTATTTGTTATTTTTTATTTGAGAAATACTTTACTTGTATCGGCGTCATTAGTTTTTTATCATCAAAATTATAGGACGCATTCTGCCGCTTGCGTATGGTGTTGTTGACAGTGAAAATGACAATTCGTTGACTTGTTTTTTTGAGAATTTTAGAATTGCTTTTGGAGAGCGCGACAATATATGTGTTGTGTCCGACCATCATGAAAGCATAATAAAGGTTGTCAGCGTTGTATATCTGAATGTACTGCACCTTGCATGCATTTGACACTTGTAGGAGAATTTCTGCACAAACTTCAGGAAGAGTAAAGATAGACTTAGCGATATTTACTATGCTATGACCAAGGCATACCATAAAATTGATTTTGATTTTTTTGGAATCAAGTTGGGAAGATTGATCTGAGGGTAAAGTCTTATCTTGAGGATGCTGGATTTGAAAAGTGGGCACGCGTGTATGCACCTGTTAAGCGAGGTCGAATGATGACTTCAAATATAGCAGAGTGTATAAATGGTAAACTGAAGCTAGCACGTGAGTTGCCAATAATCAATTTTCTGGAACATGCTAGAAAATTATTTGAAAAGTGGAATTGCAAGAATAGAGAAGTAGTATCTTATGCAAACACATCACTGAATAGTAGATTCGAAGGAATTCTTCAGCTAAATACTTCAAAATCTTCAACGATTAAGGTTAGTTTAGATGTTTAATTTTGTTATATAATGTTTGATTGATATTACAAGATACTATTTGTTTTAAAATTTTTTTTGAAAACTGTTACAGTAAATTCATCAATTTTTTTTGAAGTGATACAAAAATATTATAAAGAAGATCTATATGTATTTATGTGTTAACATATTATGATTAATCTTGTAGGTTAGTGAGTCATCAACATATGTGTATTCTATTTATGATGACAGTAGGAAGTACATAATGTCTTGATAGGAGGACTTGCAGTTGTGGTAGATTCCAATTGAACGAGATAACATGTGAACACGCGATTGCAGTTCTAAAAAGCAAACATGTAGTTGATTTAAAGCCTTATTGCTTAAAGTTTTACCATCCTAAAACATTAATGAAGACGTATGAAGAATCAATATTTCCAATTCCCGATAAGAAGGATTGAATTATGCCACAAGAAGTTATGGATGAAGTTGTGTTACCACAAAAATATAAACGTCCACCTGGAAGGCCAAAGAAAAACAGGCACAAGAAATCAAGTGAAACAATGACATCGAGCAGTAATTATTACGGGAGATGTGGTTATGAAGGTCACACCAACCGTACTTATAATCTCTTTTCAAAGGAGGAGTGACAGTGTAGTTGACAGATGAATAATGTTGAATAATTTCTCAGCTTGTTGCTGAATTTTTTATCTCTTTGATTCGACATTTTAATTGATGATATTATTATTTTTTAAATTTTTTAAGAAAAACAGTTGCCGAAATAAATAGTTGTTTTCGTTCCTTTGTTAATTATTTATGTATGTTTCCAATATGTATTTTGTCGTGACACATCATATAGAAATTAAGATATATTGAACTGATAATGTTATTAAATTGTATATTAGTAGTTCTGCCATAGTAAATGATTGAAAAGAGATTCATTTTTATTAGATGTATCTCCCATAAATTTATAGATACAAGTTTACAAAATTTGTATCAATTGTTAAATATAATTTGTCAATATTATTAAGATTTAGTACTATAAGTTCTGCTATAATTTGTTATGCAGGTTAGAGACAAACATGTAATCGGATAAACAAAAAGCGGTTATAGATACATAATAATGTAATATTTTGTTGGTTACGATCATTATATAGTAAAATATGTTTCCTTATACTAAATATATACAATTTAATAAGATGTATGTCATATAAATTTATAGATACAAGTTTAAATAATTTGTATCACTTGCAAAATCTAATATGTGAGTAGTTTTAAGAGATAGTACTATTAAGTTCTGTTATAATTTGTTATGCAAGTTAGAGACAACATGTCTTAGTAGGAATAAAAAACGGTTATAGATACGTAATAATGCAATATTGTGATGGTTACTACCATTATATTGTAATGTATGTTTCATTATTCTAGGTACATACAATTGTAAAATAGTGTAAAATATGTATATAATACAATGTCTTTATAAATTGTAAGAAAAACATATATCAAAACATAAATATATCTTTAAATGCTTTAGCTTTGCGTTATAATGGGTGACAAAGTAGAAGTATTTAATCATTAAAGAAACATAATGTATGTTTATCTAAACATTACTAACATCATCAAAATATCATCAATGTTTTTAATAGCCAACTAGTAAACAACTACTGAATATGCAAAACACTATCTGTTTCTTTTGATGTGAACTTGCTCCTTGGCCTTGGTAGATTGTCGTTCTCACTAAAGTAGCCATTCTCTGCTTTTTCAGATCTGTACTTGCACAAAAGACTAGCATATCTCAGACGATGGTATTGAGCATCAATATCCGAAGATTGAATGCCTAATACCTCACTGAGATACTCGGCATAGATAGCTACAAATACACCACAATCCCTGCATAACAATTACTACTTTAATTAAAAACACCAATATACACGTATACGCTAATGAAAATAACCCAAAAAGTAATGTAATACATACAAACTTTCACTATCTTGTTATGCTATCTCAGATACATATTCCACTTGGAGTGGATCACGTTCGGTCTTTCTCTTGTAGGATTCCAGTGCAATCCATTCAGTGGGTACCTTTTGCTAAAAAAAGTCACTGTACTGAAGGTAAGTCGGAATCACTATAGCCAACTTTTCAATCTCACTTGTTTGTGTTCTTTTCTGTGAAGAGGCCATTGAATCGTACACATGAATGCATCGATCCTTTAAAGCAATGACCGCAAATACCCAGTGAAAGGCACAATTATAGTTAATGGGGACAAAGACCTCATTAAATAGTTGCCAAGGCTGACTTGCGCGTGTACTCAATCTCTTGATGGTGTTAATCAATGACATCTCCATATCAGCAACCTCATCAGTCCTTGTAGATTCATCTTTAGTTGCAAGTTCCTTACCAACG
This sequence comes from Capsicum pubescens, assembly GCA_030864215.1. Classification (NCBI taxonomy): domain Eukaryota; kingdom Viridiplantae; phylum Streptophyta; class Magnoliopsida; order Solanales; family Solanaceae; genus Capsicum; species Capsicum pubescens. Next base: position 44,605,498 of record CM061548.1, read on the forward strand.
TCAGCATTATAGTAATTCACATATGCCTTATCGATGTACACTTTGAAAAAACAATCTATTGTGGTGTATCTCTTGGTTGGAAAATTCTTGTTCATGTATTTCTTCCTCAAGTAGTACATGATGACATCCAGATGTTGTTTAAGTTATAATAAAATAGAATATATGTTATAGCAGGCAACTGTAATAATTATTATTGTGATACAAATTAAATTATTTATGTATCTAATGTGATTAAAGAAAAAATGCAAGTATCAGAAAGAGAAACAAATGAACAAGATACATATTCATATAGAATGATACATGTTTTGTTATTATGTATCTAATACAAATTACATTAGGCTAAAACATCTCAAAGATATTTACTCGCAGCAAATCATGAAATTTGACAGAAACAGGTTTCTTTTGCATGATCTAAACTTAAACAATTCTTCTAACTTGTGCAGTCAATGTAACAACCTCATATTATAGACTTTAATACATTGTCATAGATATTACACAATCCGAAATGCATTTACTAATGAAAATCTACTTTAACAATGTTTAAAGGAAAAATGAAGGTAATTGAAAGATCAACAGTTGAATAAGAAACTTATTAATATTTCGATACATCTTTTTTTTATCATGTATCTAATACAACATAAGAACAAAATAAAAAACCCTACATCTATACTGCAACAAATAATCAAAATTGACAGAAACAAGTTGGTTTGCATGCTTTTTAAGTTAAAGAATTCATCTAACTTATGCAGTCAATCTAAAAACCTCATGTTATAGACTTTAATACATCATATATATATATATATATATATATATATATCATACAATCCAAAATGGATACACTAATAAAAATGTACCTTCATGATGTCACAATTTGAGATTTTGGATATCCATTATGAAAATACCTCATCCTTCTAGCACTTGTTTTGTTGATACATCAGGTAGAACCAATTCTTGGATTTTGAAAAATCAACTATGAAATTTAGTTGACGAAATTCAAGATTTGAACATTTAACCTTGTAGTGATCGTCCTTATCTTTCCTGTAACATAATAGTACGGTAGATTTAAAAAATAATAATAAATTGTATAATACTTTTGAATTTAGAATAAGAAATTCTTGAACTTACTTTTTCATGTGTTTCCTGTAAAGGCCTTCATTAATCCATTCTTCAAAAACTTTCTTCAAAAACTTTCATCTCTTCATATGGTGAATCCCTAGTAATTTTATAACCTTCAAATGGGTATTTTTTCCGCTCTGTAGAAGCCAATTTTCTTTTCTTTTGAACTTGATCCAAAATGGGTCAAGAAAGGTGAATGGTAAATCTTTGATGGCTTTCTATAGCGTTGTGTAGGTGTCATTTTAACTTCTGCCATGACTTTTTTTGGTGTAGGGAAGGCAGACACAATTGTGGGTGTCACTAATCATATACTCGTCTGAAGTTGTTGGTGGAGACTTGTAAATTGTCAATGTCAAATCATGTTCTCGAACTGGAATAATACTATCAATCGATTCCATTCCTTCAACAATATTGTCACTCAGTTTCTCAATTCATCATCCTGAATATGATTTGAAATAGTAACAAATATTTTATTTTAAATCATGAAATAGTAATTACATAACTGTCTGCATTTTTTTACTGAATTAGATTCTTACTACTAAATTACTTAAACTGTACTAGATACATAAATGTTAAGTTAGATACAAAAGGTAAAAATATTTATCTTTGATTGAATAACATAAGATAGGCACAAACCTATTACATGCATGTCTTAGTTTACATTTATCGTTTTAAACATGCAAAAAAAAGTCATGTTAATTACAAAATACATAATGAATGTTAATTACCTTTTTATGTTGTTCACTATTTTTGAAAGGTGATAGTGCTTGGTTGACTTTATCTTCCTCCATTTTAACTGGTTTGTCCGTTTCTTTCGCTAGATTGTCTACACTAGTAGGTCCTGCAACATCAACAACATTATCTGAAGGATCACCGTCTTGCCGGCACTATTTTAGAATATTTTCCTGCAGATTTTTTATCAGTGAATAAGAATATTCAATACAAAATTATTTAAAAATACGAGAAATAATATAATTAATACTTATGTAAAGTCAGTAAACATTGAGATATATAAACATTATATGAGATATAAAATAGTAAATATGTATCCATGGCCACCTCTATTTCCTCTGTTTTTTTCGAGACAAAATGTGAACTGATGGGATTACTATGGCATTCAAAATCAGCAACATTATCTGAATGTCAACCCTCTTTCGGGCTTTGTTTTGCAACTTTCTGCAACATATGGATGAGCAGCAAGAATAAATTCAATATACTCGTTAATAAATGTGTGTTGTTTTAAAGTTTGTTACCTTCTCCACAGTCTCATTTTTCGACTACAATGACTTCAAAGCTTCAGAGAATCTGTCATTCATCACACGCTCCAAATCGTTGAATTTCACATCAATCTAATAAATATGCATAGTTGATTAGCTAAAATGTATACAAATCAAAAATTTATATGGCTTAAAAATGTAGATCCTTACATATGTCTTCACATATGTCTTTATTTTGGACTCGAATGAATCTAAGTCCATTTTAATCAAAAACTCTTTCATGTTTATGCATGTAGAATCATCAACCTCTTTACTTTTTTGTTCTATATCTGTTGAATTCGCCAGTATTTATTAAGCATGAAAAAGAACACGATATAGAAAAATTTTCATTATGAGAAAAATATAATAGATGTCAATACAGAAATACCTGCCATTTGTTTTCCTTTTGAGTCCCGAATCTGCCTTTGTTCTTTATTTTTTTATCTTCCTCCTACAGGAACATCTTTTTTACTCTTTGACAGAGGTGTAGATACTGTACCAGATACATTTATCGACTCCCTCATAAAAAATTATGGAGGTTGTTGACACCTAATTTTTGCCTTCCACGACTAAATTTAATCTTGAATTTCTTCAATTTTTAATAAAATTGAAATGTTTATTTCATCCGAATAAAATTTTTCAAAATATTTTTCATACGTAATTTTATCATTTTCAGTAGAGATTATATATTATCGTGTTCAGTTATACGAGATTATATAATTTGATTACTTAAATATTTATTCTATGGAATATTGGATTTTCATTAAGAATTAATTTAAAAATAAATATAATGATTAAAATCTTGATTTTAATATAATTTATCATCAAAATAATTTATTTGGATAAATATGCATTTGATTTTATTAAATCAAGAAGCTCGGGATTAAAAGAAGTATTAATTCATATCGAATTTCAATTTAATTTAGTCAATCTATTAGATTTGGCCATAATTGAAATCAAATTGACCATAATTGCAATGCGATCCGTCAATTGATTTTTTATTTGGTTAAAATTAAATAAATATGGCTAATTTTAAATCCCAATTGGGGTTATATTTTAAACAAACCCAAAATTTCCAAAAACTCTCATAACTTCTACCTAATTTTCACCAAAAAATAATTTCAAATTGTACTTCATTGTACTATTTCCACCCCCCCCCCCCCCCAACTTTGTCCTTTCCTAATTTTGAAATTTAAAAGTTGTACTACATTGTACAATTTCCCTCACATTATCTTCCACCTCACCTTATCTTCAATTTTAAAATTCCAAAAACACCCTTAATTGTTTTTTTCTTCCACATTAGTGGATGACAAGAAATAAATCCTCATCCTTTCTTATAAATACTTTTCTCCCATATTGGTGGAAGAAAGGAAATAAAACCCCATTCTTTCCTATAAATACTACCACTACTTTGGTAGAAAAGTGATGGAAAAGTAAAAAATATAAAGAGGCTAGAAAAGTGAAAAATCCTTTTGAGAAAAATAGTTATTTTTATTTAGTAAAAATTTTTGTTTCATAGAGTTGGTTGGCTAATCAAAATTTTTGAGTTGCTAGCGACGTTTTCTGGTGGTGGTTGATTCCGACGAAGCTCGTAGTCTCATTTTGTTTCCCCCAAAAAAGGTAAAGGTAAACACACTTTTTTTTTAATTTTATTATCGTTTTCTTCTTCATCTTTTTCTTTTTCGTAGTTCGTAGTTATAATTTTATTTTCTGGGATTGTTTGTTGTAGATGGCCTTGATGGCCATAGGACATTGTGGTATCGATATTTTAATTATTTTTATGTTCATGATATAAAAATGACCTCGTAATAGTGTAATACCCTGAACTTTTCTTAGCTTAGATTCGTCCCTAGAATGTTAAGGGAGAGCTTCCAAAGTGAATATTGATAATTTCATATGGAATTCTTTAAATTTAGACCTCCCATTGTGTGAAAAATTGAATAAGCTTTCCAACGATATAAAATTCGCCTAAATTTGATAACCGAGTAAGAAGTTATGGTTATTTTAAGTTCCAGTCGTAAAACACCATGATTTGGGCCCTTAGCGCATTGCGGAGAAGCGTAAAATCATAATTGTCAATTTTCAGTGAGACTCCGTAATTTTGGCACGTTATAGAGAGGCCCAATTTCTCGTTTGGTAATTTCCACTGTCACTTCGCGATATAGGCACGTTGCGCCAGTGGTCGAAATGGCAAACATAGGGGCTCCGCGATGGTGGCACGTCGCGGAGGGAACCCAATTCCCACTCGTCCTTTTTCCAGTGAGCCACCACGATTGTGGTGCGTCGCGGTGGTCACCAGTTCGTAAAAATTTTGTTTTTCCAATTCCGACTTAAGTTTAAAAATGGGCATTTTGGTAAATCCCCAAGCCCCCAATTCGGCCAAAACAAGGGAGTAATCATATCCCAAGCACTTTATGCTCATTATTCATCATCCTCTTCAAAAATAAAATCCTAAAAACCAAAAGCTTCTTCTCCAAGAAATCAAAATCCTCCATAGAATTTCCAAGAAAGCTTCAAATTGAGGATTTCCAAAGCAAGATAATCAAGAGCCCATCATCAAGAACTCAATAGGAATCCAAAATTCAAGGTTTCTTCATCTAAACATCAATTAAGGTATGTGGGGTCATGAACAAGGATACTTCTTTTATCCATGTTGTAACGCCCCAAAATCTTATCCCATGACGTCACATGGTGCTCAAGGCTACGAGTAGCCCCGAGCTAACCCTTTGAGCCTGCTATTAAATTTAGAGCTTACTTCAAGATAAATTACTCAAACAATAGTACTGTAATATAAAAAGTCTGAATTGAAATAACTAAAAATCAATATCAGAATGACAAATATTGAAAGTCTGGAAATCAACTACTGGAGTGACAAGCCTCTACTTACTAGGAAACTAGGGAGTCATTGGGACTGACCCCCAACTGACTCGGACTAAACTGAAAGTGGTAAATCAGATACTCTGAAAAAGTAGGTCATCGAACCATGAGGACTCACCAACTGTGGATGTGTAGGTAGAGATGCCAAAAATTACTCACGCCGCTGAGACTGAGCACCTGAACCTACATTATAAGACAATGTAGCACATAGACATATATATGGATCAGTACTTTGAGGATGTACTGAGTATATGGGGGTGCAATACTTAAGAAAACATTATCATTCTTTACAAAATCAATGCACGCTGAACGTAAATGACTCACGTAAGCTAGATTGTCTAAAATACTGAAATCTGAAACAATAAGAGCAATTCATATGTTATAAAACTGGTGAGCCATCACATTCGATTCTAAAAATTGTACTTAAATTCTCTCTTGAAAACATACTGTCTAAGTGTAGAAAGGACTCACTCTTTACATCTGAAATTTGAGAGCTAACATATTTTATAACACATAATCTGAAATAACTTCGTGAGCCTTTACACTTAGTTTTCTAAAAACTTTTCTATTATTCTTTTCTTTTGAAACTCAGAGACTTTGGGATCTTTGGAAATCTTTTGGAACTTTGGGACTTAAGGACTTTGGGGACTCTTGGAGTTTCTTCTAACCGACATAAACCATGTGAGCTGACATGGAGTCCAACGTCTTGCCCGCGTTGGGGAGAGCTGTTCTATCCTTGCCATCGGAATAGAACCTTAACTTTAGTGATCACTATCTTAGCCCATTATGGGAAAATCAGAAACCTATGGTGGCACGTAGTTCTGGGGTATGAGACCTTGAAATCATACCCAACTCGGTGCTAAATACTACTCCCATACTTATTGCTTAAAAATTTTAGGGAAAATCTACTTTAAAATAGTACACGGGTCTATAATGAAAACCAATTATGCTCTTCTTTAATTTAAATCATGAACTATATGAATAATGTGGATTCCCTATCTTAGCTTAGGATCAGAAACTTAATCTTTATTCAAAGCTTCTTGTAACCATATGGGATGCTTAAAACATCATCTTTCTTGAATATCAAGATTGAAACTTAGGGCTTACAACTCATACTTGAAGATCATGTAAAATCATCATAGCTTCATGCTCATAATAATAGTCTTGAAATAATTTAACAATTCAAGTCAAAATAATGATATCAAAATCTCAATGTCATGCTTAAAAATTCAACTAGAAATCTTTAATCAAATTCTCAACTCATTCTCACAGTATTCAAATTATGAAAGAGAATTCTTTAAATCGAGAAAACTATGCACATTCACACTTCAATCACTTTGTAAATTCATAAATTCAAACAATGTAATTTGGGCAAAACTCCAACTTGCAAATCATGAAATTCTTTAATAAACTTTAAGTTTTGGGCACAAGAACGAAAGATTATTCTTGTTCAAACCCTTCATACCTCAATTGATGAACAACTTGCTTTTTGAGACCCTATTTGTGTTCTTGAAGGCTGACTCGTAGGATTCTTGGTCTAGGAATCTTGAATCTTTAATCAATTTGAAAAAACAATGATGGAATCTTGGTGAATTGAAATTCTTAGTTGAAAACCCTAGGGCTTGTTCTTGAGGGAATTGAGTGAAAATAAGTGTATTTTGGTGTTTTGGGGACTTAATCCCGTGTTATAACTAAATAAGGGTGGAGGAAAATGACTTAATTTCCCCTTTGGACATGGATCTTTAATGACTGAAATAAAATAAGCCCAGCGATGCGCAGGTCAATGCGCCGCATCGATGATACCGATGCGTCGCGCTAAGTTAGCATCGGCTCACTAGAATTTGACGCTGGTAGTTGGGGAATATATTAACCAACACGATGAGAGATTCTGCGTGCCAAGAATGTGTTGGTCCACTGTTTTGGGATTCCAAACATAGCCTAAACGAGGTCCGAAAAACCCAAAACTTGTCTGCGAACACCTATTGACCTCCCTATTCATAAATTAACTAAAATATCAACCATCAAAGATCCAGAAGGTCGGAAATAAAATCCTCAAATTTCAAAGGCTTAATAAATGACTAAGTCCCAACACTTAGTTAAATTTTCTAAGTTTAGGAACTCTCTTGGCACACTTTAAAGTACTTAAGCAACTAAGACTTTCGCGGGGTCTTACAATTTCTCCCCCTTGGGAACATTCATCCTCGAATGTTGCTAGATAGACTAAGAACACAGAGGAACCAAAGCATATACGACAGGATGCACAACTAAAATAAACTTTCAAAACTGAATTTGAATCATTCTGAGTCTCTGAGTTAAGATATGAGTGCATAAACTTATAATGAGGTCATCTATATAGCTGAAACTATGATTAGAAAAGGACTAAATCAATGCAAAGTAATACTTTCGGCTAAATCTGAGCTTGCGGAGAAAAGGTGAGGGTACATAGCTCGCATGTATGCTTCTGCTTCCCAAGTGTCACCCTCAATCGACAGATTCCGCCAAAGAACTTTGACCAAGGGAATTTCTTTGTTCCTTAGTCTACGGATCTGATGATCTAAAATCTCAACTGGAATCTCTTCGTATGAAAGGCTTTCCTGAATATCTGAGCTTTCTATAGGAATTACAACTATGGAGTCACCAATGTGCTTTTTGAGCATAGAGACATGGAAAACAAGATGAACGACTGACAAATCTGTGGGCAACTCAAGCTCATAAGCTACCTTACCAATGCGACTCAAGATTCTGAAAGGGCCAACATACCGGGGACTAAGTTTCCCCTTCTTGGCAAATCTCTTCACCCCTTTTATGGGTGAAACCTTCAAATAAACCAAATCACCTACCTCAAACTCGAGGTCTCTTCTTCTCACATCTGCATATGATTTCTGATAACTCTGGGTTGTCTTCAGTCTTTCTCTAATCAACTTAACTCTCTCCATAGCCTCAAACACTACATCAGGTCCAAGCAAAGAAGCCTCACCGACTTTAAACCAACCTATGGGTAATCTACATCTCCTCCCATAAAGAGCCTCAAATGGGGCCATCTGAATGCTAGAATGTTAACTGTTATTATAAGCAAATTCAATCAATGGCAAGTGCTCATCCCAACTACCCTTGAAATCAAGAGCACATGCCCTCAACATATCTTCTAGCATTTGTATAGTCCTCTCAGCCTGACCATCAATTTGTGGATGAAAAGAAGAACTAAGGTGAACTTGGGTACCAAGACCTTTCTGAAAGGCTTTCCAAAACTGGGAGGTACACTGAGTACCCCTATTCGAAATGATAGACAAGGGAACCCCATGCAATCTGACTAGCTCTTGGATATACAACTTAGCATAATCTTCAGCTGTATAGGATGTATGAATCGGCAAAAAATGCACTGACTTAGCCAACCTGTCTACTATAACTCAAATCGAATCATGATGCCACCGCGAATGGGGTAAACCAGTCACAAAGTCCATGTTCACCTCTTCCCACTTCCAAGTAGGAATACTGAACTCTTGCAAAATACCACCAAGCCTTTGATGCTCTACCTTGACCTGTTGGCAAGTTGAACACTTTATTACAAACTCCGCTATATCTTTCTTCATACCATTTCACTAATAGATTTCTCATAAATCGTGGTACATCTTGGTAGCACCAGGATGAATAGAATATCATGCACCATGAACCTTTGCCATAATTCTCTTCCTCAAATTATCAACACCAAGCACACACAATCTATCCTAGTATCTAAATACCTCATCTCCCCCTGGGAGAAAACCTCTATCTTTTGGTGTTTAACTGACTCCTTTAGTTTGACCAAATTAGGATCTATGTCTTGCTTCTCCTTCACTTTTGAAACTAGGAAAGATTCAAAACTACTCTAAACCCAAACATTACCCTCAGCTAAATCAAGCAACCTAACACCCAATCTATCTAAACGATGCACTTATCGAGCTAACTCCTTTTTATCTTTGTCCACATGAGCAACACTGCCCATAGACAACCTGCTAGGGGCATCTGTTACTACATTGGCCTTGCTTGGATGGTACAACATACCATATCATAATCTTTTAGAAAATCTAACCATCTGCTCTGATAGAGATTCAACTCCTCTGAGTAAACACAAACTGCAAGATTTTGTGGTCCATGAATACAACAACATGAACATCATATAGATAGTGTCTCCAGATATTCAAAGCAAAAACCATACCAGCTAATTCCAGATCATGGGTTGGGTAATTCTTTTCATGAGGTTTCAACTGTCTAGAGGCATAGACTATGACCTTACCTCTATGCATCAACACACAACCCAAACCAACTCTAGAGGAATCACAATACACCACAAAACCACCTGTACCATCTGGTAATGCTAACACTGGGGCTAAAGTGAGTTGAGTCTTCAACTCTTGAAAACTCTTCTCGCATAAATCTGACCACAAAAACTTAACTTTTTTTAGTCAATCGGGTCATAGAAGATGCAATGGATGAAAATCCCTCAACAAAATATCAGTAATAACTAGCTAAACCCAAGAAACTCCTAATGGATGATGGAGAGATAGGTCTAGTCCAATTTCTTACAGCTTCTGTCTTTTGGGGATCAACTCTAATGCCGTCGGCGGAAATAACATGACCAAGAAAAACTACTGATCTTAGACAAAATTCACACTTACTAAGTTTGGCGAACTATTTATGATCTCTAAGAGTTTGCAAGATAATCGTAAAATGATCTGCATGGTCATCCTCACTACGGGAGTATAAAAGAATATCATCAATGAGTACTATGACAAACATGTCTAGATACTGCTTGAACACTCGATTCATGAGGTCCATGAAAGCTGCTGGAGCATTGGTTAGCCCGAAAGACATGACTAGAAACTCAAAATGACCATATCAAGTTCTGAAGGCTATCTTTGGAATATCACACTCCCTTACTTTAAGCTGATGATAGTCGGATCTAAGGTCTATCATTGAGAAATAGCTGGCACCTTGCAATTGGTCAAATAAGTCATCAATTCTAGGGAGAGGGTATTTGTTCTTAATTGTGACCTTATTTAACTGATGATAGTCAATTAACATTTGCAAGGAACCATCTTTCTTTTGCATAAACAGGACAGGAGCACCCCATGGAGAAACGTTGAGCCTTATGAAACCCTTATCTAAAAGATCTTTGAGTTGCTCCTTCAACTCCTTAAGTTTTGCGGGATCCATACGATATGGAGGAATAGAAATAGGTTGATTATCTAGGAGAAGGTCAATACCAAATTCGATTTCTCTATCGGGAGGTACCCCTGGGAGATCTTATGAAAATACATCGGGAAACTCATTTACTATATCGACCGACTGAATTGGTGGAGTCTCAAACTTAGCATCATTAACTCAAACCAAATGGTAAATGTAACCTTTGGATATCAACTTTCCAGCCTTAAGATAAGATATGAAATAACTCTTGGGGGACACTGATTTCTTGACCACTCAAAAATTGGCTCATCTGAAAATTAAAACTTCACCACTCGGGTGCGACAATCTATAGTTGCATAATAGGAATGGAGCCAATCCATACCAAGAATAAGATCAAAATCGACCATGTCTAACTCTATCAAGTCTGCTAACATGACTCTATGAAGGACAGTGATAGGACACTTTTTATAGATCTGCTTAGCAACCACTGATTCGCCTAATGGAGTGGAAACTAGGAAAGGCTTAGGGATCTTTTTAGAACTTATCTTAAAATTAACTGCAACTAGTGGGGTCACATAAGAGAAACTCAACCCAGGGTCCAACAACACATAGACATCAAAATAGAAGACACGAAGCATATCAGTAACAACTTCTGGGGAACTTTCCTTCTCCTGGTGGGATGGTAATGCATAAAACCAATTCTGACGCTGACTGCCACCAGTACTGGATGAAGCGCCCTAAGGAGGGACTGGGAGAGGTACAGGAGCTGGTGCACTAGTAGCCTGAGTTTGGAGATGAGTATCTATGCTTTCTTGCTTAATATAAGGACACTCCCTAATTCTATAACCGAACTTTTCACAACCAAAACAACTCTTCTGCTTAGCCAAACACTTATCGGGGTGAGTCCTACCATACTTAGCACATAGGGGATAACTAGGCCTACCACTCACACTATTTTAGGACCTAGACATAAAAGACTTACCCCACTGATCCTGCTTAGTACTGGGTGTGAGGGAACTAACTGAAGATGGCGCTGGCAAAGGATGATGACTCTGAAACTTCGAACAATTCCCTCCATGAGATCTGGCCTGGCCATACTCAAACTAAAAAATGGATTTCCAACAGAATGAGCATAGCAACTAAAAAGGGATTAGTATTTAGCACCGAGTGGTAAGTGTGAGTTTAACGCATCCTACTTCTACAGAACTACGTAGCCAACGTACGTATAGATTATTAGATTATTCCTATTTCTATTTGGATGACAGATTTAGTTTGTGATCGATCACATGGGTAGGTTATACTCCCTGGTAAGAGTATGACACCTCTCCCCAATGTGAGGTTTTTTCCTTAGGAGGACAAGACATTGGACTCCATGTTAGCTCACATAGTTTATGTCGGTTAAGAGAACCTCCCTGCTAGAGAAAGATATATAGCTTTTCAGATAAAGTATTTTCCCTAAATTTTTAAAGCTTACAGACTATAGATTTTAGAACAGAAAAGCTTATAGAAACTAAGTGTACAGGCTCACAGTCTATTTCAGATTATGCTTTACAAAAAAGATAATAGTTATAAATTTCAACTTTCAGATTTCAGAGTGAGTTCTTCTATACTTAGACAATATGATTTAAAATGAGAGAATACAAGTTCATATTTTAGAACTAAATGTTATGGCTCACAAGATTTATAATGTATGTTTTGCTTCTTATTGCCACATATTTCAGTATTTCAGATATTTCAGCTTATGTAAGTCATTTATACTTAGCATGCATCATTTTTTTTTATAAATGATGATTATGAAATGATGTTTAACTTATGCATATAACCTTCATATACTCAGTACATCCTCAAAGTGCTGATCCACATATACGTCTATGTGCTACATTGTCTCATAATGTAGGTACAGGTTCTTAGTACCAACAGTGTGAGTAGTTTGAGCATCTCCATCTACATTCGACAGTTGGTAAGTCCTCATTGTTTGGGGACTTATTCTATCCATTCATATTTTACAGTTTATCAGTATATGAGCTTTTAGCATTTCCTTTCAGACAGTTCGAGTTAGCTGGGGGTTTGTCCTAGTGACTCTCTAGTATTAGTATTAGAGGCTTGTCAGACTACTAGTTTTGCTGCAGATTATTCCGTTTTGATGTTTCAGATATTATGTTCAGATAATTCTCAAATATTATAGACATTTTCTGCATTCAGTATGACTTTTATGTCTATATTTCCATTATTATAAGTTTTAGGATCAATAGTATGCAAAAAGGGTTAGCTTAAGGCTACTCGTAGTCTGGAGCACCCTGTGACTTCTTGGGATTAGAGTTCAGGGCGTATAGTTGTACGTGCCCTTTTTGACTTTATTCTTTGATTATTATATATAAAGTTTTAATCTTTTCTTAAAAGGTGTACTTATGCTTTGTTTGAACTCATTGTTGGTGGATATGTTTGTTTTTAGTATGTAAAGTTATTTTCTTTATGTTGAAAAGAATAGTTAATATTGATTGTTTCGCCTTTTCACCTTATTCTTTAATTATTTTGGATAAAGTTTAGTTCTTTGCTTGAAAAACATACTCATGTCTTATTTAAACTCATTGTTGGTAGATATGTTTGTTTTTAGCATGTAAAATTATTTTCTTTATGTTGAAAAGAATAGTTAATATTGATTGTTTTGCCTTTTGATCTTATTCTTTGATTATTTTGGATAAAGTTTAGATCTTTACTTGAAAAACATACCCATGTCTTGTTTAAACTCTTTGTTGGTAGATATGTTTGTTTTTAGCATGTATAGTTATTTCCTTTATGTTGAAAAGAAGAGTTAATATTAATTGTTTTGCCTTTTGACTTTATTCTTTGATTGTTACGTATACAGTTTCAATCTTTGCTCAAAAGACGAACTCATGCCTTATTTAAATTTATTGTTGGCGGATATATTTATTTTAGCATGTAAAGTTGTTTCTTTTATGTTGGAAAAATTATTACTATTGTTTGTTTCACCTTAATAAAAATAGCAATTAATTAAGTCAAGAATTTGTCATTTGCTTGCTAATTATTTTAAGGGATTTTCAAAATCCTCATATAAGAGATGAAGTGCTAGCATTATTTTTCATCCATGATATTTATTCCTCTTTTGTTCGCATGGTGCCTCATCAAAATATGAGAAAGTTCGGACTTTTGTGACTAAATAGAATTATTTGGATATTTTTGACTCATGCATAGTATGATTGTTGAACGATAACTTTTATTCTTATTTTCTTACTCCATATTGTTATATGTGCTCTTTGTGTGTGTAAAGACTTGATTCATGTCTCTTTTTATTCATAATATCAAAAGAGAATCAACGATATCTTAGAAATATAAACCATAGGTCGTTACACATTTTTTCATAAAATGTTGGTTGTAATTTAGATGTATGAATTTTCGTTAATGTCACCTTAATTGAAATCTAAAGATTCTCTTTCTTGAAAAGTTAACCTTTATTTTCTTTTATTATATGGATTAGTTCTATGCTTGTTCAATTTTACAAGTCATGAGTATTTTTCTTGTTGTCTCATCCCTTTACTTTCGCAAGCTTACTTTGTTTGTTTCTCGCATTAATTCATTGAATATGACCTTCTTTCTTTTACCTTTATTCATTCTTAATATTAACATAAATCATGAGGCATGCGAGTGGATGTCTTTGCTTTTTATTTTATCTACTGACTCTCATTCTTGTTATACTTGTGCAAGTGTGTATATCATTGTAATTCAAAAGTTGATTCATGATATTTTCTTTTTCTTTGAAATATGTAACTATTATGTTTTAAACGTATTTTAATTTCTTTATCTTTTCTTTGCATGCAAAAAATATCTCGAGTCTAAATGGACTCCTCTTCTCTTGCATTTCGTAATGGGTCAATGAGGCTCACCTCTTCGAGTCAAGACCAAAATTTAAACCCAAGGTCCACTAAATGGCGTGCGGGTTCTAGAAGATAGATGGAGAAGGAAAATGGGTCAAAACCCGTTGAAGTGGTCACTAAGAGACTTGAAAAGTCTCGATTTTTCTTATTGTCTTCTTTTTATTTATTTATTTAGTCATTTATTTATTCATTCATTTGGGCCTCAAAGACAAAGTTGTATTTTAATACAGGTGAGACGGATTTTGGGCCTCAAAGGTCCAAAAACTAGCCTAGGATAGGTTGTGGGCCGAAAGTCCAATATTTAGATTAGGACAGGTGCAAGTAAGACAAAAGCCCAATTAGATTAGGATAGGGTTGATTTGGGCCCAATGGCCTAAGCCTTTTACTTTCTCTCCCTCCCCTTTTATGTGCTTATTTGTTTTTTCATTTGCTTAGACTTAGTTAAAATCCCTACTAATTCGCCCAAATCTATTTTACACAAGTATTTTTCTAAAATCAATCACTTTTCAACAATCAATCTTTTTTTAAAGTTAGTCAAAAGATATTTTCAAACAGTCCGGATAACCGCAAGTTAGCAGATACTCTATAAAGGTTTTCTTAACTCCTTTTCAAATAAATTAAGTGGCGACTCTAACAAAGGCAAAATTTCCACAAAATAGAGGCGTTATTCTAAAGTCATCAAAACTGTCATGATCTATGGAAACTTGAGGTAAATTGACTTTGTAGCTCCTCTGGTCTAGATTTTCAATTGATGATGGCATCAAGGATATACCAGGGTGATCAGATGCAAAACTAGTTGACGGAAAATCAAAATTTTCCAACTCCTCCGCAACAGGAACAATGTTGGAATATGAACACTATGTAAAAAAAACTATCCATTAAAAATGATTACGATTAAAACTAAAAATAATATAATGCAATGTATGAAAAAATTCAATCAGTATCGTACCTTGCTAAATATTTTGGTCATAAATTGATTATATTGAGGCCGGACTACAACAACCATCTAATTCAATATATGAGGTATGTTATTATCCTCCTTCACAACAACTTTGGTATCAACATTTGGACAGAATTCAATCATAAACACATTAAGAACCTGTGGTATTCCACCCAACCTATAAAGTTGCTTCTCCACAAAAAATTCTTGCCTAAGTGAGGCCATTAACCTAGAGAAAGAAACTTCACCACAAGGAAAAAATCCATATTTTCCATCTTCAACCACTTTGAAATTAGAAAATGAAATGGGAGAAACATTTAGATGTGAGTAGATAAATGTGTGGACGAAGTATTAGATTGCCATCTGCAGGGCATCTTCTATGGTTTCAAAATTTTCCTTCAGAAAGAGTTCCACCAATGCCTCCTTATCAACCCCATTCGTTGATTGGAAAAAATACCTTATCATAAGCCGACCCGGAGAAGAATCATCATATTTGAAATCTTCAACATTACTAAAACAGTTCAAGCCAATTGTAAAGGCAAATTCATAGATGGAAAATCTAAGAATATTGCCTTTGACAAACACATGCAACTCTTCTTGATTTGGTTGCTCAATCTCGATCATAAGAAGATATTTTTTTTATTCGTCCAATATAATTTGAAATAAGGATGTTGAGATAACATTCAAAAATAGTGTTTTCAAATAAGCCTAAAACTTCTTGGCCGACGACTTCTTTAATATCATCCTTAAATTTTAAATTGCATGAACTTACAAATCTAAGAGGATGAAGTGGAGTTTCCTTTATAACGTAACCCAATCCCTAAAAACAAAAAAAATAATATAATAACATGAGATGCAATAAATCTATAATAAGACAGTACAATATATACAAAAAACTGTAAGAACATCATACAGTAGATACAAGATAATACAAAATGTATCTTCAAGCTTAAAAACATGTATCTTTCATTTGCTTATTTCAATAAAACTAATAAAACATTCGGTACATTAAAATGCATATCCATTTAACCATATATACATGATAGTAAAATATGTATCTAGAAGAAATAACAAGTATCTTTTGTAATACGTCTTTCAATAAAATTAAAACAACACTAGATACATATCAATGCATTAACAGTAACTCACATATACAAGTTAACACAATATGTATCTATAGACTAATAAACTTATATCTTTTGTTATGTTAATTTCAATAACACATAAAAAATACAAGATACATATAAAATCATAATCAAAGAAACAGATAGACAATAAATTTTAAAATGTATCATGCAAGTGAAAAAAATGTATCTCGGCTGAATATTCAACAGATCTGAACATGCAATTACCTTAGGAAGCTCTTCTCTGGATATAACTTCAAAAACTCTTCTTCTCTTGGCGGGAGCTTTACTTCCAGAACTATTAGATCCTCTTTTCTTAGAACCATGAATTTCTTTTTTCTTATCTTTCTTAGCATTCTTTTTCTGCAATTTCTTCATAGTGTGTGGATCATTTCTATGCTTGAATCTATTTTCATCAAAACCAATAGATTCGTAGTCAAAACTACCAGGAACGAAGTTTACAATGTCTTCATATTCTTTGATAATTTCTAATTGAGAAAATCCAAGACTAAAAGATAGTCCGTAATCTCTATTCATAATGTTAATTCAAAATAATGTAGCCTAAAAAATGATACTCAAATAAATTGCACAACAAAAATACTGAAAAATCACTTTGTAAACCCAAGCGCAAAATTATTTTTTTGAAAAAAAAATGTAAAATGAGATTAGAAGAAATTGATGTTGATTTTAGGGGAGAAATTTACCTTAATTCAAAGGTTTGAATTAGAGGGAGAAATTGGATAGAAACTGCTGCCGGAATTAAGGCGTACAAAGTGGAGGAAATGGGTTAATTTTTCGTAAAGTAACGGCATCTGAATAGGAGGTTTTAACTTGTATCTCAACTTTACCAAAAAGTTGCAAATGTTGGGATTTAAGTAATATTTTAGAAGTGAAGGAATTTTTAGTAGTTTAGAAACTTAAGTTGTTCATTTAGGTAATTTTTTCAAAACTTAATAATCAGGATCAAAATCTTTTTCTACTTCAATTCTTTTACTTCTTCTTAACTCAAAATCATCATTTTCTTTGTTGCTCAAACTAGAAGTAGAAGAACTAGGTAATGAAAAAAATATATTCTTAAATCTTTTGACCTCCATTATTTTTAGAATCAAAATAAAATTTATTTTCATGAAAAATAACATCACCTGATTCAGTTGTAATATTATCTTTAAGATTAAAAAAATCTCTAGGTTGTACTATTTGAAGCATAACCATGAAAAATACAAGTATTAATTTTTTTACCCAACTTAGAGATTTTAAAACCCATTAACCTTGCATAGGCTAAGCAACTCCAAACTCTTAGATATCTCAAATTTAGCTTATGATCTTTCCACAACTCAAAAGGTGTTAATTTAGTCTTTTTATGAGGCACACAATTCAATACATAACAAGCAGTCAAAAGAAATTCACCCCAAAAACTTAAAAGTTCATTTGACTCAATAAGCATGACATTAGTTAACTCAACCAAAGTTTCAGTTTTCCTTTTCGCTACACAATTAGATGTAGGCGAATAAGGAAGAGTAATTTCATGAATTATATCCGAAGATCTAGTAAAAGAATTGAACTCATTTGATTCATATTCATGACTTCTATCACTTGTAATTCTTTTTATTTTTTTACCAAACTGATTTTCAACTTCATGGAGAAAAGCTTTAAAATTCTCAAAAGCATCAATTTTATTTTTCATTAAGTAAACATATGTAAACTTAAAAAAATCGTCAATGAAAGCAATAAAATATGTAGTTCCTCTACGAGTTAAAATTCTGATAATCTTTCAACTTGAAAATGTGGTCTTTTTATAATTTTGGCATTACTACAAGCCACATATTTTTCATTTTTTTTATTATTGGAATTAATCATAAAATACTCATGATTTCCACATAACGATCATTAATATGACACAAACGAGCATGCCAAAAATTAATAGAAGAAAGAATGTAAGAGAAGTAGAAATTTTATTTATTTCAACATTCAACTTGAACATACCATCACAAGCATATCCCTATGCCACAAAAGTATTATTTTTCATAATTACATATTGGTCAGATTCAATACTCTGTTTGAAGTCTTCTTTATTAAGAAGAAAATTAGATATAAAATTGTTTTCTCATGGAAGGAGTATAAAGTACATCTTTTAAAATTAATATTCTTTCAGAAGTAATACTCAATTCGATATCCCCCTTTCCAAACACTTGAGTTGTGTGAGACTCTCCATGCATGATGGTTTTGGACTACTTATCCTTAAAAGGAGTATAAATTTTAAACTAATCTTTGTCATAATAGACATGACAATTTGCACCATAGTTAGTCCACCATCCATCAACATTCTCTATCATATTTATATTTATTATCACTTCCACAAATGGTTATTCAATAACGTTTGTGTGAGGTGTAGGTCCACATTTTTTAAATTTACAAAATCGAGAAATATGCCTACTCTTGCCATAGACAGAGTACAATCCCTTTATTTTTTATCATGTTGAGTTTTACTTGGTTATTTCCACTATTGTTGTCCTTGAGATGTCTACCATTATTTTATTTTTTTGATTTTCTTTTCTAGGATTCAAAGAAGTATCTTTATTAGTTTCAGGGGCAACATTATTTGAAGTAGTTAAATTTACCTTCGGTGTGATGTTGTTCTCTTCTGTTTGTAAAAGTACACTTGGCCCCTTGCCTTTTCTTCCATGCAGATTCTCATTATCAAAGTCTCAAGAGAAGTTTCTTTTCGCTTGTACCGCATAGTTTTTTTAAAATTCCTTTAAAGAAGGAGAAAGTTTATGTATTATGACACAAACAATAAGGTTATCTCTAATTTCAACTTTATCGAACTCAAGCTCGCCAACAATCATTATAAAGTCTTGAGCTTGGTCTATCACTGATTTGTTATCCATCATTTGAAAATAAAAAGAATTGCTAGTAGCATATTTGTTTGCTCCCGCCTCCTCAGTGTCATACTAAATTTACAATGCTTTTCAAATTTTCTTTGAGCTAGTGTAAATTCTATCATAATAATCATAAAAATTATCAGATAGATAAGTAAAAAATACCGACACTTGTAGGCGTCACCATCGTATTTTTCAAATTTCTCTTGAACAAAAATAAGTTCTTCATCATTCATGGAAGAGTTATCTACTTTATTTGGATTCTTCTCATTAACACATAGGACACGTTGAGAAGGCTTAAGTAGAAAAGTGCTTTACCCTTTCACTTTTTGAAATGAGTACCGTCGAACCAGAATGACTTGTTAAGATCTCCCATCTTGACATTCGTTGATTTTTCAGTTGTTGCCATTAAATCTCCTTAATATGAAAATAAGAGAGTTATCACCAATTTAGTTGAAGGGACACCACTATGCATAATGAAGCTGTGCTCTGCATTGAACCTCCACTTAATAAAACAGTAATTTTTACTCTAGAGTCAGTAGTGGTCTCAGACTTGAACTATGACTGCTAAGGAAAATAAAGTATTATTGCCTACACACAATAGTCAAGGTGTTGACATAAGCTTTAATAGACCACACATTTCGGCAATGTGCTATCTCGATTTTTTATGAACGTTTTTTAGAATAAGCCCATTCTCAAGAAAGCACCCTACTTCCACACTCACATAGGTGAAATCTGTCAAGGTTGGTCCTGTAATTTGGACACCCCACTCATACGAGTTACAAAATTTCACTAAGAGTACTTACACTCAACCTCCATAAATTATTGTAGGTTTATTTTTTCTATTGAACCTAGTTATAGGATCTCTAATTCTCAGGTTGGGTTTTCTCATAAATGACTCAGATTTTTTAGCTTCAATTCCTTCCCACTTGATGTGTTTCAAACCTTTTATCTTGCCAAGGCCTTGTTTAATTCATCTGAAAGATTATCTCAAAATTTGACATAATCAATATTTTGGTATCATTTGTCAAATATTATATTACAATATTATTTTCTCCTCATGGGTCTGAATTTACTGTTATAACAATAACTTCAACTCTACAAAAAATATTGGTTCTATCACAATAACTCAAAACTAGAGAAATTAATTTCTCAAAATAAAGTGATTGATTAATTCACCTTTTCACTAGTTGAAACTAAAATAATTAGTTCAACCTCCATAGTAGAGTTAACAAATAATAATTTATTTTTTTATTTCAACAAATAACACCAATTTTTTTTTTCATTGCATCAAAAAATACTATAGAAGAATATTTTTTCTCTATGAAACAAGCCTAAACTTCATACTGAGTAAATGTACCTAGTTTGCTACTATCTGCTAAGTACTTTTAGTGCATACACATTAGCAAGCTAAGTGAAATTAGCCACATATTTTTATTTGAGTAGCAAACTCCTTTTTTCATTTGTCACACCACTTTCACATATTTAAATCAAAAGGAGTTGCATGACTCATGCAATCAACAAAATGTATTTCGCAATGCTTTTTCACCATAATGTGACATGTCAAAGAAAAGTTCATCACATGATATGTTTTTTTTTATTTCTAGAATGAAGTTTATCTCATTCAAATATTTGATGCCAAATGACCACCCAAAAATTTATTATAAAAATTTCTAAATATAGAATATCTGTATAATTTCGCATTATTAAATAAACTCATTTTGATCTGCTTTAATTCAATCCAACTTTCTCATTTATCACCTTTGCCTATAGCTCCAAATGCAAAATCAAATTATTGACCACTTTCATTTGGGTGACAACAGGTTTTAGATGGGGTGAAGCAAAAGTACTAGGTGTAAAATAGGCAAGTTAAATTTTGTTAAACTATAGGAACTAATAATTCAAAGTTGTATATTTCATCTTTGATGCACTTGTCACATGAGAAAATTGAAGGAAAGGTGTCTTTTAAGTCTTGAATGAATGATTGGTGACATTGAACAACTTAAAGGATCGAACATCATTAGGAAAATTGATTAAGTTAATTATGAACTTGATTAATATTTTTAAAACTTTCTAATCTTTTCAAAAATACAAATCAACCCAACCCACACCCCTCTTCAATCCAAATCAACCAGTCTCTCTCGACAGCTTCTCTCAACTCTCTCCCAACCAACAGTTCTGTAAATTTCTCCTTTCAATCCTCGATGACTTCAACCTTTGATGACAAATAGTTAGGATTTGAGTTTCCCTCTTCAATCCAAATCAACCAGTTTCTCTCCTCTCTCTCTCAACAACTTCTCTTAACCCTCTCCCAACCAATAATTCTGCAAATTTATCCTTTAAATCCTCGGCGACTTCAACATCCGGCGATAAATAGTTGGGCTTCAAGTTTCTTTTTGACTTCAACCTTTAATTGACATGACAATCTTGCTCTACGGCCATAACAGCTTCGAATTCTTCAACCTTCAATCGGCGTGCTAGCCTTGCTCTCTGGCCTCAACAACTTCAATTCATCATCGTTCCTTTTCTTCTTTCACAGGTAAAAATTTATGGCCTTTTTAGTTTTGAAGAAAACGAGGAACTTAAGCCAACTTCTCTGATAGTATTGGTTAATAATTTCAATATTTGTTGCTTTAATTTGAAATGCGGTCTAAATAAAATTCTAATTTCTGGTATTTCTTCTCTTCTCTTTTCGAAGTGAATTATGATTTTTTGTTGTTTGTTGCATTTTTTTGAAGTTTGATTTTTTTGTTTTTGTTTATACAAATAAAACAATGATTTGGGTTGATTTGTTCTGTTCTTGTTCTTGTTCTTGATAAAAATGATGATATTGTTGTTTTTCTGTTGAATGAAATCATAATACTATTTTTTATTTTCTCCAACAGATTATCCATCTAGTGCAATATATTAACTATCTGATGCAACAGATTTTTCATATGATGCAACAAATTAACCATATAATGCTCCAGAGAAACCATCAGATTAAAATTTTGATGCAACAAATTTAGCATATGATGCAACAGTTTAAAAATATGATACAACAGATTAACCATATATTGCAATAGATTAAGCATCAAATAAAAAATCTGATGTAACTGATTAACCATCTAATGCAATGGAAGAAACATCAGATTAGTGATCTGATGCAACAGATGAACCTCATGTTGGATAAAATCCTATCAACTCTTCCAACATGACATGTCCAAGACTTGATTTTTCCAACTGATCATTCATCTGCCGCGATAGACGACCCTTATATTGGAAAAAATCTAAATAATATTGACCGTTGATAACTGTTCCAATAGATCATTCATGTGTTGCAACAGATGTGTGACCTGTTGCACAGACCATTCATCTTTCTCAACAGATGAGTGATATGTTTTGTATTATCGCAATAGATTACTCACCCGTTGTTGTTGGTTAGTTAACTGTTTCGACAGATCACTCATATGTTGCAACAGATGTGTGATCTGTTACACAGACCATTCATCTTTCTCAATAGATAAGTGATATATTTTGTATTATCGCAATAGAGTACTCAGCCATTGCTATAGTTTATTTAACTGTTCCAACAAATCACTCACATGTTGCAACAGATGTGTGATCTGCTGTACAGACCATTCATTTTTCTCACCAGATGAGTGATATGTTTTGTATTATTGCAATGATTACTCATCCATTGCAACAGGTTATTTAACTATTCCAATAGATCACTCATATGTTGCAACAATATGTGATCTATTACACAGGCCGCTCATCTATCTTAAAAGATGAGTGCTACGTTTTGTATTATTGTAATATCTTACTCATCTTCTATAATAGGTTGGTTATATATTGTAATAGATATACTACTTGGTGCAACAGATAAGTGATTTGTTGGAACTGTTATTTTACTGTTTTTCTTGTTTGATTTATTGTTATCCTTTTTTAATGATGCATTAATCAACTATAATATATTTTTTTGTGTTTCTGTTAATTTCAGATAATATGGATCCCAAAAGAATAGAAACCACATCAAGTTCAAGTAAAGGAATAAGTGAAGCAACTAGGCTACATCCACTACTCTATGAGCTTGTTTTACAAGCATTATCTCAATCAGGATCAGAATATAATAAACACGGGGAGGAGAAATATTTCAAAAGAAATTATCCAAATGCTTATAGACCTTCCATCGAAGAGTTGGTCAAAACCTTCAGCATTGATCGTTATCCAATGAGAATGCACTGCGATGGTTCCACATATTTAACGGGTGATTTCGTGGTTAACTTATCCATGGGAAAATATTTTGACGCCTTTAGAAAAATACTTTGAGAACAAAAATTGGTTGGTTATTTCAGGGACAGCTGCTTTGGGAAATATCTTGATTTGTTGGAGGACAACAATTCTCGTTTCCGAATGAAAATGGCATATGAACTTTTCAAGTGTAGGTTTATGTATGAAAACAAAGATAATATAGATGAGGTGTGGATAAATTACTGTGGCATGCCTATTTGTTTTAGTTGAAAAGAGTTTGCCATAGTTACTGGACTAAAATGTTATCCTCCTTCTCAAGTTATACCTATTCTAACCCCAAAAAAAATACCCCGTACACCCAAAAATGGCAAAGACAAGTCGTGTGATCGTGATGACCTGGTGTCCATTGTTGGTCCAAGCATCAAAAAGAAAAATTTGATAGAAGCGTTGTAAGGTAAAGGACTTTCAAAGAAGAACAAGCAGTCACTGTGCTTGGTTTGGTTTCTACTTAATATTCTTTGGGCGAGAGAAGTTAACAACAACATAAGCGTTGGTTTAATAAAACTCTGTGAGGATCTTGAGGCGTTTAACAACTATCCTTGGTGTTATGAAAGCTTCAAAATGACTGTCAAATATTTGTTGACTCCATTAGCGTCAAAGACAGTCAACTTATATGGCTTTCCATGGGTTTTTACGGTAAATGTTTCTTTCTTTTATTATGACATCATTCATTTTTTTTTTACTAAATAAAGGTTTTGATTTATTGGCGTTATTTTATAGGCTTGGGTATTTGAAGTCATTCCTTATTTGAGACAACAAGTGAACTACCAGGAAGAAGTTTTCTGTCCAAGAATCTTAAGATGGTTGTAGGCCAAAACTGATAAAAATGCAAAATTTCTTGATCTCTTCAACTCCCCAAAGGATGCAGTAAGTATAACTATAATTAATTTTTTATTTTAATTAATGATTTTTTTGAATGATCTAATCACCATTCTAATATATGTAATGATTTATGTTAGATTGTGCATCCGTCGCTAGTTTAGACCAATCGAGAGTTGAAGATGCTATTTTTTCTTACTTTACGGTCTATGCAAACTTTATCAGACCCTAAGGTCATTGACAGAATAAAAATGGAATTGTTTGGAGCAACAGCCATTACAAGAAAAATAATTTTGGGGGGTGGGCTTGTTGTTGTTGATGGTCTTAGTGGTGATGGAGCTGTTAGTGGTGGTAGTGGTGTTGTTGTTGGTTCTAATGATGCTCCTCTTACAGTATTTAAGACAAACCATTATGAGTATGATCATACTGGTTATACAGATTTTGCCTCTCCCAGCAAATGTTCTGCATACAAATGTCAAGACTACAGGATGAAACATGATGTAGTGATTAATGCTATTAATGCATTAACTGCTTCTGTAAAGGAATTGACATCTAAAAGGGGTGTCATTCCATAAAAGAGAATTTTATTTCCATCCACTCCATTAGAGATTAAGGCTAAGAGAAGGAAAATGATTTCCAAGGCATTATCAAGCACCCAAAAAAGCAAAATTGCAACTCTTCTGTTCATGTGTTGGACTGAGAAATGTACAATGTCCAAAGGAGAGTAGCACGAGCTGAAGAAGGTGAATATATATGTCTTCCAACTAACAAATAGACACATTTCTGTTTCAACAGATGACACATTTGCTAAAAATTATCAAACAGATATATATATATCTGTTGCAATAGTTGACTAACTTATTGCACCAGATAAAGTATCTATTGCGACATATGTCATCTATTTTAGTAAATCAAATAGCTCTTCATATCACTTTTATTTGTACCAACAGATGACCTATTTGCTACAATAGATGAGTCATATGATGCAATAGATGGTTCATCCATTACAAATTATCATACAGGTCTTCCTCATGTAGAAATTTGTCCCAACAGTTGATTCATTGTTGCAACAGAAATATAATCGGTTTAGGAAAAGTAAATATAAGAGGAAGACCTATTTGATTTGCAAGAACAAACGAGTTATTCTTTTCCATTTTGTTGTATCTCTATGATTTGCATTGACCAATTCTGGATTTCCAGGTGGATGTAGAAGGTACTGCTGAACAACATTGATAATATGCTACTCTTTTTATAGAAATACGGAGAATAGAAAGCGCAGAAAATATACATAAGCAACAATAAAGATCCATGATGAGCAAAGCCGAATTCTATAGCATCGGATGAAGAACAACTTGTCCATATTAAGTAGATCTTTATAGCTTGAGTCTGCCAAAGTAATAACCTCACCCCTCCTTAGGAATCCTTGGCATCAATACTTAAATTGCTGATATATTTGTTGAGATCTATACCCATAAAAATATTTTTATATTTCATTTAGTTGTTGATTTATTTGAGCTAATTTCTTAAGGCTTCTATTTATTTTATTTTGTCTATGAATTTATTTTTTCCTTAGATTTGAACTTATTAATTGAAATGGAATAGTAGATTCAATATTGCAACTAATAATGTATTTGTTACAACAGATGACATATTTGTTGTAAAATATCAAACAGATTTAGACATATGTTGCAACAAGTAGGTAATCTATTAAAATTTATCAACCAGGTTGTAACACCCCATACTTTTACCAAGTTTAAATTCATCCAAAAAATGTTAAAGGCTTCCTTTAAAGATGAATACACTTATATACATATGGAATTTTCAAGATTTTGACTTTCTGTTGTGTAGAAAATTCAATAAGGTTTCCGTCGATATAAAAGTTTCCTAAATTTGATAACCGGGTAAGAAGTTATGGCGATTTTAAGTTTCAGTCGTTAAACACCATCATTCAGGCCCATAGCGCATTGCGGAGTGTGTCAAAATAGCAATTGTCAGTTTCCAGTGTTGCCCATAATATTAGCGCGTCGCGCCATAGACCCAGTTTACGATTGTCAATTTCCAGTGAGGCAACGCGATTCCACCGCATCGCTCTAAGGACGAAAATCGCATTTAGTGAGACACCGCGACGGCTCCACGTCGCGCCATCAATGCAGTTCCCAGTTGTCCAATTTCCAATGACACGATGCGATAGCGCCGCATCGCACCAAGGGCCCAGATTGGGATTTTTCAGTTAATTTCCAATTTTAAGTTTCGAGCTTTTAAATTATTCCAGGGGTGTTTGAGTCTTTTTCCATGGCCCTAGTCAGCTTTTAACACAAAATTCAACCCTAATAAACCTATTTACACCATTATTCATTCAGTTTTCCCCAAATTAAATCATTCTCTCTCAAGAGGCAAAAACCCTAGTTCAAGAATCAAGGTCAATCCTCAAGAATCTCTCCAAGAACCTTCAAGAACTCTTCTTCTCAGGTATGTTAGATGTTCATTCATGGGTCCTTTTCACCCATGAAGTTCAAGAATCCTTTTTTAAAGTACAAAGATTGAGTATTTATGATTTCCATGTTTGAATTAGATTGAATTCATATTCTTGGTATTAGTTGGGTTAAGATCCATGACTTAAGTGCAAGTTTCATGAAATTAAATAGCATGTATAACAAATATGTGATTATCTTGATGAAATCTTGAATTTATAAAGAGATTAATGCATCTATGATGTTGATTTGGTTTTCAATCCATGATTATGATAAGATTCATGAAAATAGAATAGTATTTAGGGGGGAAATTATATAAATTGTATGTTGAATCCATGAAATTGCAAGTTTGGGCATTATAGTTGCCATGTTTATATGTTATCCATTATTATGTGCATTAAGTTGTGCTCCCCAAGTGTTTGATAGAATGTCCATGTGAATTAAATGATGCAATCATGACATGCTAGTCTATGTACAAGTTAATGCATCACAAGTTTTTGATGAAATGTCTCTATGATTCAATTATGACCAAGTGAACATTGTTATGTTATTCAAGATTATGCTTTGCTTTACTTTTCTTACTATCGAGTCCTGGGGATATTTAATACTTGATAATTTAGCTGTTTACTTAGAGCCAGTGTCAGTTACAGAATAGTATCAATCATGTCACAATTAGTAGTACTCTCAGTCCGTTATAGAACTCAGTCAGTCACAGAACTTAGGAAAACTCAGTAATCCCAGTATTAGTCCAGTCCAGTTCAGTATACTCAGTTCAGTGTCTTTCAGTTGGGAGTACGATTCAACACCGAGTGAACCAAGAATAAGGTCTCACCTGCCAGCAAAGTGTGTGATCCTTAGAAGCAATCCTTGCATTCCAAAACTACGTAGCCAGCGTAGGTTGAGACACAAACCTTCCATTTGAGGAATGATGAGGTGCTCTACCGCCAGTAGATGGTACCACCATTCTCGTTTAGGGAACCTGCCAGTAGAGGGTGACCCTTTAGCTTGTCTTTACCCGTGGCGCGATACTGATACCCTTCCAATTGGGGTTACAAATTAGACCCTTATTAGTTCAGATTGGGGCATGTCAGTAAGATGATACCTGCCACAGTTTCAGTTTTAGTCCTCAGTTCAAAACTCAGCTCAGTTTTATAGGATCAGGACTGTCAGATACAGTCAATCAGTATTAGTTAATCAGTTATCAAAATTTAATACTTAACTTCATAAAAGCTCAGTTATATATGTATAGATGTATATGCACAGATTGCATTCTTAGTATTTACCGTAGTCTCAGAATTTTCATGTACTCTCATGTTCAGTTACTTTTATTTAGTCAGTTATTGTTCATGCATGTGAACCCTTGCATTTAGCCTTACCTCATCTAGCAAACCAGTATATTCCCATGTACTGACATATACTTTTTGCGCTATGATGTTTCATATCATAGGTTCGGATGCTCAAGTTCCCGACCACGCATTGTAGATTCAGATTCAGCCAGAAGCAGTAGATTTAGTAGTGAGTTCTCATCATTAGAGGATATTTTATAATTTCTTATTTTTAGTAGATGGAGTTAGTTGGAGGATTATCCCATCAACTCCACTTTTAGACAGATTCAGTTAGAGGCTTTACAAACTAGATTTTTAGACAGTATTTAGTTTTATAGATGTTATATTTTATCAGTATTTCAAATGTTTTGAACCTTATGGCATTTCATCCTATTTTTCGCATTAATTAAAGTGTTATTATTCAGTGCTCACAGCAGATATCATTCAAGGGTTAGCTTGTGGTCCTTCGAGGTCGCAAGTACCGTGTGATGACTAGGGGTAGTCTCGGGTAATTACAAACTTGGTATAAGATCCTAAGGTTAAACAGTGTCCTAGGGAGTTTAAAAAGTTGTATCGCGTAGAGTCTTGTGCATGGGTGTGTAGTGTGCCACACTTATAGATAAGAGACTGTGAGATGTTTTTAGGAAAAGTTTCCCTTCTTTCAGTAGTTATGCCATGCGAGTGAGCATGAGCTTAATTAAACTCTCAGTCTAATTTGTTTCTTCCTTTCGATTAGAGAACATGTCTTCCAAAAGGACTAACAAAAGGAGAATCGGAAACCAGTCAGCCCTTCAGCCCGTTCAGGTAAATCCCCTGGAAGAACATGTCTCTCATGCATAATTCAGAGATGCATTCACTATTTTAGATAATTCAATTGTAGCCCAGAATGAACGGCTAACTACTATTTTAGCCAACCAAATAGCCAATACTGTTACAACCAGAATTTGGGACTTCACCCGGATGAATCCTGCTTCCTTTATGGGATCTAATTCAGAAGAGGATCCACAGGAGTTCCTCGATCAGGTTCAAAAAGTCACAAACATCATGGGAGTGAATTCCAGTGAGAGTGTTGAGTTAGCCGCCTATCAGCTACAAGATGTAGCCCATACGTGATTTAAGTAGTGGAAGGTAGACAGGGGTATAGATACAGAGCCCATAGAGTAGGAAGAGTTTGCTACTACTTTCCTAGACAGATTCTTTTCCTTTGAGATGAGAGAAGCCAAAGTGTTAGAGTTCATCAATCTCAAGAAAGGTAGTATGAGAGTAAAAGAGTATTTCCTCAAGTTTACTTAGTTAGCCAGGTATGCTCCCCATGTAGTAGCAGACAATAGGTCCAGAATTAGCGAATTTGTATCTGGGGTGTCAGATAGTATGGTTAAGGCATGCAGAACAACGATGTTGATTAAAGAGATGGACATATCTGTGCTTATGGTCCATGCTCAACAAATTGGGGAGCAGAAGCTTAAGGAGAAGGAAAGAAAGAATAAAAGATCTAGAATAGGTAGTTTTAATTTCAGTCAGCCTAAGTCAGAGGGCCGTAACTATTCCCAATTTCGTCCAAATTCTTCAGTTCTAGGTCCATCTTTAGCTATTACGCCAGTACCAAAATTTAGGAATAACAGTCATGATGGGACGCCTGGCTCCAAAACCCAAGGTAGTGTGAGCAGTAGTCGTACCCACCCACTTTGTGGAGAATGTGGTAAGAATCATAAGAGAGTGTGCAGAGCTGGTAGTGATGTTTGTTTTGAGTGTGTCAAGTCAGTCCACAGAGTTAGAGATTATCCTTAGTTAGGTTCTCAGGGTCAATCTAATCGTCCTTCAGGTCAGTCAGGTCGCCCGAATCAGCAGGGTGTCACTTCTAGTACCACTAGTGGTCAACGCTAAAACAGATTTTATGCACTCTAGTCTTTCCATAACCAGGGAAGTTCTCCTGATACGGTTATGGGTACGTTATGAGTTTTTCTTCTTTATGTTTATGCCTTGTTAGATCCCAAGGCTTTACTTTCTTTGTAACCCCTATATTGTTCATGTATGTGAACCCTTGCATTTAGCCTTACCTCATCTATCATACCAGTACATTCCCATGTACTAACGCATACTTTCTGTGCTATGATGTTTCATATCATAGGTTCAGATGCTCAGGTTCCCAACCATGCAAAGTAGATTCAGATTCAGCTAGCAGTAGTAGATTTAGCAGTGAGTCCTCATCATTCGAGGATATTCTATTATTTCATATTTTTAGTTGATAGCGTTAGTTGGGGGATTGTCCCATCAACTCCACTTTCAGGCAGAATCAGTTAGAGGCTTTTCAGACTAGATTTTTAGACAGTATTCAGTTTTACAGATGTTATATTTTAGCAGTATTTCAGATATTTTGAACCTTATGACATTTTAGCCCATTTTTTGCATAAATTACAGTGTTATTATTTAGTGCTCACAACAGATATTATTCATGGGTTAGCTTGTGGTCCTTCGGGATCTCAAGCATTGTATGACGACTAGGGGATAGTCACGGGTCGTTACACAGGTCTTCCCACTATTGCAACAGATAGCCTTAGATAGAAACATCAATATAATACAATATATGACCAACCTATTGTAACAGATAAACTATATATCAGAACAGGTAGAATATCTGTTACAATGGATGAAGAATCTGTTGCATTATAAAAATTCAACTTTCATTGGACATAAAAAATTACCACTATATGTAAAAGAGTGAAAGTGAATTGAAATGAAAAAGGCGAAACCCATTGATAGTGTTCAGTTCAAACACCTAAAATAAAATATGCATCAAGTAGACGGTGTTCATTTTAAACACGTAAAATAAAATAGGCATCAAATGTGTTAGGTAGGCACTTTTTGCATGACTTGGCGTCTGATTTGGCCCCCAATGGTTATTTTTTTTACCCCATTGTCTTGTATATTCATCTTCTTCCTAAAATTTAATTCTAAATTTCCAAATCTTCTTCTTTATCATCATTTTTTTTATCTATCCAAATTCTTCAAATTATTTGCATTTGGTCTTTCTTTTCTTCATTTTTTTTTCATTTTTCCAATTGAGCTTGACAATGTTGAGCGCATCTTCAACTATTTTTTGTGATAACGATTTTTGTTATTGTAAGCACTGTCATGAAGCTCTATTGAAGACTTCTTGGACTCAAAAGAATCCAGATCATAGGTTTTTTACTTGTAAGATTTCAAAGGTAATATTTTTTATTTAATTAGTTTATTAATTATTGACTTGTAATTGTGTTCTTATTTTTATATAAATTGGGTGGATGCGATTACTTTGATTAGTATGAAGAACGACTCCCTTCACAGGAAAATCATGTAATCTGGGGTTTGTTGAACAAAGTCAAGGTTTCTGAAGAGAAACAAAATCGAGCAAGAAGATACTATTGTCATTATTGCTACTAGTTTGGTGTTGTTGGGCACATGGATATTCAAGCCTAATTGTTGAAATTTTCATGGTGGTGTATTTGCTACTGGTTTGGTGTTGTCAAGCACATGGATATTCAAGCATAATTATTGCAAAATATCAAACAAATTTAGGCATATGTTGTAAAATTTAGGTCATCTGTTGGAAATTATCAAATAGGTCTTCCCACTGTTACAATAGATTAGACTTAGATTAGACAGAAATAACATCGGCATAATGCAACAAATGACCAACCTATTGCAACAAATAAAATATCTGCCAGAACAGATAGAATATATTTTACAACAGATTGACAATCTATTGCATTATAAAACACTCAACTTTCATCATAAAAAAATTATTGCCACTACATGTACATGTAATTTAAAGTAAAGTGAAGTGTGACTTGAAATTAAAAATTGTTATTTCACAGGCTCTTCTATATACACAGGCCCCAAGCGTCCAGTTAGTACCCCATAATCCCAGAACTCTTGCAGGTTTTCCACAGCGTTGTCACACAGAAAGGACATTGGCTCAGCCATTTCTATGCCGGTCAGCAAGCATTCGATGTATGCAAGAGCGTACGAGCCATACGCGTAATCGGTATTATTTTTTGGAAGGTTTGTGCCCGTGTTTTGACCTTCAAAATCGCATGATTTCTTCATCAACACTTTCTTTGGAAAATGATTCATCAGTTTACTCTCCCTCAACAAGATGGGTAACAGCTCCATCAGTGGCTGCACGTGCAAAAAAAGATTGACCTCGTCGATGGAAGGTTCGTTATAGTCATAAAATTTAATATTTCCCTCCTCGAGTAGTATCTCAATAGCCTGATAATGTATTTCGTTCACGCTAATGACTGTAAGGATCCTCTTTGCCCCGGTACAACTCTTTCCGTGTGGATTTGGCCTCTCCCCTCTAACATATTTTATCATTTCTTTTTTATCCAAGTCCAACATAGAAACTAAGAAATCAAGTCCCGCACCACAGGCTAACACACAAGTATTGATATAATTGTACTTATCCTTGAGCTTCTTGCAGAAGTCGAGGTCTATTATCCTATCGACAATGTCATAAGGTTTCGGGTACGCTAAGTGCCTTTTTCTCACGAGGAAGGGAATTTTATCAATATGTTGTGATATAAGAAGTTAATTTTTCAATAGGTTAGTAATTGTAAAGATGGTCCATCTGTTGCATAGGGTTCTATGAATCAATAATCCAATGTAACTTATGCAACAGATGGATAATAAGTTGCAATAAAACCATTACCAGTTGCACCAGAATACCCAGTTGTTGTAATAGATTTCACATCTGTTGCGTAGCTTCTTCTTCATGGGGTATATTAGAAGCCTAGGTTGGTAAAAGTACACTTGCCTTATCCTCGTATGACATACGCATATCTGTCATGGTTTAGAAGTATTGGGGGGAAAAGGGAGGCCTGGGGTAATCTGGTGTGCCTGGCTTAGCATTCTTGGCCTGTCGCAGATCCCTCTTCTTTTTGGCGCCAAGTTCTGCGTAGATGTCCACCTTATTGAATGTCCTCTAAAATTCAATAGCTTTTGGAAAGTGAGAAGTTGCAATTATTTTTTATTTTCGACCAGAGAGTACATCAATTATTGCTCTTTTCTTCCTCCTAACCAACACTGTAGGAGTGTATGACTCCCTCACCTTCTTGGATGGTATGACACCCGTCTTGGATTTGAATTCCTTTATAACTTTAGTGATAGTCTCTACTTTTTCAAAGAGTTTATCCTGGCTTTCCTTGCACTCTTCACATTCGCAATGAGAACACGAGGGTGAAGAGGGGTGAGAGGGACCTGTGTAAGGGTGAAAAGGGGTGTTTTCAAACATTTTTTTTTAGAATCAACATGCTCATCATCACAAGTGGTAGTAGTATCAACATGCCTGCCACCAACACTAACAACTCCACCAGAAGAAGCACTCGGATCTGCCTTAGTAGGTTGGTCATGAAGAGCCTCAACAATAGGTTGACCTTGCCTAACTGGTCTTCTTATGGTTGTTGCTCCAGTCAATTCCTTCTTTATTAAGTCTACCATTGGGTATGCTATAGTATCAACATGACCTAGAGTAATGTAAGAAGTCATCACCGACTCCTTCTCAGTAGCACGATCCATGGATGCACAACCTAGAAAAAAAGACAGATATATTTAAATTATATAATATAATAATTTTCACAGTTGGGTTACATTTCAACACAGTCAACATCTACAACAGATTAATAATATGCTGCATCAGATTACCCATCTTTTGCATAGTTTGTAGTAGATGGTTAAAATCCATTTAAGTAAGGTTCAAAGAACCAGAGCAACACATGGATAATTTGATACAAAATATCAACCATCTGTCACAACAGATTACCAATTTGTTACACCTGTTGCACAAGATGGGTAATCTGTTGGGTTATATGTTATGCAACAGATGATTTGTATATGTATTAACAATATGTTATATCAGATTACACATCTGTTGCATAATTTATAGTAGATAGTTAATCTGTTAGGAGTCGGGTTCAGAGAACCAAAAGCAAGAGATGGGTAATCTGATGCAAGATATCAATCATTTGTCACCACAGATTATCCATCTGTTGCACTAGTTGGAATAAGATGGGTAATTTATCACAACAGATGTCCCATTTGGTGCATCAGATATAACATCTGTTGCACAAGATATAACATCTATTCAATATTTCATTGAGCAAAATTATTTTACTTGAAGAAGACGTACTGCATCATTCAGAGGGTTAAATAGACCAACCTCCTTAATTTTGGTGTTGTTCTTTGCAGCCAACCACCTAAAAATCTTTTGATGAGAAACCTCATCCGTGTAATCCATTACCTTCTTTCGGAGGGGAGGAATGGCTTCAAATGCCCAAGCCTAAAAAATGTAAACAGGAAGCAAGCAAAAAAAAGTCATAATAACTATATTCAATATAAATTAGTGGATGAGTAAAAATAGTGATTAATTTTACCATGAAAGCCAAAGGAAATCCGTATAATGTGGTCATCCCATAAGATAACTTTATTAGTAAATATGTGACAGTTAAGTAGAAACTGTCATATCCCAAGGTATAATTGTTGAATTTATCAAAATCCTCAGCACGTGTCAATAAATCATCTTCTATGACCTTGTTAACGTCTCTTGCCAATATAACAGAATGGGCAAACCAAACTAAGCACAATTGATCCCTGTACTGCTTTGGTATGGTTTTATCCATGAGATTTGTCAGCAAATCCGATGCTTTGTAGCCACGTCGAGCAATGTCAAACAACCTATCTAATTTTTTCTTGTGTTTTCTTGACTTTGATCTTTTGTGGGGTGTTCCCTTGGCGATAGGTAGTTCTTCTGGATGATAGCATCTCAAGCCTGTCACTATGGCAAACTCTTGCAAGACAAAACAAACCGGCATGCCACAGTAGTTGATTCAGATTTCATCCATCTTTTTACCCCTCTCCTTCGAATCTTCATCATCCCCCACGTGCTTGATCATACGCTTGAGAAGACCATATACCATCCTCATATGGAAATAGGCAGGGGACTCAGGCAGCTCAAGAAAGTGTGCAAAGCATCTCTTCTTAAAAAGTCCATCTATGTTTTCGTCCTTCATAATTTTCCTAAAATAAGTAAATTTACTCCCATATGACATTTAAGTACAATTTCACCAGTTAGTTCTTCTTCTGCTTTTGGGTCATTTATCGGCATCACAACTTGAAACTTGTCAATACTAAATGTTTTGATAGGATTATGTTGGGATGACGATATTAATTCACGCCTCATTGGTGATCCATTATCATCATATGGATGATCATCCTCTTTCTCTTTCTCACTCTCTAATTACTCCTCTTTGTCATATTTATTCTCCTTATCACCATCTATAGACCCTTGTCCACCTCCCTCAATGTTATTTTCATATCTCTCCTCAGCTTCACTTTTCCCTAACTGAGATTGTTCAGGAAGCTCCTCATAATCCCTCTGTATTGTAGCCTTTTTTTTGGGTGGTCAGACGGTGATCCACTTTCACTTTCTTTTCTTTTGGGAGACATATTTTACCTACAAACAACAGAAAAACAAAAATTACATTACAATTGATGTATGCATAAATTTTAAAAAATATATTACAAACGCCACCAATACCAACACACCGACAACCACCACCACCACAAACACCACCAACCAATGCCACAAACACCACGAATACCGACACCACCGACAGCCACCACAAACACCACCAACTAATTCCACCATAAATACCACCAACTAATGCCACCAACAGGGCCACTACAACGACGATGACGACCACTATCACCACCACCATCACAAACACCATTAATAC
Organism: Capsicum pubescens; assembly: GCA_030864215.1. Classification (NCBI taxonomy): domain Eukaryota; kingdom Viridiplantae; phylum Streptophyta; class Magnoliopsida; order Solanales; family Solanaceae; genus Capsicum; species Capsicum pubescens. Next base: position 44,641,426 of record CM061548.1, read on the forward strand.
CATCCAACAATACTACGACAGTCAATGGAACACTGCGATAGAAACTAGGGTTTTCTCAAGTTCTTCCTATGATTTTACCATTAAAACTAAAAATTGTAAACCTATTCTCGAAGATAATATATCTAAATATTTTCTTTTTCATCATTAACTTAAAAACCCTTATGTTTTAGAAAAAAATAACAAATATAAAACTCTTCTCGAACTCTGTTACCAATAAAGACAGAGAAAATGACTAATACAAGCAAGAATGAAGTCGAACATAACACCTATGTGGTCGAAAATGAGAAGAAAATTGATCTATTGTGAAGGGTAGAGCAATTTGTTGAGTAGTTTTTGTCTGTACTATATAATTGAGTGAGAAAGAGAAAAGAGTGAGAACTCGAGATTTGAAATGATGAAATGTTTTTCTCGCATATGGATAATTTGTATGGGTTGATTTGTATTTTGGAAAAGAATGATAAGTTTTGAAAATGTTAATTTGGTTCGAATTGATCTTAATTATTTTCTAAAATTATAAAAGATATGTGTAATTTTTAACCCTCTCATCATGCAATTTCCAAAAGACTCAATTGAAGTTGTAGTTGACCCTATGAACTCACCCCTGGTCCTAGATTAATTAATTTAGGTATATGAACTCAATTAAAATTGTATGCAAATAAATGTTCAACCTGTTACATTAGATTATGCATCTGTTGTAAATTATCAAACAGATTAAGTAATTTGTTGCAACAGATTACCTATTTGTTGTAAATTATCAAATGGATTTTCACATGTTGCAACAGATTACCTATCTATTGTAAATTATCAAATAGGTGTTGCCATCTATTATAGTTGAACCTATGAGAACTCACCCCTAGTCTTAGATTAATCAATTAAGGTATTAGTTAAACATATGAGGTAGTAAGAATCGGTTTAGATCAGAGTGATCGATCAATAACACTAGTCGGGAGGAACACAACACCATCTCATCATGCAATTTCCAAAAGACTCAATTGAAATTGTAGTTGACCCTATGATAACTCATCCCTGGTCCTAGATTAATCAATTAAGGTATTTGTCTAACATATGAACTCAATTGAAATTGTATAAAAATAAATGTTCAACCAATTGCAACAGTTGTCTTTTCTGTTGGATTTAATCAAACAGATTAATTTATTTTTTTGCAATAGATTACTCATCTTTTGTACAGTATCAAATAGATTAAGTCATCTGTTGTGACAGATTACCTATTTATTGTAAGTTATCAAATAGATTAAGTCATATGTCACAACAGATTATCCATCTTTTATAAATTATCAAATAGGCACTGCCATAAATTGTAGTTGACCCTATGAGAACTCACCCCTGGTCTTAGATTAACCAATTAAGGTATTAGTCTAATACATGAGGTAGTAAGAATTGGTTCATCTCAGAGTGATCGATCGATGACTCTGGTTGGGGGAACGCAATACCATCTCATTATGTAGTTTCTAAAAGACTCAATTGAAGTTGTAGTTGACCCTATGAGAACTCACTCCTGGTACTAGATTAATTAATTAAGGTATTAGTCTAATATATGAGGTAATAAGAATCGATTCATCTCAGAGTGATCGATCGACAACTTTGGTCGGAAGGAACAAAATACTGTCTCATTATTCAATTGCCAAAAGACTTAATTAAAGTAGTATTTGACCCTATGAGAACTTACCCCTGGTCCTGGATTAATCAATTAAGGTATTAGTCTAACATATGAAATCAATTGAATTATATAAAAACAAATGTTCAACCTGTTGCAACAGATTAACCATCTGTTATAAGTTATCAAACAAATTAAGTCATTTGTTGCAACAAATTACTTATCTATTGTAAATTATCAAACAAATTAAGTCATGTATTGCGACAGATTACCCATCTATTATAAATTATCAAATGAATTAAGTCATATATCACAACAGATTACTGATCTATTGTAAATTATCAAATAGGTGCTGTCATCTGTTGTAGTTGACCCTATGAGAACTCACCCCTAGTCCTAGATTAATCAATTAAGGTATTAGTTGAACATATGAGGTAGTATGAATCGGTTTAGATCAGAGTGATCGATCGACGACTCTGGTTGGAAGAAACGCAATATTGTCTCATCATGCAATTGCTAAAAGACTTAATCAAAGTTGTAGTGACCCTATGAGAACTCACCCCTGGTCCTATATTAATCAATTAAGGTATTAATCAAACATATGAGGTAATAAGAACCATTTTAGCTCAAAGTAATTGATCGACGAATCTGGTCAGAAGAAACGCAATACTATCTCATTATGCAAGTGCCTAAAGACTCGGTTAAAGTTGTAGTTGACCTTATGAGAAATCACCCATGGTCCTAGATTAATCAATTAAGGTATTAGTCTAACATATGAGGTAATAAGAATCAGTTCAGCTCAGAGTGATCAATCGATGACTCTGGTCGGAAGGAACTTAATATCGTCTCATCATGCAATTGCCAAAAGACTCATTTGAAGTTGTAGTTGACCCTATGAGAACTCACCCCTGGTCCTAGATTAATCAATAAAGGCATTAGTCTAACATGAGAAATCAATTTAAATTGTATAAAAACAAATGTTCAACCTGTTGCAATAGATTAACCATCTGTTGTAAGTTATCAAATAGTTTAAGTCATTTGTTGCAACAAATTACTCATCTGTTGTAAATTATCAAACAAATTAAGTCATCTGTTACGATAGATTACTCATCTATTTGTATATTATTAAATGGATAAAGTCATATATCATAACAGATTACCATTTATTGTAAATTATTAAATAGGTATTGCCATCTATTGTAGTTGACCCTATGAGAACTCAACCCAGGTCCTAGATAAACCAATTAAGGTATTAGTCTAATATATGAGGTAGCAAGAATCGGTTTAGCTCAGACTGATCAATCGATGACTCTGGTCGGGTGGAATGCAATACCGTCTCATCATGCAATTACCAAAAGACTCAATTAAAGTTGTAGTTGACCCTATGAGAACTCACCCCTGGTCCTAGATTAAGCAATTAAGGTATTAGTCTAACATATGAACTTAATTGAAATTGTATAAAAAAAAATGTTCAACCTGTTGCAACAGATGTCTTTTCTGTTGGATTTAATCAAACAGATTAAGTTATCTGTTGCAACATATTACACATTTGTTGTAAATTATCAAACAGGTGTTGCATCTGTTGTGACAGATGACCGAGCTTTAGAAATTTTCAAACTTAAATTATTATCTGTTGCACTTAGATGTTTTAAGACCTTTTTTTAAAAGAAATTTAGGTATTTCCTATCTAATATAAAAAAGTTAAAATACTAAGGCGGTAAAAAATATTACTTGGATAACTCAAAAATCTCATGAGTGAGTAGTCTTATCTGGTCTTTTCAATGTCACCATCTCCTCGTGCCCCTCAAAAGTTATTAATGAATATTTAAAACTCATATCTCGAAGAATACTCTCTCCTTCATCCATAGAGTAAGACTCAACTCATCTATCACTCTTCTTTATTCTCAATTATTTTTCTTTCCTTTTTTTCTCTCTTTTCTTTCTTCTTTCGGATGACGATCCTTTCGGATCTTAACCGATCAATATCTTTTTTCGACTGAACTGGATGTTCTGATCCTTTTGACTTTTTCACATTGCATGTATGGTTCACTATTTCTCTTTTTATTTCGTCTTCTTCTTTGTATGTCATTTAAATTAGATATTTACATCTGTTGCTATTAATGATTTACCTATTACTAGTTTCCTATTTATTGAGAAATTGAAGAAAAGGTGACTTTTAAGTCTTGAATAAATGAACCATTATTTTTATATTTGTTGCAAAAAGCCTCAGCGGTTGAACAGATGGGTAATCTGTTGCATCAGATTGGTCATCTGTTGATTCACTTAATTTTGTGTTACCCTTTTGTACAGATGGAGTAAATGTTGGAAGAAATCAAACCAGTAGGAAGGTTGGTTTGATTTATTCCAATAGATGAGCCATATGTCGCAATATGTCATCCATCTGTTGCAATAGATGCCTCATCAGTTGAGCAAATTGGTAATCTGTTACATCAGATTAGTCATCTGTTGATTTTCTCAATTTTGTGTTACCCTTTTGTAATGTTTTTTTTTGTTTTTCTCTTGTTTGATATCAAATATATTTCTCTTATTTGCAGATGAAACTACATCTACTTTTGCCCGACCAGCATTAAGGGCTAGAGTAAAGATGGGTTCGGAGGAATAAGTTACTTGCAGATGGAACCACTTCATATGTGGGAGGTATGTATTACTGATCAACCTATTGTGAAAATACACATCCAGTACAATGATTTTGTGAATATTTGTTCTTTACCTATTAGGCGTTAATCCTTCAAATAAGATATAGCATTTTACAATTAAGATTGTTAGGTTTAAACTGGTAAGGCTGAGGAACCAAGTAGGTGGTGTCGATACCCTGTTATAATTTAATGACTATTTATGCTCATATTTTTATGTCAATTTTTGGGAAGGGTTCAAGTTTTTGGCGGCAGTGTAAATATCCAATAGTGATTGAACCAGTTTTAATGGCTTAATGGACTTCTTGAAAGGCCTCGGAAGCCTCGCACTACAACAAATAATGATGTAAACAATAAAAATTCCCCTCATCCAAATTTATATAAATGGGTTATTAGAGGAGACTATTATACAACAGTAGGTGCTTGGGAGAATACCTATGCGGGAAGAGGGAGGTTGAGAAGGCCATATATCATCTCAGACCTTGTTTAAGAAGAAACATAGGGTAGGAAGGAAAGTGTAGCAAAATTGGCTGATGAAATTGACATGAAAAATGAAAAAACTGGATGAGCTACGAATGTGAAAGTGTATCCAAAAATGAAAATCCATCAGTCGTTGAAGAAAAAGAAAAATGGTCAAGAGGACTGGAGTTGGTCACTTTGCTAGACACTGCAACTAGCGAGCGTGGCCTCAATGAAGAGCCACAAAATGCAGGTCCAGAACTCTAAGGTAGAAGCTTCGCAAGTACGGAAGGTGGTAAGATTATCGGTCAGAATTGAAACCTGAACCAACTACTCCTGAATTAAAAATACGGGATCAAGCCAAGGTGGTAATTTCTCAAGTTAAACTTGCATCCCATGCCTCCTATTTATGGCTTTGGTCAGGTCAAAGGCAGTGGAAACAACAAGGCATAGGATTTCTGCCCAACTTCAGACCTTTTTGTTTCTACTACCATTGACCTAATCATATCCACAAACAGAAGGCATGGCATGCAAGTTAGACTTCAAAAATTGATGCCTTAACTTCCCTTATTTTTAATTTAGGAGTTGTTGGTTCAGGTTTTAATTCTGACAGACAATCATATCAATTTCCTATGCTCATAAAGCTTCTTCCTTAGAGTTTTGGTCCTGCACTTTGTGAGAGTTTTCATTGAGGCCATACTCACTAGTTGTATTCTCGAGCAAAGTATCCAGCTCCAATCCTGTTGACCATTCTTCTTTTTTTTCAACGACTGATGGATTTTTATATTTGGATACACTTCCATATTTGAAGTTCATCCAATTTTTTTGTTTCTCATGTCAATTTCATTGGCCAGATTCACTAGAAGTTCCTTACTTGCTTTCATGTGTTTCATCTTAAATAAGGTCTGAGATGACATATGACCTTATCCACTTCCTCCTTCCCGTACATGTATTCTCCCAAGCACCTACTTCTATATAATAGTCTCCTCCAGCAACCCATTCATATAAATTTGGACCAAGGGAATTTCTATTGGTTCCATCATTGTTTGTTGCAGTGCAAGCTTCGGAGGCCTTTCAAGAAGTCCATTGTGCCATTAAAACTGGTCCAATCACTATTGGATATTTACACTGCCGCCAAAAACTTGAACCCTTCCACAAACTTGACACAAAAACATGAGCATAGACCATCATTAAATTGTAACGGGGTATCAACACCACCGTCTTGGAACCCATAAGCCTTATCAGTTTGCACCTATAAAACTAAACTGTACAATTCAGGATCTTGTTTGAAGGATCAGTGCCTATCGGTTAAAAACTGCATTCACAAAATCAATTCACTTTATGTGTGTCTGTCGTGGTAACCTGATCAATAATACATAACTCCCATGCATGAAAGTGGATCCATTGCACTTACCTTATCCTTTCTACCCCATCAAGATATTTCAGAAAGTGTTGTTTATTCGTCTGCACGCATGTGATGACTATTAAAGAAGAGGTGTTAAGAGTTGTGACTTTTTATCTTAACATGTTCAAAACAGCTGATGAATCGAAATCTCCATCTGTTGCAATTGATGAATCAGTTGTTGGAAGAAATCAAAACATCTCCTCCAACATATGGTCCATCTATCACAACAGATAATCCATATGTTGCAACAGGTGATAAATTTGTTGCAACAAACCAGACATTGTTTATTCATCTGCACGCAAGTGATGACTATTAAAAAAGAGAAGAAGAGTCGTGATTTTTTATCTAGCACATTCAAAATAGCTGATGAAATGAATTCTCCATCTTTTGCAACTGATGAATCAGCTGTTAGAAAAAATCAAAACATCTCCTCCAATATATGGTTCATCTATCACAACAGATAATCTATATGTTGCAACAAATGGTAAATCTATTGCGACAGACCAAACAGTGTGTATTCATCTGCACGCATGTTATGACTATTAAAAAAGAGTTGATGAATAGAATTCTCTATCTATTGCAACTGATGAATCAGTTGTTAGAAGAAATCAAAACATCTCCAAAAGATGGTCCATCTGTCGCAACAGATAATACATATGTTGTTATAGATGTCTTATCTATTGCACATACAAACCATTTGTTGCAATAGAAGATAAATCTATTTTGACAGACTATCTGTTACATATACAGATAATATGTTGCAACAGGTGGTAAATCTTTTGTGACAGATGGATGATCTGTTGCAACAACTCAATAATAACGATTGTTATCAAGTCTCAAAGCTGTTTTGAAAAGGTAAGAAGTATTAATGTAAAAGAAAAAGTTGTGACTTTTCATAGAAAATAAAATTCCACCAGTTTGAATGTAATTAATACAATAGAGCTTAACAGTCATGCCTTTTGTCCTAACACATCCAGATTCAATCCTCTATAAATACGTCCCTCCTTAATCTTCATTCTACTAAACTTTATTTATTTCTCGCATTATTTCTTTTCGTGTGACATATTTAACCACTTTTCTTCAAAGAGCATATTTGTAATGCCCCGGGAGTACACCCTGAGCGTCATACGGTGCTTGCAATCCCGAGGGACCACAAGCTAACCCATGAGCTGGTACCTGCTGTGAGCACTAGATAACTTGATCATAAATGCAGAAGAATACTGACATGCCATAAGGTTTTAATAACTGAATTCAATACTATGTCATAAATCTGAGAATAACAACTATCTAAATATAATAAAGTACTGATAAACTAAACAACTAACTGGTATGTCCGAAAGCCTCTAAACTTGAATAAATATGAGTTGATGGGACAGGCCCCAACTAACTCCAACTAACTACTAAACTGAGACATAAAATAAAGTAAGCCTACCCTCAAAGTATGAGGACTCACCACTACAACTGCTGAGTATCTGATAAGTCTAATCATGAGCCGAGAACTAAGCGTCAGAACCTATGATATAATACATCATTGCATAAAAAATAGGTATGCGATCAGTACTTTGAATGTACTAGTATGCAAAATGAGGTAGGCTGATACACATGGTTTCATGAACAGGGATAAGAATTATCTGAATACGCATATAAAACATGAAGTACTGAATAGAAAGCATGGAATCTATAGCTACTGAAAATAAGTAAAATCTTGTAAATACTATGTATGCATGAAAGTCTATAGATACTGAAAATATGTGAAAATCTGTAGATACTGAGGATGCATGACCAAGCATATAACATGAACTGAGTAAAACCTGCCTTCCCTTTTACAGAATTGTGAAGATAAAATCTCCAACAAAAGAGAAGGGGTTCAAGCAGCCAATCAATACAGAAAAGGATAACACAATACGGAAACTTTATTTGAACATAATCTATCATATGGCCTTTAAGGCCTCTACAACTACTCCCAGTATCGAAACATGGTTACATAATAGCGAGACATAGCAGAAATATACAGAATGTTCAGAATGTATGTTAAAATCAACTAACCAGTCTTAACACGAGATAAGGAGTTCAAAACAGCGAAATCAAAAATATACAAAATCGACAAATGGGGGAACCATTGTAGTATGACCATTGACTCAGTGAAACAACATAACACCAACCAACATAAGCAAATCCTATAGCCATCAAAGGCTACTACAACAGACAACCCCAGCCACTATGATTACGAAACTAGAAGAAAAGGGATGAAGAAAAGAAACAATAATGAAACTAAAAAAAAGGCGTGTTTACCTTGTTCAGGGAAGCAAAACAGGGAAACGAGCTGACATCGGACTCCACCGCCACCAGAAAACTCGATGTCGCTACATAAATTTTTGACTAAACTGACCACTGTTTCCTAAAACCTTTGCCGAACAAAAGTGCTCTTTCCCGAAACTAAATTTCTCTTTCCCGAAACACTTTTTTTCTTGACCCCAAAGAAATTTTTTCCAACCTAGCTTTTTTAGAAAAATTTTTGAACCCCCTACTTGCTCCAAAATCCCCCTTTTATAGAGAATGAATTAGGGTTCCCTCATATGTATTGAACGACGTTGGATAGATCAAAAAAAGGGGTATTTTGGGATTTTTGGATGGGATCTTTTGAAATTCAAACTCAGGAGATAATTTCCATCTCATAATTTGCACCAATTTTGGATTTCTTGAAGGATTTCAAAATTAGGGAATATTGCAAAATGGATTTTCTTCTCAACCAATTAGAATCGAGCACATATGTACCTTTTCAGTACGTATCTAACAAATTCTCCATAAATTTTGGAGAACATTCATTGAAATCGCGACTTGGCTGCCACCTAGAAAAATTCTAGAAGCTTTGAGACTGATTTCGAACTAAAAGTGTGTAAATCACGTGAGGGTGAAAAGAGATAGATGTTTGGATGGGCTGTTGAGGATCTTAGGGGCGATTTTGGGTCAGAATCTGGGTCGCCGTTGTTCTGGGTTTGCGAGACATTGGTCGGGTTACCGGGTTGATATCGTGTCTGATGGAATCCGATTTTTGGACTTGTTTTTTTGGCGATTCTAAGGTTGTTGTCAACAGTATGTATTTTAATTTTTTTCTATCGAATCAATACATAATATATTTTATTTTTTGTTTAATGAAAAATTTATTTTTAGTTGACTTTAGCTATTTAATTCTTATTCAATTTTCATTCTGTGTATTTCTTCTAAACATACATGTTAATGTTAACATGTCGACGGTTGGAGGTAAGGAGAAATTTTGAATCCGGTAGCAATAGAAATTTTGACTTTTGAGTTCTTTCAACAGATAGACCATGTGTTGGAACAAATTGGTCATTTGTTGGATTTCTGTCAACAGATTATCCATCTGTTGCGATAGATTTTTCATCTGTTGGAGGAAAATATTCCAGTTAGATGGAACTATGTTATGTTCTTTCGGCTAATGTCCATCTGTTGCCACAGATGGTTAATCTGTTGAGAATAATTATGGTTTGTTGTATTATTTAGATCATGTTTTGTCTTATTTTATTGATGCACAAGTTATTAAAAAAGATATTTTATATAAAATAAATGATAACATTATGTTCACAACAATGAGTTAAATATATAAAAGTCCACAACAAACAGCAACACGAGTTTCTGCAATTACAGTGATCATGGTGGATTACGATCCGGGCATGTAGTTCTTTTGTGGCCAACACGCTTACATACAGAGCACCTCTTTCTTCTTGATGAAAAATATTCTCTGAATCCACGCCTTCTCTTATATGGCTTTCTTCCCGGTTTGATAGTGCTTGGATCAATATATGGAAGAGGTATTAATCTCTCCAAAATCTCTGCAGGAACAACCCAAGATTCTTCAGAAGGCACCAGAGTAATATGCCCACTATATGTCATTTCAGATTCTTCAACCGAATAATATTGAGAGGAGTGCTCGTAAGATTTAGGTTCATATTTTGGACCGTATTGAGCTCGAAGTGCTGCCATGGCATGTGGACAGGGTATTTTGTCCAAGTCAAAAACTCTGCATGTACAAGATCTTGTTTGAAGATCGACCGTGGCAACATCACCATGATTGGTGATACTAAATTTGTAATCTGCTATTTTATGAGATAATAACCTATTCCCCCAAACTGACGTTAGTTGATATTATTACTTCGATTTTGAGAACAAATCGGGTTCTTTTTGGGACCTTGAACTGCACACACCTTTCATTAAAAAATTATACATACTTCTTGTTTATTACTTCAAACATAGCCTTGATAGGAAATTCTCTTTCATCGCCAAACAATGAATTCACCGATTTAGCTATGTTTGATGTCATAATATTGTACCTATACAAAAGAATCACTTAGTACGACATCATATTAAACTTGTAACTCAAATAAGACATTAAATTCATACGAATGTACCTATCTGCCGGACAGAATGCCCGACTCCATCTCTCAAAACCGAAACATACGAGAAATACTGCTACCTTGGGATTCACATTCATTATTTAATTGAAATGGTTTAAAAACTCCTATCTACTATATGCTTTAGTTGCTCTATAAAAAAGGGTCACGACCCTTTCATCGTGATAGTTGGTCCGAACGTTTTCTCAAAGATGCTTGATGCAACAACCAATGTAAGCTGAAGTGAAGAAAATTGAACTCATCTTTGGAATACTTGGATGCCTATCCAAAACAAAACACAACTCTTCGGTATCTTCGATGCAGCTTCGTAGTTATTCAAAAAAAATCCATAGGAGGCATCACAGTCCTTGTCCTCCACACAAAAAGCAACAGGAAAGATGTGATTCTCAATATCCTGCGCCACTGCCGCTAGCAAAACTCCATTATACTTATTTCTCAAGAAGGTGTCGTCGACGGCTATGCCTTTTCTCAAATGTAGAAAAACCTGAATCCAAGTACCATAGGATACCAAAAAGTACTTGAACCTTCCGTTTTCATCAACATGCAATGTCGTCTTACTTTTGGGATTTGTGGACTCAATCATGTAATGGTAGGCCTCCAGGACTACATACCCATGATCATGTGTTCCCCTAACCAAGTCTTTGAAAATCTCCATGGCCGTATATATCATCCAATAAATTACTAGGACACCCAATTCCGTAAGGATTTGATTGGCCATAACCCTTGTTAAAGGGCCTTTGCTATCGCGGAAACTAGACCTTTGCCGTGGCATGAGGATTTTGGCCCGCTATGTGCTTCGAACCACATGTGTGATGCTTCTCATGTTTATGAATCTGTTAGAAATTATGTACTTCACCGCTCTCAACCACCACTTGCAGTTTGGATTATCACATTTGAAGCAAAATACACTGCTCAAATTAATCACCTTCTTTAATCTGAAATCTTATTTTAAGCAAGAAATAAACAAAGTGGTAGATAGTTCATTCTTTTCCTTTAATGACATTCAAATAAAAAAGTTGGTCCCATCGTCTTGAAGATTTCCAGATTGTGTCGATTAAGAAGAACTACCCATCGTATTGGTTGCATCAACAGGCGTAGGTGTTTGATCATCATCTGGAATATTCATGTCTAGATCATGCACCTATCATCAAAGATGTCTTCTTGTTGTTCTTTTTCTACATTCTGGTTCTCATTCTCTCTCGTCTTTTCAACCACATACACCCTTAACACCGGCCTGGATAAATCACTAAGATAAGCACGCACTGAACCTGATCGGTTGTATTAAAAGGCACTACCCTCTGATTTTAAAAGGAGTTGTGCATGTAGTTGATGAGAGTTCTTCCAATTTACAATTCAGTCCATAATAACTGATGATTAAGTTCATAAAATCATCATACGAAACATCACTTTAGACGGTCATAGCTATTGTCTCTAGCATTTCACCCTCGTTCTAACGCCATACATATCGATTGTTCTTCTAGGTCCATTGACTATGACAAACCACCCCTATTGTTATTGATCCCTCCATTAATCGTACCTAAATAAAGTCATTTATTAAAAAAAGTTAATAGTGATTTCGTAGTGTCGTAAATAAATCCCAACAGATGTGTATTCAACCGCAATAGATTACTTACCTATTGGGATTCATGTTACGCTCCTGAAACTGATTTCAATATACGAGTAATTTGTTGTAACAGGTGAATCATATGTTGCAATAGACTATATATCTGTTGGGATTGATGTTACAGTACTGAGGCACCTTAGAAGCAGATTCCAACAGATGAGTGGCATGTTGCAACGGATAATTAACCTGTTGCGATAGATGACTTACCTATTGTAAAAAATGACACTCTGTTAGAATCGAGGTCAGATTCTATCGCAATAGGTTACTAATATGTTGCAACAGATATTTACCATCTATTGGAATCAAGTTGAGGTTCTGTGGCAACAGGTTAATAATCTGTTAAAATAGATATTTACCCTGTTGCAAAAGATAACACGTTTGTTGGAATCGAGTTCAGGTTTTGCTTTAACATGTTAATAATTTGTTGCAACAGATATTTATCACGTTGCACCAGATAACTAATCTGTTTAAAAAGATAAATTATCTATTGCAACAGATGACCCATATGTTCGATTCATGTTATGGCCTATAGAAATATAAACATGAATCCAACATATCAGTCTTCCGTTGAAACAGATGTATCAGTTGTCGCAACAGATGATTTATCTGTTTAAATAGATGGCACTTATATTGGATTCATGATCGGGTTCTTTCCATTGTTGAAAAATAGCACAATAGCAGTTACCTAGATGACAAATTCAACTAAAAATCATAATTTGACTTACCAAAGTCTCCTATGAAGTAATGCCAAAGTGGAAAGTGATGTACAAAACAAAATTTGACCTAAGAAATTGGTCAAATGGCAACAGTAGCGGTAACAAAAACAACAACAACAATAAATGGTCAACAAGAAGAAGATGAAGATGATAATGAAGTAGAAGATGATGAATAAAGCAGCAGCAACAATGAACAATAAAAATAGCTAAGGGAGAGAAAACAACAATGAATGAGAAGAGAGAGAAATGCACTTTTTTTCTCCCTCCGTTTCCCATATATATTAGGTAAAAATTTGGACCAAAGTGTAAATTTAAAAACTTCTGGGCTATTCTCAAACTTATCAAACTTACTTAATCCATAATAAAGTAATTGTCACCTCTACTCAATAATTAAGACTTGTGTCACCTACACCTCATTTTATCGAACTAAAAGCGTGTTTATCACGTGAGGGAGAAAAGATATAGATGTTTGGATGGGTTGTTGAGGATTTTAGGGGCGATTTCGGGTCAGAATCCGGGTCGCCGTTGTTCTGGGTTTGCGAGACACGGGTCGGGTTACCGGATTGATATTGTGGCAGATGGAATCTAGTTTTTGGAGTTATTTTTTGGCAATGCTAAGGTTGTTGTTGTTCGCGATGTTATTGTCGTGTTTGTATTGTTATTGATTGACATTGTATATGGGTTTGTGCGTATTGTTTGTTGAAAGCTGATGAAGAAGAAACCCAAAGTGGGTCGGGTTGGGTTATTTTTGGTGTTGGGTTGCTGGGCAGCTTTTTGTTGGGTTAAAATTGTTGTTGGGCCGCTGATTGCCAATGAGGAAGAGGAAAAACGGGTTCGTCAAGAAAAATTGCATTAGGCTGTTTAGTTTTTCGGTATTGGGGATTTGGCCAATTCTATTTAAGTTTTGGCCAAATTGAAATCAATTGGCCAATTGCATCGCAAATGTGGCCACTTTGATTTCAATTATGGCCAAATCTAACAGATTGGCTAAATTAAATCAAAATTTAAAATGAATTAATATCTCATTTAATCACGAGCTTCTTGATTTGATAAAATCAAACACATATATATCCAAATAAATTATTTTTGAGAGTAAATTATATTTGAATTAAGATTTTATCCATTTGAATTAATTAACAAGCTTATCTCCGTAAAAGCTCAAATTTTAATAAAAATATTCATTCAAGTAACCAAATTTATACAATCTCGTATATGTGAATACAAAAATGTATAATCGTCAGTTAAATGATAAAATTAACCTAAATAAATATTCTAAAGCGCATTTATTTAGATAAATAAATATTTTAATTTTATTAAAATTTGAAGAAACTCGAGGTTAAATTTAGTCGTGGAGGCAAAAATTAGGTGTCAACAGTATGTATTTTAATTTTTTTATATCGAATCTATACCTAATATATTTTATTTTTCGTTTAATGAAAAAATTATTTTTAGTTGACTTTGGCTTTTTAATTCTTATTCAATTTTCATTCTGTCTATTTCTTCTAAACATACATGTTAATGTTAACATGTCGACGGTTGGAGGTAAGGAGCAATTTTGAATCCAGTAGCAATAGCAATTTTGACTTTTGAGTTCTTTTAACAGATGGATCATGTGTTGGAACAAATTGGTCATTTGTTGGATTTCTGTCAACAGATTATCCATCTGTTGCGACAGATTTTTCATCTGTAGGAGGAAAATATTCCAGTTTGATGGAACTATGTTATGTTCTTTCGGCTAATGTCCATCTGTTGCCACAGATGGTTAATCTGTTGAGAATAATTATGGTCTGTTGTATTATTTAGATCATGTTTTGTCTCATTTTATTAATGTACAAGTTATTAAAAAAGATATTTTATATAAAATAAATGATAACATCATGTTCACAACAATGAGTTAAATATATAAAAGTCCACAACAAACAGCTATACAAGTTTCTGCAATTACAGCGATCATGGTGGATTACGATCCGGGCATGTAGTTCTTTTGTGGCCAGCACGCTTACATACAGAGCACTTGTTTCTTCTTGATGAAAATGATTCTCTGAATCCACGCCTTCTCTTAAATGTCTTTCTTCCCGGTTTGATAGTGCTTGGATCAAAATATGAAAGAGGTATTTATCTCCCCAAAATCTCTGCAGGAACAACCCAAGATTCTTCAGAAGGCTCCAGAGTAATATGCCCTCTATATGTCATTTCATATTCTTCAACCAAATAATATTGAGAGGAGTACTCGTAAGATTTAGGTCCATATTTTGGACCGTATTGAGCTCGAAATGCTGCCATGGCATGTGGACAGGGTATTTTGTCCAAGTCAAAAACTCTGCATGTACAAGATCTTGTTTGAAGATCGATCGTGGCAACATCACCATGATTGGTGATACTAAATTTGTAATCTGCTATTTTATGAGATAATAACCTGTTCCACCAAACTGACATTAGTTGATATTATTACTTCGATTTCGAGAACAAATCGGGTTCTTTTTGGGACCTTGAAATGTACACACCTTTCATTAAAAAATTATCCATAGTTCTTGTTTATTACTTCAAACATAGCCTTGATGGGAAATTCTCTTTCATCGCCAAACAATGAATTCACCGATTTAGCTATGTTTGATGTCATAATATTGTACCTATAAAAAAGAATCACTTCGTACGACATCATATTAAACTTGTAACTCAAACAAGACATTAAATTCATACGAATGTACCTATCTGCCGGACAGAATGCCCGACTCCATCTCTCAAAACCGAAACATATGAGAAATTCTGCTACCTTGGGATTCACTTCCATTATTTAATTGAAATGGTTTAAAAACTCCTCTCTACAATATGCTTTAGCTGCTCTATAAAAAAGGGTCATGACCCTTTCATTGCGATAGTTGGTCCGAACGTTTTCTCCAAGATGCCTGATGCAACAACCAATGTAAACTGAAGTGAAGTAAATTGAACTCATCTTTGGAATACTTGGATGCCTATCCAAAACAAAACAAAACTCTTTGGTATCTTCGATGCAGCTTCGCAGTTATTTAAAAAAAAATCCATAGGAGGCATCACATTCTTTGTCCTCTACACAAAAAGCAACAGGAAAGATGTGATTCTCCATATCCTGCGCCACCGTCGCTAGCAAAACTCCATTATACCTGCTACTCAAGAAGGTGTCGTCGACGGCTATGCCTTTTCTCAAATGTAGAAAACCCTGAATCCAAGCACCATAGGATACCAAAAGGTACTTGAACCTTCCGTTTTCATCAACATGCAATGTCATCTTACTTTCGGGATTTGTGGACTCAATCATGTAATGGTAGGCCTCCAGGACTGCATACCCATGATAATGTGTTCCCCTAACCAAGTCTTTGAAAATCTCCATGGCCGTATATATCTTCCAATAAATGACTAGGACACCCAATTCCGTAAGGATTTGATTGGCCATAACCCTTGTTAAAGGGCCTTTGCCATTGGGGAAACTAGACCTTTGTCGTGGCATGAGGATTTTGTCCCGATATGTGCTTCGAACCACATGCGTGATGCTTCTCATGTTTATGAATGATGAATCTGTTAGAACTTACGTACTTCACCGCTCTCAACCACCACTTGCAGTTTGGATTATCACATTTGAAGCAAAATACACTACTCGAATTAATCACCTTCTTTAATCTGAAATCTTATTTTAAGCAAGAAATAAACAAAGTGGTAGATAGTTCATTCTTTTTCTTTAATGACATTCAAATAAAAAAGCCGGTCCCATCGTCTTGAAGATTTCCAGATTGTGTCGATTGAGAAGAACTACCCGTCGTATTGGTCACATCAACAGGCGTAGGTGTTTGATCATCATCTGGAATATTCATGTCTAGATCATCCACCTATCATCAAAGATGTCTTGTTGTTGTTCTTTTTCTACATTCTGGTTCTCATTCTCTCTCGTCTTTTCAACCACATACACCCTTAACACCGGCCTGGATGAATCACTAAGATAAGCACGCACTGAACCTGATTGGATATATTGAAAGGCAGTACCCTCTAATTTTTAAAGGAGCTATGCATGTAGTTGATGAGAGTTCTTCAAATTGATAATTCTATCCATAATAACTGATGATTAAGTTCACAAAATCATCATACGAAACACCACTTTAGACTGTCATAACTATTGTCTCTAGCATTTCACCCTCGTTCTAATGTCATACATATCGATTGTTCTTCTCGGTCCATTGACTATGACAAACCACCCCTATTGTTATTGATCCCTCCATTAATCGTACCTAAATAAATTCATTTATTAAAATAAGTTAATAGTGATTTCGTAATGTCGTAAATGAATCCCAACAGATGTGTAATCAGTCGCAATAGATTACTTACCTGTTGGGATTCATGTTACGCTCCTGAAACTGATTTCAATATACGAGTAATTTGTTGTAACAGGTGAATCATATGTTGCAATAGACTATATATCTATTGGGATTGATGTTACAGTACTGAGGCACCTTTGAAGCAGATTCCAACAGATGAGTGGTATGTTGCAACGGATAATTAACCTGTTGCTATAGATGACTTACCTATTGTAAAAAATGACTCTATGTTAGAATTGAGGTTAGATTCTATCGCAATAGGTTACTAATATGTTGCAACAGATATTTACCATCTGTTGGAATCAAGTTCAGGTTCTGTGGCAATAGGTTAATAATCTGTTAAAATAGATATTTACCCTGTTGCATAAGATAACACGTTTGTTGGAATCGAGTTCAGGTTTTGCTTTAACAGGTTAATAATTTGTTGCAATAGATATTTATCATGTTGCACCAGATAACTAATCTATTTAAACAGATAAATTATTTATTGCAACAGATGACCCATATGTTCAATTCATGTTATGGCCTATAGAACCATAAACCTGAATCCAACATATCAGTCTTCCGTTGAAACAGATGTATCAGCTTTCACAACAGATGATTTAGCTGTTTAAATAGATGGCACTTATATTGGATTCATGATCGGGTCCTATCCATTGTTGAAAAAATAGCACAATAGCAGTTACCTAGATGACAAATTCAACTAAAAATCATAATTTGACTTACCAAAGTCTCCTATGAAGTAATGCCAAAGTGGAAAGTGATGTACAAAATAAAATTTGATCTAAGAAATTGGTCAAATGGCAACAGTAGCGGTAACAAAAACAACAACAACAACAAATGGTCAACAAGAAGAAGATGAAGATGATAATGAAGTAGAAGATGATGAATAAAGCAGCAGCAACAATGAACAATAAAAATAGCTAAGAGAGAGAAAACAACAATGAATGAGAAGAGAGAGAAATGCGTTTTTTTTCTCCCTCCGTTTCCCGTATATATTAGGTAAACATTTGGACGAAAGTGTAAATTTAAAAACTTCTGAGCTATTCTCAAACTTACCAAACTTACTTAATCCATAATAAAGTAATTGTCACCTCTACTCAATAATTAAGACTTGTGTCACCTACACCTCATTTTATCGAATTAAAAGCGTGTTAATCACGTGATGGTGAAAAGAGATAGATGTTTGGATGGGTTGTTGAGGATTTTAGGGGTGATTTCGGGTCAGAATCCGGGTCGCCGTTGTTCTGGGTTTTCGAGACACGGGTCGGGTTACCGGATTGATATTGTGGCTGATGGAATCCAGTTTTTGGAGTTATCTTTTTGGCGATGCTAAGGCTGTTGTTGTTCGCGATGTTATTATTGTGTTTGTATTGTTATTGATTGACATTGTATATGGGTTTGTGCGTATTGTTTGTTTAAAGCTGATGAAGAAGCAACCCAAAGTGGGTTGGGTCGGGTTATTTTTTGTGTTGGGTTGCTGGGCAGGTTTTTGTTGGGTTAAAATTGTTGTTGGGCCACTGATTGCCAATGAGGAAGAGGAAAAACAGGTTCGTCAAGAAAAATTGCATTAAGCTGTTTAGTTTTTGGGTATTGGGGATTTGGCCAATTCTATTTAAGTTTTGGCCAATTGCATCGCAATTATGGCCACTTTGATTTCAATTATGGCCAAATCTAATAGATTGGCTAAATTAAATCAAAATTTAAAATGAATTAATATCTCATTTAATCACGAGCTTCTTGATTTGATAAAATCAAACACATATATATCCAAATAAATTATTTTTGTGAGTAAATTATATTTAAATTAAGATTTTATCCATTTGAATTAATTAACAAGCTTATCTCCGTAAAAGCTCAAATCTTAATAAAAATATTCATTCAAGTAACCAAATTTATACAATCTCGTATATGTGAATACAAAAATGTATAATCATCAGTTAAATGATAAAATTAACCTAAATAAATATTTTAAAGCGCATTTATTTGGATGAAATAAATATTTTAATTTTATTAAAATTTGAAGAAACTCGGAGTTAAATTTAGTCGTGGAGGAAAAAAATTAGGTGTCAACAGTATGTATTTTAATTTTTTTATATCGAATCTATACCTAATATATTTTATTTTTCGTTTAATGAAAAATTTATTTTTAGTTGACTTTGGCTTTTTAATTATTATTTAATTTTCATTCTGTCTATTTCTTCTAAACATACATGTTAATGTTAACATGTCGACGGTTGGAGGTAAGGAGAAATTTTGAATCCAGTAGCAATAGCAATTTTGACTTTTGAGTTCTTTCAACAGATGGACCATGTGTTGGAACAAATTGGTCATCTGTTGGATTTCTGTCAACAGATTATCCATCTGTTGCGACAGATTTTCCATCTGTTGGAGGAAAACATTCCAGTTTGATGGAACTATGTTGTGTTCTTCAGGCTAATGTCCATCTGTTGCCACAGATGGTTAATCTGTTGAGAATAATTGTGGTCTGCTGTATTATTTAGTTCATATTTTGTCTCATTTTATTGATGCACAAGTTATTAAAAAAGATATTTTATATAAAATAAATGATATCATTACGTTCACAACAATGAGTTAAATATATAAAAGTCCACAACAAACAGCTACACAAGTTTCTGCAATTATAGCGATCATGGTGGATTACGATCTGGGCAAGTAGTTCTTTTGTGGCCAACGCGCTTACATACAGAGCACTTGTTTCTTCTTGATGAAAATGATTCTCCGAATCCACGCCTTTTCTTTTATGGTTGTCTTCCCGGTTTGATAGATCTTGGATCAATATATGGAAGAGATATTAATCTCCCCAAAATCTCTGCAGGAACAACCCAAGATTCTTCAGAAGGCACCGGAGTAATATGCCCACTATATGTCATTTCATATTCTTCTACCGAATAATATTGAGAGGAGTGCTCGTAAACTTTAGGTCCATATTTTGGACCGTATTGAGCTCGAAGTGCTAACATGGCATGTGGACAGGGTATTTTGTCCAAGTCAAAAACTCTGCATGTACAAGATCTTGTTTGTAGAACCACCGTGGAAGCATCACCATAATCGGTGATACTAAATATATAATCTTCTATTTTATGAGATAATAACCTATTCCCCCAAACTGACGTTAGTTAATATTAATCTTTCGATTTCGAGAACAAATCGGGTTCTTTTTGGGACCTTGAACTGCACACACCTTTCATTGAAAAATTATCCATACTTCTTGTTTATTACTTCAAACATAGCCTTGATGGGAAATTCTCTTTCATCGCCAAAAAATGAATTCACCAATTTAGCTATGTTTAATGTCATAATATTATACCAATACAAAAGAATCACTTAGTACGACATCATACTAAACTTGTAACTCAAACAAGACATTAAATTCATACGAATGTACCTATCTGCCGGACAGAATGCCCGACTCCATCTCTCGAAACCAAAACATATGAGAAATTCTGCTACCTTGGGATTCACATCTGTTATTTAATTAAAATGGTCTAAAAACTCCTCTCTACTATATGTTTTAGCTGCTCTATAAAAAAGGGTCACGACCCTTTTGTTGTGATAGTTAGTCCGAACATTTTCTCCAAGATGCCTGATGCAACAACCAATGTAAGCTGAAGTGAAGAAAATTGAACCCATCTTTGGAATACTTGGATTCCTATCCAAAACAAAACACAACTCTTCGGTATCTTCGACGCAGCTTCGCAGTTGTTTAAAACAAATCCATAGGAGGCATCACATTCCTTGTCCTCTACACAAAAAGCAACAGGAAAGATACGATTCTCCGCATCCTGCACCACCGCCGCTAGCAAAACTCCATTATACCTGTTTTTCAAGAAGGTGTCGTCGACGGCTATGCCTTTTCTCAAATGTCGAAAACCCTGAATCCAAGCACCATAGGATACCAAAAATTACTTGAACCATCCGTTTTCATCAACATGCAATTCCATCTTACTTTCGGGATTTGTGGACTCAATCATGTAAGGGTAGGCCTCCAGGACTGCATACGCATGCTCGTTTGTTCCCCTAAAGCGATACATTGAGTAACGCGATACATGTGATCCACTATCAAAAAAAGAATTGCAATCGCTAAACTAACTTTATAAATATTTAAAATACTTGTCAGTAGGAGTGTACATGGGTCAGTTTGAATGAGTTATTTGTAAATATCATAATCAAACCAACTTAGTCGGTTTTTAAATTTCTAAACCAAACCAAATCAAACCAACACAAGAAAATAATCATCGATTTGATTCTTGTCGGTTTAGTTCGGTGTGGTTCAATTTTTTCGATTTATAACTCTAGCTAATGCTAAAAGTTGAAATTTAAGAAAAACAAATTCAATTCAACATGAGATGTCAACCGAGTGTTGTACCTCAATCTTGAAATTAATATGTCAATTTAGAGTTATACTTAGGAAAATCCACGAACAACACCATATGAATGCTTCTACAAAAAATATTTAGAAACTACATATAAGAGAATGATATTTTAAACCCCCAAAAGGTGAACGCATATTTTTTTTCTCAATTGGAACCAAAAAAACAAAGGTCCAAAACTAGTGATTATCTATAATCTAATGAAACTCACTTGTAAAATTTCATAGACAACAAGATAATTTTCACAATTAGTATCGTTTGTCTTTCAAAATGTGAAAATTATTTAGAATCTCATAACGTATTGTCAACTAGATGGAGACATATGACTAAAAGTGCTACGGCTAAAGTTAAATTCATGATTAAAATTTAAAATATAGCAAATATATATATATATATATATATATATATATATATATATACATACATACATAAAATTTTTATCCGTTCGATTTGGGTATTTTATCGGTTATTTAGAGTAAAATCAAAGTCAAACCACAAAAATATCGAGTTTTAAAATTTAAGACCTAACCAAATGTCAATTTTTTTAATTGATTTAATTTGGTTTGCGGTTCGATTTGATTTTTAACCCAACCGTAAACACCCTACTTGTCAATATGAGGTATAGTAATGTACTTGTATTATATTGCATTTATTAATATAATTTGAATTATCTTTCCTTTATAATGATGATGTTCAGTATAATATTGGTTTGTCCGGTGTTTTAAAATACTAGATTAGTGCACGTGCCTTGCACGTATCTCTCACGTCAATCAATAAAATATACATAAGAATTAAGAATAATATAATTAGAAAGTAGCAACATATTAACGTTAAAAAATGATATATCTATTTAAATTATATAAATAAATATTTTACCTCAAATATATTATTATGTGATGTGTCTCACTTCAATGTTTATTATAAACGGAAAGAACAAAGTTAATTTGAATTTCATGCAAATAAAACTATTCTCAAACCCCATTACTCCTTTCATAGGAGACACCATCAAGAACACCCAATAAACTTCAATTCTCTTTGCCTCCATCAAAATAATACAATTAAATCTAATTTTTACACACAAAAAAAAATTCAAAGTCGTCTGACACTCATCTACTACCTGTAAACAATAATAAAATAATACGAGATATCAAAATAATACAATTAAATTTAACCTTTACATAAAAAAAATTCTCAAAGCCGATCAACATTTATCTATCACCTGTAAACTGCAACAAAATAATACGATAAAAGTGATATCAAAATAATATGATTAAACTTAAATTTTACACACAAAAAATTTTCAAAGACGAGATTCATCTACGAACTGTAAACTACCACAAAATAACAAACTAATAGAGATATTACGATAATACAATTAAACCTAACTTTTACCTAAAATAAATTTTCAAAGTCAACCCACATTCATCTAGCATCTGTAAATTAAAATAAAATAATAAGGTAATAAATATATCAAAACAATACAATTAAACCTAACTTTTACACAAGAAATTCTTCAAAGTCAACCGATATTCATCTACGATCTATAAACTATAAAAAAAAAATATAATAGTGATCACAAAGCTTTAATTTTGATCCAACTAATTCTTGTCCTGTCGAAAATTGACCCTAAAGAATGATTTTGAATGAAAACAAAGAAGATATATATATACGCACATGTTGAATTCTATTATGCTGACAAAAACAGTAACGAAGTTAAGGGTTAGAAAATCAAATATCCACCAATCTAGAAATGCAATCGAATCAAGTTAGATGAGCATCAATTATATTCTCCCAATAGGCAAACCGATTTGTTCTCTAGTTTAACGTACATTTCAACATTTATAGAAGTATTTCCTTAATAGAGTCCTATTTTAGGAGTATTTTTCTAATTGAATAGTAGAAAGAAAAATATTAATTAATTTTCCTACCATATATTTTAGGAGTCCCATATATAAATATTAATTAATTTTTCTACCATATATTTTAGGAAGTTTAGTTAATATAATAAAAATAATTAAATAATAAATTAAAAAATAGTGAAAAGACAGTTTTGTCTAAAGAAAAGTCTTTTAATGAAGGGTCAAAAGTTCAAATCACTTTTCTAAGGGTTTTCACACTTTTAATATATTATAGATTATAGATTATAGATATAGGAACAACAATCATTAATTCCTTGTTGTATTTGGTCACAATTATGTATTAAAATTTACGTGTAAATATTTATGATTTTTTTTCCATAAATTTTTCCAAAAGTTTTATTTTTGGCAAAGTAAAACAATGTTCGTTTCCTAGTTTTTTTTTTTTCCATAAATTTTTCCTATTGTATTATTTTGGCAAAGTAAAACAATATTAGTTTCCTAATTTAACATTGACATATCAAATTTTATAGGAAAAACATCACGTTATGTGGTTATAATTTATAGATTATTATATGCAATTGACTCCTATTTAAATTGAAACATATGCTATTGAAAGTTTCCACAAAATTTCGGTCAATAGAAAATTTCCTTTTCATTTATAAATTCTTTTTATTTCAGGACTTTTTACATAATTTAAATAAGGAAAAAACAATTAATATTTTCAATTTTAGTTGATTTCAAAATCTTAAATATTATAAAGAAAATTAAATAATAATTAGAGAAAAATAGGTGAAAAGACTATTTTGTTTATTGCGGAGTATTTTAATGAAGGGTAAAAAGTTTAAATCACTTTTCTAAGGGTCTTCACACTTTTAATATATTATAGATATAGATATAGATTATAGATATATACACATGTAAATTCATATTACTACTATATATATAAGCGTGAGTGAGTGGCAGCTGCAAGCAGGCAGCTGACGGTCGACATGCCTGCTTTCAGTTGTCTGCTTGCTCCGTAATTTTACTATTTCACCTCTAATTAATTATTATATGATATTTATGTATTAAAAAAATAATAATATTTAATAAAAAATATTATAAATATTTATAAAATAAAATAGACATTTATGATATGATTGTTTCAGCTGCTTCAACTATAATTTTACTATATATTACTACTATTAATAAGAGTAAAGAAGTAGGCAGCTCTTCATCAACATGCCTGCTTTTTCACCTGCTTCAGCTGTTCCGTGATTTTACTATATTATTTCTAATTAATTATTTTAATTACTACTATATATAAGCGTGAGTGAGTGGCAGCTGCAAGCAGGCAATTGACGGTCGACATGTCTGCTTTCAGCTGTCTGCTTGCTCCGTGATTTTACTATTTCACCTCTAATTAATTATTATATGATATTTATGTATTAAAAAAATAATAATATTTTATAAAAAAACATTATAAATATTTATAAAATAAAATAGACATTTATGGCATGATTATTTCAGCTGCTTCAACTGCAATTTTACTATATATTACTACTATTAATAAGAGTGAAGAAGCAGGCAGCTCTTCATCAACATGCCTGCTTCTTCACTTGCTTCAGCTGTTCCGTGATTTTACTATATTATTCCTAATTAATTATTTTAAGTCATTTATATATAAGAAAATTAATAATACTTAAATTAAAAAAGGTAAACTAGACATTTATGACATGTTTGTTTCAGCTGCTTCAATCGTAGTTTTATTATATCACCTCAAATAAAGTATTATAAGTCATCTAGGTATTAAAAAATTAATAATATTTAATAAATAATAAAATAGATATAAATGATAAATCAATTCTTGATGCTTTAAATTAATAGGACATCTTATATGAGACTTATTTAAAAAAATTCACAAGTATGTTTACTCCATGATTTTACTATATTACCCATAATTAATTATTGTAAGACATTTACATATAAGAAAATTAATAATATTTAATAAAAAAGTTAAAATAGACATTTATGACATGTCTACTTCAGCTGCTTCAACCGTAATTTTACTATATCACCCCTAATTAATTATTATAAGTCATTTATGTATTAAAAATTTAATAATAATTAATAAAATTAAAATTGACATAAAATGATAAATTAATTCTTGATGTTTTAAATTAATATGACATCTTATATGAGATTCATTTAAATTTTTTTCACAAATGTTTTTGCATAGTAATTTTGCTATATCACTTCTAATTAGGTATTATAAGACATTTAGGACATATCCACTTCGCTGCTTCAATCATAAAATTTGGTTGACTCTCGAATTTATTTCAGTGCTACTTCAATTGGAATAGAAGAAAAAGTATTATAAATCATAATAATTAAAAACTTAAATTATTTTAAGAATATAATTGAATATCAATGCCACAAAAATTTGGATAAGGAGAGTAACATATATTATTTAAAAATTACATAAAAATATTATAAATTACTATAGTTAATAATTTAAAATATTTAAAAACATATTAAGAATCTGATTGATTATCTAATTTATATTTGGGTCATGTAAATTCAGGATAGTTTTGACATTTTATAATTTGCATGTTTTTTTATTTTAATTTAGTAATTTTTTAATCCAAATGATGTTTTCGAATTTAACATGTTTTAAAAATTTAGTACTTTATTTATTTTAATTTATTTACTTTATTTTGTTAAAATATTATATATTTAAAAATTATGCAAAAAAATAATTATAAGTCATAACAATTAACATCTTATAATATTTTAAAAACATATAGTAAAAAATATGATTGACTTTTGAAATTCTAATAGTGTCACATAAGTTGCGATAAAGCAAGAAACATAAATTATTTGGTGCGGTCCTTCCCTGGACACCGTGCATAGCGGTAGCTTTAGTGCACCGGGCTACCCTTTTTTTACATTAAAAGATACTAAAATCACAAAGATTAACAACTTAAAATATTTAAAAAATATATTAGTTAAAAAAATTTGACTGACTCACTAAATTCTAAAATTGGGACAAGGCGAGTAACATAAATTACTAAATTACATAAAAGATACTATAAATCAAAATGATTAACAACGTAAATTATTTAAAAATTTATATTAATAAAAATTTGATTGACACTCCAAATGCTATTTGTGCTACATAAATTGAGATAACATAAATAACATATGTTGGGTCCGTGCTGGCACGGGCTACAGTATCTAGTTACTACTATATATAAGCGTCAGTGGCAGGTAGCTAGAAGCAGGCAGCTGGCGTTTGGCATGCCTTCTTCCAGCTGTCTGCTTGCTCCGTGATTTTACAATATCGTCCCTAAGTAATTATTATATGACATTTACTTATTAAAAAAATAATAATATTTAATAAAAATAGAAATAGACATTTATAAAGTAAAATAGACATTTATGATATGGTTGTTTCAGCTGTTTCAATTGTAATTTTACTGTATCACCTATAATGAACTATTATGAGTCATCTAAGTATTCAAAAATTGATAATATTTATTTTATAAAAGGTGAAATAAACATAAAATGATAAATTAATTCTTGATATTTTAAATTAATTTGACATCTTATGTGAAGCCATTTAAAAAAAATTACAAGTATTTTTTATAGCAATTTTGTTATATCACTCATAATTAGTTATTATGAGTTATTCAAGATATTCCGATTTTGCTATTTCAATTGTGATACTTGATTAACTCTCGAAATTATATCAGTGTCGTTTAAATTGAACTATTTAAAAATATTATAAATTACAATAATTAAAAACTTAAATTACTTTAAAAGTCTAAATTCACCATCAATACCATAAAAGTTTAAACAAGAAGACTATTATAAATTGCAATAGCAAACAATTTAAAATAGTAAATTACAACGGCGAAAAAGTACTACAGATTATAATATTTAGCGATGTCATATTAATTAGGATAAAGAGATATTACTTGAAAATTACGTTGAAAGTCGTATAAATTTAAATTACAATAATTAAAAACTTAAATTATTTTGAAAGTCTAAATTCACGATTAATACCACGAAAGTTTAAACAAGAATAGTATTATAAATTACAATAGCAAATAGCTTAAAATAGTAAATTACAACGTCGAAAAAGTATTATAGATTACAATAGTTATTGATGTCATATTAATTAGGATAAAGAGATATTACTTGAAAATTACGTTGAAAGTCGTATAAATCATAATATAATTAACAACTTAAAATATCTAAAACTATATATAACAAATCTAATTGACTTTCACAAATATTAATCAGTGCCATATAAATTTAAATAAAAAAATAACATATAATATCTAAAAAGTAGCACATTGGGCCCGTTGTAGGGGGTGCGGATAACTTTAATAGATCCTGCGGATAACTTTAATAGATCTATTGTAATTGATCTATTTTTATTTGTGCGTGGATATTTTTTAACTTCTCTAAATATTTTTATTTTTAGTTTATTGTTCATATCTTGGGGGGTGATTAACTGGTATTTGATTAAATATTTTACTTTAGTATTCTTTAGTTTTTTCTCTTAGTCTTTGTAATTCTTCTATATTATCTTTGAGGTATTCTAAATATTATATATCTTTTGTTCTAAAATATTCGATTAAATTCTCTTTCATAAGCATTTCTTCTAATCTTATTTCTTCCATATCTTGTCTCCAATATTTTAAATACTCATAGTTTATCATTTTATTTTAAGGTAGTTGCTTGTTTACTAATTTTTGTGTAATATTCTATTCTAATTGTAATATAATTTATATCTGAATTAAGGTTATTAATGCTATTAATTATCTTTCTTTCTTCTTCTCTTAATGAGTTTTTTTATGTAATATAAACTTTTATCTGTACTTTTTTCTAAATCTTCTAAGGTTTCTTTTATCCATATTAATTTTTCATTTAAATTTTCCATTATTTCTTTGAGTCGGTTTCTATAATTAATTTCTTCATATAGGTCACTTTGGTTTTCTCTAATTTTTCTAATATATTCTAACATTTTAGTCTGAATAATATCCATCTGGGTAATTATCTAGGTATAGTTGTTCTATCCAATTTTTAATTTCAATTTCATAGTCTAATATTTTTTATAATATTATTCTCTTAATATCTATAATTTCTATATTTCTAAGTATATATAAGATTAATATTTTAAGAGTATCTGTCATTTAAAATTAGTTAAATACTTTATTATAATATTTTTTAGGTTTTTTGTTTTAATCTCATTAACTCTTCTATATTTTCACTGAGAAATTGTATATATTTTATATCTTTAGTCCTCATATATTCATCTAAATTTGTTTTCATTTGTTTTTCTGTTGATTGTATATTTTTCATATTCATTTTCCAAAATTCTAAATATACATAATTTATCATGGTTGATATGTAGGTTAGGTATATAAGCATTTGTAAGAGTAGTTAGGTAAGTGTGGTATATAATTTACTCTAGTCATAAAATATTTATCAAATATTTTTTCTGATATAATTTTTCTTATATCTGTAATTTCTATATCCTTAAGTACATATAAAACAAGTATTTTAAATTTATCTACCATTTCGTCAGATAAATAAGTATTCATTTTTCGTATGATGCTTTTTCAAAATATTCCCTTCAATCATACACATAACAAAATATGATCACTTTAGATTATTATATACTAGATTATTCTTAAATAACCTATTCTTCGGTCACTATTAGCATGGTAATCTGGATACTTTTCCCTTAAACAGTGCCTCTACTCTGGCTACTCCCCTATCGCGGCTTTCTTGCCTCACCGGTTTCACCTTTAGGATGACATAGTTCTTAGGGATTTTTCTACTTTTCCACTTTGCTAATAAACTTCTTAACATGCTATTTTTCGAATAATTCTACTATAAAGCAACTAACATGAACTTATTTTATCATATCATGATTGTTAGGAATTTATGAATTTAGTTATTCATAATAGTAAATGAATATACATGTTCTGATAGATTTGATAATTCTAAGCTTTGTTCCTCCATAGATTTTTCTATTGAAATATACCTGTTTTTAACTAATCAAAATATTTTTTGTAAACAAGAGAGAGTTTTTGCTTCAACGCATGAAGACTTGCTTCTTTCTGCCTTCGATGCTTTCATTTATAATAAGAAACTTTACAAAGTTTTCATATTTTTTTTACACGTATCCTACCTAATTCTTTAGAAAAGTCTTCAAAAATTATTTCTCTAACCTAATTTACAAGAAAGTCTTTACATAAAACAAAATCATAAATGCTTTTGGCTAAAAAGTCAAAAAGCCTAGATAAACTAATCTATCAAAAAGTCTTTACAAACTTTATACAATAGATTTCACGTAAGAAAATTGTGAAAGTTTGTTACATATCGCTTTCACAATTTAATAGCTTGTCTTTTATCTCCATTATTTTGCTCCATAGTTATCTATTTTTTGTCGTATCTGCTGCTTTCTATCTTCTTGTCAGTGTAGCATCACATCTGGAATAAAGTTGTGTCTGCCACTACATCTGCTACATATGTGATCATTGTATTTTTGGCCAACTTTTTCACAAAATTGTTCCATAGCTTCTTCTGAAATAATTCCTTTTTTGATAGATCTCGTTAATGGTTGTTCTTCTGGTCTGAGAAGTGTTAATCCCCATTTCCTAAGTTCTTCCATGTCTTGGTCTCTAACTTCTTTACAAGTTGAATAAACCAATGTTTGATTCCTCGAGCTGTATATCCAAATGGGTTTCTGATTTGAATAATTATTAAGTAATTCTGATAATTTATTACTAAGTTCAATAACTCCTTTGTTGCGGTAAAATCCTGGTATCTGTGTCTTTGGTATCTCGTCTTGTTCACATATATCTTCTGGAATAATACAATCTCTGGTCATACCTATCTTAATTACTGTAATAGTTTGTTTAACTTCATCAAACAATATTTCGGCTGGGGCGGAATAAAATAGAACATAAAATAATTGTCCGTTAGTAATTCTCTTGTAGATCATAAATCCATTGTGAATATCTGGAATTCTTTCTAACTCTTCTCCAGTAGTTGTGTAAACTGTAGATAATAATCCATAATAGTAACATGATTTGATTAAATTCGAACTTGTACCTGGAAAAGCAATAAGTTTATTGTAATTCTGGCATTTCTGGGTAATATATCCTTTTTGTTGTGTGGCTAGTTCTTCACTTTGAATAGGTTTGGTATTTAACATGGTTTGTAAGGTGTATATATTTTCAATGTATTTTCGGGAAACATAGTTGTATGTCTATTTTTCTTGGTTAAGTGATTCAGAATATGTATGTATTTGGGGAGGTGCAAATGATTCTGATCTTTATATATTTGGTGTATATGCTTTTGAAAATATCTGGTTGAGGTTGTAATTCTTTTTCTTTGGTATTTCAGGTTTATTTTGAGTGACTATATTTTTTCCTTTAGATATATCTCCTGCGCCTGCAGCTGTAACTGTAATTTCATTAGTAATTTGAATTTTTAGGTATTTCTCATCGTCACCTTCTAGGTCTAGTTTTTTAATATGCTCTTCCTGCACAGTATCATATTTTTTATAGTGCCCAACCTTCACTTTTACGTTTGTAACTTCAGTAGTTAGTGTAATAACTCTTTCTTGTAATAACTTCATTTGCTCAAACATTTGAAGTAATAAATCGGTCTGGGTATCTTTGGCATCAACCTCTTCCATTGATAAATCAGTTTGAGAAGCTTTGCCTTGATAAGTAATCTGCAATGACATTTTTGTTAGTATTGATCAGTTCAATCGTAAATGTAAAATTTAGTATATTTAATACTAATCTCCGAATTTCCTTCGTCGTAACTGAGTTCTGTATTTTTCTCGTTAGCCACCATCGTACCTGTGTTTTATCTGTTCTTACAATAAATTTGTTATATACAATATATGGTTCAAATGCTAATAGGCATTTATATAATAAACATAATTCTTTTCTATTTATTTCTCATTTTATTTCCGTTTCATTAAATATTCCTGAATAATATCTACAATGATGTTCTATTTTTTCATTTCGTATTGGTATTTAAGTACTCCTCCATAACTATATTCACTTGCATCTGCTTCTACTATATATGTAAAAATTTTATTTTCGTCTGGGAATTGTAATTTTGGTAACTCTTTACAATGTATTTTTATTTTCTGGACTTGTTTTTTATCTTCGTCGTTGTAATTATATGCGATATTTTTTTAAAAAAAATTCTGTAATGGTTTTAGATTTTCTGCTAATTTTGGTATATATTCTCTTACTTGATTTACTAATCCTAAGAACGATTGTAATTCTTTTTTGTATCTAATTCTTCTTTTAAACTTATTATTTTTTGTACTATATGTTGTTGCATTTTTACTCCACTTTTATCTATTTGTATTCCTAAAAATTCTATCTGATTTTTCATAATTTCGGCTTTCTTTTCACTTAAACTTATTCCTGATTTTTCTATTATATCTGTAAATTGTTCTAATAATTTTAAATGTTCATCTTTGGTTTTTGTATATAATAATATATCATCTATGTATACTATACAATTAGGTAATTGTTTAAAATAACTATCCATAAAGTGTTGATATCTACCTGGTGCATTTTTATATCCAAATGGTAATACGTTCCATTCATAAAATCCTTGTGGTACTGTAAATGCAGTTAATTCCTTAGATTCTTCTTCTAACTTTAAGTGGTAAAATCCTGATTTACAGTCAAATTTACTAAAATAGTTATATCATTGTATTTGTCTTATTTTTAATATCTTATTTGGTATTGGATAATTATATGTCATAGTTTTTGCATTTAAATTTCTATAATCAATAACCATTCTACTTTTACCTCTGTTTTGTTCACTATGTTTATTTACTATAAATGCTGGACTATTATGTTTACTATTACTTTTTTGTATATATTGTTTCTCTAATAATTCATCTATATGCATTTTAAATTCTTTTAAATCGTCAAAATTATATGTTAATGGTTTTTGAGTTATTATGCTATTTTTATCTATTAATTCAATTTTTATAGTAGTTTTATGTTTTTCCCATCCTTTTAATGAATCTTCACTATATAATCTTTCTAATTTGTTCTTGATTATTTCTATCTTATTTATTGAAAATATAGTTTTTTTTTTATTTATCGAAAATACGACTAGTTCTATTGTGTCTTCAGTATTTTTTATATTTTCTAACTTTTGTGAAATTTTTTCACTTCCTTCGATCCAATCAGTTTTCTTTCTTATTTTATTAATAACTCTTTTTTCTCTTACTTTTTGTTTACATGGTGTTGTAAACCACCAATCTGTTTTAGTTATTATATGTGGGCATAATTTATCTAAGAATGGCATTCCTAAAAGCATATTTTTTTATGTTAGTTCATAATTATAGATTTCTTCTATTGTTATTATTTTATCCCATATCTGTATTTTTACATTTTTAGCTTTATATGTAATTAAGTTTCCTTCATTATTAAATCCTTTGACTACTATTGGTGTTTTTAATTTATCTCATTTACTTTCTGGTAAACAGTTGTATCTATATAAGTTTGCTTCTGCTCCTGTATCTATCATAGGTGTATAATACCTATTATAATATCCTTCTACTATTATTTTTACAAGTACATATATTTTCATATCATGTTAAAGTTCTTTTTATGAATAATCTTTCTTTATTATATGTTATAGACAATTGTGTATGTTCTATATTGTATGGTTTTACTTGTTCTAACCATTTTATTCCTAATATTATGTCTGTTTTTTGCATTTCTTCCTTTATTTCAAATTCTATTTTTATTTTTCTAACTCCTATTATTGTTTCTTTTTCTGTCGTATCTTTAATGTTTACTAGACTCCTTGGTAGATCTGGGCATATATCACTATTATATTTTATTTCTTCACTTTTTACTAGATATTTTGCTATATAATTTTCTTCTTGTCCTATGTTTAAGAGTATTAAATATTATTTTTCATTTATTGTTTTTGTTATATAATATTGATTTAAATTAATTGTTGAAGTTGTTTCATAACTTGTTCTTTTTTATGAACTTGATGATTCTGGTTTTTCGTGAGTTATTCTTTTTTATGTACTTATCCTATCATTTATTATTTCTAAATCTTCTTCTATATCTATATTTTTGTAATTATAGTCATTATTATCAATTGTTTTTACGAATTGTTCAAAAGGACTTTCTATTTGTATTTTATTAATTTTATTTTTTTCCTGTTATTTTATGTTTTGTTGTTAGTATATATAGATTTTTACATCTTGCTGTAAATATTTTACCTCCCGGGGTTAGTTCTACTCCTGATATTTTCCAATATAATACTAATGATTTATCTATATTTTTATCTGTTATTGCTACTGAATAATTTGCACTTATTATAAATTTAAATTTTTGGTATATTAAATTTCCTTTTATAGCGGTTATTATACTTTTTTCTATAGGTTTATAATTCTATCATCTGCTAAATATAATTCTATTGGTGTATCTATTCCTTCTCTGAAACATGTTTTTATTAATATCTCTGTTCCTCCAAGGTGTACATATTTTATTGGGTCTTTACTTTTTATATCGGTTATTTCTTTATTAATTATTCTTTTTGTTACTAGTGGTATGCTAGCTCTTCCTTTTGCATATCTACAATCTATTACATATTCCTTTTGACTTACTACGTAGTATTCTTCCTTTTTTCTACTAAATATATTTTTTATTGTTGGTATTTTAAATATTTTTTCTACACTTAAGTCTAACTCTTTTCCTTTTATTTCGTCAAATATATTACTATCAAATATTATTTTTTTATTTGTTCCTTCTTCATTTAAATATTTTTCCTTTGTTATTATTTTTATATCTTCTTCAGTTATTTGGTTCATTTTTATATCTTCTTCAGTCATTTGATTCATCTAATTCACTATCTATTTCATTATCTGTTTCATCCTCCAAAATTTCATATATACTATCTTCACTTTCTAATTCATAATCTATATAATCTATCTGCATATATTCTGTTATTTCTATTTTTATTTCTGATATTTGTTTATTTTTTGGGTTTTTTGGTAATTTACAATGTCCTAATTTTCCACAATTATAACA
This sequence comes from Capsicum pubescens, assembly GCA_030864215.1. Classification (NCBI taxonomy): domain Eukaryota; kingdom Viridiplantae; phylum Streptophyta; class Magnoliopsida; order Solanales; family Solanaceae; genus Capsicum; species Capsicum pubescens. Next base: position 44,676,024 of record CM061548.1, read on the forward strand.
AGTACATTCTTTTATAGATTTCTTTTTTCTATATGGTCTTTTATGTTTATAATTTTTTACATAATATCTTTTTCTTGGTTTCTTATATTTATATTTTGTTTTTTTGTATTTCTTGTGTTTCTTATGTCTTTTTCTTTTCTTATAATATCTTTCTTCACATCCAAATTGAGGTGTTATTTTATCTTTATAACATGCTAAATTTCTTATTAATGTTTTTTTCATTTTTATTTCTTCTCTATATTTTTCACATAGATTTCTATACCATTGTTGTAAAAAATTTATTCTTGCTCCTAGGGTATCTACTATTTTTTCTTCATCCCAATTCTTTATTATTTTTGAACTAAATGGTTCAGGTAATTTACTAAAATATATTTTTCTTATTTCTTTACTTTCTTCTATATTATATGTTCCTTTATAATAATATTCTTTAAATGCGCACGTATATTCATCTATATAGCACATATTACATATTGCAAATTTTAACATTAAATTACTATGCGTATCTTTTTCTTTATTTTGTTCTGCTTCTTCTGTTGTCATACTGCTAAATTCATCACTTATAGGTATTTCATATTTTTTCAATATTTTTGTTGGTAATATTTTTGTAGGTGTTGATGTTCCTTCTGTTTTTGTATCAGATCTTAATACTTTTTTACTTGCTTCGGCTAGGTTTAAAAACCATAATTTTACTTCTCCTATTAATGTCTTTTCTATATATTATGGTGTATTTGTTGTATCTATTTTATTATCTAATAATTGTTTTGACATGTATCCTACCCATAGTTGTATTGTTTTATTTGTGTCTATTACACAGTCTAAATCTAAAAAGTTATAATTAGTTATTTGTCTTGGTGTCCATTTATTATATTCATCCTTTGGATTATATCTTTTAAACTTACTTTTGTAATTATAGGTTGGTTTTCTTATAACTGAGGTACTAGGTATTATATTTTTATCTAGATTATTTACTTCTGTATTTATTAGTTCTCGATCTTCTTTATTAATTACTTCTTGTTTTTCATTAATTTCTAGTTTTTCTATGTTTTCTAGAATTTCTGTATATGTTTCACTATCTTCCGAATCATAATTATCTGTTTCTTCAGCATCTATTGTATTTATTTCTAATTCACTGATTTCTGGTTCTTTATTTTTTATTTCTAATTTTTCTTTAAATTGATTTATCTCAATTAATAATTTTTGTTCTTTATCTTTTTCTTCTTTTTCTTTCTGTCTCTTTTCATATAAATCTTTTAGCATTTGTAGTTCTTTTTTCTAATTCAGCAATCCTACTATTTTTAGTTTCTTCTACTTTTCGTATTTCTTCTGTAGTTTGTTGTTTTATTTTATCTATTTCCTTTTTTCTATCTATCTCTTCATTTTCTCTTTCTATACTTACCATGGCTGCCAACTTATCTTCTAATTTTAATTCTTCTATTTCTAACATTAAATATAAATGTTCACCTATTTTCTTATACCTTCTTCCTAAATTAGAAAATACTATTTTTATTTTTAATCCTTCATGGTTTTCATATGTTTTTTCATCTATTATAAATTCTTCTTTGTTCATTTCATTTAAATGTATATAAGTTATGTTGATATATATATTCTAGACTATCTGTTGTTGATTCTAAATTTGATATTTCTTCTTTTTGTGCATTTATTGAGTTTTTACTAACTCCGACAATTATGTTATACTGTAGTCTTTCTATCCTTATTTTTAATTCTTTACGTTTTTCAGATATTATTTGTTTTAATTCTTTATATTGTTGTGGTTTTTGTACGTTATCCATCTAAACAAATAAAATATTGTTTTGGTAAATATCAAAATTTAATTATTTCATAATCAAATAAATTAATCAAATAAATCCAAATATATACTACTTTTGTAACTTTAAACAGCATAGTCTCTGACACCAATTGTAAAGATGGATACCCACATTTGATACATGTAGGTATCAAATGCTAAAAGATTTATATGAAAAGAGACAGAAAGAAAAAGAAGAAAAAGATATTCTTTTAGGAATGTCATTCTTTGATAAATTATACCCAAATATAATGACTAAAACAGATTGGTGGTTTACAATACCATGTAAACAAAAAGTAAGAGCAAAAACAGTTATTAATAAAATAAGAAAGAAAACTGATTGGATAGAAGGAAGTGAAAAAATTCCACAAAAGTTAGAAAATATAAAAAATACCGAAGACACAATAGAACTAGTCGAATTTTCGATAAATAAAAAGAAAATAACTATATTTTCAGTAAATAAGATATAAATAATCAAGAACAAATTAGAAAGATTATATAGTGAAGATTCATTAAAGGGATGGGAAAAACATAAAACTACTATAAAAATTGAATTAATAGATAAAAATAGCATAATAACACAAAAACCATTAACATATAATTTTGACGATTTAAAAGAATTTAAAATGCATATAGATGAATTATTAGAGAAACAATATATACAAAAAAGTAATAGTAAACATAATAGTCCAGCATTTATAGTAAATAAATATAGTGAACAAAAAAGAGGTAAAAGTAGAATGGTTATTGATTATACAAATTTAAATGCAAAAACTATGACATACAATTATCCAATACCAAATAAGATATTAAAAATAAGATAAATATAAGGATATAACTATTTTAGTAAATTTGACTGTAAATCAGGATTTTACCACTTAAAGTTAGAAGAAGAATCTAAGGAATTAACTGCATTTACACTACCACAAGGATTTTATGAATGGAACGTATTACCATTTGGATATAAAAATGCACCAGGTAGATATCAACACTTTATGGATAGTTATTTTAAACAATTACCTAATTGTATAGTATACATAGATGATATATTATTATATACAAAAACCAAAGATGAACATTTAAAATTATTAGAACAATTTAAAGATATAATAGAAAAATCAGGAATAAGTTTAAGTGAAAAGAAAGCCGAAATTATGAAAAATCAGATAGAATTTTTAGGAATACAAATAGATAAAAGTAGAGTAAAAATGCAACAACATATAGTACAAAAAATAATAAGTTTAAAAGAAGAATTAGATACAAAAAGAAATTACAATCATTCTTAGGATTAGTAAATCAAGTAAGAGAATATATACAAAAATTAGCAGAAAATCTAATACCATTACAGAAAAAATTTAAAAAAGATATCGAATATAATTATAACGACGAAGATAAAAAACAAGTCTAGAAAATAAAAATACTTTATAAAGAGTTACCAAAATTACAATTCCCAGACGAAAATAAAAAATTTACATATATAGTAGAAGCAGATGCAAGTGAATATAATTATGGAGGAGTGCTTGAATACAAATACGAAAATGAAAAAATAGAACATCATTGTAGATATTATTCAGGAACATTTAATGAAACGGAAATAAAATGGGAAATAAATAGAAAAGAATTATGTTCATTATATAAATGCCTATTAGCATTTGAACCATATATTGTATATAACAAATTTATTGTAAGAACAGATAAAACACAGGTACGATGGTGGCTAACGAGAAAAATACAGAACTCAGTTACGACGAAGGAAATTCGGAGACTAGTATTAAATATACTGAATTTTATATTTACGATTGAAGTGATCAATACTAACAAAAATGTCATTGCAGATTACTTATCAAGACAAAGCTTCTCAAACTGATTTATCAATGGAAGAGGCCGATGCCAAAGATACCCAGACCGATTTATTACTTCAAATGTTTGAGCAAATGAAGTTATTACAAGAAAGAGTTACTACACTAACTACTGAAGTTACAAACGTAAAAGTCCAGGTTGGGCACTATAAAAAACAAGATACTGTGTAGGAAGAGCACATTAAAAACTAGACCTAGAAGGTGACGATGAGAAACACCTAAAAACTCAAATTACTAATGAAATTACAGTTACAACTGCAGGCGCAGGAGATATATCTAAAAGAAAAAATATAGTCACTCAAAATAAACCTGAAATACCAAAGAAAAAGAATTACAACCTCAACCAGATATTTTCGAAACCATATACACCAAATATACAAATATCAGAATCATTTGCACCTCCCCAAATACATACATATTCTGAATCATTTAACCAAGAAAAACAAACATACAACTATGTTGCCCGAAAATACATTGAAAATATATACACCTTACAAACCATGTTAAATACCAAACCTATTCAAAGTGAAGAACTAGCCACACAACAAAAAGGATATATTACCCAGAAATGCCAGAATTACAATAAACTTATTACTTTTCCAGGTACAAGTTCGAATTTAATCAAATCATGTTACTATTATGGATTATTATATACAGTTTACACAACTACTGGAGAAGAGTTAGAGAGAATTCCAGATATTCACAATGGATTTATGATCTACAAGAGAATTACTAACGGACAATTATTTTATGTTCGATTTTATTCCGCCCCAACCGAAATATTGTTTGATGAAGTTAAACAGACTATTACAGTAATCAAGATAGGTATGACCAGAGATTGTATTATTTCAGAAGAAATATGTGAACAAGACGAGATACCAAAGACACAGATACCAGGATTTTACCGCAACAAAAGATTTATTGGACTTAGTAATATATTATAAGAATTACTTAATAATTATTCAAATCAGAAACCCATTAGGATATATAGCTCGAGGAATCAAACATTGGTTTATTCAATTTGTAAATAAGTTAGAGACCAAGACATGGAAGAACTTAGGAAATGGGGATTAACACTCCTCAGACCAAAAGAACAACCATTAACGAGATCTATCAAAAAAGGAATTGTTTTAGAAGAAGCTATGGAACAATTTTGTGAAAAAGTTGGCCAAAAATACAATGATCACATATGTAGCAGATGTAGTGGCAGACACAACTTTATTCCAGATGTGATGCTAAACTGACAAGAAGATAGAAAGCAGTAGATACGACAAAAAAGAGATAGATACGGAGCAAAATAATGGAGATAAAAGACAAGCTATTAAATTGTGAAAGCGACATGTAACAAACTTTCACAATTTTCTTACGTAAAATTTATTGTATAAAGTTTTTAAAGACTTTTTGATAGATTAGTTTATCTTGGCTTTTTGACTTTTTAGCCAAAAGAATTTATTATTTTGTTTTATGTAAAGACTTTCTCGTAAATTAGGTTAGAGAAATAATTTTTGAAGACTTTTGTAAAGAATTAGGTAGGATACATGTAAAAAAATTAGGAAAACTTTTGTAAAGTTTCTTATTATAAATTAAAGGCATCGAAGGCAGAAAGAAGCAAGCCTTCATGCGTTGAAGCAAAAACTCTCTCTTATCTACAACAAATATTTTGATTATTTAAAAACAGGTTTATTTCAATAGAAAAATCTATGGAGGAGCAAAGCTTAGAATTATCAAATCTACCAGAACAGGTATATTCATTTACTATTGTGAATAGGTAAATTCATAAATTCCTAACAATCATGATATGATGAAATAAGTTCATGTTAGTTTCTTTATAGTAGAATTATTCAAAAAATAGCATGTTAAGAAGTTTATTAGCAAAGTGGAAAAGGATAAAAATCCCTAAGAACTATGCCATCCTAAAGGTGAAACCGGAGAGGCAAGAAAGTCGTGATAGGGGAGTATCCAGAGTAGAGGCGTTGTTTAAGGGAAAAGTATCCAGATTACCATGCTAATAGTGACCGAAGAATATGTTATTTGAGAATAATCTAGTATATAGTAATCTAAAGTGATCATATTTTGTTATGTGTATGATTGAAGGGAATATTTTGAAAAGCATCATACGAAAAATGAATACTTATTTATCTGACGAAATGGTAGATAAATTTAAAAAACTTGTTTTATATGTACTTAAGGATATAGAAATTACAGATATAAGAAAAATCATATTAGAAAAAATATTTGATAAATATTTTATGACTAGAGTAAATTATATACCACACTTACCTAACTACTCATACAAATGCTTATATACCTAACCTACATATCAACCATGATAAATTATGTATATTTAGAATTTTGAAAAATGAATATGAAAAATATACAATCAACAGAAAACAAATGAAAACAAATTTAGATGAATATATGAGGACTAAAGATATAAAATATATACAATTTCTCAGTGAAAATATAGAAGAGTTAATGAGATTAAAACAAAAAACTAAAAAATATTATAATAAAGTATTTAACCAATTTTAAATGACAGATAATCTTAAAATATTAATCTTATATATACTTAGAAATATAGAAATCATAGATATTAAGAGAATAATATTAGAAAAAATATTAGACTATGAAATTGAAATTATAAATTGGATAGAGCATCTATACCTAGATAATTACCCAGATGGATATTATTCAGACTAAAATGTTAGAATATATTAGAAAAATTAGAGAAAACCAAAGTGACCTATATGAAGAAATTAATTATAGAAACCGACTCAAAGAAATAATGGAAAATCTAAAAGAAAAATAATATGGATAAAAGAAACCTTAGAAAATTTAGAAAAGAGTACAGATAAAAGTTTATATAACATAAAAAACTCATTAAGAGAAGAAGAAAGAAAGCTAATTAATAGCATTAATAACTTTAATTCAGATATAAATTATAGTATAATTAGAATAGAATATTACACGGAAATTAGTAAACAAGCAACTACTTTAGAATAAAATGATAAACTATGAGTATTTAAAATATTGGAGACAAGATATGAAAGAAATAAGATTAGAAGAAATGCTTATGAAAGAGAATTTAATCGAATATTTTAGAACAAAAGATATAGAATATTTAGAATACCTCAAAAATAATATAGAAGAATTACAAATACTAAGAGAAAAAACTAAAGAATACTACAGTAAAGCATTTAATCAAATACCAGTTAATCACCCCCCAAGATATGAACAATAAACTAAAAATAAAAATATTTAGAGAAGTTAAGAAATATCCACGCACAAATAAAAATAGATCCATTACAATAGATCTATTAAAGTTATCCACACACCCCTACAATTATTAAAGTTATCCGTAGGATCTATTAAAGTTATCCGCACCCTCCTACAACATCATTATGTACTTGTCGCACAGTCAAATATTAAGAACCATTCAATGAACACAGTTAATGTGATAATATTCAACGATCTTTCTAATGTCAAGAATCTCTTAATCTTAAAGTGATATGCTTTTCTAGAAATGTCCCACCAGACCGAATCAATCATGATCTCTTGGAAACATTCTAAGATAGCAAACACCAAATTGAATTTCAAGAAACTAATTAATGTCATGAGGGTACTATGAGAAAAATTACTTATAATTTTTAGGGCTTCACAGATAGCAAGTACGGACTAAACTTGTATCGTCCTTATGGGTCACATATGCATACATGGTATCAAACATGTATTATAGTACTGACTCCTTTCTCATGGAGCGTATGTCTTTTATGAATTAAATATTGTGCAGATGATAGTTCAGATAACTCATGTCAAACTTTGAGTTCACAAATCTACTCAATCACTTTATTCTTCAAACTCGCATCTGGCATTAGAAATAAACTAACTCATTTTAATGACATATGATTAAACCAGATCCAACAAATGACATTCAAATTATAAACTTCATCTCTCTTTATCATCATGTCTGACAATAATAAGTATATATGAACCAACAAAATGAAAAATTAGGCATTAATCAATATTAACCTTAACAATGTAAATTTACATGAACATGATTGAGAAAAATAAAAAAATAAATACATTAGCATCTACGTAAACCCAATAACTAGACGTGTCTTTCATAAACATCACAAACTATGAATTTTGTTAAGGGATCTATAATCATTTGATGCGTACATATGTATTTCACGTTCACTTTCTTCTGTACAATCATGTCTCTTACAAAATTATAGTTTATGTCAATATGTTTCATCTTCCCATGATACTTTGGATCCTTTGTGTAGGCTATTGCAGCCTGACTTCACAATTCACTGTGACAAATTCAGCAACATTGTTATACACACCCAAGTGGATCAAAAAATGTTTAAGCCAAATAGTTTCTTGTACAACAGATGAAAGTGCTACGAATTCAGCTTCCATCGTAGATAAGACTATATATCACTACGTCTTACTACTCCATGATATGGCCATTATTAATCAAAAATGCATATCCATAGGTGGAATTTCTCTCATTTAAATCTCCTCCGCAATCAGAATCAATGTAGCCTTTGAGTTGAAGATCATTTCCTTAATAACATAAGAAATAGTTGATTGTGCCTTTGAGATACCTCAATATTGTTTAACTATTTTTCACTGTTGTGGGTCCTTGGTCAGATTGATATATACTTACCAACCCAACGGCATAACGGATATTAGGTCTAGTACACATCATAACATATATTAGACTTCCAACTGCATTGGCATAAGGAACCTTTCTCATTTGTTCCTTCTTTTGTGGAGTATGAGGGCACATCCTTTCGTTTAAAGCTTCACTTTTAGAAATTGGAGTGTTTATGGGTTTGCAATCTTGCATATTAAAGACTTTAAGAACTTTCTTAATTAGGTTCTTGTGAAAGAGACAACGGTCTGTTCGAACGATCTCTTGAAATCTTAACTCCAAGAATATATTATGTTTTACCCATATCTTTTATTTCAAAAGTAGATGATAATCGCTCTTTTATTTCTTTTACATATTAGATGTCACTTGCAGCTATAAGTTTGTCGTCTACATACAATGATAAAGTCACAAACTTATCTTTGAAACTTTTGATGTATACACAATGATCTTCATGAATCATAATGAAATAATACAGTGTTATTGCATTATAAAAACATAAGCACCATCGTCTAGAAGATTATTTAAGGAAATAAATTTATCTTCAAAGTCGACATACTTTAGCTTCTTCGGCTTTTTTTTATGAAACCTATAGGTTGCTTCATATAATTTTTTTCTTCTAGATCTCCATTGAGAAATGCAGTTTTCACATCCATCTGATGTAATTTTAGATTCAAAATAGCCACTATAGGTAAAATTAATCTTATTGAAGTAAAATGTACATCAGGTAAACACGTTTCTTCATAACTAATTCCTTCCTATTGTGTGTACCCATTATCTATAATATGAGCTTTAAATCTTTCGATGCTATCATCCGCCTTACACTTGATTTAAAGAATTCATTTATTTTCAATAGCTTTTTTGGCCTATAGGTAGATCAATCAATTTCCACACTTGGTTAGATTTCATTGACTCTATCTCCCCCTTCATTATTTTTAACTATTTTTTGACGGAGCATGTAAGAGCCTCTCTTATATTTCTAGACCCTTCATCATCTGAAGTAAATATAATTGTTTTTTCTTCGATCTCAAATCAACAAAGGAAAATTTGTGGATGACTTGTTCGTCGAGGTTGAGATTGACAAATTGATTTATAATTGACTCCTACTCAAACCAATAATATCACTAGAATTTGTGGAAATATAAACTAATTCATTATCATCAACAAGATTCTCACTCAAATCCATCAAAATGTCAATAGTCTGATCCGTAGTTTCATAAAGAGATAAGTCTTGACCTATCTCCCCCTGCTTAGGAAAAACATTCTCTATGAATGTAATATAACGTGACTCAATTTCAATTACACTGGCACTATCTTGTTCACCTATGAACATATAAACCTTAAACTATTTAGAGTATCTTATAAAGATACACCTCTTTTACCTTGGACCTAATTTTTTCATATTGAAAATAAGGGTTATAAATAAAAGCAACACAACCCTAAGGCTTCAAAATGCTTAAATTGGACTTTCTTTTAGTTCATAACTTATGTGGCGTAGTTGTAACTGATTTTGAAGGGATACGATTAAGTACAAGTGCATTAGTGAGCAACACATCACCCCAATAGGTGATAGGAAATTTTATTTGTGCTATCATTAACCTAACCATTTCTAACAAGATTCTATTTCGGCGCTCCGCAACACTCTTCCTTGATCGATTCTTAGAACTTTAATTTTTTTCATCCAATTGATTCTCAACTAAGTTCATAAACTTAATGAAGTAACTCAAAACTTCAGATTCGTGAGAAATCAAATATACACAATCAAATCGAGTAAAATTATCAATAAAAGTGATGAAATAAATAGCACCATGTCTTGTCCTTACATTCATTGGACCACAAATGTTAGAATAAATCAATTGCAAAGGAGTATCATCTCTTGTGCCTTTCCCAAATGATTTTCTTGCAGTTTTTTTGGCTAGGCAAGATTCACAAGTAGACAATTCTACTTTATCTATTGCACCGAGTAGACCTTCTTTAGCTAAGCAATTCATTCTTTGTTGACCAATATGACCACGCCTAGAACACCATAAATTTGTATTATTCTCACAATTAGAAATTGACGTAAATAAGAAAAAACTAATATTATTATTATTGGGACTTTGAATAACATCCCATACAAAAAAATAATCATAAAAATAATTAGTGCCATATTTTATCTTGGTCTAATACAAATTCATACCATGCGCATAAAAGGAAAAATTAAATCCTAACTTTATCAACATTCTGACAGAGACTAGATTTTGACGTATTATTGGGGTAAATAGTATATCATGTAGATATAGATTCGTACACCACAAATTTCTAGTTTGCAGATATCATTTCCTTTGACCTACTCTTTGGAGTTATTTTGTAATACCCCGTATTCCCCAAGCTTAACTTAACTCTAAGTACATGAGCTATCCAATATAATATTTTTGAAATACTTAGTATTCTTCAGTTTAGAGTCTGCCATTGCGTAGGAAATTCAGTTTTCGCCCCAATTCGATATCCGGGTGAAGAGTTATAGCTATTTTTATAAAATAGTGTGCCAATTGGCACAATGGCGCGTCGCGGAACTAGTCCAAATGGCATTTGGCAATTTCCAAAAAAGCTCTGCAATACCACCATGTCGCGCCACCAGTCATTTTCATAATTGTCCAATTCCAGTGTTCCAATGAGATGTCACCGCATCGTGGTATATTTACAGGTCTCATACAAAGTGGAAACGCGATACCACCGCATTGCGCCACAAATTATATTCCCAGTTAGCAATTTCTAAAGACATAGCGCGATAGCACCGCATTCGTGCCAGGTGCCTATTTCAAAAAAAATTGCAGAAATTAAAAGCTTCATCCAGGATTAAACTAATCTTTTCCCATGATTTTAACACGTCTAGACACGGAATTTAATCCCTAAAAATATTTAAGTCATTCATTATTCAATTTTTCCCCAAATCAAAGCATTCTCTCTCAAGGAAACAAACCCTATCTTCAAGAAATCAAGAACAAGCCTAAGAATTTTTTTCAAGAACTTCAAGAATTAGCTTTCCAAGGTATGTTAGATGTTCATCTATGGGTTCCTTTTACCCATAGAGTCAACGAATCCGTTTTCAAACCATAAGATTGTTGAGTTATGAACTTCCATGCTTGGATTGAATTGAATTCATGTTCATGTTATTGTTGGGTTTTTATCCATGATTAAATTACAAGCTTTCATGAAATTAATCATTATATGTGTTGAATCACATGATCCTCTTGATGAACCTCTTCAATTCACAAGTTGATTTATGTAGCTATGATAACAATATGTGCTGATTATTGTATGATCTAAGCATGCTCCCCATGTGTTTGATAAAATGCCTATGTGAATGAAATAGTGACATTATAACATGATAGCATGTATTCTCCATTCATGTATGAGTAAATGGATTACAAGTGTTTTCTAAAATGTCTCAATGATTGGATTGTGATCAAGTAGCCATTATTATGTTTTCAAGATTATGCTATTCTTTACTTTTCATGCTATCGAGTCCTGAGGGTATTTAATACCCAAAAATTTAGTTGTTTACCTAGAGCCAGTGTCAGTTACAGAACCGTATCAGTCATGTCACGATCAGTAGTACTCTCAGTCAGTTACAGGACTCAGTCATTCACAAAACTTAGAAAACTCAGTAAACTCAGTATCAATCCAGTTCTGTTCAGTATAATCAGTTCAGTGTCATTTAGTTCCTCTATATAATTTAGTCAGTTATTGTTCATGCATATGAACCTTTGCATTCAGCCTTACCTTATCTAGCATACCAGTACATTCCACATACTGAAGCATACTCTTTCTTTGTGTTATGATGTTTTATATCATAGGTTCAGATGCTCCGGTTCCCAACCGCGCATAGACAGATTCAGATTCAGCCAACATATCAGATTTAGTAGTGAGTCCTCATCTATCGAGGATATTCTTTTATTTTATTATTTCAGTAGATGAAGTTAGTTGGGGGATTGTCCCATCAACTCCACTTTCAGACAGTTTTAGATTAGAGTTCAGACAGTTTTAGATTAGAGTTCAGACAGTATTTAGTTTTACAGATTGTTATTACAGTTGATATTTTCATTAGTATTTTAGTTGTTTTGAACCTTAAGGAATTTCAAATTATTATTTTGCATTTATTAAAGTATATTATTCAGTGCTCACAGAAGATATCAGTCATGGGTTAACTTGTGGTCCTTCGACGTCATAAGCACCGTGTAGCAATCGGGGTACAGACTCGGGGCGTTACAAACTTGGTATCAGAGCATAAGTATCAACAGTGTCCTAGGAAGTCTGAAAGCCACATCATGTAGAGTCTTGTACATGGGTGTGTAGCGCACCACACTTATGGACAGGAGGCTATGAGATGTTTTAGGAAAAGTTTTCCTTGTTTCAGTATTCATGTTGTGCGAGTGAGAGTGAGCTCAAGTTAGACTCTCAGTATAACCCATTTCTTCCTTTTGTTTACAGTATATGCCTCCCAAAAGGACTAATAAAAAAAGAATCGAAAATCAATCAGCACCTCAACCCATTTAGGCAGATCCCCTGGACGAGCATGTCTCTTATACAGAATTCGGAGTTGCATTCACTACTCTAGACAATTCCATAGCTTAGAATGAACGTCCAACTGATATTTTGGCTAACCCAGTGGCCAATACTACTGCATCCAGGATTTGGGACTTCACTCGAATGAATCCTCCCTTATTCTCAGGATCTAAGTTAGAAAAGGATCCACAGAAGTTCCTCAATTAGGTTCAGAAGGTCACAGGCATCATGGGAGTAACCAGTGAGTATGCTGAGCTAGATGCCTATCATGTACAAGATGTATCTTATGCATGGTTTAAGCAGTGGAAGGTAGACAGGGACACATATGCAGAGCCCATAGAGTGGGAGAAGTTTGCTACTGCCTTCCTAGATAGATTCTTTCCCTTAGAGTTGAGAGAAGCCAAGGTGTTAGAGTTCATCAACCTTAGGCAGGGCAGTATAAGTGTGAAAGAGTATTCCCTCAAGTTTACTTAGTTAGCCAGCTATGCTCCACATGTAGTGGCAGACAGTAGGTCCAGAATGACCAAGTTCATAGCTGGGGTATCAGATAGTGTGGTTAAGGAGGGAAGAACAACGATGTTGATTAAAGAGATGGACATATCCAGACTCATGGTCTATACTCAGTAGATAGAAGAGGATAAGATCAAAAAGAAAGAGGGGGAGAGGCAGAACAAGAGAGCTAGAATAGGTAGCTTCAATTTTAATCAGCCTAAGTCAGAGGGCGATAACCATTCCCAGTTTCACCAAAAGTCTTCAGTTCCAGCTCCGTCCTCAGCCAGTGCTCTAGTACCTAAGTTCATAAATGGCAACAAAGATAGGGATCCAGGCTCTAAATCTCAGGGTAGTGTCAGCAGTGCCCGACCAAATCCTCTATGTTAGCAATGTAGCAGAAACCACTAGGGTATCTGCAGAGCTGGCAGTGATATTTGTTTTAGGTGTGGCAAGTCAGGCCACAGAGTCAGGGATTTTCCTCATTTGGGTTCTCAAGGTCAGTATAATCATCCTTCATCTCAATCCGGTCGCTCGAATCAGTAGGGTGCCGCTTCCAGTGCCACCAGTGGGCAACGCCCAAACTAGCTCTATCTATTTTAGTCCAGACAAAATTAGGAAAGTTCTCCTGATATGGTCACTGGTACTTTAAAGATCTTTCATTTACATGTTTATGCCTTATTAGATTCAGGAGCTTCTCTGTCTTTCATAACTCCTTACATAGCAGTCGACTTCAAAGTCAAATCAGAAATCTTAACAAAACCATTCTCAGTCTCTACCCCACTGGGTTAGTCTATCATAGCCCGACGGGTATACAGAAACTGTCCGGTTATGATATCTTAGAAAGTCACTTCAGCAGACTTAGTAGTATTAAAGATGATAGATTTTGACGTCATTCTCAGCATGGATTGGCTCCATTCATGCTATGCCTCAGTTGATTGTAGAAATAAAAATTTTCAATTTCCAAATGAACCTGTCCTTGAATGAAGGGGTAGTACTACAATGCTTAAGGGTTAGTTGATTTCATACCTTAGAGCGAGAAAAATAATATCCAAAGGGTGTGTCTATCATCTTGTGTGAGTCAAAGACTCTAGTTCAGAGACTCCTAGTCTTGAGTCAGTTCCAGTAGTAAATGAATTCTCAGATGTATTTCTCGAAGATCTTCGTGGAGTTCCTCCCATTAGGGAAATAGACTTTGGAATAGACCTTCTTCCAGTTACTCAGCCCATATCTATACAGCCATACAGAATGGATCCAGCAGAACTCAGAGATTTAAAGGAATAGTTAAAGGATATCTTAGATAAGGGATTCATTAGACCTAGAATTTCCCTGTAGGGTGCACCAGTCTTATTTGTGCATAAGAAAGATAGTTCCCTCAGAATGTATATAGACTACCGTCAGCTGAACAAAGTTACAGTCAAGAATAAGTACCCACTTCCTACAATTGATGACTTATTTGACCAACTTCAGGGTGCTAGTTATTTTTCTAAGATAGACCTCATATCAGGATATCATCAGCTCAAAGTCAGAGAATGTGACATTCCGAAAACATCTTTCCGAACCCAATATGGTCACTTTGAGTTTCTAGTCATGTCCTTTGGTCTTACTAATGACCCAACAACTTTCATAGACTTGATGAACCGAGTGTTCAAGCAGTACTTGGACATGTTTATCATAGTCTTTATCGATGACATTCTTGTCTATTTCCGTAGTGAGAATGATCACATAAATCACCTCATATTCGTACTTCAGACTCTCAGAACTCGTCAGTTATGCTCTAAATTCAGTAAGTGTGAATTTTGGCTAAGTTTAATAGAATTCCTTGGTCATATTATTTCCGGTAATAGCATTAGAGTTGATCTTCAGAAGACCCAGGTAGTGAGAAACTAGCCTAGACCTATCTCTCCATTAGATATCAGGAGTTTCTCGGGCCTGACCTAGTATTTGATGCCTTAGAGAAGGTTCAGTTGATTAGAGAAAGGCTTAGGGCTTCCCAGAGCCGATAAAAATCCTATGTAGATGTGAGGAGAAAGGACCTCGAGTTTGAGATCGGTGATTTTGTGTTCTTGAAAATCTCTCCCATAAAGGGGATAAAGAGGTTCAACAAGAAGGGAAAGTTAAGTCCCCGATATGTTGGTCCTTACAGAATTCTCAGCCGTTTAAAAAAGGTAGCTTATGACCTCGAGTTGTCTTCAGATCTAGCTTCAGTGCACCCATTATTCCACGTCTCCTTTCTAAAGAAATACATTGGTGACCCAGCAGTCATAGTCCCCTTAGAGGACGTAAATATTCAGAATTATCTCTCTTTTAAAGAGGTTCCAGTTTAGATCCTCGATCATCAGATTCGCAGATTGAGGAATAAAAAAGTTCCCTTAGTCAAGGTTCTTTGGCAGAATCATTCCATTGAGGGAGCTAATTGGGAAGCAGAAGCAGATATGCGAACCAAGTACCCTCACCTCTTATCCGCAAACTTAGACTCAACTTAAGGTAACAGCCTTCCTTAACTTTACTCAGTTCCATGTTCAGATATAATTATAAACTTGGTATCCATTACCGTTGCATATTCAGTCATGCATTCATGAATCAGTTCAGTCATGTAATCATGCATTAGATATACATGTTCAGTATGAAAACCCAGCTTATCAGTAGCTTCAGTCATGTATTCCGTGCATCAGATATGCATGTTCAGTATAAAAACTTAGTTTGTCAGTAGTTCAGTCATGTAGTCATGCATCAGAATGCATGTTCAGTATGTAAACTCAATCTATCAGTGTGTCAGCTTAATCAGTCTTATTCGAGAATGAATGTTCCCAAGGGGGATATATTATAATACCTCGTATTCCTCAATCTTAACTTAGCTCTAAGTACATGAGCTATCCAATATAAAACTTTTGAAATACTCAGTATTCTTCAGTTTAGAGCTTGCCATTGCGTAGGAAATTCAGTTAGCTTTCCAACGATATAAATTTTGCCCAAATTCGATACCCAGGTGAAGAGTTATAGCTATTTTTGTAAAACAGTGTGCCAACTGGCACTCCGGCACATCGCGGAGCTAGGCCAAATGACATTTATCAATTTCCAGTGAAGCTCCGCGATACCACCACATTGCGCCACTAGTCATTTTCATAATTATCCAAACCTAGTGTTCCAACGCGATGTCACCGCATCACGGCGAACTTCAAGGTCTCATCCAAAGTGGCAACGCGATACCACCGCATTGCACCATCGATTATATTCCCAGTTGGCAATTTCCAGAGACACGGCGCGATAGCGCCGCGTCACGCCAAGTGCCTATTTCAGAAAATTTCAACGGAAATTAAAAGCTTCGTCCAGGGTTAAACTAGTCTTTTCCCATGATTTTAACACATCTGGGGATTTAATCCCTAAAAATGTTTAAAGTCATTCATTATTCAATTTTTCCCCAAATCAAAGCATTCTTCTCAAGAAAACAAACCCTAGCTTCAAGAAATTAAGAACAAGACTAAGAATTTCCTTCAAGAATTAGCATTCCAAGGTATGTTAGGTGTTCATCTATGGGTTTCTTTCTTCCATAGAGTCCACGGATCCTTTTTTCAAACCACAAGATTGTTGAGTTATGAACTTTCATGCTTGGATTGAATTGAATTCATGTTCATGTTATTGTTGGGTTTTTGTCCATGATTAAATTACAAGCTTTCATGAAATTAATCATTATATGTGTTGAATCACATGATCCTCTTGATAAACTCCTTCAATTTGCAAGTTGATTTGTGTAGCCATGATAACTATATGTGTTGATTATTATATGATCTAAGCATGCTCCCCATGTGTTTTATAAAATGCTTATGTGAATGAAATAGTATCATTATAACATGATAACATGTATTCTCCATTCATGTATGAGTAAATACATTACAAGTGTTTGCTAAAATATCTCAATGAGTGGATTGTGATCAAGTAGACATTATTATGTTTTCAAGATCATTCTATGCTTTATTTTTCATGCTATCGAGTCCTGGGGGTATTTAATACCCAATAATTTAGTTATTTACCTAGAGCCAATATCAGTTACAGAACCGTATCAGTCATGTCATGATAAGTAGTACTCTCAGTCAGTTACAGAAGTCAATAGAACTCTGTCAGTTATAGAAATCAGGATAACTCAATAAACTCAGTATCAGTCCAGTTCAGTTTAGTATAATCAATTCAGTGTCTTTCAGATAGGAGTAGGATTCAGCACCGAGTGAACCCAAGGATGGGGGCTCACCTGCCAGTAGAGGGTGTGATCCTCAAATGTAATCCTTGCATTCCAGAACTACGTAGCCAACATAGGTTGAGACATCAACCTTTCAGTTGAGAGTTGATGAGGTGTTTTAACCTGTCAGTTGAGGGTTCCACCATTCTCATTAGAGTACCTTCCAGATGAGGGTATCTCTTCAGTTGTCTTTACCCGTGGCACGGTACTAACACTCTTCCAATTAGGGTTATAGATTGGAACCCAACTCAGTTATCTTATCTTATTTGTGGTATGTCGGTTAGATGATTACCTCCCACAGTTTTATTCTCAGTCTTCAGAATAAAACTTAGTTTAGTTCTACAGAATCAGGACTGTCAGATACAATCAATCAATATTAGTAACTTAGTTATCAGTAACTTCAGATTATCAGTTACTAAGTATCATAATTCAGTACTCATCTTCAGAAAAGCTCAGTTATAGTATATAGATATATGCATAGTATTGCATGATCAGTATTTACAGTAGTTCATATTATCTACGTACTCTCATGTTTAATTTCTCTAATCATTCAGTCGGTTATTGTTCATGCATGTGAACCCTTGCATTCAGTCTTACCTCATCTAGCATACCAATACATTTCACGTTACGCATACTCTTTCTTTATGCTATGATGTCTTATATCATAAGTTCAAACGCTCAGGTTCCTGACTGCGCATAGACAAATTCATATTCAGCCGGCATATCAGATTTAGTAGTGAGTCCTCATCTATCGAGGATATTCTTTCATTTTATTATTTCAGTAGACTCAGTATTTCAGTAGATGGAGTTAGTTGGGGGATTATCCCATCAACTCCACTTTCAGACAGTTTCAAATTAGTGGCTTTTCAGACTAGAGTTTAGATAGTATTTAGTTTTACAAATTGTTATAACAGTTTGACATTTTCATCAGTATTTTAGATATTTTGAACCTTATGGCATTTCAGCCTGTTATTCTGCATTTATTACAGTATATTATTCAGTGCTCACAAAAGATATCAGTCATGGGTTAGCTTGTGGTCCTTTGAGGTTATAAGCACCATGTAGCATTTGGGGTATAGACTCGGGGCGTTACATATTTCCTACGTAAATCCATTTGAATCCTTGTGAAATTTGTCAAAAATTTACGAAATCATCTCTATTCGTTGCTGTGTGTTTGGTGGCTTCTGAGTCTACAATCCATATAGGAAGTGATTCAGTTAAAAGAGCAGAAAAAGAAACATTTACATCACTATGTAAATTATTAATAAGGTCACGTACCTTTTTAGGCTTAGGAAAATCACGATCAAAGTGTCCCTTGTTCTCACAGTTGTAGCACTTGATCTTAGCTATATTCAAATTTTTCTTTTTCTTTGGAGTAGAAATATTTTCCTCTCCTTGTTGATTATTCTTAGTTTCTTTGAAACATTTTATTTTTATTCTTTGGAGAAAAATCACCACGCTTGCATGCGTTTGTTACCATGTCCACGTTTAGAATTTGAACTAGTCATATACGCATTTATAGCGGCATTGTCTACTCCGAGGCGCTCTTCTTCGAGTTTCAAATGACGCTTAGCATCTTTCATAGTTTGATGCTAACACTGTGGGTTAAGTGCATTTTCATATTTTCCCAACTTTGGGGTAGGAAGCGAATCACAGTTTGGAGTTGTTGCTCTCCGATCAACACATGGTCGGAATATTTTAGTTCACACTATGTTTGACATATGGAGAAGATGCTTTCGCATAGTATGATTAGGGTGTTTCTTCTAAGTATCAAACTTAATAGTAAGAGCCCTTAACTTAGCAACCGAAGTGTGGCCAACTTTTTTCTTTAATTCAGACCACATGTCTCTAGCATCGACATACTTTCAAAATTCTCACATGATATCGTTATCCATGCTGCTTAGCAACATAATGCAAGCAAGAGAAAAAAAAATTCCAAGCTTGATATGCCTGAAGATCTTTCACTTGTTGGCGTGTATCACCATTTTCAGGAAGTGTCATAGACACATTAAGAGCTTCAAGAGCCTCTTGCTCTTCCAGGACATATTAGATTTTCATGCTTCATATTTCATAATTATCACCATTAAGCTTATCACCTTTGTTCAGCTCGACAACAATATTCTTTGTAACAATCGACATACTGATTAAACAAATCTAAAGTATCATGAGACGACTATCATTATTAAAGCCTAAATTCATATACATAGTAATTCTTATAATAATCAATTATGTCAATATTTATTTCACATTAGACTCAGATTCAAAAATTCACTAAGTTCTCAATCATCATTCGAATTCTAGTATGTCATAAATCTCTAATATGTCATAAATCTAACACAATCAATTATCTAAGAATCATTTATCTTAAATCACATAAATTCAAGAATAAACAAGCATAAGTTTCATAACAAATATAGAAACACTCAATATAAAGTAATATCATAAAGTGTAAAAGATAAACGAATACATACTTATATGAACATAGTGTCACACAAACAAGTGTATAAGTTAAATACACAATATTTTTTCTATTGCACATAGAAAAGAGGACCTTACCGTATTATGTAAACACATGAACACATATAGTATAATAAGCATTACTTCACAAAATAATTGTGACTGGTAAAGTTTTACAGGAAAAGGCTTTATGGGACGTTTAATTTTATTTAAACCTTGTTTTAAAAATACGACTTATCTAACAAAATTACATGGCAATGCACCACAAAAACAAAACAAAACCACTTCAGGTTTTAACGAATTTTCTTTGTATGGGTCATATGGGACCCACTTTAGAATCCGAAAGTCCCACTGGGGTTGTTTGCAAAATACCCACTTTAAAAACTTTTTAAAGTTTTTCGATACAAGTCTTGAAAAATTAAATATTTAGACACTAGGATGACATCATCACTTCTTATATATAACCGTAGCAAATAAGTTTTAAACTCTACACTTTAGTTCCTCACCTTATCCATTTAATATTTAACATTTTTCATCATCTTATATTTTCACCATTGTTCATATTTCCCTATTTTAATTAAAAAAAATTATCCAACAAGCCATCAATAGGAGCTCCCATTTTTCACCAATATTTTTCGATTCCGAAGACTTTTCGACGAAATCTTGCTCATCACAACTGAAAATCTTCATTCTTGGTCATTGCCTCTATTGTTGTTTCTTTTTTTAAAAAAAATAAAATTATAAAAAATATTTTTTTACTATTTTACTAGCTTGAAAAGCTTTTCATATCCACTCAATACCTCGTCATTAGATATATTTTAGTAGTTTATAAGTCGTACACATACATTTCTCCATCCCAGTGCTAGGAGGACATCAATTATATCCAAAATCTATTCATTCCCATCTTTGTACGGAGGTTTTCATATCAGTCATCGACCAGTTATAGACCGATACCTTAATATATTATCGATTAGTGTGGTCTATCATGGCAGTAGCTGAGGTAATTCTTGCGGGTGATAATTATATGGGTGTGTGGGAGGAGAGTCCCAACTATTAAAAGTAGAAATCATCTAGCAAGGAGACAGTGCCCATCCCACTGTATCGCAATGGTTCGTACGACAACATGGTTTGAAGCGTAATTGAGAGAGGAGAATTAGATTGTGAGTCAAAGAATATTGTGATTAGCTATCTAATGAATGGGAGGGGTAAAATACATCCCACATTCATAAAGAATGATCGGCATGTGTCATTATACATGTTGGATGTTACTGCCGATGGCTCTAGGCCATTATTGAGGAAAAATATCGTCCCGGGGTCTCTGATAATTCCACCACCACACCCGATAATCGATGAACATGATTCATTTGAAGATGAGAGTTTGGATATTCATTCAATGGATACGTAAGATCATTCAATGGAATTAGAAGATCCAAATTAAGAGTACAGATTAGGATCACAAACCAACTACGCCATCTTCGATTGAACTAATTTTCACGTAAATCAAATATTTAGAAGCAAAAAGGAGATGAAATTGTTGTTGGACGTAGCATTGATGAAAAATTCTTTTGATTATGCTACGTTGAAGAGCTGCAGCAAATTCCTTAAGGTAAAATGTGTTTGTCCTAGTTGCGCGTAGATGTTGCAGGTGAAAAAGTATGAATGCACAGACGAATTTCTCATCAATAAATATGTTAGCGATCACACTTGTGGCATCAAATACGCCACGCGCAATCATAAGAAAATCACGACTAAAGTCATTACATCGCTTTGTATGAACATGTATCGCGAAGTAAAGGGTCCGGACACTAGTGAGCTTCGGAGGATCATTTTCAAGAACTTTAGTAGTAGACCAACCTATTGAAAATGTTGTATAGGGGGTGTTATTTCCAAGGAAATAGTTCGAGGGACACTGGAGCATGGGTATTCCTGCCTGCCAACTTTTTCGTACATGATCGGCTCTCTTAATGTTGGCACTACCTATTCCATCATGGTGAACAAGGTTGATTATAGGTTTATGTACTACTTTTTAACCTTGAGCCCTTGCATTAGGGGATTCACCCACATGAGAAAGGTTATTCCGATCGACGAAACTCATTTATACGGTAAGTACGAGGGCGTGCTGCTAACGCAGTTGCACAGGATACCGAGAACCATATTTATCCCATTGCCTTTTGTGACATTGACAAGGAGAATGATGCATCTTGGATGTTATTCTTTGAGAATTTGAAGTCTATAGTAGTTAATGGATCAGATTTTTGCTTTATCTCCGATAGGCACAAGAGCATCGCCAACGGTATCGCGAGGGATTACAACCATGCTCGTCACGGGTACTGCATGAGGCACCTAGGTGAAAATATCCTGGTAAATCACCAATGCAGAGAACACTTCTATCTATTCTACCATGCGGAAAAGGCAAATTCTTTCGAGGAGTTTAGCAACCATTTTGAGGAATTCAAGAACTATTGTCCCGAGGCAGCCTTTTTCCTTGAGCATGAGCTTGATTTTGAGAAAGAGAGCAAGGCATATTTTCCTGACAACAGGTTTGATGTGATGACAACAAATATTGCTGAGTCGATCAACTCTATGTTGATTGTCGAAAGGGAGTACCCCATGATATCCATATTCAATTCGATTTCTAAGAGGTTTGGTAAAAATTTCAGGGAGAGGCATGCATACATCATCTGTCACAACCCGAGTCGGGACCCTAGCTGTAAGGAGCATCCCAAATGATATAGGCCCAAATGCCCCTATCTGTCTGGTACATCATGAACACCATTCATAACAATAAAGAAAAGATGCAGAAAATAAACAAACGGAATCATGGTCATGTTCTGAATTAAATTTAACAGTGCGACAATAAGTCAATCAACAACTAGACAACATCTATCTCAGTCTGTGAAATCTCTATTACATATGAAATTAACAAACTATCTGAATCTGGGACAAGGCCCCAAGTGGACCTAAACCAAAGTAAATAATAAATGTCTGAAAAGAAATAGTCCACTTGGAATAAATAAGGCTCACCACTGCACACTTCACTTCTGTTTGAATAACTCTACGGCTTAGCAGAACCTCTAGACTGAGCCTCAGACCCTGAAATATAGGGGGTCAATACAATTGTACTAGTATGCAGAGCAATCCAAAATAATGAATTTGTACATAATTAACATCGGTGAGAGCAAGTTATAAAACAATGTACATGAGTAGTTTAAAATACATGGGAAATTCTTAAATGATCTAAAAACAATCTTGTCAATGCAAAACCATTCTTTGTATTACTTCTGAACTTGGTGGTATACCCTACATTTCTGAAGATATCCCATGGGATGTATGGGATCCGCCCTTAACTCGGCGGCCAAGCCCCCAACTCGAGTTTGCTGCAAGAGTTGGAGTTTCTGATTCTGATTCTGATACGCCCCAGGGCACTAGGCCAGCGTATAATAATATATCCATATCGACAAAATACGGTTTCGGGAAATGAATCGAGTGATCCATGCCTACTTTGGGTAACCACCTAATTCTCTTAGTGCCCATTTTTTTATCCTGTGCTAAACATGCATTCTTTCTGAATTCAAAATCTGAAATCTGAAATGAAAACAATATTTTATTTTGACTTTTACCATGGCCTTGTCTGATTTGGTATCGTCATACAAAGACTTTCAAGTCACATTTCTGAGCCATAAAATATCATATTAAAGTATCTTCTTTCAATCATAAGGTTTGGACCACCATACTTCAAATCATTCAAGAAGATTCATACGTTAAAATATTTGTCAAGTTATGTAAAAGTCATTGTTTTCAGCTTTTCAACAAACACGTGGTGGTCATGCATTTTTGACAAATCATGTAGTTCTTTCATTATATATATATATATATATATATAATATTTTTCAATCATGTAGAAATCCCCTCTCTTCAATTCAGAACCATAATCAAGTCATAAACTAATTCAAGACATTCATATCAAGCTTCTAAATCATGCATTTGAAATAATCCATATAGTATGAAAAGAATAGGAAATCATAGCAAGAGAGGGATCCCATATGTTTATGATCTCAATTAAATCTTCAAAACCAAGTTCATACATATATATATATATATGAGTATAAATCAATTTGTTGGGGGGGGGGGGGGAGCCTCAAGACCAAAACAATAATATCATTAAAGAATTTCATAATGCAAGATTCTAAACATAATTCCAAAACCCTTTTAAAATTTCATGATTTCTATAACTTTAAATCTTATTCAGAGTGTTTTCAACAAGCCCATGTAGTTTAGGAAAACCCCACGTACCTTAGTTGCGAAGAATTCATGAAGAAGTTTCGAAAAGATTGGACCTTTAAGCTTGATTCTCAAACCCTAGTTGTTTTCTCCTCTTGTTTTCTTGAAGGATGAACAAGGGATCTTAGGAGAGTTTAGTCATTACTAATAATACTAAATTTGTTTAAGTATGATTAGGAATGGTTTAGGAGTGCCAAAAAACTTAATTGCCCTCAAAATAACTCAAAATCAGAGTGTTTACGTCGCTTGGGCCATAAGGTATGCGCCGCATTGCCCATCGCCTAAGCTAGGCTAGGCGGCGCATTACCCATTGCCTAAGTTAGGCTGGGCAGTGACTAACCCATTACCTAAGCTACGTTGGGCGGCACCTAACCTATGGCATAACCATTTCAGTAGCCTTAGGCGATTTGTTAGGAGATGCACTCCACTTTACAAAGTCATAATTTTTTGCCCAGTTATCTAATTTAGGTAAAATTGACATCGTTGGAAAGCTAATTCAAAGACCTTTAATTTGATATATAGTAGGCCCTCTAATTCATTATATACATAAAGTTATGGTTGATGGAAGTTTACTCAAATTAGAAAGACCACTAAAACTTAATCGATATAAATATTTTCAACTTGTCCTTGAGTTAAAGGACCTTTATGATCTCAATTCATGCCCAAGAGAATTCCCACACTACATAATTGATTAACACACTAAATTTTTATAGGATTTAAGTATTTTAAAACATTTATGCGTGGAAAAGACGATTTACATTATAGCCCAATATGCAGGTCGTTACAGTTTCTATCATGACCCGAGCCGAGGCACTGGCCGCGACTGACATCTCAAACCATCAAGGACCGAGAGACCCTTCTAACTCCCCAACCCACTAGTGATATTTTCCACTTTGGTCCTAGGCCCACACTACTTTAAGACGCATCACTTGGGAGTAAGACTTTCTTACTTATATACCCAGCATCTCTCCTGTGTTTTGCTAATGTGGGAGTCCTTCCTAAGTTGGGGTGTTACATCTTTAAATATAAGGATAACAAATTTGTGCCTACAATCGAAAAGATCTTAAGAGACAATATGAGTGAGGGCGACTCCTTATATTTGGAAAACGCAAGCGGGGACAAAAAGAAATTCATAGTGTTCGACAGTGGTTGTACGACCAAAGTTGACCTATTGGAAAAGTAGTGTTCTTACAAGAAGTTTGACTTGGTCAAAATACCATGCGCTCACGCGATGACCGCTTTGCGATCGAAGAATGGTGATGATTATAGTTTGAGAGTCAATGAGTACTCTTTGCCCGTGTATAAAGTGAAGGAGTACCTCCTTGCGTATTCGGAATCAATTAATATTTTCTCTTTGGAGTCTGAATGGCACGTGCCATAAGAATTTCTAGACGTGAACATTATTCCACCTCTTGTTGACACCAAGCTTAGAAGGAAGAAAAGGAAACGCATTAAGGGCATGAGCGAGGTTTTCAAGTTGAAGAGGAGGAACAAGTGTTCACTGTGCAAGAGACCCGGGCACAAGAGAACCACTTGTAACAACAACAAATCATAGTTAGACTTGTATGAATTTGTGTTTTTGTAAGTTATGGCAGTTTATGCATTTTGACAACCCTGCAGTGGTCTGATTAATGCCAGTCTTATCGATTTTACTCTGTATCTATTATCGACCTTGTAAGATATTGCATATATTGTGTGTAAAGTCTATTGGGAG
Organism: Capsicum pubescens; assembly: GCA_030864215.1. Taxonomy (NCBI): domain Eukaryota; kingdom Viridiplantae; phylum Streptophyta; class Magnoliopsida; order Solanales; family Solanaceae; genus Capsicum; species Capsicum pubescens. Next base: position 44,702,067 of record CM061548.1, read on the forward strand.
TATTCTTTATATACCACATAGTTTATTATCGATCCTATTTAATGTCTATCAAAAAATCCTAGTCATTCAATCAAATAAATAAATAGTCGAGCATTTATGGCACATCAAAAAGGTTGTTGCACATTCACTCACACCCTGCGTCGATTGGGTATACGCTACCTCTTCGAATTCCACCAATCCACGCGTCTACTTATCACTGGGTGGGAAGACCAAAGAATTCTATTTTGGTCTATATAAACATCCATCAACTATACATAATATTCATCTTCTTCAACCCAAAAAATTGATAAATACGATAATATGCTGAGCATTCCACTCAGACCACGAAGGAGGGTTCGTTTCCAGCGTAGCCACAACATTCTTCTCCAACGAAATAACCTAGACCGTCTCTTCTACGATCTAGGTCAGGACAGGGAGCACCTCAACCGTGAACTCTGACGTATTGCCTTTTTTTACGAGCGATCGTGGAGAGGCTGAACATGGATCCCGAGGATTTGATCACCCACCACCATCCCCTTAGTTTAGATTTCAATTTCTATTGTAGTTTTAGTTTTAAGTTTATTGTAAAGAAGCTTTCATGTTTAGGAAATTTGTTAGATGATAGCTTCTTCTTTTTATTGCCCTTTTTACTCGTATTGTGCTGTAAATATGGTGTTAAATCATTGGTGCAATGAACTTATGAATGAAGTATTTTCTGTTTCCTACATTTGTCTCCACTTTAATTTTGTAATTTTGTTCTTGTTTGAATTTTTGCAATTTTTTCTGTTAGAAGATGAATGAAACAATTGTCAAAAGTCAAAATTTATTCATATATGCTAATGAAAAACGAATCTGGTCTATCTGCGATTATTTTATTGTACATATGATGTTAAACCATTGCAATGAACTTATGAATGAAGTATTTTTTGTTTCCTAGTATTTTCTGTTTCCTACATTTGTCTCCACTTTAATTTAACAATTTTGTTCTTGTTTGAATTTTTGCAATTTCCCCTGTTAGAAGATGAATCAAGTAGTTGTCAGATGTCAAAATTAATTCATATATGCTAATGGATAATGAATCTGGTCTATCCGCAATAATATTGATTTATACAAAATTAATTGCAAAGTCGGTGGAGTTTAGTATTTACCTAGTTCAATGTCTATGAGTGAACGTCTACTTAATCGATGAATTCCACTATGTGAGTTGATGAAATGGTAAACAAATATTAGTACATAGTCAAAAATATAAATAATCAAATAAATGAAATTGATTTGAGGTCCATCATTTGTGTCTAGTGTAAATCATAGACTGCAAGCCTTGTCAATAACACACCATATTGATTTATTTCCCTTAGTAGCATATTTGGGAAAAAAAAAATAATTAGTTAATTAAAAAATAAATAATTATATTTTAGGCAATTAAAGGAGCTTAAACAAGCCATGTGATCGTATAAGAGTCCGCGTAAATTGTAGAAGGTGATCAAGGATGTGTGAGGATGGGTAGTGGATGAACAAATGAATTCCTCACAACATACTTGTGCTTTGGTAAATATTTTCCTAAGGATGTTGGTTGTTCAAGCACAACTCATCACCTCACACATCTTTGATCAACACTTTCAATTTACGTGGACTCGCTTACGATCACATGACTTGTTTAGGCTCATTCAATTGAATAAAATTCAATTACTTATTATTTTATTAATTATATAATCCTTCTCAAAATATGTGTTAATCATGGTCTATAAATATGTATCCTAGTCTAGTTCATTTATTAATGAAGTTGTACATCGTGTATGCTAGACTATGCTTAGTTATTTACTCGACCTGATGTAGTCTAGCATAGACTGTTAACTACTTCCACAATTAAATAACTAGACTAGGATACATATTTATAGACCATGACTAGCATATATTTTGAAAAGGATTATTTAATTAATAAAATAATAAGTAATTGAATTTTATGCAATTGAATGAGTCTAAACAAGTCATGTGATCATATGAGAGTCCACGTAAATTGAAAGTGTTGATCAAAGATGTGTGAGGTGATGAGTTATGGTTGAACAACCAACATCCTTAGGAAAGTGTTTACGAAAGCTCAAATATGTTGTGAGAAATTCATTTATTCATCCACTACCCATCCTCACACATCCTTGATCACCTTCAATAATTTACGCGGACTCTCATACGATTACATGACTTGTTTAAGATCCTTTAATTGCATAAAATTAAATTATTTATTTTTTAATTAACTAATTATTCTCTTTTGTTTTCAAATATGCTACTAAGGGCAATAAACTAATACGGTATATTATTGACAAGGCTTGTAGTCTATGATTTACACTAGACACAATCGATGGCCCTCAAATCAATTTTATTTATTTAATTTTTTATATTTTTGACTATGTACTAATATTTGTTTACCATTTCACCAACCCGTATATACCTTAGCATAGATCGAGTGTTGATCTATATTGTTCATCATCTACTCAATACATGAGAAAACATCGACTCTATTTAAGGTCTATGAAAGAGGTCCGCCAGTAACAAAATTTAAATATCATATTTTTATAATGGTAACAAAGTACATGTCAAATCACATCCAACGATAATATCTCACTTTTTTCTTCTATAAAAGGGGAAGGCTATTTTTGTTTAACATTCTCATTTTTTTGGCTTTATTTTTTGTTCATTTTTAAACAACTACAATATCTCAAGCATCCTAAACATCAAATATAAAAGTGTCCTACATATATCGTTGGGGCAATCCAACTGTTTTGAGGACGTCACACACCAATTCGAATTCAGGTCAAAAATTCTTTAACTGTGCGGTTGGAAAGGTGAGTATTACATTAATATGTGATTTATATTAATTTTTTTTCATTTAAGTAAGTAAATTTATGTAATAACTTATTTTTTTTTGTCAAGGATAATGACAGATGTTCTATTTTTAAATGGCTTGAGCAAGACTCACTGATTTGCAGTCCATTGATATCAAATTTTTGAGGCGCTTCCAAGATTCATATACTATGAAGGCTTCAAAAATCTGAAGAAAATAGAAATCTACTCAGGACATTGTTAAAGAAGTCGAAAAGCAAAGAAATTACTTTAAAGGACCACAAAAAGAAATCAAAATGGAGAGGGATCAACTAAAGCAAAGGTTGATTTTGGCCGAAGAAAAAGAGAATGACCTAAAAAAATTATTGTATGATTTGTTGTTGGTGTTGACTTTATGGAAAGGTGTAATAGGGAGTAGAAAACTGAATAAATAGATGTATGATTTCTTAAATCAGTCGTGGGTGTAATCTATAATTAATAGAGAATTATGTCTATGTTGTTTATCGTCGACCTCTATAAACCATGATAGCTACTGCAAATATATGATTTATTCAATCGATTGTGCGTGCAATCTATAAATTATAGAGAACAACATCTATAATATTTGCCATTGACCTCTATAAATTAGGACAATAGCTGAACTGATAACGCAATGCAATCAATTATTTAATCTAACAAGGCAATGAAAAAACTAAACATAACTTCATCAATAAATGTCATCACTGAGATGCCAAATATATTAATTCAATTATCCATAAAAATCAAATTATTAAAGAAAATAAATCATTAAGAAAATTGTTTGTTCCAAATTCACCAAACTACATGTTATCATCATTGAGTTCCTTAATAATTTCCATTACATCCACTTCATTTTCTTTATATTTTTTCTCCTCTTCTTCTACTTCTTTTTTCTCATTTTCCTGTTCTTCTTCTTCTAATGATTTATTCTCTTCTTCAATGTTTTCAACCTCCTGTTCAACTATTACTTCTTCGTCAACTGCCTTCTCATTTTTCTTTTTTTCCTTCTTTTTTTTCTGATTTCTTTTTACCATCTTCTTCTGTTTTCTCCCTATTTTGTTCTTCTTTTTCAGCTATCATCTCCTCATCTTTTTCTTATTGTTCTTCTTTCGCTTCTTGTTCGTCTGCTTCCTTCTCCTCTTCCATTTCTTCTTCTTTCTTCTCTTCAATTTTTTCATCTGTTGTAGCAATGTCAGTCATTACAATTGCAATTTTTTTGAGGTTTACTTGATGCCGTCTATGAGGGGGACTATCGAGGTGCAGTGTATTATTTTGAAAGGATTACAAAAATTATGTAAGAAAATTAAATTGGAAGAACAATAAAGAAATTAGTTTACCTTCATCTTGTTGCTTCTTCTTATTCTTCTCGATTCTCCCTAGCCTCTCTTTTCTAACAAAAGAAGCAATATTCAGAACACTTTTCTTGGGAAAAGCAACACGATCACGCAGGTCATCATCATTAGAAGCGTCTGGTGTAGCTTTGAGTCTACTTGAACCAGCATGATCATAAGCACGTGCTGGACTTGGAACATAATTGTGACCACCCAAATCTTTGTCTTCGTCCGTAACCTCCGCTGATAAAGTCAGGACAGTCATGCCTTTTAACTGCACCTTCAACGCATTGATGAACGTATCCTTAACTTTGTTTGTGTATGACTTAAATATTTTCATATATCTCTGCTTCATCTCACGGACAGCAGGGGTAAGGTACGGGTGCACAATCTATAAAAAATAAATATAAATTACACGACATTCACCAATATAATAATATTATTATCATATTAAAAGTATAATTTTACCTTTGTGTTGTTTTCTTTGTACTTAAATGGCTCGCCTTCCATTATACTATCACACTTCGACGTGTGCCATCTAAGAAGATGGAAATAGGAAGAGGAGAATCCAACGACTTACCGGCATACCTTTCCAGATGAGGAAAGGCCTCATATATTCAAACCTGCAATCAATAGAAGCATAAGTAAATCTATAGGGTCTATGTATTATTACATAATCTAAAATAAATCAATAAGATGGTAGATTATAAGTACCAAAAACGTCTAGGAAAATCCGTATAACGCGTACGATGCATTATTCCTCTTGACAAAAGCTTTTTTCTGCTTGGTCAGGTTAATCTTCTTTTTAAGATAGCTCAATGTCATCCCAAACGACTCTTTTCTCCATGGATACCCCTCGAAGAAATCAAAATCAGCCGCCATCTTGATGTGGTATGAATCCACCTTCTTTGACGAGTCATTTGCCAGCAGCATCGAGTGCACGAACCAAATCAAAGCACACTTTAACTTTTGTTGATTATTCAACCTATTACCTTTGATCAGGCTAATCAACTTTGCATCAATAATGCTCTTGTTCTTCGTCACCTTAAAATGAAAGCTTTCACCATTTTGAAGGAATTTGATCATTTTTTATTCACGGAGATATGCTAAACAGTTCAGCTTCATAATCAAAGCAAATTTCTTTAAGCCGAAACAAGCTGGCTTACCATTTACACAGAACCATTCATGCAGTTTTTTTATTATTTTTGATACGTTGCAACAACATATAATGGACCATCTGTCCATTAAACTTAAAATATTTTGGCATATGCCTCAAGTGTCCGAAACAGGTCTTTTTAAAATCAGCATACAATTTTTGTTCAAGAAGAATCCTTCTAAACTCTCGATAGACCGTCATTCTTGCTCTTACAGAAATCTTTACAGGAAAAGAACCTAGCTTATCCATCCAAGTTGTTAGGCCGTACAACTCAACGGAGATATCCCTCGCAAAAATTGACAAAGATAGGGGATCCTCCTCCTCCCCGTCTCCACTATCTCTCTTGTCCTCATCTTCACTACTATAACTTTCACTTTCTTCTTCGCTTTCCCCTTCGCTTTTTCCTTTACTATCCTTAACAGTGTCACTCTCATGTGCACTACTATCGTTCTATTCAAAAATATTGACAAGAATTTTTAATTCATTTTTCGGCTCGAATTCATTGACTACAACTTTTTTCCTCTTCGAAGTTTTGAAAATTTATTCGGCTTTTCGCTTCCTATTGCTAGAAGAAGTGGAAGCAAACCTTTTAACTACTCTATGAACTCTCACCATTTATGATCTATAACCAAAAATAAATTTGTAGTGGTCAATCTATCGACCACTGGTCTATTAAGAAAAAAGAAAAAATGCCTCAGATCAAACATGCAATCAAGTTTCAACTTCTCCAGATATTGACAGTGCAATTCACAACAATAAGAACACCATTAAAATGGGTCTAATTCAGTACAAAAAAATCAAAATCAATACACAATAAAAATACAAGAATTTAAAAAAAAATCTAGTCATTATCCAAAGCAAAATACGATTAAACATGCGGAATCGACAATGTTAACTAAAAACACTCAAATTTTGAATAATTCAATAACAAACAGTGTAATTTTTAGCCTAAATCGAAGAACCCCAGCACAAAATAAAAACAAAAAAAATATATTAAAATGGATCTAAAACTGATCGGGGAAGAAGATTAAACTTACCTGAGCAAGAGAAACTGAAAAAATTTCACTTGGAAAGCAAGAATCGAGCAAAACTTTTTTTTTTTTTTGAAAAATATGAAAAAAAAAATCGAAAGAAGAAGGGGTTTTGAGGAGAGAGAAAAGTTGTTGAATTTATTAAATAATTTTAATAAATGTTTGAAAAATTAATAACTATAAAAAAAATATATTGTATTTTTTCTAAAGTTTTATTTTATCCCCAACTTTTAAAAATGTTAAAGAGGTCCATGATCCCACAACCCTGACCCACTTTTTATCCTTTTCAAACCCTAACCCTAAAAAAACAAAAAAAGAAATTTAGCATCTATCCTTCAAATTAAGTTTTGAAAGTGGGCATTCTTTCAAATCTTCTCCACTATCAGTCTTTATCAATAAAGACACCATTCAAGACACAGAAACCAAATGATGGACAGAAAATAAATTAATTTCTATTTACATGAATATAACTAAAAATACAATAGTCCCGGAAAAGTATAATTGTCAAACTTGTCATATTTAAGAGAAACGTGTTTCTCTTATTACACTAAAAAAACAGTAACACGAAATATAAAAATTCTACAATCAGTATTTTCTTGATTAAATAAAATTAGAAAACTAAATAACCTTGCTCTAATGTCAACGTTGAATTTTATCAAATATATAATTTGTAGGATCATTGAATTTTCTTCACTAGTCAGAAAGTGTAATCACATACATAAAGGAACTGCACCATATTATTCACAGTCAAAAATCATACCTGTTATAGAAGATTATTTCAAAAATAGAGATTACTTTGATCTTTTCACAAATCTTCTTGCTGAAATTCTTCACATAAAAAGAACAGAGTTTTTTTAAGATAGAGAGAAAGAGAAAACAAAAAGAATGTTATGATATACATCAATTATAGTAAATGTTTATCAAGATCTATTTGATGTCTATCAGGATTTGATGAGCAAATTTTCCCTATAAATAGAAGGGCTTCCTTCATTGTAAATAATCCCTCAAGAGAAATAACAACTACTCTCTATTCTCTCTATTCTTCTCTTTCTCTATTCTTTCTTGTTTTATAAAACGTTATCAGCATGCGGATCTACCATGTCAAATTTGAAGGCTAAGGCTAAGGTATTATTTTTTATTTCTTCTTTTTTTATGGCTAACAATCTTATGAAGTGTGAGTTCGTTGCCCTTCAAAGTTCGGGCAAGAACTATATTTCATGGGTGTTGGATGCTGAAATTCACCTAGATACTATGGGTCTTGGAGACGCCATAAACAGAAAAAATACAACATCTAGTCAAAATTATGCTAAGGCTATGATTTTCTTGCATCATCATCTTGACGAAGTTCTGAAAATTGAGTACCTTACTACTAAGGATCCACTCGTATTGTGAAATTGCCTCAAAGAAAGGTTTGACCACTTAAAGATGGTCATCCTCCCGAAAGCACAATATGAGTGGATGCATAAAAGATTTCAAGACTATAAGTCTATTCTTGAATACAATTCTGCCATGTTCAGAATTTCTTCTCTATTAAAACTATGTGGAGAGACGGTCAATGATGACGATATGATGAAAAATACACTCACCACTTTTCATGTCTCGAATGTTCTCTTACAGCAACAATATCGAGAAAAAGGTTTCAAGAAGTATACTGAACTAAGTTCTCATCTTCTCATGGCTGAACAAATAATGATTTGATGATGAAAAATCACGAGAATCGACCTACTGGATATGCACCATTCCCTGAGGTAAATGATATGCATGCTCACCATGCTAGGCGTGGAAAAGGTCGCGGCCCTGATCGTGGACGTGGTCATGATGACCAAGAAAGAAATCCTATTTCGGGTGTTAATCATTCATCGAATAAAAAGAGAAAAGATGAGAAACGTGAAGTAATTACTTGTTTTTGATGTGGTGAAAAAGGACATTATTCACGTGACTGTCGTGCTCTCAAGTACTTGGTTGATCTTTATCAAGCATCACTAAAGAAGAAAGAGAGAAATTCTGAGGCTAACTTTCTCTCTGAAAATAATATTGGCATCACAAGCTTGGATGTAGCAGACTTCTTTGAGCACCTTGAAGGAAAGATTGATCACTTGATTGGTGATGGTTCCGTAAACATGGAAGAATGAATGATTTGTTATTTTATTTTATTTTATTTTTATTGATAAGAGTTAGTGAATAAAATCATGTAAAAATAGTTGTTTGCATGAGTATCAGTTTTTTATTAGTATTAATTAGTTTAATTATATTATTGTTATTTATTATTGAATTGAATTGAATTTAATTTCAATTTTGTCATTATTTATTGAAAAAAAAAATAATGATATTATTATATATATTTGTTGAAAAGAAGAATGAAATAAAAAAACGAAATAACAATACTACTAAAATTAAAGTTTTTATTTTTCAAAAGGATTTGCATTTCCAAGATGATGATTGCTTTTCAATTAGTCTGATGATTACTTTTCCAGTACTACTAATATTGTTATTCGTTTCTGAAAGGAAAAAAAAAAAGAGATTGGTTGTTGGCTGGGCAACCAAGGATGCCTATGCCCTGCATACCTTTTTATTATATTGTTTTAATGTTCCATACTACTTAATTATTAATTTCTTTATCAAATATAATATAATAATATTATATTATTATTGCATGTTAACGTTCTAACTAAAAGAATATTGTTTTCACGTATTTTGCTTTTTCTTAATTATTGAATGCTAAGCTAATCATGTACTAATTGGATATATTTTTTTTTAGTAAAGTGTGATTAACAATTTCTTATAAGCTTTCTCTTTGTACAAAGACTTAATATATATTTTATTTGGTGTATGTCATTTTATTTGAAGATATGAATAATTTTCAAAGTAAGCTGTCCAATTGTGAGGATATTTGTTTGATTGATTTTGGCACTACACATACGATATTCAAAGACGAAAAATATTTATCTCATCTAAACATGGGCAAGATTAATGCTACTACAATTTCTGGTAGTGCTAATTTGATTGAAGGCTTCGAAAAAGACATTATAATCTTGCCCAAGGGAACTAAACTCATCATAAATAATGTTATGCTCTCTCCCAAGTCTCGAAGAAACTTGATGAGTTTTAAAGATATCCGTGAAAATGGTTATCATATCAAGACAATTGATGAGATGAATCTTGAATATCTTGGTATGACCAAGAATGTCTCTGGGAAGACATGTGGCATAGAAAAGTTCCCTTCTTTATCTTCTGGCCTGTATTGGACAAAAATTTGTGCAATTGAGGCACATTCTATATTAAACTGGAAGTTTACTAATTTCAATACTTTCATACTTTGGCATGATCGTCTGGGATATCCTGGATCTATAATGATGAGACGAATCATAGAAAATTCAAATGGGCATCCATTAAAGAACTTGAAGGTTTTTTCGAATGGTGAATTTTCATGCAATGCTTGTTATCAAGGCAAGCTGATTGTGAGGTCATCGCCAACAAAAATTGGGATTGATTCCCCCGCATTCTTGGAACGCATACATGAGGATATTTGTGGACCCATTCACCCACCTAGTGGGTCATTTAGATACTTCATGGTCCTAATAAATGCTTCTTCTAGATGGTCTCATGTGTGTCTTTTGTCATCTCGCAACTTGAAATTTGCAAAATTATTGGCACAAATAATACGATTACGGGCACAGTTTTTTTATAATCAAATTAAGTCTATTCGCCTTGATAATGCTACAGAATTTTCATACCAAACATTTAATGATTATTGCTTATCGATTGGGTTAAGAGTGGAATATCTTGTACCCCATATTCACACTCAAATTGGCCCTGCTGAGTCATTAATTAAACGTCTGTAGTTGATAGCAAGACCATTTCTTACCACTTTTGTTTGGGGTCATTCAATTTTACATGCTGCAACACTTGTTCGTCTGTTCGTCTTAGACAGACAAATTATCATAAATTTTCTCTGTTGCAATTATTTTGGGGTCAAGAGTCTAATATATCTCATTTGAGAATTTTTTAGTGTGGTGTATATGTGCCTATAGCACCACCAAACCGCACCAAAATGGGCCCCCAAAGAAGGTTAGGAATTTATGTTGGGTTTGAATCACCCTCTATTATTCACTATCTTGAGCCATTAACAGGAGATATGTTCACTGTTCGATTTGCAGATTGTCGGTTTGATAAGATAGTTTTTCCAAAATTAGGGGGAGAAGATAGTGACATCAAAAGAGAAATTTTATGGAAAAATCCATCACTATCTTATCTTGATCCACGTGCTTCTATTAGTGAGCAAGAAGTACAAAAGATTATTCATCTACAGAAAATTACAAATCAAATGCCGGACGCATTTACAGATTTGAGAAGGATCACTAAATCACATATTCCTACAGAGAATGTCCCAATTCGAATTGATGTCCCTAAAGGACCTCCACTATTGTCGTATCTAATGAATCTAAAGCACACTTGAAGTGTGGTAGACTATTAGGTTCTAAGGATCGAAATCCTAAAAAAAGAAAAAAAATGACCAAGATGACCCTATGAAAGATCCTCATATGAAAGTTCAAGATTTGAGCAATGTTAATATTCCTGAAGGAATTAATGAGCCTGAAACTCAAGAAAAGAAGGAACTATCCATAAATTTAAGTGATGTTGAAACTAATTTGAATCGATCTGAAATAGTAGTGGATTATGTCTTTGCATATAATGTTGCAACAAAAATCATGCAAGATAGTGAGGATCTTGAACCTTGATCTATCACAGAATGTTGACAAAGAAATAACTGGCCAAAATGGCAAGAAGCAATTCAATTTGAATTGAATTCACTTGCCAAACGTGAAGTTTTTGGACCTATAGCTCAAACACCTAATGGTGTTAAGCCTGTTGGCTATAAATGGGTCTTTGTACGAAAAAAAATGATAAAAATAAAATACAAAGGTATAAAGCACGTCTTGTTGCACAAGGTTTTTCACAATGGCCTGGTGTCGATTATGACGAGACATATTCACCAGTTATGGACGCAATAACATTGCGTTATCTTATTAGTTTCACTGTCTATGAGAGACTTGAAATGTATTTGGTGGATGTGGTAACATCCTATCTATATGGATCACTTGATAATGAGATATACATGAAAATTTCCGAAGGATTAAAAATGCCGAAAATATTAGTTCAAAGCCTCAAAAAATGTATTCCATTAGATTGCAAAGATCATTGTATGGTTTGAAGCAACCTGAACGCATGTGGTATAACCGTCTTAGAGAATATTTATCTAAGAAAAGTTACACGAATGATGAAATTTGCCTGTGTTTTCAAAAAGAAAACAACGTCGGAGTTTGTTATACTTGTTGTCTATGTCAATGACATAAACCTTATTGGAATGCCAATAGAGCTTCAAAAGGCAATTTATTACCTAAAGAATGAATTTAAGATGAAAGATCTCGGAAAGACAAAGTTATGCCTTGGTTTGTAAATTGAGCATTTGACAAACGGTATCTTTGTCCATCAATCTGCCTACATAAAAAAGGTGTTGAAACGATTCTATATAGATGGAGCACATCCATTAAGTACTCCTATGGTTGTTCAATCACTTGATGTAAATAAGGATCCATTCCGACCTCAAGAAAAGAATGAGGAACTCCTTGGTCCTGAAATACCATATCTTAGTGCAATTGGTGCACTAATATATCTTGCAAATACTACAAGGCCTGATATAGCCTTTTTAGTTAATTTATTAGCAAGATATAGTTTTGCTCCTACTAGGAGACATTAGAATAGGATCAAACACATATTACGGTATCTAAAGGAGACTATCGATATGAGCTTATTTTATTCTAAAGATTGCAGTTCCGGTCTTGTTGGTTATGTTGATGCTGGGTACTTATTTAACCCGCATAAAACTCGGTCTCAAACAGGCTACGTGTTCATATGTGGGGGTATTGCCATATCTTGGAGATCAACAACGCAGTCTATCGTAGCCACTTCATCGAACCATGCTGACATTATAGTTATTCATGAAGCAAGCCGAGAGTGTGTGTGGTTGAGATCCACAATACATCTCATTCGAGAAAAATGCGGCTTGAAATGTGACAAAGTACCCACGATTTTATATAAAGATAATGTAACATGCATAACACAACTTAAGGGAGAATTCATAAAAGGAAATAGAACGAAGCACATTTCGCCAAAGCTCTTCTATACACATGAGCTCAAAAAGAATGGTGATATTGACGTACAACAAATTCGTTCAAGTGACAATGTGGCTGATTTATTCACCAAGTCTCTTCCAAATGCAACTTTCAAGAAGATGGTGGACAAGATCGGAATGCAAAGGTTCAAGGATGTTCTTATTAGGGAAAGCTAATACGCGTTGTACTCTTTTTCCCTTACGAGGTTTTGTCCCACTGGGTTTTCCTTGTAAGGTTTTTAATGAGACAGCCTATATGCGTATTGTTAGACATTCAAGGGGGAGTGTTATGATATATATCAATTATATTGAATGTCTATCAAGATCTATTTGATGTCTATCGAGATTTGATGTATCTGTCTTTTAGTGTGAAACTAGGAGCAAATTTTTCCTATAAATAGAAGGGATTCCTTCATTGTAAATCGTCCCTCAAAAGAAATAACAACTACTCTCTATTCTTCTCCTTCACATTTTTTTTCTTCTGCTTATGGCCTTTTATCTTATGTGAAGAGATATAACTCTTCAATCAAGACATAACTCTTCAGTAGAGACATAACTTTTCAAATTATCTTTTCCAATCAGACATGCCTTTTCTTCCTATTATTTATTAATATAAATAATAATATATTATTTACCTCTTAATATGGATCCAAATTGACCCACATGGGTTACCCGCTCAAATTTCCTTCATCATCCTCAATGAATTCTGACCGTTTCGCCTCTACGTCTTGGTATCTCAAGTGTTTAATTAGCTAGGTTTAGCTCTTTTGTTAATTGTTATGCTCCATATTTGGAGTAAAATTTGCACATAGGAAGTTACAATAATTAATAATTTAAAATATTTAAAAAATATATATTAAAAATCATGGTTAAAAGAACTCATTTCAATTCGAAATTCTAATCAAAACTAGCATTATATAATTAAATTGAGACAGAAAAAGTATTTGTTATTAAAAATTTTAATAATATATTATGCATGTTGTCAATTAAAGAAAACGATGTGAAATTAGTAACTATCCTATACAACACGTGTAACAATTAAATACCACAATGACAAAATATGTCATCTTAGTGTACAGCAGAATCATAAACATATGGAGCAGTACTAATAAAATATTCTGCAAGTCATTTAGAGAAGTGAATAAAATTAATATTTATAACTCATGTGACCATGATATACCTATATATATGTAGTATATTGCATTGTACAAGCAACCCACCCACTGGTTATAGTAATTAGATTCTTCCCACCCAATGGTTGTAATAATTAGATTCTTCTCCCATTGTCAAGGAGATTAGTTTGGATCTATGTTGTGCTCTCTCTGCTGATAGGCTAATTTAATATTATTTAAATCCTATGAATTCAATTTTTTTAATTTTAATATAACATGGAGGGTGTGTAATTTGGTATATGAAAGAAAATATTTATCAAAAGATATTTTTTAATTTTATCATGTTCGATTGTACAAAATATTTGGAGAATATTTTCTCTAGAGAAACAAAAATCGGAGATATTTTCTCTAGGAAAACAAAATTTTTGGAAAATATTTTTTTTAGGAAATCAAGTTTCTTAAAAATGAGGAAAATGATATTTCCAGTAAAAGTTGAAAAAATAAGTTCCTCGGATTCGATTTTATATTGATTATATCGTCTTCATTCTCGAATACACCTCATGTTCACCCCTACCCTTGAACCCCATCCCCACTGCCCCAACAGCCCTACCCCAATCTTCGCCACCCACAGCATTTGTCTAGATTATAAATAAAATGCATTTAAAATAATACTTTTCGTAAGAAATTAAGTTAGAAACCCACTTATATTCCTAGATAAGAAAATATTTTCAAGGCAAAACATTTTCCTTCAGACCAGACAGACTTGTAACCTATTATATTTTTAAAATTATGAGTTTAAAACTTTGCTGAATTTTAATTTTTTTTATACATAAATTCATACTTCACTTAGAAAATACTGAATTCATGAACTCAGTGCTGTAAGACCTGCAAACGGCCTTTCTCTCCACTATATATACCCCTACCAGCCTTTAGTTTCAATAACTCAAAAATATAGGAAGTTGCACATTGTGTGTTACATAGTTCAGTAAGGTTGTTTTTGAAAAAAAAAATCCCATATTTTAATATAATGGGTTTTAATGAAACTAATCCCATAATAAAAACATCATCAGATGGAGTATGGCAAGGAGAACCTACTTTACACTATGCTTTCCCATTGTTAATTATTCAAACAACATTAGTTGTTTTCCTCAGTCGATTACTTGCTTTCCTCCTCAAGCCACTCCGCCAACCTAAAGTCATCGCGGAGATCCTTGTAAGTTTTGAGCACTGTCAGTATATTCTTTCGTTTTATTTTAAAGAATGTTACACTGATCCCTCGTTAGTTGCTTAAATAGCTACTACATGTTAAACTAAACCAAGTATTTTTAACGTGGGCATGATTTTATTGAACGTGAAGCATATATGTGTGTGTGAAAAGTTACTCAATTTTAATAAATATAATATTTTGAACTCATAATTTCAAACGTAGAAATTTTTAGAACTTTAAACACTGAGCATATATCAAGTTTAAATACTGAATCCACGTTTAGTTACATGTTCAAGGATGTGTTAGAGAAGGTCACATATATTTGTCCCTAATTGATTTAATTTGTAATTAAGTTGTTTATAATTGTCTTGAATTACTCCACCCATTGCCTTAACACTAAGAATTAATTCTATCTTAAATAGATCCTCATCATAGTATAATTAACTCAAACTTTCAAAATTAAAATGTATTTATTTTTTATTTATTTATTTTTGGTATTTTCAGGCAGGGATTATGCTTGGACCATCAGCATTTGGGAGGAACAAAACTTTCACACATTGGATTTTTCCATCATGGAGTACTCCAATTCTTGAATGTGTATCAAGCATAGGCCTCTTATTTTTCTTATTCCTTATTGGCCTTGAATTGGACCTAAACACCATACTTAAAAGTGGGAAAAAGGCTGCTGGAATTGCATTTGCAGGAATTTCATTGCCCTTTCTCTTTAGCATTGGAGTTACTTTTGTTCTAAGAAAAATAATCAAAGGGATTGATAGTGTTGGATATGGAGAATTTTTCTTGTTCATTGGTGTTTCACTTTCAATCACTGCCTTCCCTGTTCTTGCCCGAATCCTCGCAGAATTAAGGTGAGTTGAATTGTATGATCGTTTCATTTAAAGAGCTTAAGTTGTCAGTTGAAAACTGATTTTTAAAAAAAAAAAAAGTTTATAACACCATTCGATTAAAAAAAAGGCGGATATGGGATTAACCTATATCTTTGTCTAAAATAGAGGCCACATATATATGTCGAGTCATCTTTGTCTAAGGAGTGACATCCTTTTAATGCAAAATTACACTGTGTAGATACATAACCTTTTTTTTATTTATGTACATATACTATATGTTATGTTGAATTCCTTTATTGTTTCTATGTGGTTTGTTTTTTTATATTTTGACTTCTCACTGATGATATCATATACTCGAAACTCTTATGTGATTAATTAGGTATGGAGGGAAAAATAGGAACCCTAATTTGAAAAATTCATGGAGTTTAATTGTATTACTATATCTTAGTTGCCTTTTATTCATATGAATGTGATATTTGTTACAAGATTATTTATTCATTCGTTCACTTCCTTAAATGTTGATACTGCTTACAAATTATGTGCACGTTACTATATGATATCATACTGAATTGGTGAATTATGAGCCCATCTCAACTAAAAGATTAAACTGCTTGCTAGAAAGTCATGCCATGATTTTAATTATTGTAATTATATTATGTCTCGACAGGTTACTTACTACACAAGTTGGTGAAATGGCCATGGCAGCAGCTGCATTCAATGATGTTGCTGCATGGATTTTACTTGCTCTTGCAGTTGCTCTAGCAGGAGGAACAACAGCTCATCATAGTCCTTTAATTTCCCTATGGGTTCTTCTATCTGGAATTGGATTTGTGATTTTTATGTTCCTAATTATTAGACCAATTATGATTAAGGTGGCACAAAAATATTCAAGTGGTGGGAACAACAATAATATTGTTGAGGAATCATACATATGTTTGACCTTAGTTGGAGTAATGTTGTTTGGTTTTACGACTGATTTTATTGGTATACATCCAATATTTGGAGCATTTATTTTTGGATTAGTTATACCAAAAAATGGGGATTTTTCAGAGAGGTTAATTTCAAGAATTGAAGATTTTGTTTCTGGATTATTATTGCCACTTTATTTTGCATCAAGTGGGATTAAGACTGATATTTCACAAATTCATGGTGTTGGGGCATGGGGACTTGTGGTTCTTGTTGTGTCAACAGCTTGTGCAGGGAAAGTTTTGGGGACATTTATAGTGGGAATTATGTTGTGTGCTATACCAATGAGGGAAGCCTTAGCACTTGGATTTTTGATGAATACAAAAGGGTTGGTGGAGCTCATTGTTCTAAATATTGGCAAAGAAAAAAAGGTCAGGTTTTACTATTATTTGTTTCTAAATTTATATGATAGTGTTTTGACTACATAGAGAATTTGTGGAGAAAAAAAGGATTTCTATCGCATAATAAAAGCACCCATAGATCTTAGTAGAGTCTTAGACATGTGATGATATTTTTGTGGTGATAATTAAGAGCATATGTCGTTACTGTGAGTTCGAAATCGAGAGCTTACAGTTGTAAATCATAAAAACAATAAATCAGATGACAAAGAAAATTAAATTAAAAGGAATATATTATTTGATATGATTTGACCAATTGACGTACATATTAAAAATTAATATAAAAGAAAACATAAAACTAGAAAATCTCCCCTTAAACACTACTCTTTAATGATTGCATTGTGGATGCTATTGTATTTTTGACTTGAGAAGAGATTTTTTATTTATAGAGATACAAAACTCTTCCTTCGAAAAAAAAAGGTTTATATGGAACAACTTTAATTTATATTTTACTTTTAGGAAAAGTAAAAGCTACTATGACATTATTTTTCTTTTTCAATAGAAAATTAGTAATCAAATTTGATTAAAAAATTAAAGAATAAAATTGAATCTATAAAGCTAAAAGTTTTTGTAACGTAGAGAAGTGTCAATTCTTTTATAACTTAGAAATAATAAAGATGTCATAAAATTGTCAGATTTTCCCAAATAGGCTCTCAACAACTGGTTTGATATTTTTATATGATCAGGGTAGTTTCAGTTAAGGGAGTTAAGTGGGTCGGGCCGGGCCGGGCTGGGTTGTAGTTAGGTGGATAGGGTTGGGGTCGGGTTCAACAGTAAAAATTTTCAAAACAACCCTGAATCGGTCCACTTATACCAACTCGGTCTAACCCACCTAAATTCGGTCAAACCCGGTTAAAAATTCGATCAAACCCGGTTAAAAATTCGGTCAAACCCGATCAAAAACCAAAAAAAAAAAAAAATTCACACTATATATACCCACCTATATACATTTTAAATACGTTAAACAATATATATACATTATATATATAGTATATACTACATTAGAATTTAAAAAATATATACACATATACACAATTACACATATATACGTAACATTCAATATATACGACTATACGTACTACTTTAAATAAAACATATACTACAATATATATATATACTACAATATATATATATATATATATATATATAGTTATATATATATATATAGTTATATACTAATTTATAAAACATATACACATGTATACGTTAAATATATACGTCTATAGAAGATATATACACATATATACGTACCATTCAATATATGTGTACTACTTTAAATAAAATATACTACAATATATATATACATACCATTCAATATATACTTACTATTTTAAATAAAATATACTACAATATACACATACACTATATATATAGTTATACACTAATTTATAAAACATATACACATGTATACGTTAAATATATACGTCTATAGAAGATATATACACATATATACGTACCATTCAATATATACGTACTACTTTAAATAAAATATACTACAATATATACATACACTATATATATAGTTATATACTAATTTATAAAACATATACACATGTATACGTTATATATATACGTCTATAGAATATATATACACATATATACGTATCATTCAATATATGTGTACTACTTTAAATAAAATATACTACAATATATATATACTGCAATATATGCACACACTATATATAGTTATACACTAATTGATAAAACATATACATATATATACGATAAATATATACGTCTATAGAAGATATATACACATATATACGTACCATTTAATATATACATACTACTTTAAATAAAATATACTAAAATATATACACACACTACAGCCCGGGACCTGGTACCCTACAGCCTGTGGGCTGACCGGATCGGGTCAAACCAGGCTAATTTTTGTAAGTGGGTCGGGTTGGGTCAGCCCGGCCTGTTTGACGGGTATAGTGTCAGTTAATGAACTAGCTTTTTAGGTGAATTGACTTCAATATCTTTTTTTCAATTATGACATTAGAATCATATTTATTTCAATTCTTAGTCTAACTGATATTAAGACTCATATTTTTTGCCCATGCTCTAGTTTGCAAACTTGGGTATACCGGAATTTTCAATACTTTTTTATAAGTTAGCTTTTGGAGATAAGTTATACGAAAGAAAAGAAAACTTTCATCAAGCATTTGATACTTGTTTGTTGTGTCATTTCTTCATCCATTAATTACCTAATCATATCATATATCATGATATGAGGTCCCAATTCCTTATGAAGTCACATGCCAACAGCTAGCCCCAGTGATCACTTCTCACAGTTCATGTCGTTCATTCATGATTTATAACTTTGAAATAATTTTCATTCACTTATTTATCTAGTTGGAAATCGATGAAAGGATAATATAAAGCTGAAAGAGTTACGTAACCTATACTATAAGTTGACTAGTTATATACAGTTATGAAGACAATTAAAGGAGAAATTTAATGATTTCTAGTTCCACCGTTTAATAATCCTATTCAAGAAAGCAACTACTCCATCATTTATTTTTCTTGGCTCATATTGATTTGATAGTAGGAAAACATCGATTGTCAATTAAAGATTTATTTTATTAAACTAATATCATTTTATTAGGTTTTGAAAAATTTAAATTTAACTATTAATATTTCAGTTATTTAATAATAGGAATAATATTAAAAGAAAATAATAAATTTGTTTTGGTAAGTTGAAACAACTTAACAACTACTGTTTTTAGTAAAAAGGGCAAAACGGAGGGAGTATATCTTGTACCCAAAATTCAGGTCAAATGATTTCATTTTGGGGAATTGGCTTTTAGTCCCTCAAATATATATACATTTTTATTTTGATTTTTGTATTTTTTTATTATGCTCATTTAATCTTCAATTAATATGTGTACTTTTGATTTCTTTAACTATGAATCTTCGCAAATTCAATAGATTATGAAGTGTTTAATCATTTAATTTTTTATTTATTATATTATATTATATTAGAATGTGATTTCACCTAAATAAGCATACACTAACTTAAGAGATGATTAAATACTTAATTTATTCCTTGATGCATATTAATTCTTAGATTCAATTTCTAGTTACGTTTTTTCCCTTGGCACGAGGAATAGTCATTTATTACACTAATATTTTGACATCATATATACTACTACAAATATTTAATTTAATTTAATTTTTTTCTCCATTAGGTTTTGGACGATGAGACATTTGCAATATTGGTGATCATGGCTCTTTTCACAACCTTCATTACAACTCCTATAGTAATGGCTATTAACAAGAAACCATCATCAAAGGAAGATCTTCAACTCGAAAAACCACAGAAAAAGATCAAAAAACAAAACAATCTCCAAATCCTAGCGTGCCTACGTGGCCCGAGAGATGCACATACGCTCATTAACCTCATAGAGTCACTAAGGTCCGATAAAAACAATAATAACTACGCCTCAGTCATCAAACTATACGTGATGCGACTAGTGGAATTCACCGACCGGCTCTCGTCTATAACCATGGTTCAACGCACCCGAAAGAACGGGTTCCCGTTCATCAGTCGGGTGCTCCGCGGAGACAACTCGACCGATCAAGTGGGCGCAGCGTTCGAGGCGTATAGCACGCTAGGACGGGTCATGGTTCGACCCGCAATGGCTATATCTGGTTTATCGGACTTGCATGAGGATATTATTCATGTTGCGGAGAAAAAACGAGTTGAATTGATTATTTTGCCATTTTATAAATATTGGCAAATAGCAGGGAATGAAGTGGAGATTCATGCAGGTAAGAGGGTAAAATGGATAGGTTGGGTTATGTTTGAGCGGGTTAAAAGTATATTTTAAAATTAATAAACGAATTGAGTTACGGTCGGGTTATATTTGGCCAGGTCAAACGTATACTTTTAAATGAATAAACAAGTTGAGGCATGCATGACCAATCAAAATTTGCTTTAGGTCAAGATAAGCAGGTCAATTTGAATCAAATAATAGGTCATAATCTAATCTGTTCAACCCAATGGTTTTCATATATAATTTTTTTCGATATTTTGTTTAATTATCAAAATAAACTAGTCATAGCTTTTCTAGCAATTTGTTATGACCATATCAAACACATCAAACTGAAAAAGAGTTACTACAATGTTTTGATAATTAAGTTTTTTCACAATCAATATTTTAGTTCTAAATATGGGGTGAATAATGGGCTATTAATAACTCAAAAGTCTCAAACTCGTCCAGATCTTACTCATTACATGATTTTTGTAGTAATTTGTTATATTACCGAGTAGAAAATTTCTTCTTATCATTATATACACTAACATATTAAAATAATACTAAATAATTAATCTGTCAAAGTTTCTCATGGATCGATTTGGTCAGGCTACATACTTAGCTAAAACTAAGCCCAAACTTATACGCACAGATCGAATGTCAAATGTGCTGAGCTAATAAGTAGTCAGATCATTAAACCGCCAACCTTGAAATAGTTTTTGAGTCATGTTTTTGCATGTACTAATTTAGTCAACCCTATGTATGCCTCCCAAATTTGTCCACCCTTTTAAATGACAAGTTGGAGTACTACTCCAAAATGACTCGTCTCAACCCGCCCAAATCTAGGGGGATTGAGCGGATTATACTTTCATGAGCTAAATTTGTCCCTCGACATGCAGGGCAAGGATGGAAAATGGTGAATGAGAGAGTGATGAGTCGAGCGCCGTGCTCGGTAGCGGTGGTGGTTGATCGTGGACTACAAGTTAACAATGGGATGAGAGTTTGCATTGTGTTTTTTGGAGGAGTTGATTGTTGTAAGGCATTGGAAATTGGTAGTAAAATGGTTGAACATCCTGCTATTAGAGTTACATTAGTAAGATTCATTCATCATGGAAGTACTAATTTTGATGAAGCTCAAAGGTAAAATTATTAACCCTTCTATTGCACTAATACTTTAGAAGTTATTTATACAATCAAGGGGCCGTGGAAACAGCCTCCTGCAGGAATGTAAGGTGAGTCTGCGTACAATAGATCCTTGTGATCCGTCCCTTTTCTGAATCCACACATAGGGGAACATTAGTGTATCGATCCGTTCCTTTTCTGAATCCCACACATAGGGGGAACATTAGTGTATCGGATTTCCCTTTTACAATCAAGTTATGATCATGTCACTTATATATTAGTTTCAAGTAAATTTTTATCCTTACTTCTTGCAACATCCATGGTCAAAATAGAAATTAACTTGCTATCTATAATTTTAAGTTATGGTTCTCGACTGCAACTCTTTTTGTTCACTAGATTTTGAATAAATTATTTATAATACATGTTGTGTGGATTCATAACACAAATGTAAGATTTGATCTGAAGCTACCGAGTTCTGTCGAACCCGTAAACTTAATTCTATTGATAGTGTAAAAATCCTTATATTGCCATTATATTACTTAAATCCTTGTCTTTTGTGCATAATCGTAATAGTTCACCTAATATTTTCGATTATGTAATTATTTTATATATGATCCATGCATTTTAACTTGTCATGTTATTTTTCAAGTTATATACTAATCCTCAGTTATTATAAAGCAAAAGAAAATCTCACTAATTTATGTGTGATTACTTGTAATCATCAATTGATTATGCATAATAATTGGCTCTACCCCTTCCTCCTTCTCAGTACTTTTTTTTTTTACCATTTTTAGGAGCTCCCACCTCTTTTGCTCTTTTGGTGACTCAACTCAAAACCTTCAGATTAAAAATGAGGGGTGCTTACTATCCGAGCAACTCTATCTTGTCAAAAATGATGTGTATCTAAATTAATTATACATGTGATGTGTTCCAATTCTATGAAACAGGACTTTGGATGATATTACTATTTCAGAGTTCAAGATGAAGTGCGGTAAACAAATTCTATATGCTGAGAAAGAAGCAAACAATTATAATTTGGTGACTGAAGTGTTGGCAATTGGAAAAAGTGGAGAATTTGAACTCATGATAATAGGGAATAAAGTTAAGTTCCCACAAGGCATAATGGCAAAACTATTTGATGAGCAACACTTAAATGAGAAGAATAATTCAGAATTTGGACCAATGGCTAATTTATTGGCTTCATCAGGCAAAGGGATAACAAGTTCTGTCCTAGTGATTCAACAACAACATGCTAGGAATGATATTGGGAACTCAAAAGTGGCTAGCTTTGTAGATGGTTCAGGCAACATTGATAACAATGTGTAATTAATTTGATATGATATGGTATTGTCATCAAATTAGTGTTAGTTGTTGTCATTTTCTTGAGCGGAGGATGTATCAGAAATAACATTCCAACCCCATGAGGATAGGAGTAAGGTCTGCGTATATCATTCTCCCCACTTGTAGGATTATAGTGGAATTGTTATTGTTGTCGTGTTGTTAGCTTTGGCAGTTGAATTTGAAGAATAGTAGTTAAAGTTTACATTAGTGTGCTTTGTTTGTATATGTAGAAGAGTTGAAAAAATGAGTGAAGTCCCCTCTCATCTCATATTATGACTATCTAAGACTTTAAGTTGTGTTTTCAATTTCACTTGCGGCCCTGCTTTTTCTTCGAGGGTCACATAAATTATAACAATATGAACGTGATATATGTACCAAGAACTATGTGATTCCTAATGGCACATGCAATAAAATTATGTTGTCACCAACTATCACTGGATTATTTGTATTTGTACTATTAATAAACACAAGATTGAAAAGGAAAAAAATATATATATATCAAGAATTACATAGTGTTCACGTATACTTTCTTAATTTAAAAATAGTTGGCCACTTTCTAAGATATTTACTTTAGTTGTTGTTTTTAATGAAATCAAGAGAATTTTATTATGTTCTTTTAATACTATCTTTATCATTAAATAACTAAACAAAATGTAATACTTAAATTTATATTTTCAAAACATAATTAATAAGACTAATTTGATAAAATAAACCCCTAATAAGCATTTTCTTAAAAGAGGTATCAAGTCAACAAGGGTCAGCTATTTTAAAATGGAGGGAGTATATGCTAGATATGATGTTGGATTTGCATTTTGTTTTGCTCCCATTTATGTACATTTTTGTGCTAAGTGTGTATATGATCGGGTTGGTACGAATTTTTCATATATCAAATCAAATTATTTGCGTCGAATTTTTATACCACTAAATCAAACAAACTAATAAAATTTGAATTTTTTAACTTTGAATTTTGGATTTTTTCGAGAAAGTCTTTAGTCCTAGCAAAATACAACAATATTAGATGTTTCTTAAAAAAATAACACTAAATATTAAATAAAAAATAAATTTAGTTTATGTATTTATGTACAACTAAAGAATAGATATCCAACATTATTGTCATTTCTAGTGTTTAATTAAATATTTGTTAGCACTAGTATTGATTTGGGATTTAATTCCCTCTCTATCTCTTTCGATCTATCAGAACAAATTAGGCTATCCATCAATCGATTTGAAAATAACATTTGAGTTAATAATATTTATGTGTTATAACATTTTGGACCATTCAAAATAAACTTGAAATAATATGTCGAAAGATAAAAACAATTAAAAAGTTTAAGAAATATTTACAATTTACATCAGTAGTAAGTATTTTTATGTATCAAATATTTTAAAAAATTGTAAAAATATAATATTAGGTTGGTTTTCTCAGGCCATTCAGAAGAGGGAGAGTATCAAGTATCTTGAGTCTATGCTTCAGGAAAATGGTGAGATTGACGAGTGTCACGACCCGACACGGAAGCTGTCATCCCTGCATTCTCTCGGTGCTAAATCCTACTCCCAAATGAACTGAAACTTGGACTGAAACTCGACTGAATTTAACTGAACATGATTTCATGACTGATAGTGCTCATTATGATCACAATAACTGAATAAATGGGGATAATCATGGTTTAACGGAATCATACTTAAAAATATGAAAATCATGTAAAACATGTAGGTATCTAGTGTTCATAACCCACAAGTACTGAATAATCACTGAATGTAATAACAAGCTTAAAACTGTAGTAAAAGATCATAGTTAAAAACCCATAAGCATAGACATTTCATCAAACATGTGGGGATCATGAATTTAACATGGGAATGCTTGCTAAGAATCATAAAATTCACCTGAATAAAGTATGGAAAAACTCAAATTCATAGCATGATGAATTCAAAATCTTGTATGAGATTATACATGGATCTATTGCATTTAAATTACCATGAAAACATGAATTAAATCCATCGTAAGTAACACAAAATACAATAATGATAGAAAAATTCAATCTGTAATCGAAAAGAGGGGCTTTGAGCTCCATGGGTAAAGGAAACCGATGAATGAACATCCCACACACCTTAAACCTTTAACTTGAAAGAAAAACACCAATATTGATGCTTTCTTGAAGGTTCTTGAACCTGGGGAACTTGAATTCTTGATTTCTTGGAGAGAAAAGAATTGAATTTGTGTTCTTGGGGAAAAGAAGAGAGTTTTCTTGAGAAGGATTTGGAGAAAAAGGGAAAATAATGCCCTAAATGATGTCCTAATTTGTGTTATGGATTATTTGGGTTGAGGGTAAAAGATGAACATAAGGTAAATTCCCATTTTTCAAGAGAGTCCTGAACATAAGGTAAATTTTCATTTTTGAGGAGGGTCCTGAATACAAAATAAATTTCTATTTTCCAGGAGGATCCTGAACAGAAAGTAAAGTCCCATTTTTCATGAGGGTCCTGAACATAAAGATGATTCCCATTTTCCAGGAGGGCCCTGAACCTAAAGCAAATTTTTATTTTCCAGGAAGGTCCTGAACAGAAAGTAAATTCTCATTTTTCAGGAGGGTCCTGAACATAAAGTAAATTCCCATTTTCTAGGAGGGTCCTGAACGTAAAGTAAATTCTCATTTTCCAGGAGGGTCCTGAACATAAAGTAAATTCTCATTTTTCAGGAGGGTCCTGAACGTAAAGTAAATTCTCATTTTTCAGGAGGGTCCTGAACGTAAAGTAAATTCCCATTTTTCAGGAGGGTCCTAAACGTAAAGTAAATTCCCATTTTTCAGGAAGGTCCTGAACGTAAAGCAAATTCCCATTTTCCAGGAGGGTCCTGAACAGAAAGTAAATTCTTGAATATGATTTCCCAACGACAGCTGAACTTAATAAACAGAACTTTGCCCCTGTTTCATCAAAGAAAAATTGTCAGTTGAAAACTTGGTGGTAGTTTGCAGCACTTGGCTTTCAAGACAAGCAGATTCCCATTTTCCAGGAAGACCCTAAACCTAAAGCAAATTTTTATTTTCCAGGAGGGTCCTGAATAGAAAGTAAATTCCCATTTTCCAGGAGGGTCCTGAACATAAAGTAAATTCTCATTTTCCAGGAGGGTCCTGAACATAAAGTAAATTCTCATTTTTCAGGAAGGTCCTGAAAAATAAAGTAAATTCTCATTTTTCAGGAGGGTCCTGAACATAAAGTAAATTCTCATTTTTCAGGAGGGTCCTAAACGTAACGTAAATTCTCATTTTTCAGGAGGGTCCTGAACGTAAAGCAAATTCCTATTTTTTAGGAGGGTCCTGAACAGAAAGTAAATTCTTGAATATGTTTTCCCAACGACAACTGAACTTAATAAACAGAACTTTTCCCCTGTTTCATCAAAGAAAAAATTGTCAGTTGAAAACTTGGTGGTGGTTTGCAGCACTTGGCTTTCAAGACATCTGCTACAGCGCTCGTTCCTTTCATCTTTGTTTTGAATCGCTGACACTTGCCCCTGTTTTGTCGCATCATTGACCCAAACCCAGATTGAAGGAAATAACTTTGATTCAAATACCAAATTTCTATTTTACCACGCCTCTGAGATGCATCTTTTAAGCTCTAATACTCCCACGAGTCCAGCAACCTGCTAGTTGATAGGCTTGCTTTGTTTTACTTTGAATTATGACCATGTTTCTCTCAAGTGCTGGTCCTTGGCTTTTTCTCATACAATTGGGAAGACTGGTAGCGAGTTTTGAAATCTTTTCTCACTTATTTTGACACAAACTTGACTCAAAAATGTAAAGAAATAATGGTGATTTTTATTTTTGATAAAAGACATAAAAGGACAAAAATATGAATGTGTAGATGAAAGAAAAAGGCAATGTCCCTTTTTCAAAAAGAAAACTTATCTAAACACGGCAACCAACTCCAATGACTATGACATGCATTTTGGATTAAGCCGTCTGATCTTTCTACCCAAACTTCCCATTTGTTGTTGTGTTCATGCCTTTGCTGCTGAGTCTCTTCTTCAAACTCATTGGGCTCATACCTCTCATTCAAATAACGATATCTTGAAAGATTTTCACCAACAAACCTCTTTTTTTTTCCCTTTTCTCAAACTCGTCATCGTCTTACGGTGCCCGTGAGGGTTTTCACCAATAAGACTCTCTCATTTTTTATTTTCTCTCGACTCACCATCGTCTTATGATGCCCGAGATGGTTTTCACAAATAAGACTCTCATTTTTATTTCCCTCAACTCACAATCGTCTTATGGTACCCGCGGGGTTTTCACCAATAAGACTCACTCATTTTTATTTCTTTCTGTTTTCCCATGATGATGTAGAAAAATGTACTGCCAAAATATTTTTATATGTCCATCACATGTTTAGCCTCACAATTCTCAAAGATTGATCTGAAGGTCTTTCTTTGGTTATAACTTGGCTTTTGGATAAGGCTAGAAAGAAAAGGACGGCAAGAGACTCAAACGATACTTGAAGTGGGGTAGGACTTACAACTTTTGAAATCGACTCAAACAACAAAAATTAACTCACGCCCTAGTTTCTTTTGGCTGGGTGACTCTAAATTGTTTATTTGGTTGGACTGAACCCCGGATTAGGCAGCCTACGTATCTCACTCTCGAGAGAGGAGAATCATGACTCACGTAGTTTCGGCAGCTTGTTCTTTGTTTTGATTCGATTTTTTTCTCTTTCTTTTTTCCTTTTATTCCCTTTTTATTTCTTTCTTTTATTCTTCTTTTCTTGACATTTTATCTTTGACTCTGTTTTTATTCCAAAAGAGGGATATGAAAGAAAATAAAACTAAGCTCAAATGGGGTAAGCAAAGAATGACACAATGTTTGGATAGTAGAATGAAATGCCTTCATCATATCAATCCTCAAAAAATGCAAGTACTAAACATGCAATAGAACCAACAAGGAAAAAATATCATACATAATATTTTTTTACTGTATCAGCATTGATAGCAATTTCTGCCATTTTTCCTTCCATATCAATCAAATATAAAGCTCTGTTGGGCAATATTTTCTTCACAATAAAGGGACCTTGTCAATTTGGGGAGAACTTGCCTTTAGCCTCAACCTGATGAGAGAGGATACGCTTCAATACCAACTGAACAACTTCAAAATGCCTGGGACGTACCTTTTTGTTATATGCTCGAGTCATTCTCTTCTGATACAATTGGCCATGACTTATCGACGTCAGCCTTTTTTCATCGATCAAGTTCAACTGTTCCAGTCGGATTTTGACCCACTCATCATCATTAATCTCTGTTTCCACGATGACTCGAAGAGAGGGAATTTCAACTTCTGCGGGAATGACTGCTTCAATCCTGTACACCAATAAATATGGAGTTGCCCCTGTTGAAGTGTGAACAGTAGTACGATAACCTAGCAATACAAACGGCAACTTCTCATGCCATTGCCTAGACCCTTGTACCATTTTTCGTAGTATCTTCTTGATATTCTTATTGGCGGCATCCACAGTGTCATTTGCCTTTGGACGATATGGAATGGAATTTTGATGCTCGATCTTAAACTGTTGGCACACTTCTTGCATCAAATGACTATTGAGGTTGGCCGCATTATTTGTAATGATCATCTTGGGAATTCTAAATCTACAAATGATGTTGGCATGCACAAAATCCACCACTTCCTTCTTGGTTACTGACTTGAAAGTTACTGTTTCTACCCACTTTGTGAAGTAATTAATGGCCACTAAAATGAATCTATGCCCATTTGACGCTTTCGGCTCAATCGGTCTAATCACGTCCATCCCCCAAGCTACGAAAGGCCATTGAGCAGATATTACATGTAACTCAGCAGGAGAGGAATGTATTAGATCACCATGTACCTGACATTGGTGGTATTTCCGAACGAAACAAATTGAATTCCTCTCTATAGTAAGCCAATAATAACCCGCTTGAAGTATCTTCTTTGATAAAATATAACCGTTCATATGATGCCCGCATACTCTAGAATGTACTTCAACCATGATTACCAAAGCTTATTTTGTGTCTACACATCGCAAGAGTCCTAGATGAGGGGTTTTCTTGTACAAGATTCCCCCACTCAAGAAAAATCCACTAGACAAATGCCTAATAGTCCTCTTTTGATCACTTGTGGCATGTGTTGGGTATTCTCCTAACTGCATGTATCTCTTGATATCAAAGAACCAAGGTTTGCCATCGAGCTCTTCCTCAACTACATTACAATAAACATGTTGATCACGACTCTATATATGCACTGGGTCGATGTAGGCTTTATCAGGATGTTGGAGCATTGAAGACAAAGTGGCCAAAGCATCAGCAATCTCATTGCGAATTCTTGGAAAATGCCTAAACTTTATTGACATAAATCGTTGACATAGATCTTGCAAACATTATTGATAAGACATGAGCTTTAAATCTCGCTACTCCTAATCGCTTTGAATCTGATGGACTAGCAAATCTGAATCCCCCAACACTAATAGTTTCTGGACTCCCATGTCAATAGCTACCCTCAAGCCCAGAATGAAAGCTTCATATTCTGCCATTGGTACAATAAGATCACAGTTGCACTGTTACCGAGAAATATTTCCCCGATTCAGAGATAAGAACTGCACCTATTCCAACTCCTTTCATGTTAACTGCTCCATCAAAGAACAGTTTCCAACCTGGATCAGCATCTATAATGACTTCATCGATATACAACACTTTTTCATCAGAAAAATATGTCTTTAATGGCTCATACTTTTCATCAATGGGATTCTTAGAAAGATGATCTGCCAAGACTTGGGCTTTCATGGCGGTTCGAGACACATATACAATGTAGAACTTGGTAAGCAATATTTGCCACTTTGCCAATCGACCTGTCGGCATAGGCTTTTGAAAGATATACTTCAAAGGATCCATGCGGGAGATGAAATAAGCAGTGTAGGACGAAAGATAATGCTTCAACTTCTGGGCTACCCAAGTTAGGGCACAACACGTCCTTTCAAGAAGAGTGTACTTGGCTTCATATGTTGTGAACTTCTTGCTAAGATAATAAATAGCCTGCTTCTTTTTGCCTGTGACATCATGTTGACCCAATACACAACCGAATGAATTATCCATAACCGATACGTACAAGATCAAAGGCCTGCCAGGATCGGGTGGCACCAACACATGTGGATTTGAAAGATATCTATTGATTTTATCAAATGTTTCCTGACATTTTTCAGTCCACTCAACTGCAGCACTCTTCTTCAGCAACTTGAAAATGGGCTCATAAGTGGTTGTGAGTTGAGCAATAACCTACTGATGTAGTTCATCCTACCAAGCAGACTCATCACCTCTGTTCCATTATTAGGTGGCGGCAGATCCTGAATGGCTTTGATCTTCGAAGGATCCAATTCAATACCCCGACGACTGATTACAAACCCCAACAGCTTTTCGGATGGAACTCCAAATACACATTTTCCGGGTTGAGCTTGAGATTATACCTGCGAAGCCTTTCAAAGAACTTTCTTAAATCTTTAACATGACCAGCCTGACTCTTTGATTTAATAATCACATCATCAACATAGACTTTAATCTCCTTATGCATCATATCATGAAACATAGTGGTCATGGCTCTCATGTATGTTACTCCAGTATTCTTCAAGCCGAACGACATCACTCGATAACAATAAGTCCCCCATGGTGTGATAAAAGACGTCTTCTCCGCGTCTTCGTCATCCATAATGATCTGGTGGTATCTGACATAGTAATCCACAAAAGAGGCAACCTCATGTTTAGCGCAGTTGTCCAGTAAAATATGGATATTTGGCAGTGGAAAATCATCCTTTGGACTTACTCTGTTCAAATCACGGTAAGCAACACATACTCGAATTTTGTTATCTTTCTTTGGGACAGGAACAACATTGGATAACCACGTAGGATAACGAGCCACTCAAATGACTTTGGCTTCAAGTTGTTTCATGATTTCCTCTTTGATTTTTATACTTACATCAATTTTAAACTTCCTCAACTTCTATTTAACAGGGGGGATGCAGGATCAGTTGGCAATTTATGGGCCACTAATTCAGTGCTTAAACCAGGCATATCATCATAATACCATGCAAAAACTTCTTTATAATCAATTCATGCTTAAATCATTCCATATTTTAACAGTGGTGGAGCATGTACATTTATTTTAGTTTCCTTAACATCTTCATGATTTCCTAGATTAATTGGTTTAGTTTCATTCAGATTAAGATTCTGCTTGTCTTCAAACTGTTTCAACTTTTTGCTTATTTCTTCTAGTACCTCTTCTTCATCATATTCCCTCTCTTGCTTCATTATATCTTGATTAGTTTGGATTTTAAGATCAAGCTAAAAATTCCGCATGCATGTCATTCATTAGAATCAGTATAAAGAGAATTGTATAGAGAAAGGGCAAAAATAAAATATATTAGACACAAAACAAAAGGGACATTGTATTTTATTAAAAGGGAAAGATATGAGGGTTTAAACACAAATGACAATAGAATATAAACAAACTAAATTCTGAGTTACAATCCTGAAATAACTCAGACAAACAGGAAAGAAAAAAACAAACTACCAAAACTCCCTCCTGATGGGGAGAGGAGTGGCTTCCCAGTGGTTGAGCCAAACAACTAGACCTATAAATTGCACGTCTGCCTTAATGGTACTTTCTCCCGCTTCAATCATGTCAATTTCAACCAACAAGTTCTGGAAGTCATCAATCAATTCAGCTTCGAACTCTATAGGTGCCACGACGCTGCTCTTGATAAATGACTTACTGAGTAGAGGCCGCGGGCGAGGGAGTGACCACGTTCCTCTTTTTCTTCTCTTGGCAGTTTTCCAATCTTCAGCAGTGGGTCTGAATCCTAGACCAAAAGTGCCCATGTGCTCACTCGGGCATATTGGATGAACTATACCATGCAGAGTCACTCCCAAACCCTTTCCTGGCTCAAATCCATATTTCAACATCTCATTTATCATCATGATAGAAGTAGGAGACAATTATGGCCCTGGTATAACCTGCTCTTCAAAGATAAGATCCACCGGTATTGTATCAAAAATTTGATAGACAAATATCTCCTTTACATTGTTTGCTTCAATAAAAGGCATGGGATAATCTTTGTAGGCGGAAAAATCTCCTTCACCATGAATAACCACTTCTTACCTGTCATGCTCAAACTTGATCATCTGGTGCAATGTAGATGCAACTGCCCCGGCCTTGTGGACCCATGGTCTTCCCAACAACAGATTGTAAGAGGAGTCGATATTCAACACTTGGAACTCTAAGGCGAATTCAACAGTCCCTATAATCAACATTAGCTCTATTTTTTCAACATAGTCTATTTTTCCTCCATCGAAAACCCTGACACATACATTGTTGGGCCTGATCCTCTCGACGCCGATATTTAATTTTTATAAGGTGGATATAGGGAAAATATTTGTGCCAGAACCTCCATCGATCATGACATGAGTGACGTAGAAATCTTCATATTCACTGTAATGTAAAGACCCCAATTATGTCCCGTACCTTCAACAGGCAATTCATCATCAGAAAAACTGATCTGATTTACCTCAAAGATTTTTTCGACCATTTTCTCAAGATGATTTACCGTAATCTCTCTAGGAACATAAGTTTCATTCAATACCTTCAATATAACATCACGATGTTCCTTAGAATGCAGCAACAAAGATAAGAGGAAGATTTGAGCAGGGGTCTTCTTTAGCTGATCTATGATTGAATACTCTGGCAACTTCATCTTTTTTAAAAATTCTTTGGCTTCTTCTTCGGTGTAAGGTATTTTGAGAGACGAAGGCCCACTCACCACTGGCTTGGGCTTCCTTAAACCTTCAGGCACAAAACATCTTCCGGACCGAGTCATACCCCCTACCTCATCTATTTCTTCCACGATTTCCTTTCCTTGATAAGTCATCACAGTCCGCTTATAGTTTCAGGGGATGCTTTTTGTGTTGACTATCAGAAATTGGGTCACCGATTTAATGATAATAGGTGATGTAAGTGCTCTTTTTAGCACCAATGTTAACTTAGGTTTGTTCTGAGTTGAACCAAAAACTTTTCCGACTTCTTTCACCGTGATCACGGGTTTTCTCATGTTTTCTTGGGCTTTATCTTTCCCCGTTTCTTCTTGGCTAAATGACATTGCCTTCAATGAATTCGCCACGTTCACTGATTTATCCTCATTAGCTTGTATCCTGATGATAGGCTTATAACATATCGACGACTCTTTGCCCTCATATATTAACTCCAACATGTTGGTTTCAGCATGGGTTGGCAATGGGTTTTGGTTGATGTTTGGAATATCCAGGGCCTGTACCAAAATTTAATTCACATCGATTAGATCCTAGATGGCTCTCTTCAAATGCCAGCATTTCTCAATATCGTGCCCCGGCATGTCAAAACAATATGCACATCTTAAAGAATAATCAAGATTCCTCGAAGGCGGATTTGAAAGCCTTTCTTGAATTGGGCTCAAGACCTTCAACTTCCTCAACCTATCAAACAAACTAGCATACGACTCCCCAGAGGTGTGGACTAATTCTTGGTTGTCTTCTCTTTCTTATACTCGGGCCTAGGTTGAAAACCAGATTTTGAGGGGTTTTGGTAATTTGGTGGAGCTTAAGGATGATTTTGAGGAGCTTGCGCACCCCATTGCAGGTAAGAAGGGGTTTGGGCATATAGTTGTGTGCTATATACTGGGTACGGGGGTAGCAAAATGAAATATAGTGGGTTTTGTGGAGGGTAGTAATGGTGGGGAGATATATGGAGCTTGGGAATAGACTTGGGCTTGGGCTTGGAGATAGGGGCGAGGCGATCTTTTGGGATAGGCATGGGGTCCAGCTACAACGGTCGCCACGTCCTCCTTCTCCTTTTTACCTCCAAAATTTCCAGAGCCACTTTGAATTGCTTGGGTAGTGGCCTTTAATGCGAAAAAACTCACGATCCGTCCGGTCTTGATACCCTCTTCTATCATCTCCCCCATTTTGAGGACTTCGATAAACGGCTTACCCATCACCGAAAGAAACTGTTGAAAATAAGTCTTGTCTTATGCCTGAACTAAGACCTCCACCAATTTATTCTCTTTCATTGGAGGTTTTACCCTAGCAGCCTGTTCACGCCACCTTATTGTGTATTCCCTGAAGCTTTCAGTACTTTTCTTCTTCATGTTAACCAAGGATTTCTCATCAGAAATCAAATCGACATTATATTAAAAATGTTGCACAAACTCATTAGATAGGTCTTCCCAGTTATTCCACTTGTCAATATCCTGATCGACACACTACTCCAAAGCCAGACCAGAAAGACTTTCTCCAAAGTAAGCTATGAGTAACTCTTCTCTTCCCCCTACACCCCTCAGTTGATTGCAATAACGTCTTAAATGCACCACGGGATCACCGTGCCCAACATACTTCTCAAACTTAGGCATTTTAAAACTAAGGGGAAGATTAACGTCTGGGAACATGCAAAGATCTTTATAGGAAACACTCTTATAACCTCTGATTCCCTGCAAATTCCTCATGGCCTATTCTAGACTCTTCAATTTCTATGCCATGACTTCTTGTTCCTCGGTTGCAACAGGCTTCTCTATATCGAAGTGAAATGTAGGAGCCTGATTGTAACAACAAGGATCATTCAACCTCAAGGTAGGCTCCGGAGCATATTGTTGATTTTCTGGCATCTTAAGCACTGGTTCACTGGCAGACCGAGGGAGTACAATTGTCAGACGTACAACATAGGTGGGAGCTTCAAATGGTGGCGAAGACACGAACACAGGTGTTGTCGGTGGCACTGGCTGAGCAGCGGGCCTTGGTTGGGGAACTGACAGGGGCACACTAGAAGTGCCAGGATAATATTAACGTGGAGTGAATCCCGGCGTATGTTCAAGTGACTCAATGGGAGCAGAGAATTGCACCTGAGAGAGCGGTGAGAAGTTAGAGATATTCCCAAGATCCTCAGAGAGTGGAGGAGGAGGCAGGCCACTAACCCACGCTCCGTGGAGATCTATCAATTGTTGTCGGAGTCTCAATATCTCATCATTTCGTTCTGAACTCTCTTCCCTAGGATCCTGATCTGGGTCAACAAGCAAATTTTTTATTTCCCTATTGGCCATGGAAAGCTTTGCTTTTGATCTAGTGAAGTAAGGGTGATTATCCAGAGTGCTACAAACCAACCACCTTTATCTAAAAGAACATGCTCATCAAAGACAAAAACCGTTAGGATTAGGTCAGGCAACAAGCATGGAAATCACATTGTGCACACATCCTAGATTCATGCGCATTTCTACCTGCCTTTGAGGGTCATGAGGTTATTTTAACATCATCCCGATCTTTCTTCAACACTCATGTGGTTCTTTTCTCCAATTACGCCTCATTTTTATTTTTTTTCCATCACTTCTCTCTTGTTTTGCATCAGTCTCTTTTCCTTCCTTTTTTTCTCTTATTATTCTTTCTTTCTTTTCTTCTCTCGCTATCTCCTTTCTTTTTGTCATTTTTTATGGCTTTTGATTTTCTTTAAAAGAGTAAAATT
The DNA here is from genome assembly GCA_030864215.1 of Capsicum pubescens. Classification (NCBI taxonomy): domain Eukaryota; kingdom Viridiplantae; phylum Streptophyta; class Magnoliopsida; order Solanales; family Solanaceae; genus Capsicum; species Capsicum pubescens. The sequence goes on from CM061548.1 coordinate 44,737,877, forward strand.
GAGGAAAAACCAAGAAACAAAATGATCAGATCAAACCCAAAAGTAGGTTGCCTACATATCATGTTATACATGAATCAGATCTTGCGTAGTTCGGGCGGCATGTGCATAAATATCACAAAATTGATGATTTTTTTTATTTTTTTTTTTTGACGAAAAACGAGAAACAAACAAAAGAAAAAAATGCAACATCACTACATTTTTATATAAGAAACAACTAAACAGACTTCGAATTTAAGACAACCTTAATACTAATAAACAAAGACTGAACGACACTCTAGACCAACAGTACGACATGCATAATACTCTTAATAAAGACTCCAAAAGCAAACTTGACATCAACTTGACAAAGACACAACAATACAATGATAGAAAAACAAAGGACTCAAACTAAATAAAAGATAACAAGTGCTCCTTCAAACTGTTGTGTTGCGTGATGGCCCTGGTTAAGATGGACCTGTTTGTGAAGTTTTTTTTCTCTCACTCAAACTTTGTAGCATATCTTGCAATGACACCTTGATATTTGGGAAGAAGCTTTTAGCACGTATTCCTGCCTCATGGGGAGTACACCTGAAAAAACTGTTTTGATACCCTTCCACAGTTGTGAGCAAACCTGATAACTGAACTCTCAATGCCTCCATTTTGTCCCCCACATCTTCATCCTGGTGGTTATAAACTATGTATTTTTCTTGTATTCTCCCTCTAAGTTAAGCTGGTAATGATCTACTGACACCCCGAGGAATGGATTGTAGCTAGATTCCATATCTTTGAGTGTATCCTGGATTATCTAAATCTACCTTGAGAGTATCCACGCCCTGCCATGTTGCATTATTCCAAAACTGTTCATATTTAATCTCACCCCTAGCTTGGTCCCTAAAGTACTCAACATCCTGTTGGAGGTCCATTAACGACGGAATATCTTGCAATCTACCCAATTGACGCATTACCCTAAGAAAAATGTATAGTCGGGTACAATTAAGCCCCAACAAAACTAGAAGGGGGTGTATGCTAGATCCCACCAAGATTACTTTCGTCCGGAGCCATAGATAGGTCCACAAGATATTGTCATTTGTTCGAGATTCAAGAAACTCAGCCCAAACGTCAACTTCTATAGGCAATGAGAATTTAGCAAAACCCATTCTATGTTCTATGGTTTCCACTCGACTGGGCAGACAACGGTCAATCACATCAGATTTAAGCAAAGAAAGGGCGTGCAAATACTCCATCATCCATAGTTGTAATACTAGGTTGCTCCCCTAGAAAAATTGCATACCCCATTTTACCTCGGTCAAAGCTTTGTATATTTCCACTAAGATCCTAGGCACGATAGTGACCTTGTCTCCCTTATCCTTGTTAAATAAGGCCATTGCTACAGTTTGCAACCGAGTATTAATACGCCTATCTTCCAAGGGGAACACCAAAGTGCCTAACAGAACAAAGGTGAAGACCCCAAGGCGATGTTTCTCCTAATTCTTCTTAGTTGTATAAAATTCATCCCAAAAATAGTCGAAACCATCTGGGCGGCCAAACCGAGCATACAAGTAATCGAAAGAGATCCAAGATTGGTTAAGGCACCCTAGATGGCCATTAACTTTCAACCCATAACAGTGAAGAAACCTATTGGGAGAATGACACCGCGCTCGAATCATCGTCTTTTTAATGTAGGGCAATGGAAATAAACCGAATATTTCCGCCAAGGTAGGTGTCATTTCACAACTCCCAAACTTAAAAACTAGAAAATTTGGATCCCAAAAAGTTAATGCAGCTTCGATCAGGTTTGGACGGGGCGTGATAGACAGGAGAAAAGTGAGAGTACCTAGCTTCTTTGCTAACTCATGCCTTTCGGAGTAGTTGAGCGTGTCCCACCACTTGATTAACTTTTTGGGCACTTTAGAAACCATCAGGACTTTAGACCTTGGAGGTAGATCCATCCTGTAACAACACACAAGGCATACGATTTAACATTTGATAAAAGGGGAGAAGTTCCCGACCCTCGGGATTTTGAGACGGACAAGTTATCATGAAGGGACAAACCACTTTAGACTCAAATTAAAACAAATGATACCACTAAGTGCGGTCAGCCTACTTGGCCAAAATTAACCAACGACACTAGACTAGACTAAAAGGAGAGAGACCCTAAGTTGGGACTAAGATAGTGACCAAAATAAAATTTATCGGACCCACCGAGGGTTGCCTACATATCCCGCCCCAAAGAAAGAGAATCAGGTACCCGTAGTTCATCCAGATTAGACAATCAAGGATTAACAACCGACTGAACCTAACTGAGGAGACACGACCAAAGACAGACAATGCACAATGTAAAAAAAAATCTTTTGGGGTTTTTAATTAGACACTTCACATAAAAATGACACCAACAACTATGAAAGGAAAAAAATCTTTTTGGTATTTTCGTTATATGAAATGTACAAACTTCTGTCATATTTTTGAATTTTTCTTTTATAAAAAGTTTCTAAAAAATGTGTTTTTGAATTATGAATGCATGCTAGAAGAGATAAAGGAAAAATCTTTTTGAGATTTTTTTTTTTTAGTAAATGCGTGAGCAAGGCAAAAAATTCTTCTTCTTTTTTTAATTTTGGATTGTGAAAAACAAAAGTCATAAAGAACTCTAAAAAAACTACGAAACTCTCCCCCTTTTTTTTCTACTCTTTTTTTTTTCTTTTTTTTTCAACGATTTCTTGCCTACACACTTTGCTTCGAACACATGCTCTTGCCCAAATCAGTCTGTCAAATATCCCCATTACCCTCAAAGATGCAACATTTAGCACATAGAAATATTTTAGAGGTGAGTCTCCTACAAAGGACCAAATGGGTCCCGCTAGGTCTCAATATGATGCAGATAAGCATGACCTAAAGGCTGACCTACGTTGGGGTTTACTAACAAGGCTGTTCGAGGGAGTGTATGATCGATAGTGGCTGTGCTAGCTTTCCACCCACTCCATACCAGTCGACAGCTCCCCCTCCTAAGATAAGGGTGACTCAACTATAGATCGTGTACACGGCGTGTACTACAGAACTTGTTGCAGAAAGAATTGACTCGGGATATGCAAATGATGTCAGATATAAAACGGTAATACATAAGAGAAAAACTGTAAACACGTAGCACATAGGCACTCAACGATGATAAAACAAATATAAATAATAACACAAACAATGTATATACACCCATAATGTCAAACTAGGCCGATACAACTCCAAAAATAAGCTCGAATTCTGAAAATTTCCCAGCAGAGTCGCCAGACTGTCACACCCCTTTTTTTTACCTCCGAAAGGATTCGATTTTAAGTTTTGAAAGGGGTTTTTATTATTAAAGTGACAAAAGATTAAAAATTTATTTTGAAAAAGGATTATTTACATTTTTTATTCAGAGTCGCCACTTGACATAATTCGATGTGCCAAGTCACCTTTGAAAGATCCTTTTCGAAATGATTTGACTCTTTAAACCGGCTTGCGAACAGAGATTTCGGCTAAAGAATTCTATTGACCGAGGGAAAGTGTTAGGCACCCTCGGTCCCGTAGTTTGACCACAATCGTTTGGTGGAGCGTATCGGCTAATTTGATATTACAAATGCATAAATCACACAAAGCACGCAAAAATAATCAATCACGCAAACAAAATAAAAACAATCCAAAATTTAGTGTCCAGTCCAATTATACAGTCCAAAATAGAAAAAAAACGCGAAAATGTAAATCCTATTCTAACCTACACTAATTCTATACTACGCTCCAATGCATTACCCGATGGCTCGGGCCTTCACCACAAACATCTTTCGCCAACATAGTGCGTCGGGGCATTCCCCGGTGAATAAATACATAAAACTTCGGGGCATCCCCCGGCCAAATAAATACATTTCAATTGAAAGTGATAAACTAGAAAAAATTCAAATAAACTAGAAAACATTCAACCCATAATTCCACATTCAAACATCCAACGAAGCACTTATTCCTAAATTTTGCCTACCCGAACCTATATTTGTCTATCCATTTCAACATGTCATGATTCTATTACATTCCAACAATATTCATGCTCATTCCGAAAAAAACAACAATGATCCAAAGTTAATCTAAATTCACTATTTTCATCAAATCCTCCATTCCACCCCAATTTTTTTAATACAAAATTTTCACAATTCACACTCATCTTTTATTAACGAAATTAAACAACAACAACAACATCACTTGAATTTCATCACCGAATGCATAAACACCAATGAAATCAAACAATCATAATCGACAAACACATAATCGTAGCCAATTTAACCAATCAAAATAAAGAAAAGGAGAATGGGTTAAAGAAATGAACCTCAATAGAACTCGTTTTTATCGATAATAAAGAAATCCAAAAATCAAAATCTTCGAACAAGGAACCCCACAATGAGAAAAACTAAATCAGTGTAGAGAAAAAGAGAGACCCGCTACTGATCTAGCTGAATCGATCGCACGAACAGAACTACGAATCCTAAAACAAAAACCCCACAGGCAAGATTCCAATATCTGAATTCGAGTGTAAAATAAACCCAAACTCAAGAAATTTCGATGAAAAATACAACCAAACACTGAGTGGATGACGAAAATCGATGCCCTTAACTGGTTTGATTGTTTTCCAATCGGATTTGGTCAAAATGGACTGAGACAGCTCAGATTCTGTCACTCCAATCGCTGTTTCGCGTCACCGGAGCTCCGGCGAGCTCAAACAACGGAGAAAACTAACGAAAACAGGTCGGATTCTGACTGCTTTCAGGCGAAACTCGCCGAAACAGTACCCTTTTTCCGGTTCTGTCCTCTCTCAGATCGTCTTCTCTCTCTTGGTTGCTCTTCGTGTTTCACTCTCCCCGATTTCTGTGTGTGTGTGTGTGCGATTTAGGGTGTGTAGGTGTGTGTGTATTGCGAACCAAAAGAAAAGAATAGCAAAATGACGTCCCTTTTTTGTGTGCTCCAGATGATAATAAAAAATCCCCCTTTTCAATTGTGATCTCTGTGTGTATATGTTGCTCTCTTTTCAAAGAAGAAAGAAAAAAAAGTCCAAAATAGTTGTTGTTGGCACGTGGGTTTATGCAGGTTAGTAGGTGAATTAGGAAGGGGTAGGGTAGGTAGGGGTAGGGGTAGGGGTAAAGGTAGGTAATGAGTAAAAATTAATTTTTGGGAGGGACAAAATTACGTGTCTACATCATACTTTCTACTCTATATTGTCTTATAATATAGGTTCTGACGCTCAGCATCCAGATCGCGCTCCGTACGATTTCACATCATATCAGCGGTAGTGTTTAGTGAGTCCTCATCATTCAAGGGTCAATTATCAGCATTTCTTTTCAGTACTTTTATCTATTTTCAGACAGTTGGAGTTAGTTGAGGGCTTGTCCCAACAACTCATATAATTTAGAGGCTTTCAGATGGATAGTTATGTTTTCAGCATGTTGATTATGTTAGACAATCTTAGTTTTGATATCTAGTATTGATTTTGATTTTATTATAATCAGGTTATTTCAGTTTAGTTTCGTTTAGTATCTCATTGTTTGTTTCAATATTCTTAGCGTTTTATCAGGCCATGAGTTAGATTGGGGCCACTTGAGACTCTGAACATCGTGTTTCAACTAGGGGACAGTCTCAGATCGTGACATAAAACTTTTTAATCCTTAATTTATTTTGTTGTCACCCCTATTCAATAATTAAAACTTGAGTCATCTAAGTTTTATTTTGAAACTTTTCTACCACCCTTGTATCATTGTCTTGTCTCCGCCAAGTCCCAACAACCTTTTTTTATTGGGCTCCTTTGGTACAACCTAAACTATTAGGATAACTAATTTTATGATTGAAATAAAATTATGGAATGACTTACTGCGAGATTATAATGCTATTTTTATTTTGAGGGTGGAACAAAAATATCGAAATTATTAATTCTGAAATAACTTGTTTCCGGCCAACGAGCCTTAAGCTATCACCTTTTTCAAGATTAATCTCAACAAAGTATTTATTATTAATCTATTAAATTTTTTTCAAAAGTGTACGACCCAACATAAAATATTAGGCAATATAAATAACCACTATACAATGTTTCCATGCAGAAAGGCAATGCATAATATGTCAACTCTTGGTCCATTAGAAGTCGAACATCTCGAGCAATCGAAAGTCGTTACTTACTAATCCTATGCTTTTGTTGGTATAAAGATCCATAATAGTAAATAAAGGTGTTAATACATAAATATGGGCCAAATCTGTGTATAATGTTTTATATAAGTTGTGAAAACAGGCTATTGTAAAAATGAGGGTAAGATTTTGTATAATAAATTCTTATAGTTCAGTCCTTTCCCCAATGGTCGAACCTGAGCAAAGAGGAAACTTTAGTAAACCAAACTTCTCTTTAATTGAGCTTCGTGGTGCAAATATTTTCTTCCAAAAGACGAGTGCTAACTTATGAGAGAATTTGTTTTCTCGTCCTTTACAAACTTTTTAAAAAAAATTATGACACCTTTTGACCAAAGATCTTCATTTTTCACAAATAAGAGATCTGAAGCAGATCATTTTCTTCTATTCATTTTGTAAGAGGACAAGAGATCTCATTTTCTCATAACTTTTCCCTTATTCTATTTACCTACCTTAACTATCATCTTCGTTTCAAACCTCAACTATAAGACACGGGTCAACTCAATATCGATTTGTGTTAAATACAAAGAACGTGCTTGTATAGATAAATAAAAAGAACACTAGATAATTAAAGCATGAAACTGACGGAAAAAAAATACTCCTTCCGTTTAAAAAAGAATGACCTACTTTGACTTGACACAAAGTTCAAGAAAATAAAGAAGACTTTTGAATCTTGTGGCTTTAAATTAAAATTGTGTCAAATGTACCAAAATACCCTTTAATCTTGTGGTCCTAAACATGCCATTGGAAAGTTAAAATTAAATTATTGTCAAAAAAGGAAAGGGGTCATTTTTTTTTAAACGGACTAAAAAGGAAAGTAGGTCATTCTTTTTTAAACGGAGTAAAAAGGAAAGTAGGTCATTCTTTTTTTAAACGGAGGGAGTAATAATTTAGGTATATTTTTAATCATTAATTTTCTTTTGGGAGGAAAAAGTTCAAAATTAGCTCTTACTATCCGAAATAGTTTAATTTTACCCTCCTTTTAGCTTTGGATTCACTTAGAATTTAATGGTTAGCAAATGATCTTGCAATTGCTAGCCATTAAGGAAATTAAAATGGGTGAACATGTATCCAAATACTTTTAAGAAGAATCCAAATTTATGTTCAGCTGATTTTAATTATGGTTTAACACTGACTTTATAATAGTTTAGACTGGAGGACTGTTAAAAATCAAGAAAAATAAGATTTTTACATAAATAAAGATAAGACTAAGCTCAAAAGTATAACCAAGGACATTTTACCATAAAAACACAAGCAAATTTGACTATTTTCCAATTGATAAAGGCACACATATTTCTCAGTATGTTCATGGAAAAAACGGCCTTTATTTCATTGTGACAATGAGCCCTCACGATTGAAAATCAGAAGCCATTTAGCTTCTGCATTAACACCAGGAAACAAACAAACAACATACTCGGTGAAATCCCACAAGTGGGATATAGGTAAGGTAGTGTAAGCAGACCTTACCCCTATCTCATGGAGGTAGAGAGGTTATTTCCGAAAGATAAACAAGAAGGCCACTTTATCCACTAGGTCACAACCAGAGGCATGAATAGACCAAACAGCTAATACAACAACATACCCAGTAATCCGACTGGGGAGAGTAGTGTGTACGCAACCTTACCTCTACCTCGTCAGCTAGAGAAGTTGTTTCCGAAAGACCCTCGGCTCAAGGATACCAAACAACTGATATATGAGCAATTATAATCCATATGAAAACATATTGAAATGATACATCTTTAAAACAGAGCAAGTACAATCAATATGAAGTTCATGTCTTCATTTCCCTTATTGGTGTTAATCCTTTTTCTCCTTTGTGGATGTTTTCTGTGGTTGGTATGTAACTGCAACCCTCTGAAATGGCATCTTTGAGATTTGCAGTAGCAGTTTTTGCTTGGGATTATTCATATTGAACCCCAGCCACCACCTCCTGGAGTCAGAATCTGAAGTATTTCCCCAGCCTGCACTTCAATTGTGTTTTTACCACCAACATAGACCTTCCGTTTATCTTTTGTGATGAGGAAATTAGCACCCCGAGCCCCATCTTTTCCACCCATCAGCCCCCTTGGCGCATGGACACGCCTTTCTGATAGGATACTTACAATGACTGGCCGCTTGAATTCTATCTCCCTAATAATGCCATCACCTCCTTTATGTTGTCCAGCACCACCACTATTCTCTCTTATTCCAAACTTGTGCAATATAACCGGGTATCTTTGCTCAAAGATCTCTGGATCTGTCATGCGAGTGTTGGTCATATGGCACTGGACCACACTCGTCCCATCCCAAGTAGGTCCAGCACCACTTCCACCTCCAATTGTTTCATAGTAACCAAAACTGTTATCACCAAAGGTTAAATTATTCATGCAGCCCTGTGAACAAGCACAAGCTTGGAATGAAGTGAGAATGACGTCGGTGACTCTCTGTGATGTAAGGACATTACCACCCACCACTGCAGCCTTGTCACTTGGAGAGAGAAATGAACCAGGAGGTATATAAATCTTTACAGGAGCCAAGCAACCTTGATTGAGAGGAATATCAACGTTCACCAAACAGCGTACACAGTAAATGACCGCAGCAGCTGTCACCGCTTCTGGAGCATTCCAATTACCATAAACTTCTGGGCTGGTCCCGGAGAAATCAAAAGATGCTTCTCCCTTCTGAGAATCTATAGTAAGCTTTAAGTGTATGGAAGATCCATCATCCATGTAATCTTCCTCTTCAATAGTCACCAAGCCGCCCTCTACAGAACTTTTCGATTCGGAGGAAACTCTCGCAGCAACAGATTTAAGCATTTCTCTCACTGCTTCTTCAGCATTAGCCTGCACATAGTTCATGTATGCCTGGACAGTTTCCAGACCATACTGCTCAATAAGCTCATTGATAAGGATAATTCCTCTCTGATTTGCAGCTACTTGCGCATGAAGATCAGATAAATTATCCTGAAGCCTGCGCGTTCCTGGAATCTTATGAGTTGATTCTTCAGAAAAGGGGTAACAAAGAAGTTTGGTGATTCCTTCTTCCTGAAAAATCCCCTTCTCAACAAGCTTGAATGTTTTTATTGCTGCTCCTTCCTCCCATATGAACTTTGAGAAAGGTGGCATACTTCCAGGAGTAATACCTCCAATCTCTGCATGATGCCCTCTACTTGCGACAAAGAATATCAATCTACCTTTGTTAAAAACAGGTGTAATAACAGTTATATCAGGCAGGTGGCTACCGCCAGCAGAAGGATGATTGGTAACTAAAACATCTCCCTCATTTAGATTATCCCCCCAGTACTTCAGCTGCCATCGAACGGTGCTCGACATAGCCCCCAAGTGCACAGGAACATGGGGTGCATTTGCCACAAGCCCACCATCAGGGCCAAAAAGTGCGCAAGAAAAGTCTAAGCGCTCTTTAATATTTGTTGATATAGAAGTCCTCTGCAACGTGCGTCCCATCTGTTCAGCTATTCCCATAAACCGGTTGTTGAAAATCGAAAGCTGTACAACATCTGCAACTTTTTCATCTACCTTCGCCGTATTGGAAGTAGATTCTATCTCTATTTTAATGTTGCCATATTTAGTAATGACGGCCTTGCAGTTAGGTTCAACAATGACAGTGCTATTGCCATTCATGATAATTGCTGGGCCAGGAATTACATGCCCATATGCCAAATTTTCAAGCTTGAACAAAGGAGTGTCATTCCATCCACTCTCAAAGTATACCTTGTGCTGACTTTCAACTTTAGGGGCACCAGGGGCAGAATCTACGGCTCGAGGCTTCAGTATGTTAGTGACTCCAACACCACGAACCCTAACATCACATATAATTATACTCCTGTTTTGAAGTTTAAATCCATATTCCCGTTGGAACAACTTGACAAATTCAGCAGCATAATCACCTCCTGATCCATCATCATTGATTGGTCTCTTCACCATGATTGTGGTGTCTGTTCCCTCATACCTTAAGTTCAAGTAAGTTTCGCTGGTGATACTTTCTTCTCTGAACCCTTGCTCCTGCAGTTTTGACTTCACCTGTTTCAGCAAGATAGTTTCTCTGCGAGAGGCTTCAATCACAGAATCAGGGCTATAAACAGCTGAATATGGCTCTTGTGCCTCTTCTACCACATCAGCTAACCCCATACCATATGCACTTAAGATCCCACATAACCTGTGAATAATAACTTCCTTCATTCCAAGTGATCTAGCAATGGCACAGGCATGTTGAGGTCCTGCACCTCCAAAGCAAGCAAGAGCATGGTTGCTTGTTTCATGGCCTTTCATTTCTGTCAACTGTCGTATTGGACGACACATGGTCTCATTGGCAACATTCACAAAGCCTTGTGCAATCTCCTCAACCGTCATGTCCCTCGCAGATGTATCCTGGCTCTTTCTGTAGGAATTGATTTGACTTGCAAGTTTTTCAAACTCTTCCCTGGTAGCATCAATGTCTAATGGCTGGTCCTCATTGGGACCAAAAATGGAAGGGAAAAAATCAGGAATGACATATCCTAAAATAAGATTTGCATCTGTAACTGCTAATTGTCCTCCTTTCCTGTAACAAACTGGTCCTGGATGTGCACCCACTGAATCTGGTCCCACCCGGAAAGAACCAAACTGAAATTTTAACTTTGATCCACCACCAGCAGCAACCGTATTTACATCAAGCTGAGGTGCTTGAATTATTGCACCAGCAACCTGGGTTTCTATAACTTGTTCATAGCTACCAGCATATCGGCTGACATCAGTAGAGGTACCACCCATATCAAAACCAATCAGGGCCTTGTCTGTTTCAATCCCGAAGAGTGTCTGAGAGTAACCAACTACACCACCAGCAGGACCTGACAAAATTGCTTTGTGGCCTGAAAATTTATGTTCTGGTGCAAGCCCTCCATCCGACTGCATAAATAAAACATTCAACTTCCCTAGTCCTTCATCAAATTTGGACATAAAACCTGACAAGTATTCTTTAATAACAGGAGTCAAATATGCATCTACACTTGCTGTAAAACCTCGGGGGACAGCTCGAACCATAGGAGTCAAAGCAGATGATATAGATACATGGCGGAAACCCAAACTAAGAGCTAAATTTTCCAGAAGTATTTCATGCTGGGGATAAGTATAAGAGTGGAGCAAAACCACAGCCAAGCAACTGATACCCTTTTGCAGCAAAGCATTCAGCAAAGGTTTCAGAGCTTCCTCATCAAGTGGCTTTACAACCTTGACAATCTCGCCCGAAATACCTTGAACAAGTGATGGAGAAGAGGCCAAATCTCCTCCCTCCTTATCAAGAACCAGCTCGACTCTCTCATCAACCTCTACAACCTCCTCATACAGATTCGATGGTTTTGATACAGTGAGGTCAAATATATGTGGACGAGCCTGGTTACCAATCTGAAGCAAATCCCTGAAGCCTCGAGTGACACATAATGCAATTCTCTCCCCTTTCCTCTCCAACAATGCATTTGTGGCCACGGTTGTACCCATCCTCACCCATTCTATCTTATCGGTAGGAAGCTTCGAACTACGGGGAATTTTCTTTCCAGTAAATTCCTCCAAAATCCTCCTTATTCCTTCAACTGGAGCATCCTCATAATTAGAAGGATCAACTGACAACAATTTCATGACTCGGCCTTCCGGTTTTCCAGGAATATCTGCATAGACATCAGTAAAAGTGCCCCCTCTGTCGATACAAAACTTGAGTTTTGCTTCATTTTGACTTCCCATGCTAAATGACAGGTATTGCAAGAAACAACTTGATTATACAGAAGATATTGCAATAACCTGGTATATTGCCTGTAAAAGAGAGCAAAAAAGGGGTGTTGGTCACAAACATGACAAACTGAATTACCCAAAGAGTAGTAGCAAAATAAACACAGCACTGCTGCAGACTATGCACTACAAGAAATTACAAAAAGAGGAGCATTAAAAACTGTTCAGAAGGGAATCGATGTATGTGTTCATGTGCTTGAATGTTAACATTCTTGCATATAGAATCAATAAAGCCAGCAACCATAAGAGGAGAAAAAACAGGACACTCCTTAAATATGGGCATATCAATATTTTGGTCCCTTATATATACAACTGAACATGAAACATTACTTAAGTTTACAAAAGTGAACAGCTTTGGTTCAATATATAACAGGTTACAAAACTAACGGAAAAAGCAAAAACTAATGGTACCCGCTAATGAGCTAATGTAAAGACGACTTAGAGAAACCTTTTCTTAAATTTGACTGTTGTAAAGAGAAAAATTCTCCACTTCTTTTTCTTGGCTTTTGGCGCCAAAGTGCACGGATGCAGCAAATAAACAAAAAATCTCACTAAGAAAAACTAAAATTGTAATAATCTAGTTCAAAGGCATTACATTAAGGGAAGAAAGCCTACTTACAGAGGGAGAGCTTCAACTTCTTCCCAAACTTTCCTTCTTGCACCAGAAACAAAGAATTATAATGCATCTCAGTTTTCACTTTATGAACAGATCTCTATTTAGTTGCTACAGACCCACTATCGTAATCAAGTGGCCACCAAACACGGTTTATTTGAAAGATAAGTTCCAAACTAATGTACTTACCTCAAAATTGCACAGATTAAATCTCGAAGCACAATTTTCCTTCGATCGAACTTCAATTCTTCTTTTGATTAGATCCTTCTATGATCCATTAATGGAATTTATACACTTAGTTGATTAAGGCTCCTTGCTTCTGAATTAGCTGTTTGGTTTCTAAGGACTTTGTGTAGAATGGCCTTGGGGAAAGTGTGTCAACAAAGTCCTTTAGTTTTCCATTGATTTCGGGCGATGAGGGAGTAGTGTCTACATAATGGCATTCACTGTGACTTGTCTGTTATATGTTGGACCAAAGCTATCATTTTTACAAACAATATACACTCAAGCGTTTGAGTTTTGATATTCTAGCATCTGAGAATCAATAAAGCAAAGCAAGCCAAAAACAAGAACGTGCAAATCGAGCATAAAAGATTAGAACTTTATTTTATGAAGAGCATCAAATGCTATAACTAAGGGAGAAGATATATGAAAAGTGATTGAGCATTGATATACTTCCTTCCAAGAATCAAAAAAGCAAGCAACCCCCCCCCCCCCCCCACACACACACAAAAAAAAAAAAAAAGATTTACACACTCAAGTGCTTTATTTATGATTATTTGACATCTGAGAATCAAGAGCGAAGCGTCAAAAACACACTCAAAGTATGCAGGTTTTTTGAGTTTGATATATCAAGATCTCAAATGAATAATGATCTATGGTTCGTGAACTATTAGATGTGTGAGTTTTTCTTAGTTAAACTACCACCAACTATTTATCGAAACAACTTCAACTATCAATTCTTCACTTTTTCTATCGGAAATATCATCACAGTTTTAAGTAGGAAACTCGCACACTATTAAATCGAAACAACTTCAACTATCAATTCTTCACTTTTTCTATCGGAAATATCATCACAGTTTTAAGTAGGAAACTCGCACACATAATAGTGCAGGTATAAAACTAAAAAAAAAAAAAATACCTTTGACCATTAACTCAAGAATCAACTTAAAAAACAGATGGGGTTTGCATCTATTTCATATAGCTGCAATTAACAGATGGGGTCTAACATAGTAAGCTTTAAATTTCACGATAGGTACAAGACCCAAGAAGGTTTTTTCAAATTCCAACCAAATCCCAGATGTTGAATGAGAAAATTATGAGTGAAAAGCAAAAGGGGTACCTCTTAATACAACAGTTGTTGAGTCAGAATGATTCGATCATTTGTTGATTGATGACTAGGAAAAGAATTGATATTCAATCACTACAAGGAACTTCGCGGAAAATCGAGTGTCAACGGATTATGATGAGGAGAAGACATACAGTGACGAGGCTTTGGAGAGAAAATGACAAATATATTTTAGAAGAAATAACATTAACATGGAGGATAAATGAACTCAAAGACCTAATCAAGAGTTTAATTAAAAAAAGGTTAATTGGGTCTCACAATATTATAAATTAAAAGAAATAAAATTGCTTAAATAATTAAGACAGTTGGTTGATAACTGCATTAATTATCTCAATAAATATTAAAATTATCCAACAACTTTATACAGTTATCGAACTTTGTAAAGTTGTCGAATAATTTTAATAGTTGTTGAGACAACCTATTTAGTTGTTGGAGCGAAAATACTAAAAAAAAATGAATTTTTCTTTTTCTCTTTTACCTAATTTTTAAAATAGAACTCTGACTTAATTGAGAAACTTATTTGTCACTTTTAATTCAAAGTCCCATAAACATGCCGCAACTTATAGTATTTACCTAAATTCTCGCATTTACAAAGTGATTATAAATATATCGGGAGTTAATTATTTATCTGGGCAGACTCAAAATAAAAAAAAAATATCAAAAGTTAAGTATGTATCTTTACAAAGAAAAAGTGTATTTTCGTTTGGATGTATCAGGAGCTAATTATGTATCTCGATAGATTCAAAATCAAAAATTTTAATAATCATGCAAAAAGTTAATTTTTTCTGTAATTAAGATCTAAATTATCGATATTTATGATGTTTGCCTATATTTTTTATTCTTGAATAAAGATCCATTTTAATAATCATGTTTTTTTATTGATTACTCCCTCCCTTGATACATTTTCACTTCTCCATTATACTTAAAAAAAAAAATTGTAATATTAATGGATAATTTTTTATTTTATTTTTGTTTGTTTAGACTAGCTATATTGTATGAGATGAAGGATTGGTCAATTAAGAATTTTCACATTTAAATGATAGAGGTGACAACGTTGAGGATGCTGCGGTGGATGTGTGGGCTTGCTATGAGAGATAAGATTAAAAATAAGGATACCAGAGATAAAATGAAAGTAACTTCGGTGAAAGATAAGATAAAAAAATGAGACTGAGATGATTCAAGTATGTGATGAGGTGATGCACGAATCAAAGATTGGTTATGGATGGAATCAGGAGAGATAGTTTGTTAGGGGTAGATTGAATAAGTATTGGGAAGGAATGATTAGATGGACCGGAGCGTATGACAAATGTAGCTTATCGAGGACATACCTCAAATAGAAAAGTGTGAGGGTTGCAAATTGCGGTAGAAGTGTGCACATGCTAGTTGGTAAAAGTATATTATCTCGTGAACATTTTCTAATAGCCACAGTGCTAAATTTGTATAGTTTATTGTACTTCGATCTTTGTTGACATTGGTTGTTCCATGTAGTTCGATTGTGGTATTATTTTATTGTAACAATGTTATGTTATTATCACTTGTTTTGTTGTACTTCAGTTGTTGTTGACATATGTTGTTTCATGTAGTTCATTATAATATTATTTTATTGTAACACTGTTCTAAAACAATCTCTTGTTTTGTTACTACCTATTGTCTTTTGTATAATAATTATGTTTTTTTAGACGATTTTTATCTTAAGTCGAATGCCTATTAGAAACAGCATCTCCGTCCTTCCTGTACCTCACTTTGTGAGAGTACATCGGGTAAATTACTATTGTAAAATTAAATGATATGAATTTTGATTAATTTTTTTAAGATGTATTTTTTCATCATATGAATATGAGAAAAATTGCAAGCCATAGTCCTTTTTGTATAATTTTAAAATACCTAACGTAATTAATATATTTTAGCTTAAAAATTAATTTAGCTAACTTTGGAGAAGCAAATAGGATAATGATTTTGGAACAAATGAAGTAAATTTGTCAAAAGTAAGCATTTTGTTTTTGTCAAACATTTTTTCAAAGTATGTTTGATAGGTTTGAGGGGAACGGGAAAAAAATGTATTTAGAAGAAGTTCACATTTTGAGATATAAATTTTATTGTAATTTTGAGATTAGGATTCGATGAGTTTTTCGTGATGATTATGATTAAATCTTTTTTTTTTTTTTCTAATTTTCCTCAAATCTAACTGCGAGAATTGTTAGAATAAAAAATGACGTATTTTTTATATTTTAAAAGTACATGACATAATAAAATTCATTTCTAACTATTGATTTAAGATCAATGAAATTTATTGCCCCATTCAGAATGGAGAAATAACAACAATATTATTTTTCTAAATTCAAATATATGAAGAGGATAAAATGGGGGGACTGACGGATTCAATATCCTTTACCATCAGTTCTTATTGCTTCTGCCAACTATGCTACCCCATGCATTGGTACCATCACCTGTACTTGAAAGCTAGATGTTTCATCAAAACTTCGGCAGGCTTGTGAATCATAATCGAATTCCAACGACCTTGTATCTATATCTTATATCCACTGTATGCCCTCTCTAATCTGTAAAAGCTGTAATTCATCCTTGGAAGAAACAATCACCCATATCTTCTTAACATATAAATCGGTTAAACCGTTGTGGATTCGCAAATCCATTTTTATTTTATTTTTACATTTAGAAACTAGTTTTTAAAAATTGGGAATATAGACGCCCTAATAGGTCCACAAAAATAAATGACAACCTTAGCACTCAACTTAAAAATTATACACTTTAGTTCCTCTCCCATTTCAGTCCTAAATTTTTAAAAACTACACTTTAGTCTATGTTCAAAAATATAAATATTGGATAATTAATTTTTTTTTTAAATATCAAGCTTCTCAACCAATCCACTACCAACCACCCCGATTTTCCCGCCATTTTCTCAATTTTTCGGCCATTTTTCATCCATTTTTCGTCGATTTTTCGGGCATTCATCGAAAAGTGACATTATCTCCATTGTTTTAAGCCATTTACTCATATTTTTAGCCCCAAATTTTCATCCATTTTCATACAAAAAGCTTGAAAATCAGTCCACATTTTGATATCGATTCCTGGCTCATTAGAAACATTTCAACACTCCTTAGGTAGTTTCTAAGCTGTAATTCGTTGGATTATTCCAATGATCGTCGGAAAAGGCGAGATCAGGTACTATACAGACAACAGCTAAGAAGAAGACGACTACAGTCTATTAAGTCTAGGCTCATAAACCATAGTTCATGTTTATTAAATACTATCATCGAGGTATATTATGTCTATAATAGATTACATGGTTGTTGGTGGTATATTTTCTGGTGAATGGAAGGAGACTCCCAAATATTGGGTTTGAAAAACCGCGTCTAAGGGGACAGTGTCCACTGCCCTTCGTCGCAACGATTCATACACCGATATGGTTAAAAGCATAATGGAGAGCGATGAATTAAGTTATGATCAAAGCGATGTGGTAATTAGTTCCTTGATGAACGGAGGGGGGAGAATCTATCTAACGTTCATAAGGAATGATAGACACGTGGAATTATACATGTTTTGCATTGATTCTAATAATTCTAGGCCTATATTGCGGGTTAAAATTGTTGGAAGGTCTCGAGAAGAAACTTCCACATCAGCCCCCCACCCTAATGATACGTCAATAGAATACGATTGCATAGGTAGTGATGAATGGGATAATAGTGAAGATTATGAAGAAGAGGAGTATGGAGGAGGTAAGGCCGGGCAGTTTGGACCACAAGCAAGCCACTCTTTCTCGGACGACACCAATCTTTGTGTAGGACAAACATTCAAGGATAAGAATGTTTATATAATCTTAAGTAAGAAAAGATTGAAGAAATACTAGACTATGCGGATTTTTTATTATATACTAACGCCATTGTTGAATTCTACACATGATAGATAGATTATCAATGTTTTGAGAAGTCAATTATTCACTAACTCGCAGGTTTATGATCAACTATTTGAATATATAGACAAGTTAGAATAATGACCAAAAAATAGAAATTAAATTAAATAAAATTAAAGTATAAAAATTAACACCTTTCAAACATTGTAAAATAATTTAGATACATTAATTGTGATACCAAATCACTTTTGAACATGATCAAGTGATATTTAAGGCATACTATAGTCGTAAATCAGTGAGATGGAACTAAAAAGGGGAGAAATAAAATAAAATAAAATAAAATAAAATAAAATAAAATAAAATAAAATAAAATAAAATAAAATAAAATAAAATAAAATAAAATAAAATAAATAAGCACCATCCAAGCAATGCAAAACAACTAGATATCATCAAATGAGATTAGACGTGTCTAATGAGCATAAGGAAGAGTGATGGTTATGACTGTGGGTGTCCAAGGGACAAGTAGTGTTTGAGAATAAGTAGTCCTTCTCAATGCAGACGTTTGTTCTGAGTAATTGGTTGTTACTACCATTACTCTTCCTTATACCCATTTGATCGAGTGTTCAATTATTTTGTACTCTCATATGATGATATTTAGTCATTTTCATTGCTTGAATGATGTTTACTTATTTTAATTTAGTTTATTTTATATCTCCCCTTTTTAGTCTCGTCTTACTTGTCAATAGAATTAGATGGTTGATGCTAGACCTATAAAGTTATCGTGCATATATTATATATAAATGTATCCATCTATACTAGACTAAATTAACAGTCATGTATCGACCAATTGAGTCTAGTGGAAAGTAAGACGAGATTAAAAAATGAATAAATAAAATAAAATAACATCATTCAAGCAATGGAAAGTGACTAAATATCATCATATGAGAGTACAAAATAATTGAACACTAGATCAAATGATTATAAGAAGAAGCAATGATAGTAACAGTCAATTACTCATAACAAACGTCCGCATTGAGAAGAATTACTTGTTCTCTAACACTACTTGTCTCATGAACATCCACAAGTCACAACCATCACTCTTCTTTATACTCATTAGCCGCGTCTAATCTCATTTGATGATATTTAGTTATTTTGCATTGCTTGAATGTTGCTTATTTATTTTATTTTATTTCTTTCCTTTTTAGTCTCATTTCACTGATTTACAACTATAGCATGCCTTAAATATCACTTGATCATGTTCAAAAGTGATTTGGTGTCACAATTGATTTATCTAAATTATTTTATAACGTTTGAAAGGTGTTAATTATCATACTTTAATTTAATTTAATTTAATTTTTCCTTTTTGTCATTATTTTAACTTGTCCATATATTCAGATAGTTGATCCTAAACCTATGAGTAGGTGAATAATCGACTTCTCAAAAAATTGATAATCTATCTGGCATGTGTAGAAATCAACAATGGTTTCAGTATATAATAAATAATTTACATAGTCTAGTATTTCTTCAATCTGTTTTTACTTCATCAATTTTAAGAAGCTCCAGTTGCGCCTTATTTAAAATTACAACTCTTTTAGGCATATAATGATAGGGTCTATAGTAAACCTTAATAATTGATTATAGAAGACATAAATACTCTTTAGACCTTTTTCAACGGTCACTTTTTTGGTAGCCCTACTATATAAATGACATGGACCTTTTCGAGCTCTTCCATGTTCATTTATTCACCCCTTTTTTATTTTTATTCAACAATAACAATGTCTTTTTTCTCATTTGGAACACTCCTTAGCTTGTTCCAAAGCTTTAATCTGTTGCATAATTTTGGTGATCGTCGAAAAAGTGATATCACGTACTATACGAAAATCAGGTAAGAAGAAGACGACTACAGTCTATTAAGTCTAGGATCATAAATGAACTTGTTCTCATTGTCCAGATTTCTGACACACTAACCGATGAAATTCGAAAAAAAAATTATCATACAATCGGCAAGGACAGTCATAATCCATCAACAATCAAACAAATATCAACTTAAAAACACAGATTTTCAGTAAAATCAAATTCTATTTTTTTAAAAAGATTTTAATTTTTTTCATCCAAACCAAACAAATACCTAATCAACCGAATCGTCTATTAACAAAACAACATCCAAATTTCTTGACACATTAGTCAATTAAATTCGCGAAAAAATTTCACCATGCAATTGACAAAGACAATCATAATCCATCAACAGTCAAACAAATATCAACTTAAAAACATAGATTTTCAATAAAATCAAGTTTCATTTTTTTAAAAGATTTCAGTTTTTTCCATCCAAATCAAAAAAATACCTAATCAACCGAATGGTCTATTAGCAGAACAATATTCAAATTTCTTGGTATATTAGATGATTAAATTCGCGAAAAAATTTCACCATGCAATTGACAAAAACAATCATAATCCATCAACAATCAAACAAAGTATTTAAAAAGGATATAAAAGGTGCTAAAAGCTTTTTTAAAAAAAACTCTTTAAGCCATACCCCACCATAAAAAAAAATATTTTATCTCAAACCCTAAAAATTTAAATGAAAAAAGAAAAGAGTATCTATTTATCAAAATAAGGGATCATTTGGTAGAGTGTATTGGAAAGTTAATGCATGCATTAGTTTAATGTGTATTAGTAGTATCTTGTTTGTTATATCTTTTTACCTTGTGTATAAATGATGTTTGCATTAGTTATATACTCTATTGTGTATTCAGGTATGTGTTACTAATACCTCAAAATCCATGACATTCGTAATGCAATGGATCTAATGCATCATTAACATGCTTAAAGATACTATTATCCCTCAAAACAATTTTCGAATCCTTTTCAACATATATTGAGGGTATTATTTTAATTTTTTTTTAGAAATTATGTAATTCATGTTATTTTTAATACATCGAACCAAACACTGCATAAGAAAAATACAAGTATAATTAATGCAAGTATAGCTTACACAAGCCTTGTTAATATAAGCATTACTAATACACCTTATTTTGCATTATTCTTGTACACTCTACCAAACAACCCCTAAGTGTTGAAAGTGTCCTACCAACTAAATCTTCTCATCTTGCTCTTTGGCTAAAACACTTCTTTAATATTGTACCTTTTCAGGCGGCTTCTTTTACCATCCCTAATAGAGTATTATTGGCATACATTTTATGGATGGTAGGACTTGCTCGTAATAGATGTTTCTTTGAAGTTATACCTCTCCAATTCTCTCTTGCAACTATTAAATATTGTTTTTGGGTACATAAAAATCTGTAATTTGGTAAAACAACTTCAGCACAAGTTCAAGAATAAATCAAAAAAACTTATGAAGTTTTCAACACCTTCAACACAAGATCAAAAATGACCTTTCAAAGAAGTGTGTTTTCAGTATTTTAAAGAAAATTAGATGAAGCAGAAAAAGCCAAGTCCTCCGAATTTAAGGAGCGTCCTTAAGAAAATAATTCCCCTCAAGTACCCGAAGTTGCAAAATTTTCCTCCCAAGATAAAATGGCTTAACAATCTGAATATAGTGGTACCTCAAACGATCAGATTCTCTTCGAACTCACTCAATAGTTAGATGATCAGACGAAGTATTTTAGAAGACAAAAAATATTTTCAAGTGCAGAAAAAATCATCCTAAACTTATGAAAAAATGCAGGTTTATATAGTCATTAAGTGCCCCTTTCGAAAGGTGGTAATGGTTCACCGAAAAGGTGTATCCTTTTTGAATAGTCATGTATGTCCATTTGAAAGAGTGTGTCTTTTCCAAACAGCCACAACCATCCAAACAATCATACCTTTTCTCGAAATAGTGTGTCTCTTACTTGAAGAGTTGTGCCCCTTCCAAGCAACTTTACATTTTTCATTCACACTAATTGAACCCAACAATCTCCCACATGAATGGGGAATGGCTACTCTTTGTAAAACTTTACGGACAAGTATGTGATCATCAAGCAAACACTGATTGCATCTGAATAAGTGGGCTTCCTTTTGAATTTTCCGTAGTGAGTATGCATCGGATGCACTCGGTCAATACGTGGATTTAATATCTTTGAATCGTCGAGCTTTAATGTACACCTAGACAACACATGTCACACAATCAGCCTTTTACCGTTTATGGTTCTCATGGTTTTTATTCGTTTCACTCATGAACACGTTCAAGTCTCACGAAAGCTTAGAGAATAGGCCTTTACTAACATTCTCCTTGAAGCGGCTTCAAATTTGCCCTCACATAGGTGATTTCTAAACGTTCAATCCTGTAGATTAAACTATTTGGTCAAATCAACCAAATTTAGATAATCATTAAAAAACTACACACCATAAGTCTTATCCTCGTTTACTAAATATTGTCTACATCATGAGAATGGGTTGGGTAAATTGACAATGTTGAACCTGTCAGAAACAACTTTGTTTGATATCCTTGAACCTAGCTCTTGGGATCTCCAGTCTTCTAGGTAGAGCTACCGCCATGCTGACTTGTCCTAGGACTTAAACCCATTCCCTTGGATGTCCTCTCAACTCCATCTCTAGTCAGGATTTTTGTGAGTGGATCCGACACATTATCCTTTGACTTTACATAGTCAACAGTGATAATTCTACTAGAGAGAAGTTCTCTAACGGTATTGTGTCTCCGTCTTATGTGATGAGATTTATTGTTGTACATCATGCTCCCTAACCTATTGTAACACCCCAATTTTTAGAACCGAAATGCTACACGGTGCTCATAATTCCGAGAGACCACAAGCTAACCCATGACTGATATTTGTATCTGTACATTGTTTAACATACATGTAACATGAGGAAAACATAAACAATAGACCATAAGGTTCAACTGAAATAATTATAAGATCCATGTGGGTGAAAAATACCCAAGATAACTGAAGTCTGAATCAAAACTGAACTAAATCTGAACTGTATTTGAAAGCCTCAAAGTACTGACTAAATAAGGAGTTAAAGGAACATGTCTCCAACTAACTCCATAAATTGAAAACTAACTAAAATAATAAATGAATCGAATCATATCATCCTCGAATGAAGAGGACTCACTGCAGCTCTGTATACTAGAATATAACTGCTACTGCTAGTCTGGAACTCATGTCTCTGAACCTATGGTATGACATAAAGAGAAAGCACCATAGCACAAATGCGTCAGTACAACTGAAGTACTGAGTATACGAGTGAGGTAGGCTAAATAAAAAGGGTTTACATGCATGAGCAATACTAACTGACCGACTAATATGAACGTGAGAGTGCAAACATACATACATAATAACTGGAAACGTAAATACGTAATAGTGGATCTGTACACTAATACATGATTTACTGATTTCTGACATGACTGAAACTATGGTTCAGTCAACATGGGTGACTGTGTCTGACAGCCCTGGGTCTGATGGAACTATCTTAGTTCCGTACTATAATTGAATTTGACTGTATCTGGCAGTTCTGGTATACTGATATCTGAAGAACTATCTAGGTTCTTTTACTGAGACTGAGCCTGAAATTATTAGAGGTAGTTGTTTAACCGACATTCTCCAATAATGCATATAGCTAAGTTGGGGTCCAATCTCTGCCCCGACTGGAGGGGTGTCAATACTGCGCCACTGGTAAGGACAGTTGTGAGTAACCCTCATCTGGCAGGTACTCAAATAAGAATGGTGGGGACCCTAAAATGATAGGTTAAGCCACCTCATCAACCCTATTCTGACAGGTTAAGATATCTCAACCTATACTGGCTACGTAGTTCTGGAACACAAGGATGACTACTAAGAATCACACCCTAAACTGGCAGGAGAGTTTTCATCCTTGGGTTCACTCGGTGCTAACTTCTACTCCCATCTGAAGAGACTGAACATGATTTAACTGACTGTACATGGACTGAGTAACTAACTTCCGTTGACTGACGGAATAGCACTACTATCTGAGATTTTGCTGAGATCATGAGATTTCGGAGGTTTTCTGAGTCACATGACTGACTGAGTTCTATAGATCATGGCTTGACTGAGATTATCGGGGTAACGTGACTTGGCTCTAGGCACACAACTATATTTTTTGGGTACGAGTACCCCTAGGACTTGATGGAAGGAAACTGACACACATGTCATGATTTTATCACAAGATTTGAGTCTACAATTCATAATATCGTACATAAGGAATTTTATACTAAGCATGTTTATCAACAATGTATTGCATGGAAAGGATTTCATGTCACATGGAATTACTTGCACAACCTTAATATCATGTTCATTGCATAATCACACTAGCAACACATATCAATAGCATGGAAGTTTATGTGGAATCATCTTAAGAGTTGACATAGCTTGTCATTTAAATACTATGGGGTCATGGGAGCATGATTTTTAGAATTCTAGGCATTTTAACAAACACCTTGCAAGCACACTTTGGGGCATAGGTTTTCTCAATAATTTTAATCATCTTGAACCACCCAAATTCATGGGTTTTAACTACAAACATGCATACATCATGGAAGTCAACTTATATTAATATCTTGAAGCTTAAACAATGATCATTAACATGAACAACATCACATAAAAACAAGGAAATCAAAGTTTCTCATTTAAAAGCATGGTTCTTGAACTCTATAAATGAAAGGGGTCCATAGATGAACACTACGCATACCTGACTCAAGGTTTTTGATGTTTTTGAATTTGAAGGGTTTGAAATCCTTTGATTCTTGAAGAAGATTGGGTCTTGTTCTTGGAGATTAAATTTAGAGAGAAACCCCAATTTTTGTTTGTAAAATAATAATGAGCAAAATGGTTGAATTCAGACTTATCTGGGTATATATAGGAGAGTGGTAAGTGACCAAAATACCCCTGTTAAAATGACCTAGAAATAAACTAAACGTGGCATATGACGGTTTGACTGATGGCCCGTCAGACATTTGACAGTCCGTTACTTAGCCCGTCAGATGTGGACCAGAAATGGGGTTCACTGGATAAGAGTTGACAACCTGGATAATGGTCCATCACAACTTTAACGGTTCGTCAACTCGTTCATCAGTCTTTATCCAGTACGTGGCTCAAATTCCTTGGCTGTGATGGTCAAAGTAGTGGTCCGTCGCTTATGTGGCGGTCCGTCAACTTGGCCGTCATACCTGGGCATTTCTGACAGTTCCAAGTAAAACATCCATAACTTCCTCGTCTGATGTCGGATTTGGACAAAATTGGTACCGTTGGAAAGCTAACTCAATTTCCCACGCGATAGAAAGTGAAAATCTCAAAAATACCATGTGCACAAAGATAGGTTTGAATTTTAAAGTAAGTTCTTGCATCCTTAAGATGATTTCTAGCTAGGAAAAAGGCACGGGTATTACAATATCTCCCCTTTGAGAACATTCATTCTCGAATGGAACTGACTGAGAGGGGAAACAATAATCTAAACATGAGTAGCTGGAACATGATCTTATGAATTACAAACGGAACGTGTTATACTGAACATGCATATCTGATGCACGTGTAACTGATTCATGAATGCATGACTGAGGTTCTTGCAATGAGAATGCATATCTGATGCATGATTATTTACTGGACTGATACATGTATGCATGACTGAATATGCAATGGTACTTGATACCAAATTTGTGATGGAACATGAACACGAAATGAAATATCAAGTTGTATTGAATGCTGAACGTGAAACTGAATGAGCTTAAGGAGGATTGTTACCTTGAGCTTGATCTGGGTTGGTGGAGAAAAGGTGAGGGTACCTGGTACGCATTTCTGCTTCTGCTTCCCAAGTAGCTCCCTCAACGGACTGATTTCGCCAAATAACTTTGACTAGAGGGACTTCTTTGTTCCTCAGCCTACGAATCTGATAGTCTAAAATTTCGACTGGAATCTCTTCATAAGAGAGGTTGTACTGAACATCAATGTTCTGAATAGGGACTACAACGGATGGGTCACCTATGTACTTCTTGAGCAAAGAGACATGGAAGACCGGATGAACTGAGGCTATATCTGAAGGCAATTTGAGCCCATAAGCTACCTTGCCGAAGCGACTGAGAATTCTGAAGGGATCGACATATGGGGGACTGAGTTTCCCTTTCTTGCCTAACCTCTTCACTCCCTTTATGGGAGAGATTTTGAGATAGACATAGTCATTGAACTTGAACTCGAGATCCTTTCTACGAACATCTACATAAGACTTCTGTCGACTTTGAGTAGCCCGAAGTCTCTCTCTGATCAATTGAACTTTCTCTAAGGCGTAGAATACCAAGTCAGGACTGATGACTGAGACCTCACTAACTTCGAACCAACCGACTAAAGATCTACACCTCCTACCATAGAGAGCTTTGAATAGAGCCATCTGAATACTGGAATGATAGTTATTTTTGTATACAAACTCAATCAAGGGCAAGTGGTAGTCCCAACTTCCCTTGAAATCAATTGTACACGCCCTTAGCATATCTTCAAGAGTCTGAATTGTCCTCTCTGCTTGGCCATCTGTCTGAGGATGAAACGCTGTACTAAGATGGACTTGGGTACCAAGACCCTTTTAGAATGCTTTCCAAAAGTCAGAGGTGAACTGTGTACCTCTGTCTGAGATGATAGATAATGGAACACCGTGTAATCTGACCAACTCCCTGATATAGAGTTTATCGTAATCCTCGACTGAATAAGAGGTACGAACTGGAAGAAAATGAGCTGACTTGGTCATTCTGTCTACAATAACCCAAACTGAATCATGTTGATGACGAGTTCGAGGCAAACCCATCACGAAATCCACGTTCACTTCTTTCCACTCCTAAGTAGGAATGGTGAACTCCTACATGGACCCACTAGGTTTTGGATGCTCTATCTTAACCTGCTGACATATAGAGCACTTAGCCACAAACTCTGCAACATCTCTTTTCATCCCAGTCCACCAATAGATCTCCCGCAAGTCGCGGTACATCTTAGTGGCCCCTGGATGAATAGAGTATTGTGCACCATGCGCCTCTGCAAAAATTCACTGCCTCAATTCATCTACACCTGGAACACATAAATGACCCTGAAAATGAAGAACACCATCTCCCCTTGGGAAAAAGCCTCTACTTTCTGATTCTGAACTGACTCTTTTAGCTTGACAAGGCTGGGATCTTTGTCTTGCTTTTATTTTACCTCAGAAACTAGAGATGACCCTGAACTACTCTGAACACATACACCACCCTCTGAAGAGTCGACTAAGCGAACGCCTAGTCTCGCAAGATGATGAATTTCTTGGGCTATCTTCTTCTTACCATCCTCTACGTGAGAAACACTACCAATGGAGAGTCTACTTAGAGCGTCGGCCACAACATTGACCTTTCTCAGATGATAAAGGACACTCATGTCATAATTCTTCAAGAGCTCTAACCACCTTCTCTGACGAAGATTGAGATCTTTCTGAGAAAAGACATACTGGAGACTCTTATAATCTGTGAAGACATCTACATGAACTCTATATAAGGAATGCCTTCAAATCTTTAAGGCAAATACTACGACTGCTAACTCAAGATCATGAGTAGGATAATTCTTCACATGGAGCTTTAGCTGTCTGGAGACGTAGGCTATGACCTTACCATGCTGCATGAGGACACAACCTAAACCCACTCTGGATGCTTCATAATAGACTACAAAACCGTCTGAACCATCTGGAAGAGTTAGAACTGGGGTTGAGGTGAGTTGAGTTATAACGCCCTGATTTTTTTTAATCGAAATGATACACGGTGCTTATAACCCCAAAGGATCACAAGCTAAACCATGACTGATATATGTACCTGTACACTGCAATATATAACGTAATAATATGAAAAACATAAACATGTAGGCCATAAGGTTCAACTGAATAAAGAATCCGTCAAAACATAACATCCATATGGGTGAAAGATACCCAAAACAACTGAAAACTGAATCAAATCTGGACATAAGTCTGAATACTGAATCTGAAAGCCTCTAAGTGTTGTCTGAATAAAGAGTTGAAGTAACATGTATCTAACTAACTCCGTAAACTTATAACTAGTTAAAACAATAATGAATAAATCAAATCATATTGTCCTCGAATGAAGAGGACTCACTGAATCTCTGCGACTGGAAATATTACTGCTACTGCTGATCTGGAGCTCGTGTCTCTGAACCTACGGTGTAACATGAAAGAAATCACCATAGCGCAAATGCGTATACAACTGGAGTACTAAGTATACGAGTGAGACAGGATAATGGAAAAGAGTTTACATACATGAACAATGCTAACTGATTGACTGATATGAACGTGAGAGTGTAAACATACATACATAGTAACTAAGGTCGTGAGTACGTGATAGTTAGATCTGTATGCCAATACATGGTTTACTGATAACTGACATGGCTGAAACTATAGTTCTGATAACATGGGCGACTGTATCTGATAGTCTTAAATTTGATGGAACTATCTGAGTTCCGCACTATAACTGAATTTGACTGTATCTGACAGTCCTGGTATATAAATATCTGAAGACCTATCTGAGTTCTCTTACTAAGACTGAGTCTGAAACTGTGGGAGGTAGTTGTTTAATCGACATGCCCTATATGTGCCATTATGGCTAACATGGGGTCCAATCTCTGCCCTGACTGGAAGGGTGTCAATACCGCACCACTGGTAAGTAAAACATGTGAGCAACCCTTATATAACAGGTAACTCTAGTGAGAACAGTGGGAACCCTCATATAATAGGTTAAGCCATCTCATCTACCCTCATATAACAGGCTGCGATGTCTCAACCTATGCTGGCTACATAGTTATGGAACTCAAGAATGACTGCTAAGAATCACACCTCATATACAGGTGAGTTCCCATCCTTGGGTTCACTCGGTGCTAACTCCTACTCCCATCTGAAGAGACTGAACATGATTTAACTGACTGTACGTAAGTGGAACTTACAGAATTTCGTTGACTGACAGAATACTACTGATATCTGATAACTGACTGAGACCATGAGGTTTCCTAAGTCACACGACTGACTGAATTCTACTGAATCATGGCTTGATTTTGTATATCGTGAAACATAACATGGCTCTAGGCACACAGCTATAGTTTTCGGGTACGAATACCCCCAGGACTCGATAGAAGGAAACTGACACACATAACATGACTTGATCACAAGATTTGAGTCCACAATTCATAATATCATAAGTAGGGGATATCATATTTCATATAGTTATTCAATATCTTAAACATTGTAGGGAATGCATAAATATATTTCGTGTACATATTTTATATCTCCATTATCTTACATGTTTCATACCACCACAATAACAACACATGAAAAGCATGGGATTCATATTGAAGTATTTAACTAACATGGACTTGTCATTTAGATATCATAGAACCATACAAACATGAATTTCTAGCATCCTAAGCATTTTATCAAACACCTTGCATGCATTCTTTAAGGCATAGGTGAGTTTCATTCTTGCACCATATTAAACCATCTAAAGTTCATGGTTTTCAATTAACAAACATATATATTCCATGAAAACACCTTTAGACATCACATTGAAACTTAAACAACAATCGTCAACATATACATACTCATATCACCACAAAAGTTTACAAAATAATATTTAAAACATGATTCTTAAGGTCTATGAATGGATTGGATCCATAGATGAACACTACGCATACCTTAGAAAGGAAACCTTGATGATTTGCTGGAGAGTTCTTGGATTAGGAAACTTAATTCTCAATTAACTTGGAAAAAGGCTTGAATCTTGCTTTTGAGAGATGAGTTTGATAGAAACCCTAATCTTGTGGTTAAGAGCATAAGAGAGGGTTTTTAGGATTCTTAACTGAGTAAAAATAGGAAAAATTATGCCTCTTTAGGGTTATAAGTCGTGGAAGGTAAAGAAAATGACCAAAATACCCTTATGAAATAAATTTGCAGTTGCTGAAAATAATAGCTGACGATATTTATGACAAGGCGTCAAAAAAAGTGGCAAGCCATCAAAAATGTCTTAACACAGGAGCTGGAATTGATAGTTTCTGCCTAAGCCTGACGACCTTCATGATAGGGCGTCACAAGTATGGTAAGCTACCACGAATGTCGTCACTTAGGAGTGGTTTCTGCCTAAGGCTGACGGCCTTCGTGATAGGGCATCACAAGTGTGGTAAGCTACCACGAATGTCGTCACTTAGGAGTTGGTTTCTGCCTAAGGATGATCACCTTCGTGATAGGGCATCATAAGTGTGGTAATCTACCGTGAATGTCGTCACTTAGGAGATGGTTTCTGCCTAAGGCTGATGACCTTCGTGATAGGGTGTCATAAATGTGGTAAGCTACCACAAATGTCGTTACTTAGGAGCTGGTTTCTGCCTAAGGCTGATGACCTTCGTGATAGGGCCTCACAAATGTGGTAAGCTACCACGAATGTCGTCACTTAGGAGCTGGTTTCTTTCTAAGGCTGACGACCTTTGTGATAGGGCGTCACAAATGTGGTAAGCTACCACGGATGTCGTTACACTGTTTCCAGCCTGACATGATAGAGTTAAATAGGAATAACTCGTTGTTTCGATATCGTATTTAGGCGAAATTGGTATCGTTGGAAAGCTAATTCAATTATATATCTTTTAATAGGTCATGAGCTCAAAAATTCAAAGTATAATAAGATATATGCTCGTTTGAAGTTGACTATACCAATATCTTTCTCAAGAATTCAATCGGTAAGGAATGTTTTGATTCGTCTGATAGCTGGGAGTTATTTGAAGCCTTAATATACATCTAATTTACTCATAAAACTATAAAAGAACCATGATGTACTATGCATGACCTTGGTACATGGCTCTAATATTGGTTTTGATTTTTTGGGGTATTACAATATCTCCTCCTTGGAAACATTCATCCTCGAATGATGACTGCTTGAGAGGGGAGAAAAGATAAAATAACGCATACATTGATCATGCTCAACTGGCATATGATTTTAGGACTGAATTGAATTCTAAACTGAATATAGCCCAACTGAACCTGCATATCTGATGCATGACTGATAAACTGAACTCATGAATGCATGATAAGTTATGCACTAATACTTGATACCAATTTTATACTGGAACTTTGAACATGTAACTGAATAAGCTTTAGGAAAATAGTTACCTCGAGCTAAGTCTGAATTAGCGAAGAAAAAATTAGGGTACTTGGTTCGCATGTCTGCTTCTGCTTCCCAAGTAGCTCCTCCATGGACTGATTCCGCCAAAGAACCTTGACTAGAGGGACTTCTTTGTTCCTCATCCTAAGAGTCTGATAGTTGAGGATTTTGACTGGAATCTCTTCATAAGAGAGGCTATTTTGAATGTCAATGCTCTGAATAGGGACTACAACTGTTGGGTCACCTATGCACTTCTTGAGCAAAGAGACATGGAAAACTGGATGAACTGAGGCTAGATCTGATGGCAATTCGAGCTCATAGGCTACCTTGCCGAAGCGACTAAGAATCCTGAAGGGACCGACATATTGGGGACTGAGCTTTCCCTTCTTGCCGAATCTCTTCACTCCCTTCATGGGAGAGATCTTGAGATAGACATAGTCATCGACCTCGAATTCGAGATCCTTTCTACGAACATCCGCATAAGACTTCTGTCGGCTCTGAGTAGCCCGGAGTCTATCTTTGATCAATTGAACTTTCTCTAAGGCATAGAATACTAAGTCAGGCCCTATGACTATGGTTTAACTAACTTTGAACCAACCGATCGGAGACCTACATCTCCTACCATAGAGAGCTTCGAATGGAGCCATCTGAATACTGGAGTGATAGTTGTTGTTGTATGCAAACTCAATCAAAGACAAGTGGTTATCCCAGCTTCCCTTGAAATCAATTGCACATTCCCTTAGCATATCTTCTAGAGTCTGAATGATCCTTTCTGCTTGACCATCTGTCTGAGGATGAAATACTGTACTGAGATGAACTTGGGTACCAAGACCCTTTTGGAACGCTTTCTAGAAGTGAGAGGTAAACTGGGTACCTCTGTCTGAGATGATAGATAGTGGAACACCATGTAATCTTACCAACTCCCTCATATAGAGTTTGGCATATTCCTCAGCTGAGTAAGAGGTACAAACTGGAAGGAAATGTGCTGACTTGGTCATTCTGTCTACAATGACCCAAACTGAATCATGTTGATGACGTGTTCTAGGCAAACCGTCACAAAGTCCATGTTCACTTCTTCCCACTTTCAAGTAGGAATAGTTAACTCCTGCATGGAACCACTAGGTTTCTGATGCTCTATCTTAACCTGCTGACATGTAGAGCACTTAGCCACAAACTCTACAACGTCCCTCTTCATCCTACTCCACTAATAGATATCCTACAAGTCGTGGTATATCTTAGTGTCCCCTGGATGAATAGAGTATCGCGCACCATGAACTTCTGCAAGAATTCTCTGCCTCAAGTCATCTACACCGGGAACACACAGACGACCCTGACAACGAAGAACACCATCTCCTCCTTGGGAGAAAACCTCTATTTCCTGACTCTGAACTGACTCTTTTAGCTTGACAAGGCTAGGATCCCTGTCTTGATTCTCTTTCACCTCAAAAACTATAGATGAATCTGAACTACTCTGAACACATACACCACCCTCTGAAGAGTCGACTAAGCGAACGCCTAGTATGGAAAGCTGATGAATCTTCATACTATCCTCAACATAGGAAACACTACTCATGGACAATCTACTGAGTGCGTCGGCCACTAGATTGGCCTTGCCAGGATGATAAAGAACACTCATGTCATAATCCTTCCAGAGCAATAACCACTTTCTCTGACAAAGATTGACAACTTTCTGGGAAAAGACATACTAAAGGCTCTTATGATCTGTGAAGACGTCTACATGAACACCGTATAGATAATTCCTCCAAATATTTAAGGCAAAGACAATTGCTGCTAACTCAAGGTCATGAGTAGGATAATTCTTCTCATGGGGCTTTAACTGTCTGGAGGCGTAGGCTATGACTCTACCATGTTGAATGAGGACACAACCTAAACCTACTCTGGATGCATCATAATATACTACGAATTCATCAGAACCGTCAGGAAGTGCTAAAACTGAAGATGAGGTGAGTCGAGTCTTCAACTCCTGAAAACTCTTCTAGCAAGGTGCTGACCACTAAAACTTGACCTTCTTCTGAGTCAATCTGTACATAGGAGATGCAATAAAAGAAAATCCCTTGACAAACCGTCGGTTATAGCCAGCCAAAACTAAGAAACTCCTGATATCTAATGGAGAGACAGGGCGAGGCCAGTTTCTTACTGCTTTGGTTTTCTGAGGATCTACTTTAATCCCATTACCAGAAATAATGTGGCCACGGAATGATACTAATATTAGCCAAAATTTGCACTTACTGAACTTGGCGAACAACGGGTGATCCCTGAGAATCTGAAGAACAATTATAAGATGGTCTGAATGATCACGCTCTGTGCGAGAATAGACCAGAATATCATCTATGAAGACTATGACGAATGTGTCCAAGTACTTCTTAAACACCTGGTTCATCAAGTCCATGAAAGCTGCAAGGGCATTGGTAAGACCAAAGGACATGACTAGAAATTCAAAGTGACCATACCGAGTACAAAAAATTGTCTTCGGAATGTCACATTCTCTAACTCTGAGCTGATAATAGCCTGATCTGAGGTCTATCTTAGAGAAATAACTGGCACCCTAAAGTTGGTCAAACAAGTCATCTATCCTAGGCAGCAGATACCTGTTCTTGACTGTGACTTTGTTGAGCTGACGGTAATCAATACACATTCTGAGAGAACCATCTTTCTTGCGCACGAATAAGACTGGCGCACCTCATGGGGATACACTGGGCCTGAAGAATCCCTTATCTAAGAGATCTTTCAACTGATCTTTCAGTTCCTTGAGTTCTGTTGGTTCCATTCTGTATGGCAGAATATAAATAGGCTGAGTATCTGGGAGAAGGTCTATGCCAAAGTCTATTTCCCTTTCGGGAGGAATGCCTGGAAGATCTTCGGGAAAGACGTCTGAATATTCATTAACCACTGGGACTGATTAGATATTGGGAGATTCGGAATTGGAATCCTTAACATGCACGAGATGATTCACACACCCCTTAGAAATCATTTTCCTTGCCCGAAGGTAGGAAACAAGTTGACCCCTGAAAGACGAAGTGCTACCCTTCCACTCTAGGACGGGCTCATTCGGGAACTGAAACTGAACTATCCTATTTCTGCAGTCAACTATGGCATAGTAGGAATGAAGCCAATCCATACCGAGAATGACATAAAAATCAGTCATCTCTAACTCGACTAAATCTGCTGACGTGGATTAGACTGAAAGACTGACTTGAAATTATACTTACTAGCATGACATGAATACTGAAGAAAGGGAACTGTTCCTAAAACATCTCATAGCCTCCTGTAGATAAATGTGGCACGCAATACACCCATGAACAAGACTCTACTAGATGCATTTTTCAGACTTCCTAGGACTCTATTGAACCTTAGGCTCTGATAACAAGTTTGAAACGCCCCAATTTTTTTTTTGAACCGGAATACTACACGGTGCTTATGACCCCGAAGGATCACAAGCTAATCCATGACTGATATATATATATATGTATACTGCAATATATAACATAATAATGCGGAAAACATGAACATGTAGGCCATAAGGTTCAACTGAACAAAGAATTTGTCAAAACATAACATACATATGGGTGAAAGATACCCAAAACAACTGAAAACTGAATCAAATCTGGACATAAGTCTGAATACTGAATCTGAAAGCCTCTAAGTGTTGTCTGAATAAGGAGTTGAAGGAACATGTCTCCAACTAACTCTGTAAACTGATAACTGGCTAAAATAATAATGAATAAATCAAATCATATTGTCCTCGAATGAAGAGGACTCACTGAATCTCTGCGACTGGAAATGCTACTGCTACTGCTGATCTGGAGCTCGTTTCTCTGAACCTATGGTGTAACATGAAAGAAAGCACCATAGAGCAAATGCGTCAGTACAACTGGAGTACTGAGTATACAATTGAGGCAGGCTAATGCAAAAGGGTTTACATGAATGAACAATGCTAACTGATTGACTGATATGAACGTGAGAGTGTAAACATACATACATAGTAACAAAGGTCGTGAGTACATGATAGCTAGATCTGTACGCTAATACATGGTTTATTGAGAACTGACATGGCTAAAACTATAGTTCTGATAACATGGGCGACTGTATCTGACAGTCTTAAATTTGATGGAACTATCTGAGTTCCGTACTATAACTGAATTTGACTGTATCTGACAGTCCTGGTATATTGATA
The DNA here is from genome assembly GCA_030864215.1 of Capsicum pubescens. Lineage (NCBI taxonomy): Eukaryota > Viridiplantae > Streptophyta > Magnoliopsida > Solanales > Solanaceae > Capsicum > Capsicum pubescens. The sequence continues at coordinate 44,772,942 of CM061548.1, forward strand.
TCTGAAGACCTATCTGAGTTCTTTTACTGAGACTGAGTCTGAAACTGTGAGAGGTAGTTGTTTAACCGACATGCCCCATATGTGCCATTATGGCTAAGATGGGGTCCAATCTCTGCCCTAACTGGAAGGGTGTCAATACCGCGCCACTGGTAAGGACAACATGTGAGCAACTCTTATATAACAGGTAAATCTAGTGAGATCCGTTTAACACTCATATAATAAGTTAAGCCACCTCATTTATCCTCATATAACAGGTTGTGATGTCTCAACCTATGCTGGCTACATAGTTATGGAACTCAAGGATGACTGCTAAGAATCACACCCTCATAGACAGGTGAGTTCCCATCCTTGGGTTCACTCGGTGTTAACTCCTACTCCCATCTGAAGAGACTGAACACGATTTAACTGACTGTACGTAAGTGGAACTTACTGAATTCCGTTGACTAAAGAAATACTACTGATATCTGATAACTGACTGAGACCATAAGGTTTCCTGAGTCACATGACTGACTAAATTCTACTGAATCATGGCTTGATTTTGTATATCGAGAAACATGACATGGCTCTAGGAACACAGCTATAGTTTTCGGGTAAGAATACCCCCAGGACTCGATTGAAGGAAATTGACACACATGACATGACTTGATCACAAGATTTGAGTCCTCAATTCATAATATCATAAGTAGGGGATATCATATTTCATATAGTTATTCAACATCTTAAATATTGTAGGGAATGCATGGATATATTTCGTGTACATATTGTATATCTCCATTATCTTAAATGTTTCATACCACCACAATAGCAACACATGAAAAGCATGGGATTCATATTGAAGTATATAACTAACATGGACTTGTCATTTAGACATCATAGAACCATACAAACATGAATTTTTAGCATCTGAAGCATCAAATACCTTGCATGCATTCTTTAAGGCATAGGTGAGTTTCATACTTGCACCATATTAAACCATCTAAAGTTCATGGTTTTCAATTAACAAACATATATATTCCATGAAAACACCTTTAGACATCACATTGAAACTTAAATAATAATCGTCAACATGTACATACTCATATCACCACAAAAGTTTACAAAATAATAATTAAAACATGGTTCTTGAGCTCTATGAACGGATTGAATCCATAGATGAACACTACACATACCTTAGAAAGGAAACCTTGATGATTTACTGGAGAGTTCTTGGATTAGGAAACTTAATTCTTAATTATCTTGGAAAAAGGCTTGAATCTTGCTTTTGAGAGATGAGTTTGATGGAAACCCTAATCTTGTGGTTGAGAGCGTAAGAAAGAGTTTTTAGGATGCTTAACTGAGGAAAAATAGGAAAAATTACGCCTCTTTAGGGTTATAAGTCATGGAAGGTGAATAAAATTACTAAAATACCCTTATGAAATAAATTTTCAGTTGCTGAAAATCATAGTTGACGACATTTGTGACAAGGCATCAAAAAAAGTGACAAGCCGTTAAAAATGTTGTCACACAGGACTGGAATTGATGGTTTCTGCCTAAGCCTGACGACCTTCGTGATAGGGCATCACAAGTGTGGTAAGCTACCACAAATGTCGTCACTTAGGATCCGGTTTCTTCCTAAGGCTGACGACCTTCGTGATAGGGCGTCATAAGTGTGGTAAGCTACCACGAATGTCGTCACTTAGGAGCTGGTTTCTGCCTAAGGCTGACGACCTTCGTGATAGGGCATCATAAGTGTGGTAAGCTACCATGAATGTCATCACTTAGGATCTGGTTTCTGCCTAAGGCTGATGACCTTCGTGATAGGGCGTCACAAATGGGGTAAGCTACCACGAATATCGTCACTTAAGAGTTGGTTTCTGCCTTAGGCTGACGACCTTCGTGATAGGGCATCACAAATGTGGTAAGCTATCACGAATGTCATCACTTAGGAGTTGGTTTCTGCCTAAGGCTGACGACCTTCGTGATAGGGCGTCACAAACGTGGTAAGCTACCACGAATGTCGTCATACTGTTTCCAGCCTGACATGCTGGAGTAAAATAGGAATAAATCTTTGCTCTGATATCGGATTTAGGCAAAATTGGTATCGTTGGAAATCTAATTCAATTATCTATCTATTGATAGGTCATTATATCAAAAATTCCTAGTATAATGAGAGATATTCTCATTTAAAGTTGACTATACCAATATCCTTCTAAAAAATTTAATCGGTAAGGAATGTTTTGATTCATCCGATAGCTGGGAGTTATTTGAAGCCTGAATATACATCTAACCTACTCATAAAACTATAAAATAACCATGATATACTATGCATGATCTTGGTACATGGCTCTAATAGTGGTTTGGATTTTTTGGGGTATTACACGAGTCTTCAACTCTTGAAAACTCTTCTCGCAAGAATCTAACCACTGAAACTTAACCTTCTTCTGAGTCAATCTGGACATAGGAGATGAAATAGAAGAAAATCCCTCGACAAAGCATCTGTAATAGCCAGCCAAACCCAAGAAACTCCTGATATCTGATGGAGAGATAGGGCTAGGCCAGTTTCTTACCGCTTCGGTCTTCTGAGGATCTACTCTAATTCCATCACCATAAATAATATGGCCAAGGAATTCTATTGATATCAGCCAAAATTCGCACTCACTGAACTTGGCGAACAACTGATGATCTCTGAGAGTCTGAAGAACAATTCTGAGATGGTCTGAATGATCACACTCTGTGCGAGGATAGACCAGAATATCATCTATGAAGACTATGACAAACATGTCCAAGTACTGCTGGAACACCCGGTTCATCAAGTCCATGAAAGCTGTAGGGGTATTGGTAAGACCAAAGGACATGACTAGAAATTCAAAGTGACCATACCGAGTACGAAAAATTGTCTTTGGGATGTCACGTTCTCTAACTTTGAGCTGATGATAGCCTGATTTGAGGTCTATTTTGGAGAAATAACTGGCACCTTGAAGTTGGTCAAACAAATCATCTATTCGAGGAAGCGGATACCTGTTCTTGATCGTGACTTTGTTGAGCTAACGATAATCAATACACATCCTGAGAGAACCATCTTTCTTGCGAACGAATAAAACTGGTGTACCCTATGGGGATACACTGGGCCTGATGAATCCCTTGTCTAAGAGATCCTTCAACTGATCTTTCAGTTCCTTGAGTTCTGCTGGTGTCATTCGGTATGGCGGAATAGAAATAGAATGAGTATCTGGGAGAAGGTCTATGCCGAAGTCTATTTCCCTTAAAGGGGGAATGCCTAGAAGATCTTCGAGAAAGTCATCTGAATATTCATTAACAATTGGAACTGATTCAAGACTGAGAGATTCGGAACTGGAATCCTTTACATGCACGAGATGATACACACACCCCTTTGAAATCATTTTCCTTGCCCAAAGGTAGAAAATAAGTTGACCCCTAAAAGATGAAGTACTACCCTTCCACTCTAGGACGGGCTCATTCGGGGACTGAATTTGAACTATCCAAGTCCTGCAGTCAACTGTGGAATAGCAGGAATGAAGCCAATCCATGCCGAGAATGACATCAAAATCAGTCATCTCTAATTTTACTGAATTTACTGACATGGATTTTTGAAATATCATAATTGGGCAGTTCCTGTATACTCGCCGAGCTATGATGGTTTTACCCACTAGGGTAGAGACTGAAAAGGGCTCTGCTAAAATTTAAGAACTGATTCCGAAATCGCCTGTTGTGTACGGAGTAACAAAAGACAAGGATGCGCCTGGATCTAGCAAAGCGTAAACATGAACATGGAAAATATGTAATGTACCAGTAACGACATCAGGAGAATTTTCCTGATCCTGTCGAGTCTAAAGAGCATATAGTCTATTTGGGTGTTGCCCACTAGTAGCACTGGAAGTGGCACCCTATTGGTTCAGGCGACCAGACTGAGCTGTGGAACGATTTTGCTGACCCTGATAACTGGACTGAGGACAATCTATGACTCTGTATCCTAGCTTGCCACAACCAAAACAAATATCACTACCACCTCTACAAACACCCTGGTGGTTCTTACCACAAGTTTGACATAGGGGATTAGTTCAGGCATTGCTGGCATTGCCCTGAGATTTAGAGTCGGGTGCTCTATCTCTGAACTTAGGAGTTGGAGCACTGGCTGAAGAATGAACTGGAGCTGATGACTTGGTACAAAACTAGGAATGATTTCCCCCCTCTGATTTGGGCTGAGCAAAACTGAAACTGCCTGATCTTGCTCTCTTATTCTGCCTCTCTCTAGCCCTAAACTTTTGATCCTCTATTTGCTGAGCATGGGTGATGATCCTGGCTAAAGTCATATCACTGTTCAACATTGTAGATCTACACTCATTTACCACGCTATCATTCACTCCTGACACGAACTTGCTCATCTTAGCCCTGTTGTTTACAACCACATAAGGGGTATATATGGCTAGCTGAGTAAATCTGAGAGAATACTCTTTAACCGTCACATTTACCTACCTGAGGTTGATAAACTCAAGAACTTTGGCCTCTCCTAACTCTTGGGAAAAGAATCTGTCTAAGAAAGTCGTGATAAATTTCTCTCACTCTATAGGACCTGCATCTTCTAATCTCTCAGACTTTCACTATTTGTACCAAGTGTGAGCAACATCCTGTAACTCGTATGCGGCCAACTCGACTCTCTGAACATAAGTAACTCTCATGATGTCAATGACCTTCTGGACTTGGTCAATGAACTACTGAGGGTCTTCATCAGACTTAGACCCGAAGAAAGATGGAGGGTTCATTCGGGTGAAGTACCGAATTCTAGCTGTTGCAGAATTGGCTACTGGATTGGATGGAATAACTGGTGGCCGTTCATTCTGGGCAGCTACAAACTGAGAAAGTATTGTGAATGCGGCTCTAAACTCCGCATGATAAACATGCTCGCCCAAAGGGTCTTTGGGCTAAGGAACTGGCTAGTTTCTTCTCTTTTGAGGCATATTTTGAAATAAGAGAAGAACAGATTAGACTGAGAGTTTAACTTGAGATTATGCTCACTAGCACGACATAAATACTGAAAGAAGGGAAACTGTTCCTAAAACATCCCAAAGCCTCTTGCACATAAATATGGCGCGCAACACACCCATGCACAACACTCTACTAGACGCGGCTTTCAGACTTCCTAGGACTCAATTGAACCTTTGGCTCTGATATTAAGTTTGTAACACCCCAATTTTTTGAATCGAAATGCTACACGGTGCTCATGACCCTGAGGGACCACAAGTTAATCCATGACTAATATTTGTACCTATACATTGCTTAACATACATGTAATATGCGGAAAACATAAACAATAGACCATAAGGTTCAACTGAATAATTATAAGATCCATGTGGGTGAAAAAAACCCAAGATAACTGAAGTCTGAATCAAAACTGAACTAAATCTGAACTGCATCTGAAAGCCTCGAAGTACTGACTAAATAAAGAGTTGAAGGAACATGTCTCCAACTAACTCCGTAAACTGAAAACTAACTGAAATAATAAATGAATTGAATCATATCGTCCTCGAATGAAGAGAACTCACTGCAGCTCTGTATACTGGAATGCGACTATTACTGCTGGTCTGGAACTCGTGTCTCTAAACCTATGGTGTAATATAAAGACAAAGCACCATAGCGCAAATACGTCAGTACAACTGGAGTACTGAGTATACGAGTGAGGTAGGCTAAATAAAAAGGGTTTACATCCATGAGCACTACTAACTGACCGACTAATATGAACATGAGAGTGCAAACATACATACATAATAACTAGAAATGTAAAAACGTAATAGTGGATCTGTAAACTAATACATGATTTACTGATTTCTGACATGACTGAAACTATGGTTCTGTCAACATGGGTGACTGTGTCTGACTGTCCTGGGTCTGATGGATTTATCTGAGTTCCACACTATAATTAAATTTGACTGTATCTGGCAGTCCTGGTATACTGATATCTGAAGAAATATATGGGTTCTTTTACTGAGACTGAGCCTGAAATTATGGGAGGTAGTTGTTTAACCGACATGCCCCAATAATGCATATAGCTAAGTTAGGGTCCAATCTTTGCCCCGATTGGAGGGGTGTCAATACCGCGCCAATGGTAAGGACAGTTGTGAGTGACCCTCATCTGGTAGGTACTCAAACGAAAATGGTGGGAACCCTAAACTGACAGGTTAAGGCAGCTCATCAACCCTAGTCTGACAGGTTAAGATGTCTCAATCTATGCTGGCTACTTAGTTCTGGAACATAAGGATGATTGCTAAAAATCACATCCTAAACTGGCAGGTGAGTTCCCATTCTTGGTTTCACTCGATGCTAACTTCTACTCCCATCTGAAGAGACTGAACATGATTTAACTGACTGTACATGGACTGAGTAACTAACTTTCGTTGACTGACGAAATAGCACTACTATCTGAGATTTTGCTAAGATCGTGAGATTTCAGAGGTTTCCTGAGTCACATGACTGACTGAGTCCTATAGATCATGGCTTGACTGAGATTATTAGGGTAACGTAACTTGGCTCTAGGCACACAACTATATTTTTTGGGTACGAGTACCCGTAGGAATCGATGGAAGGAAACTAACACACATGACATGATTTGATCACAAGATTTGAGTCCATAATTCATAATATCGTACATAAGGGATTTCATACTAAACATGGTTATCAACAATTTATTGCATGGAAAAGATTTCATGTCACATGGAATTACTTGCACAACCTTAATATCATGTTCATTGCATAATCATACTAGCAACACATATCAATAGCATGGAAGTTCATGTGGAATCATCTTAAGAGTTGACATAGCTTGTTATTTAACTACTATGGGGTCATGGGTGATGATAGGCGTATTTACACGCCTAAAGTACTATAATTTACCCATATTTTAGCTAAGTTTTGAGGACAAAATATATAATTCATGCACTTTTAGTCCTTTTTCCTGTAAGTGAGCTAACAAACGTGATTAGCAAGTTTTCAGGTATAAATGATGCAGATTTCAGCATATTATGGATAACTTGACGCCCAAGGAAGCTTCACGAAAGAAGGAAGGGAAAGCTTGGACGCCAAGGACCAAAAGTGACGCATGGAATTTCTGTCCCGGGCAAAAACAACATTTCCAAAGACATTGGGGATCAGCAGTAACTTATTAGGATTAGGATAATGATGCAGTAACCTAGTAGGACTAGGATAAGTAATGCAGTAGCTTAGTAGGAATAGGATATGGGTGTTGTAAATACCCTATTTTGTTAGAGATTTTAGGCATTCTACTTCTAGTTCCGAATCATTCTAATTCTTCCATAAATTCAAATTTTCATACTTTTACTTTTTATTCAACACTTTCAATTCTTATTCTCTTCATCTATTCAATTCTTAATTTCCACAACAAGAGAACCGCTATTCTAAAAGGGAATTCACGCATAACGCCATACCAAACCCTACTACACGTGAGATCTTTATTTTGGTATAATGATAAAGTCTATTGTGATTTCCGTCGCACTCATGAATAACTAAACTTCTCTGTTGGGGTTATGAAAGCCTTATGAGATACTATCTATTTCTATGAGTTTGTGAGTTCGTGACTCGTATGATGCTTATATCATTATTCACTTCATCTTAATGCAAATTCTTGTGGTTGCAAATGCATAGAATACACCAGTATAGCATTAACTTGCTCGAAAGAAAAGTTATATGTCTGGAAAAGAGATAATGTCAAGGTAATAGGGCACCAACCCCTGTTAAAAAGTTAGTGTCGTAACTGGATTAACCTCTTGGAGAGTTCGTACAGTTAGACACGCTTTAAGCTCGAAAGAGTTAAAGTGAAATAATCCTTGATGGTCGAAAGACATCTGGATTTACCATAGAATACAACTCTCTATAAGCACATGCATGTCTGAATTCCGCATAACTCATAGCCAATAGAGATGTATAACTCATAAGGTGGACATAACCCCAACTCTCAATTCTCATTGGTTAAACATCCTACAAAACATTCTTTCTTTTTACTTTGCTATTTTTCGTTTTTACTCTACTATTTTGTTACATTATTGCACGCTACAAAACCCCCCTTTTACGAGACTTGCACCAAAAGTCTAATAATCTTTGCTTACTTAGTGACCGACTATTCTCTGTGGGATCGATACCCAACCCAGTTGGGTTATATATTTGACAACGACCGCTTACACTCTTACGAGAGCTGTAGTTTGAGCGTTATCAAAAATTGGCGCCGCTGCCGGGGAATACGGTTGTCAACTAAGTTTGTGATAGTTACTAGACCCTTTTGTCAAAGATTCTCATACTTTACTTTTAGTTGTTGTTTTTGTTTTCTGCAGGTTTTGTTCAGTGAATGCCAAATACTTAAAGTTCTGGTCAACCATTATTACCCATAAACCCTGAACCGCAACTTATTGGCAGAATGGATGCACAACGTGACATTGACAGAAGGGCGGCTCAACAGGAGCAGGCTAGACTAGCTGCACTGGCAGCTGCTCAAGTGCATCAACAAAATATTGATAACCCAGGTCGGGCAACAAATCCTGATGATGAGGACCTGGGTGATGAGGAGCTACTAAATCCTAGGCGTACTGATGAGGTGGCGGCACCTATGTATAGGAGAGATCGTCAAGCTAGAATGAGACCTGACCGCCGAGCTGTGCAGGCTCCTTTTGATGATGATGATGACGATCTGGATGGAGCTGGTGCTACAGGAGCTATTATTCCTCCGCCCTTGGCACCTGGAGCAAAGTTCAATATCACCAGCACCATGATTCAACTATTGCAGCTCAAGGGATTATTTGGTGGACTTGCAGGCGATGATCCGAATATGCATCTGATCAACTTCATCACAACATGCAAGTCATTCGACAATCCAGGCGTTGGACAGAATATAATTCGGCTGCGCTTATTTCCATTGTCTCTATCTGGGGAGGCAACTCTATGGTTGAATGGGCTGACTCCTGATTCTATTACTAATTGGAGGCAACTGAAAGACGCTTTCCTAGAAAGATTCTTTCCGCCATCCAAGAGAGCACAGTTGAGAGATGAGATCAGCAATTTTCGATAGCTTCTAACTGAAGCTCTCCATGAAACATGGGAGAGGTTCAAGAAGAAGCTTATGCGGTGCCCAAATCATCAGATGACCAACATCCACTTGATGGAGATATTATACAGGGCTTTGAACTCAGTGACTAAGCCAGTGGTTGATAATGTTGCAGATGGGTCATTCATGGACCTTACTTTTCTCGAGGCAAGTGATATACTAGATCGTATGACAAAGCAGAGTAGAGCTTGGCATACTAGGGATTCTAAGGTAGCAAGCTCTACCGTATCTGTTGGCATGACTGCAGAGCAGAGGCGTAGACAAGAGGAACGTGATCAAGATATGGAGCACATGAAAAAACAGATGGATCTTCTTACAAAGAATCTATTATCAGGGAAGACAAAAAAAGTCAAAGCAGTTGCGTCAAAAGGAAGAGACGAATCCGATTCAGAGGAAGAAGCCAACTACTTGAATAATCAGGGGGGTTTCCGAGGCAATGCCCAAGGAAACCAAGGTCTGATCTATTGTGATAAATCTGGATACAAGGACCACGATCAAGGTAGTTGGAAAAACAATACCGACAGGAGTGGTTTGTATGTTCCCCCAGGAAGATGTGACACCATTGCATCTAGGTCGGGAAATATGGAAGAGATGATGGCTAAACTGTTGAAAGGAGTGGAAGCAACCAGCGCGGGAGTAACGGAGGTAATAAATGATTTGTCCTCAATGAATCAATTGGTTGACTCACATTCCACTTCAATAAAACAAATAGAGCAGCAATTGAGCCAACTTTCAGCAGCACTCAATCAAAGAAAGGCAGGCACTCTACCTAGTGACACTGTGCAAAATCCAAGGAACGACGGATCATGCATGGCTATTACTACCAGGAGTGGTAAGGTGCTGGAAAATTCATCCCAAAGCAAGCAAGTGGTTGAAAATAAGGAAGATGATGACGCCATAGAAACTGACCAAGACATTCATGACGTCACTCCTCAACATCCACAGTCTGAAAATATTACTGAACCAAAACAAGATAAAAAGAAAGTGGTGGAGAAAACTATTCCCCTTCCACCACCACCTTTTCCTCAAAGATTGAAGAACAAGGCGGATGATACAAGGTTCAGCAAATTTATGACAATGTTAAAACAGCTGACCATTAATGTGCCGTTGCTGGAAGCACTTGAACAAATGCCTGGGAATGCGAAATTCATGAAGGATCTTTTGACAAAGAAGTGGGCAGCAAGCTATGAGTTGACAGATATTGTTCATCATTGCAGCGCAATTGCCACCTGATCACTAGTTCAGAAGAAGGCCGACCCCGGTGCTTTCACTATTCCTTGCACCGTTGGATCTTTGAATTTTGCCAAAGCATTATGTGATTTAGGAGCCAGCATCAATTTGATGCCATTATCTATTTACAAAAAGTTGGGGTTGGGTGATCCTACTCCAACCAACATGAGGCTCGTAATGGCGGATATGTCGGTAAAACGACCTGTTGGTATTCTATGTGATGTATTGGTGAAAGTTTCTTCATTCATCTTTCCAGCAGACTTCGTTATTTTGGATTGTGAGGCAGACTCAGAAGTTCCCATAATCTTGGGGCGCCCTTTCCTTGCAACAGGAAGTGTGCTTATTGATTTAAGAGCTAATGAGCTTTTATTCCGAATAAATGACTAAGTAGTTCGCTTTGATGTGTGCAAATCAATGAAGCACCCCAAAGAGCTGAACGTATTCTCGGTAGCTGATGTTTATGTTGATGATGAAAAAGAATTATCTGAAGAGGAGCAGATTATTGACGACCCATTGGCGGTTGCGCTCATGAATTTTGAACACAAGGATGCTGAAAACTATGAAGAAACTATTGGTGCTCTAACAAGATTTAGGTCATATTCTCATGCTCCCAAGAAGTTGGACCTTGATCTTAAAAATCGACCCACACCACCCGCTAAACCATCTATTGAAGAGCCACCTATGTTAGAGTTGAAGGAGTTGCCTAATCATTTAAAGTATGCATTCTTAGGAAGCGGAAGCACACTCCCAGTCATTGTGGCAGCAGATTTGGGTGAGCAGCAAGCTGCAGCTCTCATTGCTATTTTACGAAAGTATATAAGAGCCATTGGTTGGACCATCGCTGACATCATTGGTATTCCACCTGGGATTTGTACACACAAGATTCAACTTGAAGAAAATTGCACACCCACTATTGAGCATCAAAGGCGTCTCAATCCACCTATGCAAAAAGTGGTGAAGAAAGAAATTATTAAGTGGTTAGATGCAGGGGTTGTGTATCCAATATCTGACAGTACATGGGTGAGCCCGGTACAATGTGTTCCCAAGAAAAGAGGAATGACGGTAGTTGCGAATGAAAAGAATGAGCTCATTCCACGCAGACCTTTTACAGGATGGAGAGTATGCATGGACTACCGAAAGCTAAATTCATGGACGCTTAAGGACCACTTCCCAATGCCATTCATGGACCAAATGCTCGATCGATTAGCGGGGAAAGGATGGTTCTGTTTCTTAGATGTTTATTCCGGCTATAATCAGATTTGTATTGCCCCCGAAGACCAAGAGAAGACAACGTTCACATGCCCATATGGTACGTTTGCCTTCAAACGCATGCCATTCGGGCTATGTAACGCACCAACCACTTTTCAGCGTTGTATGATGTCCATTTTTTTTATATGGTTGAAGACACCTTGGAGGTGTTCATGGACGATTTTTCAGTTGTGAATGAGTCGTTTGAATCATGCTTGGCAAACCTAAGTATGGCGTTACAAAGATGTGTTGAATTCAACCTAGTGCTGAACTGGGAGAAGTGCCACTTTATGGTTAAAGAAGGTATTGTTCTTGGGCATAAAATCTCCTAAAAATAATTGAGGTTGATCGAGCTAAAATTGAAGTTATCGAGAAGCTACCACCCCCAATTTCAGTAAAGGGAGTTCGTAGTTTCCTCGGTCACGCAGGTTTCTATCGGCGGTTTATCAAAGACTTCTCCAAAATTGCTAGTCCATTATGCAAATTTTTGGAGAAAGATGTAAGGTTTGACTTCAATGAAGACTATTTGAGGGCATTCAAATGCCTCAAAGGGAAGCTAATTGAAGCTCCTATCATTGTAGCACCAGATTGGTCTCTACCGTTTGAAGTCATGTGTGATGCTAGCGGGGTAGCTTTGGGTGTTGTACTTGGCCAGAGAAGGGAAAAGTTATTCCACCCAATCTACTACACAAGCAAGGTCCTGAACAAAGCCCAGAAGAACTACACTGTCACAGAACAAGAGCTTCTAGCAGTTGTGTATGCTTTTGAAAAGTTCCGTGCTTATTTGTTGGGAACCAAAGTGGTAGTTCATACTGATCATGCAGCTCTGAGATATCTAATGACAAAGAAGGATGCGAAACCAAGGCTAATTCGATGGGTATTATTGCTGCAAGAATTTGATTTTGAGGTAAAAGATAGAAGAGGTTGCGAAAACCAAGTGGCTGATCATCTATCTAGACTCGAGAACAGGCATATAGCGCAGCCTGATCTTAAGATTCATGACGCATTCCCTGACGAAGAGATCTTAGCCACAATAATGGAAGAGTTACCATGGTATGCAGACTTTGCGAATTTTGTGGTGAGTAATGTGATGCCTGCAAATCTATCTTTCCATCAAAAGAGAAAGTTCATGCATGATGTAAAACACTACTTTTGGGATGAGCCATATTTGTTTCGACGATGCGCGGATGGTGTTATCAGGCGATGCATATCCCATGTAGAGGTGCCGAATATATTGGAGGTATGTCACACTTCCCAAGTTGGGGGACATCACGTAGGTAATCGGACAGCAAGGAAGGTATTGCAAAGTGGATACTACTGGCCTTCGATATTAAGAGATGCCTACGAATTTGTGAGAAGATGCGACCAATGTCAGAGACAAGGCGCAATTTCGAAACACCATGAGATGCCCATGACGAAAATGCTTGAAGTTGAGCTATTTGATGTATGGGGTATTGATTTCATTGGCCCATTCATAAATTCGTTTGGAATGAAATACATCCTAGTCGCTGTAGATTATGTTTCAAAATGGGTCGAAGCAGTAGCATTGGCCGACAATGAAGGAAAGCGTGTTGTAGCATTCTTGAAGAGAAATGTCTTCTCTCGCTTTGGAGTACCACGTACTATCATAAGCGATGGAGGATCTCACTTTTGCAACAAGCTGTTCAAATCCGTATTAGCAAAATATGGTATCAAGCAACATAAGGTAGCCACACCTTATCACCCACAAACTAGTGGATAGGTAGAGGTTTCCAATCGAGAGATCAAGCAAATCCTTGCTAAGACTGTAAATGCTAATAGGAAGAATTGGTCTCGGAAGCTGGACGATGCACTATGGGCTTATAGGACTGCATTCAAAACGCCAATTGGCATGTCCCTGTACCAACTAGTTTATGGAAAGGCTTGTCACTTGCCCATTGAGCTCGAGCATAAAACAATGTGGGCGTTAAAGCAACTTAATTTGACTTGGGATGATGCCATGAATCTGAGATTGGAGCAGCTGAATGAGATGGATGAATTCCGTCTACATGCATATGAAAGAGCAGACCTCTACAAGGAACGGATGAAAAAGTATCATGATCAGCAGATTGTTCAACGAAACTTTCAAAAGGATGATATGGTACTTCTTTTCAATTCCAGACTGAAGCTATTCCCAGGTAAGTTAAAGTCCAAATGGTCTGGTCCGTACAAAGTTACCCAAGTCTACTCGTCTGGAGTAGTTGAGCTAGAAAACAATAATGGTGTTGTCTTTAAGGTGAATGGTCAACGAGTAAAACCATATATCGGTCCTCTTGACTCGATAAACTATATGGCCACCATCTACCTCGACGAAGTCTAAGTACTCGAGGTAACTATGTCATGCCGCGACAATAAATCAAGCGCTATATGGGAGGCAACCCATCGTTTTTCATTCTTTCTTTCATTCTACTAAGTGTTTGTTTTTGTTAAATAAAAATCCAAAAAGAAGAGTCGTGCCACGACCAAAACTAAGGCGCTTGATGGGAGGCAACCCATCGTTCTAATCGTTTTTGTTGCTTTTGAGTAAGTGTAGGTGCAAGAGGTGTAAAGGAGGAGATTGAGTTCAACTCTTGATTTGGAAGAATTGCATGTTCAAGGTGGTAAGTTAGGATTGAAGAAGCAAAAGGCTATGGGTTGGGCATTGCCTATGAAAATATAGGAAAAGAACAAGGCAAGGCCTATGTAAATCTAGGCCACGAACAAGGCAAGGCCTATACTATGGCCTAAGCTCTCGGAATCTAGTGTGCCATAGCATAGGCGCCCATGCCTAAGTGTGCCATAGCATAGGCGCCGCCTATGCAAAAGCATTTTGTTTCTGAATCTCATGTGCCATGGCATAGGCGCCGCCTATGCCTAACAATGCCATGGCATAGGCGCCGCCTATGCTCAACAATGCTTTGCAAAAGGCGCCGTCTATGCCAAGCATAGGCAAAGCAAAATGCGCCGCCTATGGTCACTTTTGGTCTCCAAATCCGATTTTAAATGGGTCAAAACCCGACCCAAGCTTGCCCTATAAATAAGAAACATAGTCTTAGACCAAAAATACATTGCAAACCTAAGAAAAGCGCCGCCTACCTCTCCAAATTCTCTCAAAAAATTTCCTTTTGCTCTTTTACTTCACAAGAACATATTCCAAAGGCATCAACCGAGTAAGTACTTCTTTGTTCTTCTTTTATATTCCGTAAGTACTACAATACTACGCCTACAATAAATTGTTAGATCTTGAAGTAGTATTGGTGATTTGAATGTGGTTGATTTGTTGTGATACTACTAAGTGAGTGAAAGAATACGTAAGGATGATTTTAACTTGTTTCCAACTTGTCTTTGATTTTCATACACTGTCATACTTTTGCGGAATTGACATGGGCACGAAAATTGCATAATCTTGTAAATAGAAAGCTTACATATTGGAATGACTTGTTCATCGAGATGAGAATCATGGTTAAACTACCAACTTGTGAGGTTGTGATTATTTCTAGATGTTATAACTTGATTCAATCTCTATGTAGTAGTCTTGATCAAAAGATGTATCAACTATGAAAGTACTGCCAACATTTTTTTGGAAGTATGACTGCACTGATTATATTGTTGAAATATAGCGCCTAAAACGTATATCGATGAAGTCTGAGTAATCGACATCGTTCACTTCACTAGTCCGTACCAACAAACTAAGTGTGGGGTGGTGCCACTACTGCTTGTTCATTGATTGTATCCACCGAGATGAAGCTAACATGAATATTATTTTAATCTCAGGTACAATGGTACCAAAAGCAAGGCAAGGAAAGGATAAAGTAACCACTTCACAAAAAGACCAGAAAAGGGGACGAAAAGAGCAAGGCGAATCCTCCTCGCTGCAAATACCTCGCCGCATGTTTGGAATTAAATGGGTCTTAGAGGAGAAAGGAAAGGAGTGGTATAGGAACAATAAAGAGAAGAAATATGTTCACATGGAGTTGATACACAAGGAGAGCCTAGCAAAGAAAGAACCTCGCATGTTGGCTAAGATAATGACGTTTCATCTTGATTTCATCTTCCGAGATATGGGAGAGTGTAATCTCGATTTAACACGAGAATTCTATGCCAACTGGTCACCGAAAACTACAGGGAGTGAAGTTAAGATTCGGGGCCAAGTTCTGCAACTAAATGCGGAGTTCTTCAACTCCTTTCTAGGCTTGCCATCTGTTAATCCCGCACCATTCAAGGAACTTTATCGCAGACCTCCATACAGGGCAATCAGACACACACTATGCGGAACAATATCAATGGCACGGTGAAGTCGTCACAAGGATATCGGTCGACACAATACCTTTCTGTATGCCTCCTTGAACAGAGAAGCTAGGATATGGCTGTGAATAGTCAACTCTTGCCTCATTCCAGGGACACAGTACACAAAGATAACATGAGATAGAGTGTTCCTGGTGTACGCATTGATGACGAATGTCCCTATCAATATTGGGGCAATAATTCGATCTACAATGCGGAAAGCTAGGCTACACAAGAGGTCCCACTTCAGCTTTGGCAACCTGTTGACTGCAATATTGAGGAAGAAAGACATTGAAGAGGAACCGGATGATCATAAGCTTCCACACAACCCGAAGAAGGTTGACCTCACAAAGGTTAAAGATTCTGAATCCATGCATGGCGTCAACCTAACCACTGCAGAAAGACATGCTCGCGACGAAAGCTTCTCCTGCCATTTATATGGCATGATGAAGTTTACCATGATGAGCGGGGGTCATGTTCCAACTGCTGCAGAGCTCCAACAGTTGGATTATGACTACCCAATGAATGAGCATGCGAGGGCGATGTGTGGAGTAGGTGTATATTTTGAGGAACCTCTTGATGACGACATGCCAATCGATGATGATCGACGAATGCCAGACTCCGACGTGGAAGAGAACTCTGATGACGACGACTCTGATGACGATTCCGATGCAGGGGGTATGACCCCAGACATAGAGGATGAATCCGACTAATCAGGTTCTTCTTATTTATTTTCCACTGAGGGCAGTGTGTCCCGTCTAAGTGTGGGGTACTGGTATTTGTATTCTATACTTCTTTTTCTGCATTTGCATTTATTCTAGTTCTTGTTTGTTTTAATTAGTCGTAATTAGTTAGTTTAAATTTTAAATTTATTAGATTTTGATGCATGAAATTGTTCTGATAGGCGGCATGGTGTTATGACAAGAGTGTGTGCTAGAATCATTACTATTGAGACACTTAGGCTCTAAGTGTGACTCACTGTGTGATAATTGTGTGGTTTAATTCATTCATCTGTTAGGGTCAAGAGTCTATAATACTCCCAATAAAGTTGACCATGTGCCTTGTGTGTGTGAGGATATAGTATATTCTGTGTTGTGACTGATGCTAGAACTTGCCTGGTGTGTGTGTAAAGCGAAATAAAGAGTGTGAGTTTAGGAGATGATTTAGGCATTTCTTTGGCAGCCTGTGATTGTTTACCTTCTGTTTACCTACCCGTGGACATTATCCTAGTCAACCCTTTTGAGCCTTTAAGCCATTTTCTTTGACAGCCTCATATGCAAGCCTAATCCATTTTTTTTCAAGACCATAATTTGATCCAAATTCCTAAGTGCTTTAAATTGTGAAGTCATGTGACAAAATAAGAGGAAATTGGGTGAGAGTGATGCCTTAGAGTGTATTGGTACTTGAATTTGTTATGAAAAAGAGTGGCTATCATAGAGGTGTGTTATAAAAAAAAGAGAAAAAAAAAAAGAAAGAGAAAAGAAAAAGAAATAGAAAAACAAAAAGATAAATTGTGTTTATGATTAAATAAAAAGATTGTTATGCTTGAATGGCAAAACAGGTGAAAAGGGGTGATAGATGAAAGAAAGGTAGCAGGGTTGATTAAAAGAGAGTGTTAATGGCATAATGTGATGTATTAAAGCGCTTAGGAACATAGTCACTATTTCTGGCCAAAATAGTCCTACCCGTCCCTTAGCCTACATTACAACCTGTAAAGACCTATTTGATCCTAAGCTTAACATTCTGATATTAGTAGAGCATTACACTAAGGGCAAGCCTATGGTCATCAGTTGCAACATATGAATTCTTTGTGAGAGTGAGAGCAAGGATAATCTTATACCCATATTCTGAAAAATGTAATACTTGTGAGTGATTATGGGTAATATCTTATGTGAGACACACATGGTTGATGAGTTTTGGGTAGTCTTGTATGATTTTTTATGCCTTAACTTGTGGATACAAATTAACCATCATCACGAGTCTATATTAGAGGTTGAATTATTTCTAGAAGTGATTAGAAAACTACTCTTTGTTTATAATTATCGTGCTTGTCTTGATGAAAATTTTGTGTTGTTACTGTGAAACCCTAAGTAGATGTTTATATGGACATGATATATTGTTCGAGGACGAACAAAGCTTTAAGTGTGGGGTGTTGATGATAGGCATATTTACACGCCTAAAGTACTATAATTTACCCATATTTTAGCTAAGTTTTGAGGACAAAATATATAATTCATGCACTTTTAGTCCTTTTTCCTGTAAGTGAGCTAACAAACGTGATTAGCAAGTTTTCAGGTATAAATGATGCATATTTCAGCATATTATGGATAACTTAACGCCCAAGGAAGCTTCACGAAAGAAGGAAGGGAACGCTTGGACGCCAAGGACCAAAAGTGACGCATGGAATATCTGTCCCGGGCAAAAATAGCATTTCCAAAGACTTTGGGGATCAACAGTAACATATTAGGATTAGGATAATGATGCAGTAACCTAGTAGGACTAGGATAAGTAATGCAGTAGCTTAGTAGGAATAGGATATGGGTGTTATAAATACCCTATTTTGTTAGAGATTTTAGGCATTCTACTTCTAGTTCCGAATCATTCTAATTCTTCCATAAATTCGAATTCTCATACTTTTACTTTTTATTCAACACTTTCAATTCTTATTCTCTTCATCTATTCAATTCTTAATTTCCACAACAAGAGAACCGCTATTCTAAAAGGGAATTCACGCCTAACGCCATACCAAACCCTACTACACGTGAGATCTTTATTTTGGTATAATGATAAAGTCTATTGTGATTTCCGTCGCACTCATGAATAGCTAAACTTCTCTGTTGGAGTTATGGAAGACTTATGAGATACTATCTATTGCTATGAGTTTGTGAGTTCGTGACTCGTATGATGCTTATATCATTATTCTCTTCATCTTAATGCAAATTCTTGTGGTTGCAAACGCATAGAATACACCAGTATAGCATTAACTTGTTCGAAAGAAAAGTTATATTTCTGGAAAAGAGATAATGTCAAGGTAATAGGGCACCAACCCCTGTTAAAAAGTTAGTGCCGTAACTGGATTAACCTCTTGGAGAGTTCGTACAGTTAGACACGCTTTAAGCTCGAAAGAGTTAAAGTAAAATAATCCTTGATGGTCGAAAGACGCCTGGATTTACCATAGAATACAACTCTCTATAAGCACATGCATGTCTGAATTCCGCATAACTCATAGCCAATAGAGACGTATAACTCATAAGGTGGACATAACCCCAACTCTCAATTCTCATTGGTTAAACATCCTACTAAACATTCTTTCTTTTTACTTTGCTATTTTCTGTTTTTACTCTACTATTTTGTTACATTATTGCACGCTACAAAACCACCCTTTTACGAGACTTGCACCAAAAGTCTAATAATCTTTGCTTACTTAGTGACCGACTATTCTCTGTGGGATCGATACCCAACCCAGTTGGTTATATATTTGACAACGACCGCTTACACTCTTACGAGAGCTGTAGTTTGAGCGTTATCAATGGGAACATAATTTTTAGCATTCTAGGCATTTTAACAAACACCTCGCATGCATACTTTGGGGCATAGATTTTCTCAACAATTTTAATCATCTTGAACACCCAAATTCATGGGTTTTAACTACAAGCATGCATACATCATGGAAATCAACTTATATTAATATCTTGAATCTTAAACAATGATCATTAACCTGAACAACATTACATAACAATAAGGAAATCAAAGTTTCTTATTTAAAATCATGGTTCTTGAACTCTATGAACGAAAGGGGTCCATAGATGAACACTACGCATACCTGACTCAAGGTTTTTGATGTTTTTTAACTTGGAGGATTTGAAATCCTTTGATTATTGAAGAAGATTGGGTCTTGTTCTTGGAGATTAAATTTAGAGAGAAACCCTAGTTTTTGTTTGTGAAATAATAATGAGCAAAATGGTTGAATTCAGACTTATCTGGGTATATCTAGGCGAGTGGTAGGTGACCAAAATACCCCTGTTAAAATGACCTAAAAATAAACTGAATGTGACATGTGATGGTCCGACTGGCGGCCCGTCAGACACTTGATGGTCCGTCACTTAGCCCGTCAGATGTGGACCAGAAATGGGGTTCATTGGATAAGAGTTAACGGCATGGATGAAGGTCCGTCACAACTTTGACGGTCCGTCAACTCATCTGTCAGTCCTTATATAGTACGTGGCTCAACTACCTTGGCTGTGACGGTCAAAGTGCCGGTCCGTCACTTATGTAGCGGTCCGTCAAGTTGGCCATCATACCTGGGCGTTTCCGATAGTTCCAAGTAAAACATCCATAACTTCCTCTTCTGATGTCGGATTTGGACAAAATTGGTACCGTTGGAAAGCTAACTCAATTTTCCACATGATAGTAAGTGAAAATCTCAAAAATACCACGTGTACAAAGATATGTTTGAATTTTAAAGTAAGTCGTAGCATTTTTGAGATGCTTTCTTGCTAGGAAAAAGGCACGGGTATTACACCTATCTATTGTCGTTTGGCTATCGCAGTGTATACATACTGGTGCCACTGGTTTGGGACAATAAGGAATATGTTCCAATAAATTCCGGATTCATTCTACTTTTTTATCGATTTTATCAAATGCGATAAATTTAGATTCTATTGTAGAGCGAGCAATACATGTCTGTTTGAATGATTTCCAAGAGACTGCTCCTCTATCGATAGTAAATACATATCCACTCGTGAATTTTACTTCATTCGATCCGATGATCTAATTTGCATTACTATATTCTTCAAGTACCGCGGGATATTTATTATAATGCAAAGCATAATCTTGAGTGTATTTAAGAAACCCCAAAACTCTTTCCATTGCCATCCAATGAGTTTTATTGGGATTACTCGTGTACCGACTCAACTTACTAATAGCACATGCTATGTCTGGTCGTGTATAGTTTATTATATACATTAATGATTAAACATCCCAACACTCTTGCATACTCTAATTGTGAGTCACTTTCACCTTCATTCTTTTGAAGTGCAAAACTCACGTCTAATGAAGTCTTGGCAATACTAAATTCCAAATACTTGAATTTTTTCAAGTACCTTTTTTTTGTAAGGAGACTGTGACAATGTCAACCCTTGTGGATTTCTATGAATTATTATTCCTAATATCACATTCGCAACTCCAAGGTCTTTCATATCAAACTTGCTCTCGAGCATTAATTTCGTAGCATTTATGTCGGAAATGTCTCTACTGATGATCAACATATCATCCACATACAAACAAATAATAACTTGGTGATTTCGAGTGTCTTTAATGTAAACACATTTATCACATTCATTTATCTCGAATCCGTTTGCCAACATGGTTTGGTCAAACTTCGCATGCCATTGTTTAGGTGCTTGTTTTAGTCCATAAGGTGACTTAACAAGTTTACACACCTTATTTTCTATTCTTGGAACCGCAAAACCCTCAGGCTATTCCACATAAATTTCTTCCTCCAATTCTCCATTTAGGAATGCTGTTATCGCATCCATTTGATGGATTTCGAGATCATATACCACCGTCAAGGCAATTAACATCCAAATTGACGTTATACTCATTATAGAAGAGTATGTATCAAAGTAATCAAGGTCTTCTTTCTGTTTGAATCCTTTTACTACAAGTCTTGCCTTGTATTTGTCAATAATACCATCAGCTTTCATTTTCCTTTGAAAATCCATTTAGAACCTAAAGATTTATTTCATGGAGGAAGATCAACCAACTTCCACGTATGGTTGCTTAAGATTGAATCAGTCTCACTATTGACTGCCTCTTTCCAAATGAGTCTGACGACGACATCGCTTCCTTAAACGTTTGAGGCTTATTTTCTAAGACAAGTGTTACAAAATCCGATCCAAACGAAGTTGAATTTCTTTGACGTGTAGTACGTCTTGGATTCTCATCATTATGTATATCCTCACTTAGTTCATCTCGAGGTCGCTTAGACCCCTACTAAATTGTTCATGTCTAGTTTTATACGGATAAATATGTTTAAAGAATTCAGCATTATCTGATTCAATTACCATATTTTTATTGATATCTGGATGTTTGGATTTATGAACCAAAAACCGACATGCTTTGCTACTTTTAACATATCTTATGAACATGCAGTCCACCGTCTTAGGCCCTATCCTTATCTTTTAGGCATAGGAACTTGGACCTTCGCTAGACACCCCCCCCCCCACTTTGAAATATTTCAAGTTGGGTTTCCTTCCTTTCTATTTTTCATATGGAATTTATAGTTTCATACTATGGGAAACTCTATTGAGTATTCGGTTAGCCGTAAGGATAACTTTTCCCCATAAGTTTTGCGGTAAACCTGAACTTAGTAGTAAGGTATTCATTATTTTCTTCGAGGTTTGGTTTTTTATTTTCGCAATTCTATTAGATTGAGGTGAATACGAGGCTGTAGTTTGATGGACAATTTTATTCTCTACACATATTTGTGCAATGGGAGATTCATATTCTCCGCCTCTATCACTTCTTATTATTTTGATCTTTTTCTTTAACTGATTTTCAACTTCTGTTTTATATTGCCTAAATGCATATATTGCTCCATCCTTACTATTTAGCACATAGACATAACAATATCTAGTGCAATCGTCAATAAAAGTTATAAAGTACTTTTTTCCACCACGAGATGGTGTTGACTTCATATCACAAATGTCAGTGTGGATTAAGTATAAGGGATTAAAAAAATTTCAACGGACTTATAGGGATGCTTAGCATACTTTGATTCCACACACGTTTGACATTTTGATTTATTGCACTCAAAGTTTGACAAAACTTCTAAGTTAATCAGTTTTCGTAATGTTTTATAATTAACATGGCCTGATCGTTCATGCCACAAATCATAAGAATCAAGTAAGTAAGAAGAAACTGAACTTTTATTGATTTCAACATCCATTACATTTATTTTGAATAGGCCCTCTGTGAGGTAGACTTTTCCTACATATACTTCTCCTTTACTAAGTACAATTTTTTCGAAAACAAACACACATTTGAATCCATTCTTATCAAAAAGTGATACAGAAATCAAGTTCTTTCATAACTCCAGTACATATAGGACATTGTTCAAAGTCAAAACTTTGCCTAATGTCATTTTCAAGCAAACTTTTCCTGTTTCTTTAACTTTAGCAATTGCGGAGTTGGCCATATATATCTTCTCTTCCCCTTGAGCCAGAGAAAAAGCAGTAAATGACTCCTTATTAGCACAAACATGGCGGGTGGCACCGGAATCCATCCACCATTCTCGAGGATTTCCCACCAAGTTGCATTCGGACAGCATGGCACACAGATCATCCATTTCTTTCTTGGTCTTAGACATATTTGCCTGGTCCTTCTTCTTCTATTTCTTTGAGGCACGAGAATTCGTAGACTTATGGCCAATTTTGCCACAGTTAAAGCATTTTCTGTTGAATTTCTTCTTGGGTTGATTGCTTTCATGTCTATCTTTCTTCCGATTTTTGGAGTTGTTTTGGTCGTTTTCTACAATATTTGCTCTACTTATTGTAGAATTTTCCTTCGACCTTCTTTCCGCAGCTTTATTATCTTCTTCAATGCGCAGTCTTATTATAAGATCTTTGACTGACATCTCCTTTCGCTTGTGTTTCAAGTAGTTCTTGAAGTCCTTCCACATAGGTGGTAACTTCTCAATAATTGTCGCGACTTGAAATGCCTCGTTGAAAATCAAACCTATAATTAAGTTCATGTGAACATTAAGAATATTTTTAATATATTCAACTAATGTGTTCATCAAAATCATACCTTCCGCGAGGAGATTGTGGATGATTACTTGCAGTTCCTGGACTTCCGATACAACAGACTTGTTGTCAATCATTTTAAACTCTTGGAATCTTGCAACGAAGAACTTTTTGGATCCCGCATCCTCAGTCTTATACTTTCTTTCCAGCACCCCTATAATTCTTTTGTCATTTTCATCCCACTATACATATTGTATTGTTCATCTTGGAGGCCATTCAGAATATAATTCCTGCATACAAAATCTTAGTGTTTCCAAGCCTCCACAATGACAAATCGCTCTTGGTCAGAGGTTTCCTTGGGCACCTCTGGAGATTCTTCAAATGTGAACCTTTGAAGATAAAGAGTTGTAAGTTAGAAGAATATTTTCTGCTGCCACCTTTTGAAGTCAATACCTGCGAATTTTTTGGGTTTCTCCGCTGGTACCATTGTTGGTGGAGAATTCGTACGACTCGTTGTGGAAATACTAGTTGTTGTCACAGTCGTTGCAGTATCATGTACTTGATTATCATTAGTCATTTGACTGTCACAACAAGACAATAACTTTAGTATATCAAAATACTATTAATAAAGTTGCAGCAACTTAAAACACCTCTTATTTCTAGTTTAACGATGAAGATTTTATGACTTTCAATCGTCAACCGAGTGATCTTTAACTTGTGATAAAGATTTTATTTTTTCAAATAATTTGTTAATCTCAAACGAAGTAGAAAGCTTAAAGCTTTAATCTCTAGAAACCGAACAATACAGATTATGAAAAAAAAACTTTAGTGAAAAGAAAATTTCACCAAACAAGCAAAAAAGAAAAATATATTTTTTTCCAAAATTATTTCCTTAAGATTGTTATTTTCGGGTACAGAAAAATCTGTATTTTCGCAAAACAACTTCAGCACAAGTTCAAAAATAAATCAAGAATACTTATGAAGTTTTCAACACAAGATAAAAAACGATCTTTCAAAGAAGTGTGTTTTCAGTATTTTAAAAAAAATTAGATGAAGCAGAAAACGCCAAGTCCTCCGAATTCACGAAGTGTCCTTAAGAAAATAATTCCCCTCAAGTACCCAAGGTTACAGAATTTTCCTCCCAAGATAAAATGGCTTAACAATCCGACTGTAGTGGTACCTCAAATGATCGGATTCTCTTCGAACCCACTCAACAGTTAGATGATCACACAAAGTATTTTAGAAGAAAATAAATGTTTTCAAGTGCAGAAAAATTCATCCTAAACCTGTGGAAAAATGCAGGTTTATATAGGCATTAAGTGCCCCTTCCGAAAGGTGGCAATGGTTCACCGAAAAGGTGTATCTTTTCTGAATAGTTATGTCTGTCCATTTGAAAGAGTGTGTCTTTTTCAAACAGACACAACCATCCAAACAATCATACCTTTTCTCGAAATAGTGTGTCTTTTACTTGAATAGTTGTACCCCTTCCAAGCAATTTTTCATTTTCCATTCACACCAATTGAACCCAAAATAGACACATAATTTTTTACCCTCCCCGAGTTTAATATATATAGATTTTTGGTATTAAATACTTATATTTTAGTCCAACATCTATTTTTGTTGTTATTTTATTTTTCAATAAGTTTTTAGTGGAAAATAAATAAATAATAAAGTTATATTTTGGGATATCTTATTTTTATTTTTGTTTTTAAAATAATACAAAAAAAATTCAAAAAATATATTTGTTTTTTAATGTTAATAAATAAGCTAGTAGTTTTACTATTATCTTAATTTTGGGCTATTTATAAATTTTTATTATATTTTTTAAAATTAATTAATTAGTATTCTTTTATTATTATTATTATTTATTATATATATTTAAAAATATAAATATAAATATTATCCTAATAAAACTACCCCAACCTCCCACCCCTATCTGATTCCCTAACTATTCCCCCAAAAAATAATCTTTTATTTAAGGATTTTTCACCCATAGACAATGTACAGATATTTATCCACAATGGCATGCATCGGTCCCCCAACATCATCCACGACTCCCACATATTTATCAAGAAACTTCTAAGTCCAAGTTTCAATCGAGGTCGGAGTTTGCAAAGAGGAGAAAGTCAAAGAATAATTTTACACTAATTGAGGAGTCATATGCCAGTTTATTCCAGAGATTGAGAAAGTTGGGCATAATCACTCCTCTCCTTAAGTGTACTCTTGATCCGCATTCAAGAAATTTTGATCCTCATGTATGATGTGCATATTATTCTGATATTCAGGGTCACAGTATTGAGGATTGTCATGCTTTGAAAAGAGAAATAGAAAGAATGATTCAAGAAAAATTGATTGTAGTGCAAAACATTGACACTACAAGCATCACACAGAATCCTTTATCAACACACGGTAATACAAAATACGTGGAAAACAATGAGTTAAATATGGGGATCCAGAATTTATTTGTTGAAGGAAATGTGTTGGACAGTAGTGAAAGCTCTAGTCATGTTGATATGTAAACCAGTGGCTAAGATGTCAAGCTCAACAATTAGGAAGTCATTCCTTTCCTTACTTGGAGAGATTGTTGGTAGTTTATTTTATTTTTCTTTCTGTTTTTTGAATTATTTCAGGATTGTAGTTCAAAATCTATCCTGTTTTGTCTGTCTGTCGTTTTCGTTTAAACCCTTCTATCTTTTCTTTTAATGAAATGTGGTGTCCTTATTGTTTTGTCTTGTTTTTAAGTTGTTTGTTTGTCTTCTTTACACAATACATTTTATGTTGATTCTAGGGTTATGACATGTCTGGGAAATTTTCAGCCGGATCTTAAAATCCAGCTTAATCATAAAACATTGAATTAGAGAGCTAAAGTTAGAAAAAGAGAGCATCTGAGAAAATAAGTAAAATGTTGAGGTGTTTGGGAACATAGTTACCACCTCACTTAAATATATTGAGGCAATCACTTTGTGAATAAAAATGATTTGGTCTTTAGTGAGAAGGTCCATCTCAAATATTTTGAATGAGATCAATCAGAGGATATATAGTTTCCACAGTCTGGAGAAGCAAAAGGAAGTTAGCTCAAAAAATAAAGGCATGAGTCATCTATTCTGAGGAAAGTACAACATATGTAGACCTATGTGTTTCATGTGCATGCGAAGTAGTGATATACGTGCTTATTCAAAATTAGTATTGAAAAAGATGTGTATGATTTTTATGTTCTCTCTCAAATTGCATATTAAGTACTTGCATTTTTAAAGATTGATATGACGAAGACATTTCATTCTGCTATCCAAATGTTGTGTCATCCTTTGTTACCCCCTTTGAGCTTTAATTTTATTTTCTTTCATACACCTCTTTTGGAATCAAATAAAGCCTGAAAAAAATATAATAAAAAAAAGAAAAGAAAAATAAAAATGTCAAGAAAGAGAGATATAGTCAGAAGAAGTGCAATAAAGAAATAAAGTCAACACAAAAAATCTCGGTGTCTCTCTCTCTAAAAAAGCCAAGAAAAAAGAAAAAAAAAGTCAAGGTTAGAGAAAAAATCAAGCAAAAGAATAAGATGCCTTAATTACGTTTGACCTGATTCTTGCTATGACAAAATACGTAGGCAGCCCTACTCGGGGGTTCGGTCCAACCAAAAGAAAATTCAAATTACCCACAATGAAATGAAACTGGGGCAAAAGTTTATTTCCTTAAAAGAGTCGGTTCCAAAATTTGTAAGTCCCATACCACTTCAAGTGTCGTTTGAGTTTCATGTCATCCTTTCTTTCTAACCTTATCCAAAAGCCAAGTTACAACCAAAGAAAGACCTTCAGATCAATTTTTGAGAATGTTAAGGCTACGCATGTAATGCATATGATGACGCATTTTGGGAACCACTTGTCTTCCTCGGCATAAGGATTTAGGAGAGAAATGAGAAAGTCTTATTGGTGAAAACCTTTACGGGCACCATAAGACGATGGTGAGTTGAAAGAAATGAAATGAGAGAGTCTTATTGGTGAAAATTCTCACGGGCACCGTAAGACGATTGTGAGTTGAAAAATGAGAATAAGAGAGTCTCATTGGTGAAAATTCTCACAAACACCATAGAGCAATGGTGAGCTGAGAGAAAGAAATGAGAAAGTCTTGTTGGTGAAAAACCTTCTAGATGTCACTAACTGAATGGGATCTATAAGTGCAATTGACCTAAGGAACAACTCAGTTTCAGGGCCATCAACTCAACAACAATTGGTGGAAAGTTTGGATGAAAAGATCAAGCAGCTTAATCCAAAAATGCATGGCATAATCATTAGAGTTAACTGTCATTTTTTTAAAATTAATTTTTCATTTCTTTGTTTCAAATGGGGACATTCATTTTCCTTTTATTTTTTTCTTTATATCTTTGTTTTCTTGAGTCAGTTATTCAAAAAAAGAAAATCATCATTGTCATTTTTCTCATGTCTTTGAGTCGAGTCCGTGTCATAACAAGTGAGAAAAGATTTCAAATTTGACTACCAATTTTTTTAATTGCACAAACAAGACAAAAAGCCAATACATGAAAGAGGCATGATTGTGAGTCGAAATAAGGCATGCAGAAAGTGTTGTCAACAGAACAGTATGGGAACTCATAAAAATACCAAGGTTCAATGGGTTTATTTGAGGAGCATGGCAAAGTAGAGATACTGTGTTTGTTTCAGAGTCACTTCTAATAATCTGAGTTTGGATTAACAATGCAGCAAGTTGGTGACAGATGTTAATGATTGGAAGCAAGGTTAAATATGACGAGGGTAAGAGTGATTTCCACGGAAGCTAAAACCACAAAGCTGCCACCATGTTTTTGAACTCACAAGTGTTTTTTGATACAATAGGAAACATGTTATGTAACGCCCCAATTTTCTGAATCGAAATGCTACACGGTGCTCACGATCCCGAAGGACCACAAGATAACCCATGACTGATATCTGTACCTGTGTACTGCATAATATAATATGAAGATGCGGAAAAATATGTACTGAAAGGCCATAAGGTTCGAATCCAAAATAAGAACAATGTCTGAAGACGGTATAATAATACCAAAACAAATTTAAAGTAACTGTCTGACATGCTATAGTCTGGAAAGACTCTAACTGTCTGAATAAGAAGTTGATGGGACATGTTCCCAACTAACTCTATCTAGCAACTGAACTAAAATAGAAAATGAAGGAATAATCATATCGTCCTCGAATGAGAAGGACTCACTGCAAACTCTGAACACTAGAATGTTACTGCTGATCTGGAGTTCGTGCCTCTGAACCTATGGTGTAACATAAGAGAAAGCACCATAGCACAAATATGTCAGTACGTCTGAATGTACAGAGTATACGAGTGAGGTAAGCTAAATGCAAAGGGCTATATGCAGAGCAATACTGATTGATATGAACGTGAGAATACATACATATATAATTATAACTAAACTCGTAGAGATACTAACTACTGAGCCTGAATACTGACAACCTGAGTTTACTGGTACTGAGATACCGAATGACTGAGTTTACTGATATCGATATGTGAATCACTAATAAGTGAAGAACTGATACTGAAGGACTGAAACTATATTACTGATACATGAATGACTATTTCTGACAGTTCTGACTATGAAGAACTGGCCTGGTTGACTGCATCTGGCAGTCTAATTATAAAGAATAAATCTGATTAACTAAATCTGACAGCCATGAATATGAAGAGCTGATATGTTTGACTGTATCTGACAGTCATGAATGCGAATAATGATAATATGAGTTTTAATGAATGATATAATTGATAGCATGAGTGACTGTATCTGACAGTCATGAAAGTGGTGGAACTAGCTGAGTTCCGCATTGAGGGGTGACTATAGCTGACAGTCCTGAATCTGAAGAACTATCTGAGGTTTTTTACTGAGACTGAGAATGAGACTAAAACTAAGACTGTGGGAGGTAATTATTTAACCGACATGCCCCGAAACTAAACTGGTGGGGTCCAATCTTTGACCTGATTGGAAGGGCGTCAATACCGTGCCACGGGTAGAGACAACATGTGAGTAACCCTATTCTGTTTTTGGGAGCTCATTCCATCTGCCCTACTATCAGGTAAACTCAAAGGAGATGCATTAGCCCTATGGGTAGGGAAATCTCAACCTACGCTGGCTACGTAGTTTTGGAACGCAAGGATTGCTTCTAGGAATCATACTCTCTGACTGTAGCAGGTGAGTCCCATCCTTGGGTTCGCTCGGTGCTGAATTCTACTCCCAACTAAGTAGACACTGCACTGAATAACTGGGCTGAACTGAATAACTGAACTGATACTAGTGGTATTGTTTAGCGGGGCTAAACTGAGTTTACTGAATTTCGATGACTAATGAAATATACTGAGTTTTGCGGACTGATTGAAAGTACTGAAGTTACTGAGATTGACTGTGAATACTGAGGTTACAGATATTACTGAGTACTGAAATCACTGAGATTACTGAACTACTGAGACTACTGAAATTTCTGAGTTTTTCTGAGTCACATGACTGATTGAATTCTATAGATCATGGCTTAACTGAGAGTATCATGATAACATGGCATAGCTCTAGGCACACAACTATAATTTCAGGTACGAATACCGCCAGGACTCGATGAAAGGAAACTGACACAACATGACTGACTTGATCATAAGATTGGAGTCCACAATTCACATTGTCATAAGTAGGGGATATTATACTTCATGTAGTTCTTCAACATCTTAAGCATGGTAGGAAGTGCATGGATATATTTCATGTACATATTGTATATCTCCATTACCATACACCCTTCATACCACAACAATAGTAACACATCAATAGCATGGAATTCATATTGAAGTATATAGCTAACATGGACTTGTCATTTAGATATCATGGAACCATGTAAACATGAATTTCTAGCATCCTAAGCATTTTATCACACACTTTGCATGCACTCTTTAAGACATAGGTGTGCTTATCAATTTGACAATCTTAATCCATCCGAAATTCATGGGTTTCAGCTAACCTATTCACATGCTTCATGAAAAATACATCAAGATACAACCTTGAATCCAAACAACAATCATCAACATGAATATAGTCATAACACAACAAGGAAATCACAATTTATAATTCTTGAGCTCCATGGATGAAAGGGACCCATGGATGAACACAACGCATACCTTAGATTAAGAATTCGTGAAGATTGAAGGTGAAATTTCCTTGAAATTGACTCTTCCATAAAAACCCTAGGGCTTGTTCTTGATTGGAAACCCTAATCTTATGGTTGAGAGTGTATGAGAGAGCTTTTTGAGATGTTTAACTAAAGAGAATGGAAGATAATACGCTCATTGAGGGTTATAAGTCGTGGAAAGTGAAGGAAAAGGACCAAAATACCCTTACTAAAACATCCCTCAATTACTGAGAAAAATAGCTGACGACATTCGTGACAAGCCGTCAAGTTGGTGATAGGCCGTCATGAATTGTCGTCACAAAAGGGTGAAATTTTGAGTTTCTGGTTAAGGTTGACGACAGTGGTGATAGGTCATCACGGACGTGACGTCTTGTCACAAAATGTCATCACCAGGGTCAGAAATCTGCCCAGGTATGACGACATTGCTGATAGGCCGTCACGGGCGTGACGGCTTGTCACAATTGTCGTCACCAGTTTTCCAGCCAGACATGCTGGAGTAAAATGGGTATAACTCTTTGTTCAGATATCGTATTTAGGTGAAATTGGTATCGTTGGAAAGATAATTAAAAGAGCTTTCATTTGATATATAGTAAGCCACCAGGTTAGTCATATACAATGAGTTATGGTCGATTGAAGTTAACTTAAGTTTTGACGCTCACCAGAACTTGAACGATAGGAAAGCTTTCAACTTGTACATGAGTTAGGGGACCTATATGATCTAAATCCATGCTCAAATAGATTCCCACACTACATAATTGATTAACACACTAAATTTATATAGGATTCGAGGTTTTTGAAACGTCTACGCATAGAAATGACGAATTTTCATCCTAGTCCAAAATGTGGGGTATTACATGTTACCTTCAAATCATGGACTTCAGAGTATAAATATCAAGGGTTGCAATGCCTTATTTCCACAAATGCGGGAAGCAATGTTGCTGCAAAGGTTTGATAATCAAATTATGGTAAAAAACCAGCATCTTATATCCCTCGGAGACATACTTCTTTGTCCAGATATTTTAGTTTTCAATTGCTAGATGATATACTTCTTAAATTGAACCTTGATTTCTAGAAGACGTACCTTTTAGTCGAGTCATTACTCTTGATTCCTATAAGACGTATCTTTTAGTCGAGTCATTCTCCTTGATTCCTATAAGATATACCTTTTAGTCAAGTCATTCCCCGTGATTCCTATAAGACGTACCTTTTAGTCAAGTCATTCCCCTTGATTCCTATAAGATGTACCTTTTAGTCGAGTCATTCCCCTTGATTCCTATAAGACGTACCTTTTAGTCGAGTCACTCCCCTTGATTCCTATAAGACGTACCTTTTATTCGAGTCACTCCCCTTGATTCCTATAAGATGTACCTTTTAGTCGAGTCATTCCCCTTGATTCCTATAAGACGTACCTTTACGTCGAGTCATTCCTCTTGATTCCTATAAGACGTACCTTTTAGTCGAGTCATTCATCTTGATTCTTAGAAAATGTACTTTCTAGTCAAGTCATTCCCTTTGACTTCTAGAAAATGCACTTTCTAGTCGAATCATTCCAATTAACCCATAGAAGATGCATTTCTTTGTTCGGGTTTTTCAAGTAGTTATGATGTGACTTTCACAAAAGTTCTTTGACGATAAACTAGGGCAAAAATTTAATTCCTGTTGTTTGAAACTTTACTTTTCCAGGAAATGGAATATCTCTTTATAATAATCTTTGTTTGAAATAATTTTCTTTTTAGTTTTGATGTGATTTCAGGAGTCCGCCTGAAGAACAGGGTGAAGAAAAAGGAAGTCCAAAAGGCCGCCTGAAGAACAGGATAAAGAAAAAGAAAGTTTAGGAGCTCGCCTGAAGAACAGGGTGAAGAAAAAGAAAGTCTAGGAGTCCGCCTGAAGAACAGGGTGAAGTAAAAGTAAGTCCAGGAGTCCGACTGAAGAACAGGGTGAAGAAAAATAAGTTAGGAGCCCGCCTGAAGAATAGGGTGAACATTATCAGTTGCAAGTTCGGGAGCCCGCTTGAAGAATAGGGTGAACATTATCAGTTGCAAGTCAGAAGAAAGTTTGAAGAATAAATCAATTATCAAGTTCCTCTCAAATGACAAAAGCCAATGAGAAGAAATATTTCGTGTTTCAAGTTCAACTCAGAATAACGACTATATCACTATTTGAGAAGTCATGAAGATTCAAGTCAAGATTCCAGAAAAGCAGCATAGATAGGATCTTTCACTTATATCTTCATTTTATATTTTTTGTTATTCATTTCAATGTAAAAGCAGAAAATCGAAAACCAAAAACTCGACGGAACCTCACTTGGTCTTTAACTCGTTCTCTCATCATTTAACCTTTGAAATACATGTGACCTGATTCTCTTATAACCCGGGATATATAGACGGTTCAGAACCAGGACTCGATTACATTTTTTATTTTATTTTATCCTTACTTTTCAAATAATTAGAGGATAAAAAATTACCTCTTTGTCTACTTCTTTGTATGAAAACTCTTCGAGATTTCACACAAAGAGGGACAAAATGTAGACACGTAATTTTTGACCCTCCCTGAGTTTAATATATAGATATATATATTTGGTATTAAATACTTATATTTTAGTCCAATATCTATTTTAGCTCTTATTTTATTTTTCAATAAGTTTTTAGTGGAAAATAAATAAATAATAAAGTTATATTTTGGGATATCTTAAATAATACAAAAAAAAAATCAAAAAATATATTTCTTTTTTAATTTTAACAAATAAGCTAGTAGTTTTACTATTATCTTAATTTTGGGCTATTTATAATTTTTTATTATATTTTTAAAAATTAATTAATTAATATTCTTTTATTATTATTATTATTTATTATATATATATTAAACAATAAAAAAAAAAAGATAAATATTATCCTAGTAAAACTACCCCAACCTCCCACCCCTATCTGATTCCCTAACTGTTCCCCAAAAAGAATCCTTTATTTAAGGATTAATGTTACTCCAAAAATAATCTTTTATTTAAGGATTCCCCCACCCACCCACGCACCCCACCCCCAAACAATGTACAGATATTTACCTATGTTGTATCAGATATAAATCAGAGAAAAAGAGACTACATACTTTTACATACCATCACACTTTGATAGAGCAACACAGACAGAAAACAAAACAGAAAGTAACCATCAGTAAAAGAAACATAAAAACATCACACAAAAGGAGAGAAAAGAGGGTGAAGTTGGGGTTTTGAAGTTTCCGTTCGAGTTTCGGTGACGAATTTTTTTATTCATTAAAGGTTCTTCTTCAATTCATAAATTTCACTGTGAAAAAATATGTATAAAAATATTCAAATGATTTCCTACATTATTTAATGTGTATTGAATTAATTATGTAAACTTTCTATTGTTATAAATTATACGATTAGATTATCGAATTGTGGAGTTAATGTATTCTTTTATCGAATTTTCATTGTTAGATTTCGTATATGGTGATTCTTAACGTCATATTTCATTGACTAATTACTTTCGGCTTCTCCACTAGAATGGAGTAATTTCCAGTGAGCAGCTATTCAACAACAACGACCAATGTTTTAATAATTATTTTTTAAAAAGAACTCCCATCATTACAATACATTATTAATAACACTAAGAAAATATAGACGACATCAACGACAACAAATCAGCCCCGTTCCGTTCCGGAGAACGTCGTTTTGCAAGAAAATGGCGGATTCTCGCCGGAAAAACGATGAAAATTCACCGGAAAGACTCGAATCCCATACCCAAAAACTATCGACGAACCACTTCGCCGGAAAATCCCAAGCCGACGCCACCCCTTTCTTTTTCTTTCTTTTCCGGCGGTGGCCACGCTACCACAGTGACGGACCAAACCCGTCCGTCATTCTCCATCCGGCCACCACCCTACGCCATCGGCCGTTACTCTAACAAAAACCGCCATCCAAACCACTGGAAACCACCATCAAAGCCGCGCCGCCCCCTTTTCTCTCCCTTTTCCGTCATCAAAAACGCCGCCGCCAGCCACCAAACACTGGCAGGTGCGCTCCTCCGGCGAACACCCCATGAACCAGCCACCCGTCATCAAAACCGCCGACAACCGGCACCCACAGCCGTGATCCCAACGGCGCCACCAAAAAGACCGCCGCCGCTACCTTACTCCTCCGTTCTCCCCGTCCCAAACCAACTACAACTGATACCAACAGTCCCAAAGTGTGCGCACACACTGATTCGCACATAGATCCGATGGAAAATAATGGGAATAGATCTGTTGATGTAAAACTAAATGTGCATTTTCGCTTTTTCTTGATTTTCTGGTGAAAAGTTTGATTAAGAATTTGTTAACTTTTGTTTATTGATTTGTGTTTTTTTTTAGTTATAATTTGATAAAAATAGGCAAAAGGAAATCGGAATCATATTCATTTTTATAAATGGTTTTATTTAGATGTTAATAATCTCCCTTTCTTGATTTTATTATTTTCCATTAATTGTTTAGTCCAAAATTTATTGTATAGAAAAGATCGAAAAAGGATAGAAATAAAAAAAGATAAAAAGATTTTGAATTTTTAAGAAATAAAATAAATGTCTTTAACGTTAGGCAAGTTTTAAGCATGTTTAAAATATATGTTTCAATTAAAAATACGGCGTACGCATCTTCATGAGACATTTAAAAATTTAAAGGATGCAATAATGCATCTTGACAAATGTTTTTCTAAAATTAATTTTCACCGATTTATTTAATACAAGATAATAGACAGGTTTTAGTATAATAAAAATGAGCGATTTTTAGGCCTTAACATAATTTATTAAAATAATTTAAGTCAAGATAAATCAATCAAAGCGACCGTGCTAGAACTACGGGACTCGAGGGATGTCTCACACCTTCCCCTCGGTCAACAAAATTTCTTATCCGATCTTCTGTTTTCGCAAACCAATAAAAAAGTCATATCCTTTTGATTAGGATTCAAAAAGGTGACTTGAAACACCATAACTCGATTTCAAATGACGACTCTAAAAATAAATAAATTAATCTCTATTCAAAATCGTCACTTTAATTGAAAAAATCTTTCGACTCGATCCGCGAGAGAAAAAGGGGGTGTGACACCCAACATTAAGGTTATTGCAACAGGGTACTTATTTTTAGCACTAGAGGAGCATAACCCGTGTCAGCACGGAACCAACATTAAGATATTTATTTATCTTTTCAATCTTGATATATTTAAATAAATTTTTTTAATAAAAGGATTGCATATATTTTCTAAGATTCATCCGGAATGTAGCATGACTTCAACATATATTATTTTAATATTTATTTAAATAATTTAAGTTGTTAACTATTGTAATTTATAATATTTTTTATGTAATTTTCAAATTAATATACGTTACTTTTCTTGTCCAAATTTTGTATCATTGATAGTCAATTATATTTTAAAAATAATTTAAATTTTTAATTATTGTGATTTATAATGTTTTTCTTCTATTCCAATTTTAATGACACTAATATAATTTTAAGAGTCGACCAAATATTTTATATCTTTTAATTTTTTTAAGTTGTTAATTATTGTGATTTCAAGTATTTTTCATGTAATTTTTTTGAAATATATAATATATTAATTTTTTTTAGATATGTTAGGTTGTTAACTATTGTAATTTATAATACTTTTTATGTAATTTTTGAATAATATATGCTACTCTCCTTGTCCAGAGTTTTGTGTCGACGATAGCCAATTATATTTTTTTTTAATAATTTAAATTTTTTAATCACTGTGATTTATAATATTTTTTTCTATTTTAACTTATGTGACACAATGCTTAAATGACCATAATAATTAATTAGGGGTGGTATAGTAAAGTGTAATTATTATTATTTATTATTTTTATATGTATGTGTTGATTCAAAAAAAAATTGGAAACATTTAGAAATGTGTTGAATGTTACAAATGTTAATAATACATTTGGTGCTTCTTGATTTCTCTACATTTATATCTTGTGTATTTTTACTCTTTTGCCCTTTGAGTATCAACAACAACAACAACAAATCCAGTGTATTCCTATCAAGTGGGGTCTGGGGAGGGTAAAATATATGCCCTTTGAGTATATGTAGTAATTTATTTATTTTAAATATCATAAAACTTTTTATTTATAGTATATATATATATAATATATATATATATATATATATATAGTAAAATCGTGGATTCAATATTATTAATTTTTCAATACATAAGTGACTTATAATAATTAATTGCGGGTGATACATTAAAATCACGATTGAAGCAACAAAAATCAGTCAATTTTTAAATTTTTTTTTGTTAATTATTGTTATTTACAGTATTTTTTATTTCATTTCCAAATAATATATGTTGTTTTATATCTTCTTCTGTCCCGTTTCAATTTATGTGACACTAATATAATTTTGATAGTCAATCAAATATTTTATGTTGACATATCATTTTGTTATTCTTATTTTTCTAATACATAAATAACTTATAATAAGGAGTGATATAGTAAAATCATCGTTCGAAAGATGAAAATTTAATTTAAAACATTAAGAGTTAATTTTGCATTTTATGTCTATTTTATTTTTCATTAAATATTATTTATTTTCTTAATACCGAGATGACTCATAATAATTAATTAAGAGCGATTGATTATGTTATTACTATAAAAATTAATATAATTTTATCATATCCAATAGTAATCATCGATAATTCACCGAAATAGTATATTAATTAAATACGAGATGCTATATTTGCATATGCAAAATATGATCACAATAATAAAATTTTACTATATATTTTTCTTTATTTCTTTTTAACTTGATACATATTGGCCCAACACAAATTCTAAGAAAATATTCATTAGAAACTTAATTTATTAAATTTATTAATTTTGCACTTTAAAAATTTAAAGTTAAGTTTAAATATTAGTATTTCTATATAAGAAAAAAATAATTTTAAAATTTAAATTTACAAAAATAAATAAATAAATAAATAAATAAAAAGATTAATTTTCTATATAAAAGTCAATTAAAATAATAAAATTGATTTACTTTAAATATTTAGTTGCAATTAATTAAGATAATTTTTTATTTTGTCATAATTTATGGTGCACCGATAAAATTTTGAGAGCTGAATAGAACTTTTATCTATTTTTAAAAAAGTATTTTAACTTGTTAATTATTGTGATTTATAATAATTTTTACGTAATTATCAAATAATATATTTACTCCTTGTGTCCCAATTTATGTGGCTTCGATACAATTTTGAGAATCAACTAAATTTTTTATAAATCTTTTAAATATTTTAAGTTGTTAATTATTATGATTTGCAGTACTTTTTCTTTTATCTCAATTTATGTGGCATTTCTAAAATAATGAGAGTCAATAAAATTTCTATATGTCTTTTAAATATTTTAAGTTATTAATTATTGTGATTCGTGGTAACAAATTACTTTTAAACATGATAGCCAATTAAATAAATAAATAAAAATTACTTTCAATATGTAGTTATAGTTAATTAATATAAATTAATAGAATATATTAAATATTTAAACTAATATGATGAAACAATGAAATTATTATATATTGAGGTATGGTATGTAATTAAGTGGGAGTTGAGGGATTTTTTGATAATTGCATGAGAGGTGATCGAAACCACCTTTTCTATATAATAGAAAAAATGAAAGTGCAAATCTACTAAACAAACCATGTCATGTATGAGAAATGGATGCCCCATGCGCCTCTCTTTGTTACGCTCCACACTGATGCCATCTTTGGTAATGAGTTACACCTAGGATCTAGAGTGGGTGTTTTTAGAAATTCCACTAGTGATTGATTGTTAGGCTTTGTAAGTAGCTAGGGCTTTCACGCTAAACTCCTTGAAAGCCAAACTTCATGCTTTATGTTGGGACTTCAAATTGCTATTAAATATTAGACGGAATGTATATACAGGCCCCTGAAATATTTCACTTTTCCCTTATAGACACCTCAATTAAGAAAGGTACCTATTGAACCCTTTACTTCTTCAGAAATGGTTTCAATTGAGCCCAATTCTCCGACGTGGCAGTTTGCGTGTACTCACGTCTGGGAGGCGCGTGAAATGTCATGGAACCAGCTTATGTGGCTCCCAACGGATCTTTTATCCCTTTTTATACCCAATTTCTTTAAAAAAAAACAACCTAATTCTTACTTTCTTCCTCTTTTTATACTCAATTCCTAATATCCACCATTTTTGTCTCCTAAATTCTCCTTCTCCTCTTAAATTCCTTTTCGGCCTTTTCTCTTGCTCCTCTTAAACTCTCCTACTCTTATTAATTTCTTCTTCTTACTCGCTTTTAGTAGTAATGTCCAATTCATTTTTTTCATTATCTTCATCTTCTTCAATTCCAAAAGGAGTATGTTTATGTGGGGTGAAAGATGAAATTAAGACCTCGTGGACACAACTCAACACAACACTGGTCGAAGATTCTTTTGCTGCAAAATTTCAAAGGTATTCATCTTTTGTTGCTTCATTGGACGAAATGCAATTACTTCGATTAGTGGATGCAATTTTTTAGTTTAATTTTTTCTTTAAACCTGTAGGCGAGAGGTGAATGCCATTACTTTGATTGGTATGACGATGAAATGCCTCCTCAAGAAAAGAGGGTGATGTGGGGTTTATTGAAAAAAGTCAAATCATTTGAAGAAGAGAGGAATCGATCAAGAAAATTTAAAGTGATATGCGTTGGGGTGATAGTGATTTTGGCTACATGGAATTTCTTCAAGAAATGTTCTTAGATTTTGGCAAATATTAGCTTAGGTTTCTTATATATGAGACTGTTTTGATTTGACTAATTTTGAAATATATTAGTTGTATTGGGACTGTTTTGCTTTGGCTTTCCTGTTGTAGTGGAATTGTTGTATATGAAACAATTAAGAAGGAATGAAGATAAGTTGTGAAATGTTACTCTCTTACTATGTTTTGATTTTACTTTACTGTTGTAATTGGTTTAGTTAGATTACTGTACTCTGTTTTTTTAGAGTTCAAATGATTCATTTAAATGATTCAAAGCTGTCAAATGTTTCACACAAAAAGAACCACCATTCAATAATTATATAAAGCACAGGAGCACAAGTGCAACTGATCGACATTTTAAACACAATAATCTACCATTCAACTGCTCAAAATGAGCTCCAACCATACATTAAGTGTTCATAAAAAAACTAATCTAAACAGACCACAAAAAATCTTCAAACCCCCCAATAAAATACCAAAGTAGCCATACAACTAATCACCAAAATATACATTGTACTAAAAACACAATTAATTCAACAACTTCATATTCCTCCTGGTGCACTAGAACTTTCAAGTTGGCTTTTTTTTATTGACTCATACTCTGCAATTGAGAAGTTGTGACAACATTCTTTTCCTTCCACTTCATTCATCGAGGCTTATAACCAATATCAATATTTGTTTGAGTTGCATCTTTGTAAACACCCGGAGTGACAACTGTTTCGTCTCTAGTTCCAGGCTGCATAAAATGAAGTAAAATTAGATTTGTCAAAAGATAATTAAAAATTACATGAATTGAAGTTGTAATTCACACTTACATTTAATGTTTTACTGCCACTCATTTGATCAGTGTAGATACCAAATCCTACTGTTTTAGACTTCTTTTGTCCTACTGTAATACCCCGAATTTTCTTCCTAGCTAATTTCGTCTCAAGAATGCCTAGTATTAGCTTCTAAAGTGAATGATGATTATTTCATGAGGAATTTTTAAGATTTTCACCTTTTGTCATGTGAAAAATTCAATAAGCTTTCCATAGATATAAAATTCGCCCAAATCCGACACCCGAGCGAAGAGTTAGAGCCTTTATAGTGAGACAGTGTATCACCTGAGCCTCCAGCGCATCGCGAAGATAGCTCAAATGACAATTGTCAATTTCCAGTGTTGCTCCACAATAGTGGTGCGTCACGCCAAATTTTCAGGTCGCAGACAAGGTGACAACGTGATAGCTCCGCGTCGCGCCCCCGTGCAATTTCCCATTTGTCACTTTCCAGTGACTTGGCGCGATAGTGGTTTGTCGCACCAAGGATGAAAATCGGGAAATTTTCTCAAAAACTAAAAACGTGTCCTAGGGTTAAAAGGGTCAATTTCTCCACCCTATATAACCTTTATAACATGAGATTTGGCCATAATTCAGCAACTTATACTCAATTACTCTAAAAAAACTCTCAAGAACAAGCCCTAGGGTTTTCATGAAGGTTTAATTCCAAGGGAATTCATCGTCAAATTTTAATAATCTCTCTGTCAATCTTCACGAAATCACGAACTAAGGTATGCGTAGTGTTCATCCACTGATCCTTTTTATTCGTGGAGTCCAAGAATCATGTTTTAAATAACCTATTGTGATTTGCTAATTGTGATTTGATCATGTTCATGTTGATAATTGTTATTTATGTTTCGAGATGGTGTCTTGATAACTTTCCATGAATTATGTGAGTTTGTTGGTTGAAAACCTATGAGTTTGGGTAGTTTTAGATTCTTAAATTGATGATTTCACCTATGCTATAAACTGTGCATGTAATGTGTTTGATAAAATGCCTAGAATGATAGAATCATGTTCCTTATGACTCAATAGTATCTAAATGACAAGTCCATGCTAACCCTTATGATGCAACACAATTTTCATGCTCTTATTGTGTATTGACTGTTGTGTTAAGCAACGTTCATGATATTGAAATCATGCAAGTATGTACATGTTATATGCATTCCCTTCTATGATCAAGACTATGATAACTATGTGAAGCATGAAATCCCTTATTTATGGCATTATGAATTATGAACTCTATTCTTATGATCAAGAAGTATTATGGATTGTTGGTGTTGGTCATGTATTCAGGAATGTCATGCCTTGTCAGTTTTCTTTTATCGAGTCCTGGGGGTACTTGTACCCGAAAAATATAGTTGTGTGCCTAGAGCCATGTCATGTTTTCACGATACTCTCAGTCAAGCCATGTTCCATAGCAGTCAGTCAGTCAGTCATGTGACTCAGAAAATCTCAGAAATCTCATGAACTCAGTACTCAGTAAGATCAGCAATCTCATGAACTCAGTCAGTTATCAAATATCGATAGTATTCCGTCAGTCGACGGAATTAAGTAAACTCAGTCCATGTACAGTCAGTCAATCATGTTCAGTCTCTTCAGATGGGAGTAGAAATTAGCACCGAGTGAACCCAAGGATGGGAATACACACTATCAAATGAGGGTGTGACTCTTAGCAGTCATCCTTGTGTTCCAGAACTATGTAGCCACAATAGGTTGAGACATCAACATTATCAGATGAGGGTTGATGATATGGATAAGCACTGTTAGATAAGGGCCCCACCATTCTCTTTAGGGGACACTGTCAGATGAGGGTACCCACAGTTGTCCTTACCAGTGGTGCGATATTGACACCCTTCCAATCAGGGCACAAATTGGACCTCAGCTCAGCTGTTATAGCGTATTTGGGGCATGTCGGTTAAATAACTATTCCCACAGTTTCAGTATCAGTCTCAGTAAAAGAACTCAGATAGTTCTTCAGATTTCAGGACTGTCAGATACAGTCAACTCAGTCACAGTACAGAACTCAGATAGTTCCATAAGATTTAGGACTGTCAGACACAGTCACTCATGTTATCAGTTATTTCAGTTATCGAAACTCCAGTATCAGTCATACTAGATATCAGTAAATTCATGTCATCAGTATATAGATTCAGTTATCATGTTATCACGATCTCAGTTACTATGTATTTATATGTGCACTCTCACGTTCATATTAGTCAGTCAGTTATTATCATTCATGCATGTAAGCCCCATGTATTCAGCCTGCCTCACATGTATACTCAATACATTCTTTTGTACTGACACATTTGTGCTATAGTTTTCTTTTTATGTTACACCATAGGTTCAGAGACACGACTCCCAGATTAGCAGCAACAGTAGCATTCCAGGGTTCAGAGTTTTAGCAGTGAGTCCTCATTCTCCGAGGATGTGATATTATTTTATCATATCAGTTCAGTTTTTCATTGACGGAGTTAGTTGGGGACATGTCCCATCAACTCCTTAGTTAGACAGTTAGAGGCTTTCAGACGACTACAGTATTTTTCATGTTTTTCAGACTTCAGTATTTCAGTTTTGTTTTGGTATCGAGATACCACTCGATGTCATACGTTATTGTTATTATTCAGTTATGTTCAGTATTGAATCTTACGACCTCTCAGTGCATATTTCTGCATTTTCATGCCATATTATGCAGTGTACAGGTACAGATATCAGTCATGGGTTAACTTGTGGTCCTTCGGGGTCATGAGTACCGTGTAGCATTTCGGTTCAGATAATCGGGGCGTTACACCTACTGATGATGTTGATGCTCCAATGGTCCTTTTTTTCCCCAAGTTGTTGATTAGATACACTTTCTTTTCCTCTACCTCTGCCAGTGCCTCTTCCAGATCCTCTGCCTTTGCCAGCTCCCCTACCTTTGTCAGTGCCTCTAC
Organism: Capsicum pubescens; assembly: GCA_030864215.1. Lineage (NCBI taxonomy): Eukaryota > Viridiplantae > Streptophyta > Magnoliopsida > Solanales > Solanaceae > Capsicum > Capsicum pubescens. Next base: position 44,816,233 of record CM061548.1, read on the forward strand.
CTCTACCTCTACCTCTTCTAGCTGGCTGCACTCTTATAACTGCTGAGGTATCAACACACATAGAACTGTTGAAGCTTGGTTGCTGGCTGAAATTTTATGGCATGCTAGAGCTTGGTGGTTGGCTGAAGCTTGGTGGCCTGCTAGAGCTTGGTGGTTGGATGAAGCTTTGTGGCCTGGTAGAGCTTTGTGGCTGGCTGAAGCTTGGTGGCCAGCTAGAGCTTGGTGGCTGGCTGAAGTTTGGTGGCTGGCTAAAGCTTGGTGGCCTGCTAGAACTTGCTGCCTAGCTAGAGCTTCTAGGTTGTCCCATTCAATCCTATCAATAAAGGATATTAAATATATATTATAAATATCAGAATTTAATTATTGAATTAAAAGATATGAGTGCATTACCTGAGCTTTATAGAGAGTTTTGTTATGACCAATTTGATGACATTTGGAGCAAGAAATTTTCAGTCCTTTCCTGGATAGCTTCCCATACTTCTTCTTAGGCTCATTCTTCCCTTTTTTTCTATTCTTTTCTGGTCTGCCAGTTATTGGTCTAGGCTCAGGAGGATCAATCACTACACCACTTGTGTTAGCCCACATTTTCATATTAGGTATTAGCTGAAGAAAGTAGTCATAAGCCTTCAAGAATGTATCTTTCTTATACCACTCTTTCACATAAAATTTAGGCTCTATATCTTTATGTTGATAAGCCAATACAACATGTTGACATGGTATGTCTCTCAATTTCCAGCTTCTATAAGTGCAAGTCCTTGCCCTAATATCAACTATATGCCTATAAGGACCACCTAAAATTTCATACCCAATCTGTCTATTGAACCTAACTGTGCAATTTCTAGCCATATCTTTGTTTTCTTCAAGTACTAGCAAAGGGATAGGAGAGATGTCTGAAATCCAGGTATAAAAAAACTTCCTCATTTTAACATTTCTATCCATTATCTTGTGTCTAATCTCCTCTAACATACTGATTATAGATTTATGTCTAGCAGCTAAAATCCATGAATTAAAAGTCTCACACATATTATTCTCAACAATGTCACATTTAGAATGCTCCCTAAAATATGCCTTGCACCATGATTTTTTCCATAATGTAATAAGTCCTCACAAATATCCTTACCAAGTTGACTGAGTTTGCCCATCTCATCCAAAAACTTCACTTCAAAACTGTATTTAGCACACCTCTAAAATTGTTTTCTTCTTTCTTCTCCTCTCCAGATCTGATGCCAATTGGACCAGATGTGTCTTGCACACCACCTCATTTTACAATCTGGTAGCAACTCAAGTATAGTAGGTACAAGATCCTACATCAGCATAAATACAAAATTAATACACAAAATATATGAGCATGGACTGTATAGTAAATAAATAAAAGACATCAAAATTAAAGTTTAAAAAGTAGGCTAACCTTTTGCATATCTGTCATGACAGTCAGTCCATGTCCAGTGCCTAAGTTCAAATCTTGAATCAAGTGGTTAATGAAGAAACTCCAGCTATGGTTTGTCTCCTGATCAACCACTGCGCAGGCTATTGGATACATTTGATTATTTTTATTTCTCACAACTGCAACTTACAATTCACCCTTGCAAGAACCTTTCAAAAAACAACTATCTAACCCAATAATTTTTCTGCACCCTGCCAGCCAGCCTCTCTTTAATGCATCAAAACACAAATAAAAATAAACAAATAGATTTTTTCCAGGAGACTCTCTATCTATCCTCACCCAACAAGAACTGTCAGGATTAGTATGTTTTATCATGTCTGCATAGTCACACAACCTTGAAAAATTCATCTTCCAATCACCCAAGAATTCTTTAATGATTTTATGCTTTGCCCTGCTACAGACAGTTTTTCCCACGTACAAACCCAACTTTTTTCTCACCAATTCCTGAATTTCCCACAGTTTTATATAAGGTTGTAAAGTTATTTCATCGTTGAACTTACTTGTAATAAACTTAGATGTGCACAACTTATTTTTTTTTTGTAGTAGTACATACATGTACAGGATAGTAGTGCTTGACAACAAAGTCACCAGAATGCTTATCAATACTAGCAAACAACAACCATTTACATTTTTTGTCCTTCATACCTAACTCTAACTCTATGTTTCTCATTAGGCTTAAGCTTCAATCTAACTTTGTATTCAACAGCATACTCAGCCACAACCTTTCTAAATTGCTTAGCATTTTCAAATATCATACCAAGCTCAAATATAGCCACAACACAATCAGGATCAAATCTTACCTTTTTAATTTTCCTTCTTGCTGGTAAATCAACACCCCTGACAGCTTCAGGCTCCAGTCCATCAGTACTGTCATCACTATAAACTTTGGAGCTATATATATACTCCTCATCTCCCCCTAATCTTCCACTATATCTAGCAGCCTTATTCCTTCCAATATCTTCAAATCCCCTATCAACACCTGCTGATCCAAGTTTTATTTATTCATTTTGGACAGGTTCCTTTTGTTTCACAAAGTTTCTCCTTTCATTTCTAAGAGTTCTTAACTCTTCATCAACCTCAGAATCATCATCTTCTGGTATATTAAACTCTTGAGAATCAACACTACTATCAAGATCTGTTTCATCCCCTTCTAGATCTGAGAGTTCATCTGCACCAGATTCTATATCTATGTTGTCAGTTTGGGAAGGTTCCTCATGTAACCCTTCAACATTAATATCATGAACTGTTGATATGTTCTCACCCACATTACTATTTTCACCAACCACATTACTATTTTGATCACCTACTATACCACAAAGAAAACCAGATGTGACCCCATCTTCTACCACTTCTAACTCATCCACAACATGGTTCACATACAAGTTTAAAAAATCCCCATCTTTTAGGTTTTCAACAAGACTTACCAAAGTCAAGTCATTTTCTACTTCAATAAAGACTTTCTTTATAGGGTCTTTAAAGTAGAACCCACCAACAGTCATATACCCAAATTCTTTAGTCTAATAAAGCAACTCGAATATAGAAAATTGGTCCTTGTCCATACTTACATATTCCACCTCACTTTCTCCTATGTAGCGTGGACCATATTCTTCATCAGAAACAAACTTGCCACTGTGGTGAAAACTAGTTGTAATAATAATATTAGCCACCAGATTCCTGAAACAAAACCCCAAAAATACCTGATAAGTTATGAATAGTAAAAACCCTAAAAAAAACTAGCTTTTTAAAGATATTTCCAAACTACCATTACTAACTTAATATACTAACAAAGAACTAATAAACCGTTTACAACTACAATACATGACAAAAATGTGACAATATTGACATTTGAAACATACCTGAGTGCGATTCAAACACAAAACAACAACAATTCTTGAGATCCAACTTCAGATTCTTCATAATCAGTAAAGAAATGTTGAAATCAGTGTCAAACTTAAATTAATCACTCAAAATACTATGTAACTTTTCATTATACAGCAGGCGAAGCGTAAATTAGTAGTATTAGGAGTGAAATCACGATTTTAGGGTTTCTAATAGAGGGATTTGGGGATGAGTATGAGGGATTTGACGTTATAAGGGGGAAATGAAGTGGAAATTATATTTATGTATTAATTAAAATAAAAAGTGAGGTGTTAAATATAATTGGTTATAATTGGTCAAAATTTACACGTAGGCGCGCGACTACATACACGCGCTCAACATGTTAAAAAAGAAGGCTTTAAAAAGGTGCCACGTCGGACAATTGGGCTCAATTGAAATCATTTGTGAAGGGGTAAAGGGTTCAATATGTATCTGTCTTAATTGAGGTGCCTATACGGAAAAAGTGAAATAGTTAAGGGGCCTGTATATGTAAAAGGGCAGCCCGGTGCACTAAAGCTACCGCTATACGCGGTGTCCGAGGAAGGGCCCCACCACAAGGGTGTATCGTACGCAGCCTTACCTTGCATTTCTGCCAGAGCTTGTATATGTATTTAACCTAAATATTAATTACTTTCAAGTTGTGCAACTCCTAAGTATTATATCTTACGATAATCCGATTTTACCCTCTGATTGAAGGTGTCTGATGCGTAGACTAAATAATCCACTGCTAAAGCATATCTATAGAGAACAAATAAGTTAGCGATCGCACTGACAATATTAGATACATCTGCTACTATAATATTGCTATGGAAGCCTCTACCATTCGTAATGAATATTATGAAAGCTGGCAAAAATGAAGGTTTATCACATTTGAGAGTTAGCTTCTTCTATATATTAATACTCCTAGTCATAAACATGTAAATACAAACCATAAGACAATTACTATTGCTGTTAGCTGTAGACTTTGACTTATACAACAACTAGATACTCGTGCCCGTGCAAGGCACGGGCATTTTGGCAACACTAATGTGCAAAGAGATTCAACTTTGGGAAAATTTATTTCCTACTTGTTCTAATTGTTTAGTATAGAAGTAAAAAAAAAGAAATGTAGTACAATGAACCGATGCTAACATAGTATATACATTCAGTGTAGAACAAAATTGAGCTTGCTAGACTGGTCCAACCATTACAAAAGTGATTATATAAGTGGATAAAAATCTAGCTAGATTGTTGCAACTACAGTTGACGGCACGTCTTTCGTTTGGACATTCCTGAAAAAGTACATAATGCACGTCTCATTTGAAAATTTCAAATATATAAGTTAAGAAGACATACATCGATTTCGAAATATTTATTGCACCATAAAATTACTGAAATATCTTTGGTAGTCATTTAATAAGGAACAAAAAGATATTTATAAAAAATTACTACCATGTATTGTATAATTCAATTACAAAGGTCTAAATAAAAATATTATTAAAATAATACATGAGGACAAAACTAATAAACATAAAAAAATAATAATATGCATGTGTAATCATTTTATTGCACCATAAAAATGAGGACAAAACTAATAAATATAAGAAAAAAGCAATATGCATGTGTAACCATTTTATTGCACCATAAAATTACTGAAATACCCTTGGGGTATAAAAAAATAAGTAATTTAATAAGGAACAAAAAGATATTTATAAAAAATTACTACCATGTATAATTCAATTACGAAAGTCTAAATAAAAATATTATTAAAATAATAAATAATGACAAAACTAATAAATATAAGAAAAAAATAATATGCATTGTAACCATTTTATTGCTCCATAAAAATGAGGACAAAACTAATAAATATAAGAAAAAAGTAATATGTATGTGTAACTATTTTATTGCACCATAAAATTACCGAAATAGCCTTGATAGTCAATTAATAAGGAACAAAAAGATATTTATAAAAAATACTATCATGTATAATTCAATTACAAAGATCTAAATAAAAATATTATTAAAATAATACATGCGAAAAAAATTAATAAATATAAGAAAAAAATAATATGTACGTGTAACAATTTTATTGCACCATAAAAATGAGGACAAAACTAATAAATATAAGAAAAAAATCATATGCATGTGCAACCATTTTATTTACTACTATATATAAGTGAAAGTTGGGGTGACTAAAATTACCGAAATACCCTTGGTAGTCATTCCAAACTTCACTTACTGCACCATAAAATTACCGAAATACCCTTGATAGTCATTTAATAAGAAACAAAAAGATATTACTACTATATATAAGTGAAGGTTGGGTGACTAAAATTATCGAAATACCCTTGATAGTCACCCCAACCTTCACTTATTGCACCATAAAATTACCGAAATACCCTTAATAGTCATTTAATAAGGAACAAAAAGATATTTATAAAAAAATACTATCATGTATAATTCAATTACAAAGGTCTAAATAAAAATATTATTAAAATAATATATAAATTATCGAAATACCCTTGATAGTCACCCCAACCTTCACTTATTGCATCATAAAATTATCGAAATACCGTTGATTGTCATTTGATAAGGAACAAAAAGATATTTATAAAAAAAATACTATCATGTATAATTCATTTATAAAAATTTAAATAAAAATATTATTAAAATAATATATAAGGACAAAATTAATAAATATAAGAAAAAAATAATATGCATGTGTAGCCATTTTATTGCACCATAAGAATGAAGACAAAACTAATAAATATAAGAAAAAATTATATACATGTGTAATCATTTTATTTACTACTATATGTAAGTGAAAGTTGGGTTGACTAAAATTACTGAAATACCTTTGGTAGTCACCCCAACCTTCACTTATATATAGTAGTAAAATAATAGTAATAATAAATAAATAGAAATAAAAATAATAATAGTAATAGTAATATTCTACTAATAATAAAGTAAAAATTTGATACTATATAAAGATAAATTAGTAGTGCTACCAAACCTTTATATATTAGTGGAATAAAAAAAAGTGGACTTTACTATCTGTCATATGGGTTAAGGGAACAATAAACAATACTTCGGCAACCAATAGTGTGGCTATAGTTTAGTGGTGAGAATTCCACGTTGTGGCCGTGGAGACCTGGCTTCGAATCCCAGCCAGCCACATTCATCATTTTCTCCCCTTCTTTATTTATTTACAAACTCACGATATTCCCAAAACGACACCGTATAACAACCAACCCCCTAAGTAGGTTAAATAGCTCCAAAAAATCCGATCTAGTCATTCTCTCGAACATCGTAGCTCGCTCTTTTGGGTACTTCGAATTCTATACCTACCAATTTTCCGTTTGGTATCACTGTAAGTTTCTACTAAAAATCATCCTTGCATTATTCGATTTCATTGTGGAATCCGTTTTTATCCAAGAAAAACTAAGTCAGTTTATTATTATTATTTTGAAAAAAAAAATTCGGGTCAAAATTTTGAATTTTGTAGGTGATTTAATTGTTATTTTGTGGAATGAATGTTTGATCTGTTGCTTGCTGTTGTTTTTGGATTGTTATACCTGAGTGAATTAATTATGGTGATCCCGGTAATTTATGAATGACGTATATTTTATCAGAATGTGTTGGGGGAAAAAGAGAATTGTTCCTTCATTTTTCTTAATAACAAGCGAATTATGTTGAATAACTAGATTATGGATGATTATCAAAGTTGCTGCCACATGAGCAGGAGTTCACGGGTGGGTGGGTGGGTTGAAGCTGTGAAAACAACCTCTTGTAGAAATGCTGGGTATGACTGTGTTGTACGATAGATCCTTGTGGTCCGATTCTTCCTCGAACCCCGGGATTAGAGGGTGCTTTAATTCACCAAGATACCCTTTTTTCAAATTAAACTGTGGATGGAGGCTATCAGTGGCGGATCGAGGATTTAAGGATCGTGGGTGCTCGGGCGGTTCAAACACATATGTTGACGTTGAGGTTATGCCTGAAAACTAAAGCATCCTGATATCTTCTTTGTTAATAGGATGCTTTTCTAAATCTTACACCAATTTTTATATTTTTCTGTGTCGAATTTAATGAGTGCTGAGCACCAAATATTTGGCTATAGGTCCTCCCCTGAAGGCTATGAAGATAAATCAAATAAAATGTGAGATTCTATATTGCTCAAGGATCCTCGAGCCTAGAGAGGGATCCAGGATTTGAAAGTTTCGTTGCCACACTGCTTTGAAGAATAGTGTACATTGCGTTCGTCTATCAATGTTTAAATAGAATAAGTATAATTTAACATCCATTATATGCGCACGGAAGAGCTTCGCTCACTCGTTTATGTCTTTATGAGCTTTATTGGAGGTCGAGGGTCCAAACCCGGTTGTGAACCACTTTTTAGCAATAAATTGAAAGAAATAGCTTAAATGGAACACACACTGTGGGATTCGAACACACATCCACAGGAACAAAAGCTTGGCATTCCACCTGTGGCACTACGTGCCTCATTGTTTGCGGGTGCCAAGACTAAGCTTTATATATTTCCCATACATATACGAAGTTTCAACCGAGACTTCCGGGTGCCACGGCACCCCCTCCAATATACATAGATCCGCCCCTACTTGAGCCGGGGGTCTATCCAGTGGCGGATCCAGGATTTTTGTTTAGGGAGTTCGATCAAAAACATTATAAAGCAAAGTGGACATTTGCTAAATTTTAACCTGCCTTATCATGCCTTTTTAACATTTCTTCTCAGTTTGCTTTGCGAGTCCTTAAATAATATTATGCCTTTTTCTTACTTTCACTTTGCAGTTTTATTTTATTTCAAAATTTTTTACTTCAAATTAATCCCCCTACAAAAAAATAAGGTTCTTAAAAATGTGTAAGCATTGAATTATTTATATTATAATATATAATTAGTACTCAATAAAAAATAAAAATAAAAATTACTGAACAACATCAATATTAATATGTTGAATGATAAAATATTTAGTTTAAAAGAACGAACTATGTTATTCGATAAAATAATCTGTAAAAGTCGACAAATTCAAATTTTTTTTATACTATATAAAATTAGTCAAATATATGAAATTATTTTGAACAAACATGACATAAAACGTATAAAAAGAAATATATATATATATATATATATATATATATATATATATATATATATATATTTGTTGGGTGGGGTGGGGTGGGGGGAGGGGGTTGAAAATTAATTTGAAAGTTATATAAATCTAGCCATGACTTTAAACTAGTACTAAAAGCATCAAAAAAGATTATATGTATTGAAATATTTTTCATTCCAACTATATAAAATTTTGTACAAAATATTTTAGGCTTAATATTTATACTAGAAAAATAAAAAATAAATAATTTTTAACTAAATAATAAATACACACAAATGGATTAAATGAGCCAATTAATTTCTGTTAATTGAGGCCCAATTTGCAGAGTGAAAAAGGCCAAAGCCCAACTACACATTAAATAGAAAAAGGGGTGAGAAGGAGAAAAAGCTTTCAAAAAAACTATCAAAAAAGCTGCAAGTGAGAATCGACCCCACGACTTTAAGCATTGAAATGAATCCCCTTGACCATTGAGCTATGCATTTCAGTTGTGTTGAGGGGGTTCATTAAGGCCATTATATCCATATAATTCAAATTTGACTTTATATATATAATGTAATTTTTCGGTTGAGGGGAACCCCCTCACTGCCACGTAGATCCACCCCTGGGTCTATCGTAAACGATCTGTACTCTACCCTCCCTAGACCCCACTTGGTGAGTTGGTGGGATTACACTAGGTATGCTGTTGTTGTATATTGCTCAAGGCGCTATAGACAATGGGACAACTAGGGGTTTTGTTTCATATGTAAAACCATACAAAATGTTTATAGGTGGGAAATTTTTACAACGCAAGATAATTTTGCTGGTGTTTGCTTGAACATGAAGTTTGGTGGCGCTCAATAAATTTTTGTTGATAAGTAGAAGGGAATTAGGAGTAGTTTTGGTGATGTACAATAATGTAGAGTTGGGAGAGGGGTATGTTGGTGGTGTTCGATATTATCTTTGTGAGTTTCAAAGAGTGAAAATGTTGTCTAAATATTGGTGAAATGAGAGTGATATTGGTATGAGTGAAGAAATCTATAGAGTATTCTTGGTATTTAAGCTTTTGAACATAGCTAATACAGTTTTAGGATGAATGCTCTAATCATACCAAATCAATACTTTGCAATGTGGAAAGGGTTATTGCATTTTGCTCAATATAGCTAATACCAAATCAATTCTTGGTATTTAAGCTTTTGAACATAGCTAATACAGTTTTAGGGTGAATGCTCTAATCATACCAAATCAATACTTTGCAATGTGGAAAGGGATATTGCATTTTGCTCAATATTTTAGCTGAAATTGCTGGAATAGCTTTAGTATAAATCAGATTTTTCTCAGCACGTACAATCCCTTATGGGTCCAAGGAGATGGAGACAATTGGGTCAAGATGGGACTTCAAACTTTTTGCATTTCAAGGGACAAAGTTTCATGCGAAATGATCCTTATTAACAACTAAAATCAACTGGTATCCAAACAGGTGCATTGGATTCAAGCTGAAGAATTAGAAATCCATAGGATTAAATCTCTCCATCCATATAGGCCCTGAAGTTATTCCAACCCAATAATTTCTTGGACTAAAATGAGAAAGGAGGAAGAGGGAATGAGAGTGTTAAGTATTCGTCTTAGGAAAAGAAAAGGTCAGTTTAATGTGACAACAATTTATGTAATTTGTTCATTAGCTTTGATTTTACAAGCAGTTTCATTAAACGATGTTTTGGACGTTGTTTGAAAGGAAAGGGAAAGAAAAGGAAGGAGAAGATAAGAACTGATAAAAAAATTAGAAAGGTTTGCTGTTGAATCAGGAAGAGAAATTAATGCAGAAGAAAAGAGGAGATAAAGTCATGTACTCTAAAAGAAAGAGCTGGCATGTGTTCATTGGCTCCAGCCTTGCAAGTTTCTTGCATTTGGTGGCATCTTGGTTCTTAGGCACTCATTGACTAGTAGATAGTACTCAATTACTCTAATAACCGATACCTCAAGCCCCTTTTTTTTTTGGTTCTCCATCTACAATGAGTGCTTTACTGTTTGGTATCTTTATTTTGTTATCTTTGTTTTTTATTGTTTTTTTCCCTTCCTTTTTGATTTTTTGCCTTTTCTTCTGCTGCCTTTAGCATTTGACAGAGTCTATAGAATAGCATGGCTGACTAATTATATGGTTAAGGAGTTTTTATTCTAGATTGTAGAAAACAGGTGTTGGTTGGAGTGTGTGGCTGCATAAAACTTGTAATGTATATTTTAAAGTTGGAGTGGTCTAAGAATTTTTGGATCTGTAAATTGAAATTGCGTAATCAAGAAAAGAAACTAAGCAATAGTCTCCATGATGTTTTAACTTCAGTAAGAATGACGTACTGGAACGATAATCACTTTCCAGTGACTATCCTTCTTTTTTTACTTTCCTTTTCTAGAGTGTTATCGTTCGCATATTAAGCAACAAAATTTGGTGGTTGATTTGTCTGATATGTTAGTCTTTTGTGCACAAATGTTGCAGATGATTGACGACCAGGACCTTGGCTTCTTCGCCAACTTTCTTGGAATCTTTATATTTGTGCTGGTCGTCGCTTACCATTACGTGATGGCAGATCCAAAATATGAAGGAAATTGAGAGTTGTTTATTTTGAATTAGCTTCAGCAACAATAGTTATGTTAGTTGCTTATTTCGAATTAGCTTCGGCAACAATAGTTATGGTCCTTTACCTTTGGCAGCTCTATATGATAGATATTGAGTTTTGATATGACGAAACATTTATTACTGAGCATTGAGTTTTATCTGACCGCTTCTGGCTCATAGAAACTTGGTTAAAACTATTATCAGTGCATTGCTACAAATGGAGTAAAGGATTGATCTCTCACCTTTTCACCCGTTGCTTAATGTTTTAGTGAGTGTTTATTTTTAAAAAGAAAAGAGAGGCATCTATATGATTTGCTCCTTTAGTTACCTTACACGCATTGCACTATTTTCGACCAATGCCATGTAGATTGTTATTATTATTTAGATTCAACTAAAATTGAGGGCTAATAACATTTTGGTTGTATGAAGTATGGTTAGTTTGAATAATCGCCTCGGAATTTTCTCTGTTATTATCTTATAAAAACCTTTTGATATATTTGGAAATTCATGATCTTAGAGCTGTTCATAATGTACTTATACCATCACTTTTGACTGTTTGACATGTTATAGCCATAATATCCTTCGTAGTTTAAACTGCCTAGATGATTATGTGCTTTATAAAATGTAGAGAAGATTCAGAATAACATATTGCCTTTGAATTTTAAGGAAAGCTAGAGAGAAAAAAGTAAGTGAAAAACAACTATAGATGATAGATGCTAATGCCCACTTTAGATCTACTACTTTATGTGCTATGTCTTGATCATATGGATTTGCTTATAGTAAGGGCAGCCCGGTGCACTAAAGCTCCCGTTATATGTGGGGTCTAGGGAAGAGCCTGACCTCAAAAGTCTATGATACGCAGCCTTATCCTGCATTTCTGCAAGAGGCTGTCTCTATGGCGTAATCCCGTGATGGTAACTGTAGTAGGTTCTTATGAACGGATTGGTTCGCCCAAAGGATCTACCCATTTCACCAATTCTTTTATCCCACTATCGAAGTCTCTTACTTCTCTCTCCAAAAAGCTCATGCAAAATCCCAAAGAACACAAACAACCAACAATTGTTCCTCTAAGCTCTATACCTGCAATGTCTCTCACTTTACCACGAACTTCGTTTGAGTTCTGAAGAAAAGAACTTAGAATCATCTCCACCTCCCCCCTTGGACATGATGAGTTCCCTTCTTCAAGATCATTCATTATATTCTGCTCTGGCTGGATTTGAGAAGTTTTTAACAGTCTGGTAGAAATAGTTTTCTCAAAGCAGCTCACTGAAGAGCTTAGAGCATCCTTAAACTGCTGTAGGTCCTTGTTTATGTATTGTTGAAGCTCCTTTTTATCAGGATAATACCTATCGAATGCTTGACAGAGGAATTCGATATCACAGGACATGAAAAACAGAACATCTGCCATCTTTGACAAAGATCGTTGGAGCTTCAGGTAGCAAGAAATTGGAAAAGGAGAAAACCAGAATCTAGGTTCCAATACTGCATCTTTAATGAACTTGTCCAAGTCTTTGACTTGAGATTTCAGGTCCCTTTGCTTCTCCATTAGCCCCTTTTGCCTTGAATCGACGATCATGCGTTCAGTGCAATCTTTGAGTGTTCCCTGGACCAGATAGAGGTGCTTCTTGACTAAAGTGGCTGAACTTGTTGGCTGCAGCATAAGCTCAACAACAACGAAACAAGCTAGTCCAATGAAGGCCTCGGTGAGTCTGTAAATTGCAAATTCACTCGGTGGACCATAACTTTTTCTGCCCAAAATCAGTAGTGAACCTATTACTGCTGCTGTTCCCCCTGCTTGAGTGAACATCCTACTATGCCTTAGAAATGTGGTGAAAATTATCCAAGGGAGGAGGGATAAGAACCTTATTTGCGCGACTTTTTGAAAGATAGTGCAGCCAAGTACTCCATAGACTGATCCTATAGCTGTTCCTTGTGCTCTAGCATTTGCTTCTGTGAAAATTGCTTCTTTCCTTGTGACAAAGCTGAGGGCTATTGTGAGGCCTGACCAGTACCCATTTTCAGTATTAAATAGAAGACCAAGTAGCACAGCTAGGCCTAATGAAAGCGAACACTTGAACGCAAATACCACCATTCTTTCATGGATTATTGGCATAGTGCAATCAATACAGGCTTGTCTGCAGCACGATTTGTTACTACTACCTCCCGCTATGCTTCTTAGTCCTTCGGTCATAGTAGTTATAGTGTCAGAATCACTCATGCACATTTTGAAACAAGATAAGAAGAAAAGTGCTGGTTGATCTTGTTTTGTTGGTAAGATCGGTTCTTGGTGCAGCCTAGATGACTCCTCAAATTCCCCTACTGTTTCCAAAGCTGTTACTGAATTATGTGGTAAAAATGATCTTTCTTGCCCCAATTTTTGGCCAAGAAACATCATAACATGATGTGTGACTTTAAAGAGCTCTTTATCTATCATTCTTGTGGGAAAAGATGGGCTAGAAGTTATAGCCACTTCCATTCCTTTCATTGCAATGTCCATGTTTTGAAAACCATGTCCTGGATCTGTGTAATAGGGATTCAAGTATCTTAGCCAAGGTTTCTCCCATTGTAAACCTTCCTGCTCAGAAATAGGAGGGTCATTTAGATTACTTAGCAAAATCAGGTTATTTCACGTATGGTCCTGAACTTTATATACTGAAACAACAAAGTAAGAAAACTGTTTTTTATCATATGAAAGTAATTGAACTTGACCCGTTATAACAGTAAAGTGGCAACTAATTTTTAGAGCTTGTTTGGCATTGCTGTTGGGAACTCCGAACTGTTATTTTTTTTTTAATTAGAAGAAAACATTTTTTATTTTTGGGATAAAGTAGGGCGTTTGACTAACTTATAAAACTACTTAAAAAAAGGAAGCAGAAACTGTTTTCCTGCTGTTGGGAAGGAGTAGAATTTTTTTGCTTTTTCTGAAAAACAGAAGTAGAAGGAGAAATTTATTTATTTTCGTAACAAAAATATTCCTATCACTTGTACATACATGCGGATATATACTTTAGTAATTAATTAGTATGCCTCATAAGGTTGATTAAATTTTTATTTTTAAATTTTATTCTTCATTGTTACACTCTTTATTTTATTTTGTAATTTATGTATTATTTTATTTTCCATCCCTTTTATTAAAAAAAAATAATCAGAAACATCATTGATGATGATGATGAAAGGACATACAACTCTTTATTTTTTATTATTATGTAACACAAAGTTGGTGGATAAAATAATCTTAATAATAAAAGTTTATTGATACATGTCGTTTTCGTAATTTATTTTTCAAAAATACTTTTTAGAAATGATTAGTCAAACATAATTTGTTATCAAACACACTTTTCAAATGAAGTAGCCAAGCATAGTATTTTTTTTAAAAAAAACACTCTCCTAAGACTATTTTCTAAAAGTGATTCTCAAGTACGCAATGCCCATACATTATCTAACCGCAAGGCCCAACAGACTCTTATTAGTCACATTAAAAGTAGCTTCACTTTACCTATTACGGCATTAACACCACAAAATATTGCTTTCCGGATTGAAGTAGCTGCACTTTACAATAAAGTGACAAAACTATACCTACTGTAACAATAAAGCCAGGATATGTTTTGTTGTTTTAGTCAGTTATGTTTGAGGACTTTACTGTTAAGTGTGCAAAGTTCTCTTATTTTCCTACCAAAAGAAATAGTTTGATCGTTTAAACATCAGTTACTTTAACGTGCAAAACTAGTTATTGTAACATTATTGTTATGGTATATAAAGTTCATGTTCACGCTCCGATTAACTAGGTTTGGGTGTGAGGTGTGAGCTACCTTTTGGGGTGTGAGTTAGACCCACGACTAATTTTAAGAGTTTAGTAATCATATGTGAATTTAAAACGAATAAGAAGCCTGAGAATTTTTAGGGATCCTTACCTCCAAGAATTTGATAGTCTCAAGAAGCTTACTTCCTGTATCGGTAAAGGGCTTTGTTTGAGAAATTAGCTCCATGGTTATCTCATCATCTTGAGTACGGATGGCTTTCAAATATAAATTTATTCTTCCCGATGCACTTTCTGCATATATTTGGTATAATTTTCTCACCTGTTGGCAATGAAAATTTACAAAATATGTTAGCAATCAAATTTGAAGTACTAAAGTACACATTAAAAGATGAAAACCATATTTACACAAATTCCCATCCTTATAAAATAATTACAAAATGTCAACTAATTATGCATCTTCGTTGGATGTATCGGGAGCTAATTATGTATTTCGACAGATTCAAAATAAGAAAAACATATATCAGAAGTTAATTATGTATTTTTATAAAAGAAAATATATATCCTCGTTAAATGTGCCGAGAGCTAATTATATACCTTGACAACTCAAAATCGAATTTTTCCAGTAATTATGCAAAATAACAAGGAAAAAGGACACTCTATAGAACTTTTTTAAACAAATAGCCAAGTTTGGAAACTTTTCAAAAAGTAGCCAGTTGGATATACTATTTCCGTTTTATAGCCATTTCTAATTTGAGTCATTTTGCCCTACGTAGTCCATATACAGTTTATATACACTACTGATACAATCTATATACAATACTAATACAGTATTCAACTTGGGCAATTCAACCCTTTTAAAAATATTTCAATTTTTTTTGCTATAAATTTTTTAACTGATTAAATATTCTGCTTTTTTTATTGTTTAGAAATAATAATTAAATTATATAAAAATAATATAATTGTTAAATAGAATATGTATCTATATAAGATATATGTATAGAAATTGTATAGTTCTATCAAATATGTATATGTATAAAATATATAAAAAGAATATATAGAAAGTGAATGAAAATTATATAATTATTGTATAAAACGTATAAAAAATGTACAGTTATTATCTAAATTGTGTATCAAAACAATATAATTTTCGTATAGAATATTTATGTGTATAAGATTTGTATAGAAACTGTATAGGAGGGTGTAGAAATGGTATAGAACAAGCGAGTAAATGAAATGGCTAGAAAGTGGAATTTAAATTTCATGGCCATTTTTATGGAAATAATTTAATTTGAAGTGTTGTTTCTGTCCTTTCTCCAAATATCAAAATATTTTGTAATTAAAGTTCAAACTGTCGGAATTTGTGTTGTTCGCCCTTAAAGCATTAATTGTTACTACCTGGGCCGAAATTAACGGTCACTTTAGCTTTAAAAAATTGTTAACATATACAATTGTCATTTTATAAATTCGAGACTGAAATTGGAAATTATATCTTTAACGAGATATCGATGGCCCATGCTACTATATGCTATCTTTTTATCTCAATCTATGTGATACAAAATACAAATAAAATTTAGATAATTAATTATATTTATTTATATATATATATATATATTTAGATATTTTAAGTTAATTATTTTAATTTATAATACTTTTTATGTAATTTTCAAATAATATATGGTACTCTTCTTGTCCAAACTTTTGTGACATTGATAGTAAATTATAATAATGTAAGGTTTTAATTATTATAATTTATAATATCTTTTTCTTCTATTCCAATTTAAGTGGTACATGATATAATTTCGTTAGTCAGCTAAATATTTTATATCTTTTAAATTAAGTTTTAAATTATATTGTGATTTATAGTATTTTTTACATCTTTTTTTTTAAAAATATATAACATATTTTAAAAAAGTGTAAGTTATGTATAATTCTATCATTTAATCAACACTTTCATTTGTTTAGTTGATAAATTCTTAATATGCATATATTATTATATTTAGATTAATGAAATTTGTATAAAGATATTTTAAGTTGTTAATATAACACACATATAAGATCGAGAGTCAATTAAATTTTTTAGGCTTTTTAAAATATTTACAGTTATTAATAATTGTGATTTATATTACTTTTCACATAGAAATTATCTAAATATATAGTAAGATATTTTAAGTTAATTATTTTCATTTGTAATATTTTGATATAATTTATAAGATAAATAAATTAAAATAGAGAAAAATATAAATTTTTTTGAAGCGGAACCCTGCTAAATAGGCATGTTAACGAAGTGGAGTCTGCTTGAGTAGCTTCAATTTTGATTAAAAATGTGCATTATATGTTAGAAACGAATTATGCATGCAATATAGATGTATTACACTATGTACTAAGTGAATTATGCATACAATATAAATGTAGTGATTTAAATGTATTATACTTATTTTAATAAACAATCTACACTATATATAAAAATGAATCACGTATATATTAAAATTATATTATTATAAATAATAAATATTTTTTAAATATGATATATTTAGCTAAATTTTTCATAAATAAGTCATAAAATTAAGATGGAGAACTCAAAAGCCTGCAATTGAGGCCCACGTGAGATTGAAAAAGATGGTTCAGAAAATTAGCTTGAGGGGTATGGAAGGAATTTAAGCAAAGTAGTCTGCCGGCTTGTAGTTGAATAAGTGCCCACAACATTTCAATGAATCAGACAAACATTCAACTAATAAACAGTAGAATTACCAAACTACCCTTGAGAAACAGAGCAAGCATGTCGACGTCCTGTATGCTTCTTCCACTTTATAGTATAGTAGAATATTAAAGAAGTATGCATAGTATTTAGAGAAAAAAAATCAATCTACTTTTATTAAATATGGGTAACTTAGTACTACAACAACAACAACAATAAATCCAGTATATTCCCACAGCGTGGGGTCTAGGGAGGGTAAGATGTACGCAGTTCATATCGCTACCTCCAAAGAAGTAGATAGACTATTTCCAATAGACCCCCGGCTCAAGATAAGGATAATAAACAAGGGGATGGATGACATAATCAAAATAAAGAATAGGAAATAATAGAATAAAATCACAGGAATATGAAACATGGGAAATAAAAGCAACACGGAATAAGAAAAATAGGAACTAAGCAATAGAAAATAGAACACCCACCTAGTAGTGACATACATTCACATCCCAAAGACACCTATGTACGCTGACCTATGATTACTAAATCCGGCTATACAAGAATTCTCCTGACTGCTAGCTACAACCTACACACTAACACTAGCCTTCTACCCTAATCCTCCACCTTCATGCCTTCCTATCTAGGGTCATGTCCTCAGTAAGTTGAAGCTGCTCCATGTCATATCTAATCACCTCTCTCTAGTATTTCTTCGGCCTACCTCTTTTTCTCCTGAAGCCATCCAACGCTAGCCTCTTACACCTCCGAACCGGGGCATCCGCGCCCCTCCTCATCACATGCCCAAACCATCTCATCTTTCCTTCCCGCATCTTGTCCTCCACCGAAGCCACTCCCACCTTATCCCGGATAATCTCATTCCTAACTCTGTCCCCTTTAGTAAGCCTACACATCCAACACAACATTCTCATTTCCGCCACATTCAATTTTTAGATGTGAACGTGCTTAACTGGCCAGCACTCTGCTCCATACAACATGGCCGGACGAACTGCCACTCTATAGAATTTGTCTTTAAGCTTAAGGGCACCTTCTTATCGCACAACACTCTCGAGGCGAACCTCCACTTCATTCAACTTGCTCCAATACGGTTAGAAATATCCTCATCAATCTCACCACCCCCTGGATCATAGACCCAAGGTACTTAAAACTATCCCTCTTACACACATCCTGGGAGTCCAACCTCACCACCACTTCGTTCTCCTGCCTCGAGTCACTAAACTTAGATTCCAAATACTCCGTCTTGGACCTATTCAACATAAACCCCTTAGACTCAAGGGTTTGCCTTCAAACCTCCAATTTGTCATCCCCCTCCTCCGCGTTTCATCAATCAACACTACATCATCCGCAAATAACATACACCAAAACACCTCGCCTTGGATACTCTGCGTCAACACGTCCATCACCAACGCAAAAAGGAACGGACTAAGAGTAGATCCCTGATGCAACCTTGTCTCGATCGAAAAATGCTCTGAGTCTCCTCCCGCCGTCCTCACTCGGGTATTTCCTCCATCGTACATGTCCTTAATAGCTCTGATGTACGTCATCGGGACCCCTCTCACCTCCAAGCATCTCCAAAGGACCTCCCTCAAAACTTTATTATATGCCTTTTCTATTATATTTATTATATTTAGTAGTATATATTATATTTATTGCTTTCTTAAAAGAAGATAAAAAAAGTTAAAGCAACTGTTAAGATGGAATGGAGGGAGTAAAATAAAAAACTATTTACTCTCTGTTCTCATTTGTTGTGAGGATAAAGTTATGCACAATTCTTACAAAAAATTAATTAGAAGTATAATTTGATAAATATATTATTAAATTATTATCTATTTACGTGTCTCTTAATTTTAGAATAATTAATATGAAGATAGAGCTGAAAAATATTTAATTCTCTCTTAATTTTTTAATTTGATAAGTATTTGAGACTAATTATTTTTAGTATACAAAATAACTAAATAAAAATAGCGAGAGTAGTTGTTTAACTACCGGATAATAAGTTGGATAGGGCACAACTTGAAATTGACTAACATCATTTTCTTTATATTGTGGTTTACTTTGGATAAAAACATTTCTAACACGAAGTATGGTTTGAGATTATGGTCACTTCATTTTTTGGGTGACCTTGATGAGACGTTCAATAATAATGACATGACACTGACACAAAATATATATTCAATTGCAAACACAGTGAACGAAGTAGGCAACAACTATATATACAAAGCCCCACATATATTTACTCCCAAATATGTCTCATCTCTTTCCCATGTTTACAATTTTGATCAAACAGACTGAGAAAGTTTACACATATGGACCATAAAAGAGAACCATACAAATCAAGTTAAATAATATAAATCAATCAAATTGTCATAAAAATAAGGGCAATTCTATCAACCACATAAAAACAAAACAAAGTGCAGTGTCCATATGTCAAGTTGAACATCAAAGAATTTCAATGTTAGTTTCATGTAATGATTTTTAATCTAATAAGGTCACTTATTGTATAAGTACCCGTAACATTTTATGATATGCATTAACTGGTATTTGGTAATATGATAAAGATCTTAATAACTAGCTTACTATCATAGCGCTCACTTATATTTTACACCAATATTCATAGAATAAATTACATTGTCTACGTATAACCTTAGTTCAATTTCACCTGGAAAAGAATTTTAATATAATGATTGTGAGGGAAACCACCATTTCACTTTGGAATTTACTCTTCAAACAAGTTTTTCAACTTCAAATTTTCTTTTCAAAATAAAAATTATAAATAAAAATTTGATGATTTACAAAAATAATGTATGTCTCCAAATGCCAAATGGAGCTTTCCTAGAAGATTTAAATTCGTTATTGCATGTCTACAGTAACATCATCTTTCGTTGCATGTCTACAGTAACATCATCTTTCGTTTCAATTTATGGACTTTATAAAATAAAGAATATTACTAACATACAAATTACAAACTACACCAACTTGAGCAAATTAAATAATATATAGTAAATATACCTAAACGAAGAACTTACGGTTAAAACAAAGTGCTTTATACATTTGACTTTTCAACAACGCTGAAAACCTTGGTTACATCGAAAGTATAAAACAAATTTGGATGGTCGACCCAAGATAATGTACATTTTAAGAAGACTCATGTACACATTAAGTTCTTTTACACAATTAAATCATTCTAAACATATTTACAGATAATCTTTTATAAAATTTAACATTTGTAATCTTGAAATTAGTACAAAATAATGAGCAACTACAATAAAAAGAAAAAGAATATTTGACGGACAGATTTTATGTAGATGAACAACAGACTAAAATCTATCGCTAAACTCTATTTAGCAATAGATTGGCATATATCAGTAATGAGCTATTTAGCAACATAATAGCAATGAGTTATAACTATAATTTATTGAATAACAAAAGATGATCTGACACTGTAAAATTTCTTGACCCAATTAAATGAAAATTAGTTGTATATACATACCTCATGATAGGCTAGCCAAGGATAGGGCAGCAACAAAGCCAAGATAGAAGCCACAGCTCCAAGTAAAGTGCTAAAAGCAATTCTAAGAGGGTGCATGACGGGAGAATTAGCATAAACCCCATGAATAACAGCATCAACATACACTATAACAAGCTGTCCAAAAGCAATTCTCTTGCACATTAATTCCGTACTCTCCGGCAATGCCACCAAAAATGCGCTCACTGCCACCATCAGGGAGGCTACCTCGGGCGAAAATTCGTCGGTGGCAACGTAGTTATGAAGCCATAGGCCTAGCATGGAAAGTGGCATGACTTGAAGTGTTGCAAGACATGCATGCCAACATCCCCTTAAGGCATGTCCTAACGTGGCATCGGACACTATGAATACCGATGTAACGTAGGAAAAAGAAGGAAATGCTAGTTGCTTCGCAAGAGAAGATGAACTGTATAAGGTGACACACCCCACTATGGTGCATGCCAAGGCTGTCCGAATGGCGGAGTGTAGCCTCATCCACCACATGGCACGAGCTCGTTTTGCCACCATGGTAGTTGGCATGATGAGATAACTATATATGATCTAGAAGATTCACCTTCTAGTGGCAAAACAACTTTTCTCTGCACTCACTAAATGACTAACTAGAAGATCCACTTGTCAACAAAAAGACGAACGGCTAGTTAGAAAATTCACTTGTCAGCGACTACTCTCAGGACATCACTAAATGGCTAACTATAAGATTCATCTACCAGCATCAAGACGACTACTTTCTGCATGACACTAAACGGCTAGCCAGAAAATTCACCTGTCAGCAACATGACTTTACTCTCACGACGGCTAACTAGAAGATTCACCTACCAGCAACAAGACAACTACTCTCTGCACGTCGCTAAACGGCTAGCCAAAATACTTTCCTCCCAATAATAATAGGACGACTACTCTAGTCTCAGCTCGTCAGTAAATGGCTAACTAGAAGATTCACCAACCAACAACAAAATGACTACTCTGATCATCACAACACCAAATGTCTTAATTGAGATTCATTCCTCTGCCAGTAACAAGACGACTACTCTCTACATGCCACTAAACGACTATATATGTACATTCACTTGCTAGTAACAAGGCGACTATTTTCTGAACACGACTAAATGGCTACTTGGACAAGTACGATGTAATTGTCACAAGAGGAAAATAGGATGAATTTATGTTTGCAGTCTCACTAGTTTATAAAATAGAGAATGGTATTGTAATTAACTTCAGCAGGTTGGTGATGACAAAGTAGAGAAGTGGTTCACTGAGCTTGAGTAGGAGAATATTTATAGAATTACTAGTGTCACACTCAAAAATCTGGACTATCCAACTTTTCACCTCAGTTAAAGAGTAAAACACTACTCCCTCCTTTTCAATATCTTTTTTTTATATTGATTTGACTCCGAATTTCACAAAGTAAAGAAGACTTTTAAATCTTCTGACTTTAAATTAAAGATATGCAGTATCAAAAAAATATGTCGCATAGAAAGCTAGAACTAAGGAATTGCCAAAAAAGGAAAGAGACACTATATTCTTTTTCAAACGGACTAAAAAGAAAAAGTAAGACAAACAAATTAAAACGAAGGGAGAGAAAATGAAGAAACTAGAGAGTAAAATATCTAAATTAATACTAATAAAAAGTTTATATGCTTAATTAATTACTTAATAACTTTCTGATGTAAGAATATGTTCTTTTGCAAGGGGAATATTCATTTTATTTCAACTCCTTATATGGAAGGACAAAAGAATCTATATCTATAATATATTAAAAGTGTGAAGCCCTTAGAAAAGTGATTTGAACTTTTTATCCTTCATTAAAGTACTTTGCAATAGATAAAATCGCCATTTACTCAATTATATAAATTTTTCTCTTTAAATAATATAAGCATACAAAGTTAGAATTAAAAAGGAAATCAAAAACGTCTTTAAAAGGAAAAAATAAAATTAAACCATAAAAAGAAAGGTCATGCTATTTATTGAATTAAATAAACAAAAGAAAGAATACAAAGTTAACGTAAAAAAGGACACCAAAAAATCGTATACAAATTCGAAGTTCAAAAGGACACCAATTATATTACTTTAATATTAATAAATAATAATAATTTTTTTTTTACCATATTTAGATTATTCTTTTCTTGTAAGAAATTATTCTTCATTAAAATACTCTGCAATAAATAAAATCATAATTTCTCAATTATATAAATTTTTTTATTTAAATAATTTAAGCACATAAAGTTGAATTAGAAAAGGAAATCACAAATTTCTTTTAAGGGGGGGGGGGGGGGGAGAATTAAACCTTACTAAAAATTAAATAAGTAAAAGGAAAGAATACAAAGTTAAAGTGAAAAAGGACATCAAAAAACGTATACAAATTTGAAGTTAAAAAGGACACCAATCATATTATTTTAATATTAATAACTAATTTATAGAAGAAAAATAAAAATTTACCATATTTAGATTCTTCTTTTTTTGTATGAAAAAGTTTTAAATTTTTATAAATTGAGAATTCTTTCTTAATACAACATAACATTCACAATATAGTCCTCAAATAAATTTTTTTCTTTGTTATTATCACTCAAGGTCTTTTTGTTAGCGCTTTCACACGATTTCATGTTGTGTAGGTTCATCAATGTGCTTACAATTTGAGTTCAATCGTGTTCTAAGAGTGCATCAAGAGGTTGGACTTATTGGATGGTGTCGTTCGCGTGGACATCATTATGGTTCTTTTTGGAATTCAGAACAAGAGACCATTGTGTAGCTCTAACCAAATTCATTATACAATCAAATTCACAATGTAGTCGTCATACAAATTTTTCTTTGTTATCGTCGCTCAAAATTTTTGTGTTAGCTTTCACATGACACTACATTGTTTAGATCCCATCAATATGCTCATAATTTGAGTTTAATCCAGTTGTAAGGGTATATCAGAGGTTTGAGTTATTAAATGACGTCTTTCGAATGAACATTGCTATGATTCTTTCTGGGATTCAGGACAGAGACCATTGTGTAACTCTAACTAAATTCACTTTACATTATTAAGTTATTGTCCAATGTGTAGAGGTAGATTATGCAATATGTTAAATAAAAATAGAAATTCTCTCATAATCTATGCTAATATTGTTTCTCTTTATTTGTTATTGAATGTGTAATTTTATAGATAATGTTATTTGTAATCACAAATTGATTATTATGTAATTTCAATGAATATTTTTTAAAATACGTAATTCATAAATTATTTATTTATCTCTATTATTGATTTTCATATATTTTTTAGATTCGTTTGCACACTATTCAATTTATTTAGTAATCACATATTTAAAATGTAATTATAATTAATTGTGAAAATAGTTTATAAAGATATAAAACAGGCGAGTTACCATAATTTTCAAATTTGTTCATAAGATTGGAAACTGCTGTCATTGTAGGGCCAATGAAGCAACAACAAATTAGCTTATGCAATCATACGAAAAAACTCATTATGAGTTAAATAGATTCATGTTTGTGAAAGAGTTGTCACAATTTGGCCCTTCAGCTTCTCTCTTGACCATGCAAAGTCATTACACAAATATCATGCTTGCGAGATGGTGAGAGATTAAAGAAAGTAGCAAAATTACAATATTTCCCCATCAGTATATTACAAGCCTAAATTTGGAATAGTTCAAACTCTTTAGGTTTTAAAAAGAATTTTTTTTGGCTGGTCTATTTTTATTTTTTTAAAAATTTTAAATTTTTAAATTTTGTATGAAAGTAACTAAACTAAAATATTTATCTTTATAAGTTCACATAAATTTTACATTAGATAAGATAAGCTTCACGTGTGTCATCATAAATCTTACAAACTAAGAAAACGATAAAACTTTTCGTAGTATAGTTTGAGATACCATATTTACTTGACATTTAAATAAATATAACATTTATTAATGCAAGACACACGTGCAAAACACGTACACTAAAATTTTTTTACCAGTTGAAATCTTGATAATATCTATGATTAAAGAAATAAATTTACTTGTGATTTGAGGTAAGGTTTTTTAAGAATTTTAGTATTAGTATATTCTTGAATTTTACAATAAATGAATTATCATGTCTTATTGCTAATAATTGATAATTGAAAAGTCTTTTTGTGAAATTTGAGATAGCTTATGATTGAAGATTTTTTTTTTTTTTTTTGCGATTTGAGGTAATTTCTAAAGTTTTAGTATATTCTTGATGTTTATAATCTCAATGTATCACCTGTGAGACTACACTGAATATGTTCTTGTAATTTAAAAGTATTAACTTGAAAATTTTGATAATGCAAAATTGGTGAATTATTATTATTATTATTATTATTATTATTATTATTATTGTTATTATTATTATTATTATTATTATTATTATTATTATTGATATCAGATGTGTTTAAATACAAAATCTACTATAATGTCTAGGGCATATTTTCTTTTATAATATCGAAGTGATTTTATAAAATTAAACTCATTGAAGTGAGGTACACGTGCGGGGCGCGTATCCTAAACTAGTATAAAGAAAAAAGTAAAGTTATTGCATTCTTGTGGAAAATCATTGTCATTGAGTCAAGGATTGATCGGAACAACTTCTCTATTTCCCACAAAACTAGGGAAAAGATATTGGTACATCCCTCACTTTCTAAACTGGCCACAAAATTTGCTCCATTCGCCAGAGGCGGGGATCGAACCCCCGACCTCTTGCTTAAGGGACATAACGCTGAATCACTATGCTAACTCTAGTGATTTCTAAATTATTATTGTTGTTTTATAAGTTGTATTTTGATTATCAAATTCCAAAGAAATTACTAAAATAATATCAATCAGAAATAATTAATTATGTAGACCCTCATCAAAACTTCTGAGGCTCTAATGTATACCCTTTCAATGAGGGAATACTTAAACGTTGTGAGCTTCTCACCATACCTCGTGGTTGAAACTTAATTAGCTAGACATGACTTTTATTTTACAACTAAATATGCAATAAACATATTATTTAATAATTACTAGAGTATGCTTCAAAAACTTGAGAAAAACTCTACAAACTTCTAATAAGTCATATTGGAAATTGTTGAGTAATATCTCAATTTTGGCTAGAGGATTAACAGTAGATGATAAATATCAAGTGTTTAAAAGCAATTTTAGCCGTTAGAAATCGATTTTATAAATAAAACACTACATGTTTGGACAAAAGTGTTAAAATTGATACTCAGTTAATGTGTTTGACAAAAAAATGTTCATAAGCACCTTTTATGTTAAAGTGACTATAATGTCTTTCTCGGGCTTTATTTATGAAATTATACTGACTATATTGATAGGGACGAACTTAATTATCACTACAAGAAAATGGTTAAATTGTGACAGAATATTTGAGACGGAACACTTCTGTCACAATTTGTGACAGAATTTTGATGAATTTATGATGAATTATTTTTGTATAAATATAATTTATTTATTTTTTAAATTTTCACATAAAAATTCAAAGAGTAACAAAATTGTGACAAATTTTTGATAGATTTAAATATAATTTTTGTGACAAACATATTTTTGTCACAAATTAAAGCTGATGAGAAAAAATAATAACTTTCTGTCACAAATCTGTTACTAAATTTGTGACAGATTGAGCATTTCATCACAATAAACTTTTTTTTTAAAAATAACTATTGTAATAAAAATTTGTGACAAACTTATTCCGTCACAGTAAAATAAAAAAAAAATTTATTTTTGATGAATGAATTTATTTTCGTCAAAAGCAGGATTGACGAGTTTCCCTCTCAAATTTTTTCTACCTTTTCATTTTCCCACAATTTTTTTTTTACACCTTTTCATTTCCCTCAAAACATAGACAAAGTGAAAAACCCTCATTTCCCTCAATTGTGCACTTAGTCGCATTTAGCATTCAACAGTAGATTCATCTCAAGCACTCATCTCAATTTCTATGCTTATTCTTAACTTGTTGAGGTAATTTATCTCAAATTCTATCCTTTACATCTCAAAAAATAGAATAGATGGTTGTTCTTAATTTTAATTTTGACATACATATGAAATAGATCGTTTCTTTAGCTATTTGAACTATAGGTTAGAATTTTTTGAATAGAAAACAATTCTCAGCGTCTTTAGCTATTTTCATTTATTAACTCGTGCTGATTATTTTTGTTATTGTGGTTTTATGTGTTTGAGAAGCTTAAAATTGTGTTTGCTTAATAGGTGTTTGTTTGAATGTTTAACCTGATTTCTTAATTTGTGAGGTTGTCTGTGGTATTGTTGATAAAAAAGCTAAGAATTGTAATTACCTACAAGATACTTGTTTACTGCACTCTTTTTATCTAACCTTTGGCTCACATTGGCTTTTGTGTTGCGGCTTTTAATGGTGGGGTTAGTTAGGATTTTCTTTTGGTTTGCATTGTGTTGTGATTATTACTCGCTCTGTTTCAATTTATTTGTCTGTTTTCGACTTAATACGGAGTTTAAGAGAGTAAAGGAACTTGAATCTCGTGGTCTTAGACTAAAGATGTGTAAAATATAATCAAATGATCTTTAATTTTGTGATATTTAATATGTCATGTATAAAGTTGAATTAAAGAGTTGTCAGTAAAGGAAAGATGTATTTTTTGTAAACGTACTAAAAAGGAAAGTAGGACAAACAAATTGAAACTTAGAGGTACGAATTCCATGCTTATAGAACCCTTAGTTCAGCTTAAAAAACAGGTATTTTACAGGTACTTGATAACGCTCAATCTACAGCTCTCGTAGGAGTGTAAAGCGGTCGTTAGCAAATATAGAACCCAACTGGGTTGGGTATCGATCCCACAGGGAATAGCTTGGTCAACAAGTAAGTAAAGATTGCTAGACTTTTAGTGCAAGTCTCGTAAAAAGGGGGGATTGTAATGTGTCACCAAAACAATTAAATAAAAGCTGAAAATAGCAAAGCAAAAGAGAAAGATTGTTACGTAAGTTGTAAACAATGAGAATTGAGAAGTTGGGGTTATGTCCACCTTCTGAGGTATACGTCTCTATTGGCTATGAGCGTGTAGAATTCTGACATGCAACTGCTTATAGAGAATTGTATTCGATGGTAAATCCAAGCGTCTTTCGACCTAAACAAGGACTATTTCACTTTAACTCTCTCGAGCTTAAAGCGTATCTAACGGTACGAATTCTCCAAGAGGTTAGTCCAGTTACGGCACTAGCTTTTTAATAGGAAAGGGTGTCCTACTACCTTGACATTATCTCTTTTCCAGCCAAATAACTTTTCTCTCGAACAAGTTAAATGTTAGACTGGCGTATTCTTGCGTTTGCAACCGCAAAGAATGTAGATTAAGATGAAGAGAATAATGATATAAGCAATATACGTGCCTCGAACTCACAAACTCACAGCAATAGATAGTATCTCATACGGCTTCCATAACCCCAACAGAGAGGTTTAGTTACCCATGAATGCGAAGAAAACCACAATTGACATTGTTATTATACCACAATAATGATCAATTTCGTGTAGCCCAAGAGTGGTAGGCGTTAGGTGTGATTTCTTGTAGAGTAACGTTTCTCTTGTTGCGGAAATTTAAGAATATAAGAATAGACGAAAATAGAATTGATGGAAAGAGTAGAAGAGTTGTAGAATTGTTTGTATTGTAGAATAAGAGAGGAGTAGCAGATCTCCAAATCTCTAGCATGATAGGGTATTTATAATACCCATATCCTAATCCTACTAAGCTAATGAAATAAATAACCAAATCCTACTAGACTAATGAAATCCTTAACCCATATGTACTAGGTTAAGGTAACATTATCATAATCCACTTAAATAATGAAATACATAACCTAATTGTACTAGGTTAATGTATCATTGTCAAAATCCAGCTTTGTGTCTGTAAGTCCCCAAAGTCTTCAGAATTGCTGTTTTAGCCCGGGACAGATTTTCCATGCAGCAGTTTTGGTCCCCCAAAGTCTTCAGAAATGCTGTTTTAGCCCGGGACAGATTTTCTATGCAGCAGTTTTGGTCCTTAGGCGTGTAAACTCCCTTCCCTTCCTTCGTGAGCTTTCTTTAGCGTCAAGTAAGCCATAAAATGCTGAATTATGCATCATTTATACCTGAAACTTTACTAATCATGTTCGTTAGCTCATTTACAGGAAAAGGGACTAAAAGTGCATGAAATATATAATTTGTTCTCAAAACTAGGCTAAAATATGGGCAAAATATATTGATATAGGCGCGTAAATTCGCCTATCATCAACACCCCACACTTAGAGCTTTGTTCGTCCTCGAACAACATATCATGTCCTTCTAAGCATCAACTTAAGGTTTTTACAGAAACAACACAAAACATTCTTCAAGACAAGCACAACAATTATCAACAAAGAGTAGCTTTCCGATTATAAGTAGAAACAGTTTAACCTCTAGCGTAGACTCGTGATGGTGATCGACTCGCATGCAAACGTTAAGGTGCATAGAATCATATACAACTATCCAAAACTCATCAACCATGTGTGTCTCACCATATAGTACCCATAATCACTCACAAATATAGCATATTTTTCAAACATGGGTATCAAAATGTCCTTGCTCTCACTCTCACAAAGAGTTCATATGTAGCAACTGATGACCATAGGCTTGCCCTTAATGTAGTACTCCACTAAATGTCGGAATGTTAAGATTAGGATCAAGTAGGTCTTTTGATGGTTGTAATGTAGGCTAAGGGACGGGTAGGACTATTTTGGCCAGGAATAGTGACTAAGTTCCTAAGCGCTTTAATACATCACTTTGTATCATTGACACTTTTTTCTTTCAACCTTTCTTCTTTCTTTTGTTATACCACCCTTGTTCTCCTCTTTTGTTTTTCAATTTTAAGCACAACTCGCTTTTCAGCTTTCTTTTCCTTTTCACAACATACCTCTTATGATAGCACTTTTTTTTTTCATAACACATTCAAGCACCATTACAATTTATAGCATCATACTCACCCAATTTCCTCTTATGTTGTCACATGACTTTTTCACTTTAAAGCACTTAGGAATTTGGATCAAATTATGGTCTTGAAAAAAATGGATTAGGCTTACATACAAGGTTGTCAAAGAAATAGGCTAAAGGCTCAAAAGGGTTAACTAGGATGATGTCCATGGGTAGGTAAAACTGAAGGTAAACATGTATAGGTTGCCAAAGAAATGCCTAAATCATATCCTAAACTTACACTCCTTATTTTCGCTTTGCATACATACCAGGCAAGTTCTAGCATCAGCCACATACATAGAATATACTATTATCTCACACACACAAGGCACATGGTCGACTTGATTGGAAGTAATATAGACTCTCGACCCAACAAGTGAAGGAATTGAATCACACAATATCACATATTGAGTCACAACTAGAGCCTAAATGTCTCAATAGTCACAATTGAAGCACATACTCTTGGTCTAATCTCATGCTGCCTATCAAAATAATTTCATGCGAAGCTAGAAAAAATTTACTACTAAAAAAAATGAAAAAAACGAAACAAAAACAAAGCAAACAAACATAGATGCAATAGAGAAGTATAGCATACGATACTGCCACCCCACACTTAAACGGGACACTGCCCTCAGTGGAAATAAATACGAGGAACCTGGTTAGTCGGACTCTTCCTCATTGTCGGGGGTCATACCCCCTTCGTCGGAATCATCATAAGAGTCGTCGTCAGAGTTCTCCTCCTCGTCAGAGTCTGGTAAGCGTCGATCGTCATCAGTCGGCACATCATCATCTAGAGGTTCCTCAAAGTATACGCCCACTCCACACATCTCCCGTGCATGCATGTTCATGGGATAATCGTGGTCCAGCTGTTGGAGCTCTGCAGCAGTTGGAATACGACCTCCGCTCATCATTGTAAACCTCATCATGCCGTACATATGGCGGGAGAAACTCTCATCCCGAGCATGTCTCTCTGCCGTAGTAAGGTTTATGCCATGTGTTGATTCAGCATCTTTGACCTTTGTGAGGTCAACCTTCTTCGGATTGTGTGGGAGTTTATGATCAGCTGGTTCCTCTTCGATATCCTCCTTCCGCAATATTGCTGTCAACAAATTGCCAAATGTGAAATGGGACCTTTTGTGTAGTCTGGCCTTCCTCATGGTGGATCGAATGATTGCCCCAAAGTTGATTGGGACATTCGTCATCAAAGCATAGACCAAACACACTCTATCTCTTGATATCTTGGTGTATTGAGTCCCAGGAATAAGATATGAGTTGACAATGCGCATCCAGATTCTTGCTTCCCTATTTAGTGGAGCATAGGGAAAGGTGTTGTGTCGGCCTGTTTCTTTATGTCTGCCCCACCTTGCCATTGATCTGCTTCCACAAAGCGTGTGTCGTATTGCTCTATAAGGAGGCCTGCTGCACAGCTCTTTGAATGGTGCTGCGTCGATTGAAGGTAAGCCAAGAAAAGAGTTGATCCAGTCCGCAGTGAGCTGTAACACCTGGCCCCGAATTTTGACTTCATTGCCTGTTGTGTTTGGCGACCAGTTGGCATAAAACTCTCTTGTTAGATCCAGATTGCACTCTCCCATGTCGCGGAAGATGAAATCCAACTTCAAAGCCATTATTTTTGCCAACATACGCGGCTCCTTCTTTGCTAAGGTATCCTTGTTGATCAAGTCGACGTGCACATATATTCTTTCTTTGTTGCTGCTGTACCATGCTTTGGCTTCTTCCTCAAGAACCCATTTTATTCCGAACATTCTGCGTGGTGGTTGTGCTGAGGATGATTCTCCTTGGTCTTTTCGACTTCTCTTCTTGCCCTTTTGGGAAGTGGTCGCCTTCTCCTTGCCTTGCCTCGCTTTAGGTGCCATTGTACCTGAGACTAGAAATAGTGTTAGTTGCAGCACAGTTTCGCTTGATACAATCTATAAGCAAGCATTAGGGGTACCACCCCACACTTAGTTTTGTTATCACAAATCAGTGAGGTGAAAGTAGTTGATTTACTCAGATTTTGTTGACATACGTTTAAGGATTGCATTCCGGCAAGAAAATCAGTAATGCATCACTTACTTGCAGCCATTGGGCTACTTTCATGGTAAATATAGCAACACTACTACATGGGGGTTATCGTTATTCTTACAACAATCACAACCTCCTAAGTCGGTAGGTACTATAAGTCTTATCCCGATGGCCGGGATAGTCTAACATGTCAGTATCCAAACAACAATCTTAAGCAATATTCATAGCCATAGCAATTCCGCAAATATCATAATAATGCTATTGAAACCAAATTCAAGTCGGAAACAAGTCAAGATTTACCTACGTATATGTTCACTCACATGATTTTGTAACAACAATCCAAACACATGAACATCACCAACAATCTTATATAATTTAGCAGTTAATAATAGCCATAGCAACGTAGTACTTACGAGAAATAAATGAAGAATAAGAGAGCACTTACTTGCTTGAAGCTTGTGGAGATGGTTTTGTGAATTGGAAGAGCAAAAGAAGAAAAATTTTAGAGGATTTGGGAGAGTATGCGGCGCCTTTAGGGTAGTTTCTATTGTGGTTGTGTTTATAAGACTAAGTCCTCTTTATATAGGAAGAGTATGGGTCGGGTTATGACCCATTTACAATCGGTTTTGGAGACAAAATTCCTACATATGCGGCGCATTGTCTATGGCATAATGGGACATATGCGCCGCATAGTCTATGGCATTTGTAGACATATGCGGCGCATTGTCTATGGCATAATGGGACATATGCGCCGCATAGTCTATGGCATATGAGATACTGAGACCAAATGCCATAGCATAGGCGGCGCATAGTCAAAAGCATACTTAGGAATAGGCGGCGCATAGTGTATAGCACACTAGATTCCGAGACCTTAGGCTATAGGATAGGTTGTGCATCGTTTGTGGCCTAGTTTTTCCAAGGCCTAGCCTTCCTCGAAGCCTATTTTGGCGTGGGAAAGGCTCAATCCATAGCCTTATGCATCACCCTTCCTAATTTACCAACTTTACCATACAATGCGTCCAAATCGTCAATTGAAATCAATCTCCTCGTTGAAAACTTCTTGCACCTATATTCGCTCAAACAAATGAAAACGATTAGTACGATGGGTTGCCTCCCACCAAGCGCCTTAGTTTTGGTCGTGGCACGACTCTTATTTTTGGATTTTTATTTATCAAAAGCAAAACACATACTGAAATAAAAAAATGATAAACGATAAACGATAAACGATAAACGATGGGTTGCCTCCCATCTAGCGCCTTATTTATTGTCGTGGCTCGACGTAGTAATCTCGAGTACTTAGACTTCGTCGAGATAAGTGATGGCCATGTTATTCATCGAGTCAAGAGGGCCGATATACGGCTTAACACGTTGGCCGTTCACTTTGAAGAGAACACCCTTATTGTCTTCCAATTCAACTACTCCAGATGAGTAGACTTGGATAACTTTAAATGGACCAGACCACTTAGATTTTAACTTACCTGGGAAGAGCTTAAATCTGGAGTTGAAGAGTAGTACCATATCACCCTTTTGGAAGTTTCGTCGAACAATCCGCTGATCATGATACTTCTTCATCCGCTCCTTGTATAAATCCGATCTTTCATATGTATGGAGACGGAACTCATCTAATTCGTTCAGCTGCTCCAACCTCAGATTCTTCACATCATTCCAATTCAGATTCAAGTGCTTCAATGCCCACAATGCCTTGTATTCAAGCTCGATGGGTAGATGACAAGCCTTCCCATAAACTAGTTGATAAGGAGACATGCCAATGGGTGTCTTGAATGCAGTCCTATATGCCCATAGTGCATCATCTAGCTTTCGAGACCAATCCTTCCTATTTGCATTAACCGTCTTTGCAAGGATTTGCTTAATCTCGCGATTGGAAACCTCTACTTGTCCACTAGTTTGGGGATGATAAGGCGTAGCTACCTTGTGTTGCTTGACACCATACTTGGCCAATACAGATTTGAATAGCTTGTTGCAAAAGTGAGATCCTCCATCACTTATGATAGTACGAGGTACCCCAAAGCGAGAGAAGATATTCTTCTTTAAGAACGCTACAACACGCTTTCCTTCGTTGTTGGCCAATGCTACAGCTTCAACCCATTTCGAAACATAATCCACAGCAACCAAGATGTACTTCATTCCAAACGAATTCACGAATGGTCCCATGAAATCAATACCCCACACATCAAAAAGTTCTACCTCCATAATTTTAGACATGGGCATTTCATGGTGTTTTGAAATAGTACCTTGACGTTGGCATTGGTCACACCTTCTCACATAGTCGTATGCATCTCTGAATATCGAGGGCCAATAATATCCACTTTGCAATACTTTTCTTGCGGTTCGATTCCCTGCATGATGTCCACCAACTTGCGAAGTGTGGCATGCTTCCAATATAGCAGGTACTTCTTCATGGGATATACATCGTCGAATGATCCCATCCGCGCATCTTCGAAACAAATAAGGTTCATCCCAATAGTAGTGCTGAACGTCATGCATAAACTTCCTCCTTTGGTGGTAAGATAAGTTGGCAGGTATCACATTACTCTCTACGAAATTTGCAAAGTCGGCATACCATGGTACTTTCTCCATTTTTGTCGCCAATATCTCCTCGTCAGGGAATGCATCATCAATCTGAATTTTAGGTTGCGCCACATGTTCATTCTCAAGTCTAGATAGATGATCAGCCACTTGGTTCTCGCAACCTCTTCTATCTTTGACTTCGAAATCAAACTCTTGCAGCAGCAGTACCCATCGAATTAACCTTGGTTTGGCATCCTTCTTCGTCATTAGATACTTAAGAGCTGCATGGTCTGTATGGACGATCACATTGGTACCCAATAGATAGGCACGAAACTTCTCAAACGCATATACAACCGCTAGGAGCTCTTGTTCAGTAACAGTGTAGTTCCTTTGGGCTTCCTTTAGGACCTTACTCGCATAGTAGATAGGATGAAATAGTTTCTCCTTTCTTTGTCCAAGAACAGCACCAACGGCTACACCACTAGCATCGCACATGACTTCAAACGGGAGCGTCCAATCTGGTGATACCATGATAGGGGCTTCAATAAGTTTTCCTTTAAGACATTCGAATGCCTTTAAGCAATTGTCATTGAAGTCGAACTTCGCATCTTTCTCCAGTAGTTTGCACAATGGACTAGAGATTTTGGAAAAGTCTTTGATGAATCTACGATAGAAACCAGCATGGCCAAGAAAACTACGGACTCCCTTCACCGAAATTGGAGGCGGTAGCTTCTCAATTACCTCTATTTTTGCTCGATCAACCTCTATTCCTTTTTCAGAGATCTTGTGCCCAAGAACGATTCCTTCTTTTACCATGAAGTGGCACTTCTCCCAATTCAGCACAAGGTTGAACTCTACACATCTTTGCAATGCCATGCTCAAGTTTGCCAAACATGCTTCAAAAGACTCACCGACAACTGAAAAGTCGTCCATAAATACCTCCAAGGTGTCTTCAACCATATCAGAGAAAATAGACATCATACACCGTTGAAAGGTGGCTGGTGCATTACACAACCCGAATGGCATGCGTTTGAAGGCAAACGTACCATATGGGCATGTGATCGTTGTCTTCTCTTGATCTTCGGGAGAAATACAAATCTGATTATAACCTGAATAACCATCCAAGAAGCAAAACCATCCTTTCCCCGCTAATCGATCTAGCATTTGGTCCATAAATGGCATGGGGAAGTGATCCTTGAGTGTCCACGAATTCAGCTTGCGGTAGTCCATGCATACTCTCCATCCAGTAACGGGCCTGAGTGGAATCAGTTCATTCTTTGCATTTGCGACTACCGTCATTCCTCCTTTCTTGGGAACACATTGTACAGGACTTACCCACGTACTATCAGAGATAGGATATACAACTCCTGCGTCTAACCACTTTATAATCTCCTTCTTCACCACTTCTTGCATAGGTGGGTTTAAACGCCTTTGATGTTCAATGGTGGGTGTGCACTTTTCTTGAAGCTGAATTTTATGTGAGCAAATCCCAGGTGGAATACCAATAATATCCGCAATGGTCCATCCAATGGCTCTAATATATTTTTGTAAGATCGAAATAAGAGCTGCAACTTGTTGCTCACCCAAATCGGCTGCCACTATGACTGGAAGTGTGTTTCCGCTTCCTAAGAATGCGTACTTCAGATGACTTGGCAGCTCCTTCAATTCTAGTGTGGGTGGTTCTTCAATAGATGGCTTGGCTGGTGGTGTGGGTCGATTCTTGAGATCAAGATCCAGCTTCTTGGGAGTATAGCGATATGTCCCTAATCCCGATAGCGCACAAACAGCTTCTTCAGAAATTTCAGCATCCTCGTTCTCTCCTTTCATGAGCAAAACCTCCAAAGGATCATCAAGAATTTGCTCTTCTTCACGGCATCCTTTCTCATCGTCAAAGACAACATCAGCCACAGAAAATACACTCAGATCTTTGGGTTGCTTCATTGATTTGCAAACATCAAATCGAACCACTTCGTCATTTATTCTGAATGAAAGTTCATTAGCTCTCAAATCAATGAGCACACTTCCTGTAGCAAGGAAAGGGCGTCCCAAGATTATGGGAACCTCTGAATCTGCTTCACAATCCAAGATGACAAAGTCTGCTGGAAAGATAAATGAAGAAACCTTTACCAAGACATCACATAGAATACCAACCGGTCGTTTTACCGACCTATCTGCCATAACCAGCCTCATGTTAGTTGGCGTAGGATCTCCTAACCCCAACTTCTTGTAGATCGATAATGGCATCAAGTTGATGCTGGCTCCTAAGTCACATAATGCTTTGGCAAAGTTCAAAGATCCGACAGTGCAAGGAATAGTGAAAGCTCCGGGGTCGGCCTTCTTCTGAACTATCGATCGGGTAGCAATTGCACTACAATGATGCACATCATCCTTCAGCTCATAACTTGCTGCCCTCTTCTTAGTCAAAAGATCTTTCATAAACTTCGCATACCCAGGCATTTGTTCAAGTGCCTCCACCAATGGAACATTAATGGTCAGCTGCTTTAACATAGTCATGAATTTGCTGAACTTCGTGTCCTCAGCCACCTTCTTCAATCTTTGAGGAAAAGGTGGTGGTGGGTATGGAAGTGTTCTCTCCATGGCTTTCTTCTCCTCTTGCTTCCGCTGTTCTATTTTTTTAGGCTGCACGTCACTGGGCATGACGTCCTTGACGTCAGGACTGGTTGTTGCGGCATCTTCTCCTTTTGCGTTATCATCCATGTCCGCAACTTCTTCAACCACTTGCTTGCCTTTTGCTGAAGGTTCCAGCACCTTACCACTTCTGGTAGTGATGGCCATGCATGACCCATCTTTCCTTGGGTTTTGCACAGTATCGCTAGGTAAAGTGCCAGCCTTTCTTTGATTGAGTGCTGCTGAAAGTTGGCTTAGTTGCTGCTCTATTTGCTTGATTGAAGTGGAATGAGAATCAACTAGTTGTTTCATAGAAGACAAATCATTGATTACCTCAGTAACTCCCGCGCTTGTTGTTTCCACTCCTTTCAATAATTTAGCCATCATGTCTTCCATACTTCCAGAATTAGATGTGGTGGTATCACGTCTACCAGGGGGAACATAAACACCACTCTTTTCATTGTTTTTTCTCCAACTACCTTGGTCCTTGTTTCCAGAATTATCATAATAGTTCCGACCTTGGTTTCCTTGGGCATTCCCTCGGAAACCCCCCTGATTGTTCAAGTAGTTGGCTTCTTCTTCTGAATCAGATTCGTCTCTTCCTTTTAGCGCCACAGCTTTCACATTTTCGGTCTTCCCTGATAATAAATGCTTTGTAAGAAGATCCATTTGTGTTTTCATGTGCGCCATATCTTGATCACGTTCTTCTTGTCTTCTTCTTTGGTCTGCAGTCATGCCTATAGAATAAGTAGGGCTTGCTACCTCAGAATCCCTGGTATGCCAAGCTCTACTTTGTTTCGTCATGCGATCTAGCATATTGCTTGCTTGACCAAATGTGAGGTCCATAAAAGATCCTCCAGCTGCGTTATCCACCACTGGCTTAGTTATTGAATTCAAGGCTCTATACAATATCTCCATGAGGTGAACATTAGTCATGTGATGGTTTGGGCATCTTGCTAGCTTTGTCTTGAACCTCTCCCATGTTTCATGAAGAGCTTCAGTGGGAAGCTGACGAAAGTTGCTGATTTCATCTCTCAATTGTGCCCTTTTGGAAGGCGGAAAGAATCTTTCTAGGAAAGCGTCTCTCAATTGCCTCCAATTTGTAATTGAATCAGGAGTCAGCCCATTCAACCATAGTGTTGCTTCCCCAGACAGAGACAATGGAAATAGACGTAATCGAATTGCATTCTGACCAACACCAGGATTGTCAAAAGACTTGCATGTAGAAATAAAGTTGATGAGATGCATATTCGGATCATCGCCTGCTAGTCCACCAAACAATCCCTTGAGTTGCAATAACTGAATCATGGTGCTTGTGATGTTGAACTTGGCTCCGGGCGCTAATGGTGGTGGAATGATAGCTCCAGTGGCTCCGGCACCATCAAGATCATCATCATCATCGTCGAAAGCTGGCTGCATAGGTTGGTGATCATATCTATACCGAGCTTGTCGACCTCTTCTGTTGGCAGGTGTTACGATTTCAGCATCACGTCTAGGGTTTAGTAACTCGTCATCACCTAAATCCTCATCGTCAGGATTTGGTGCTCGTGCAGGGTTATCAATGTTCTGCTGTTGAACCTGGGCTGCGGCAAGGGCAGCCAATCTTGCTTGTTCCTGTTGAGTAGCCATCCTTGCGATTTCAGCTTGTGCTTCCATTCTACCAATGCGTTGTGGTTCAGGATTGATTGGTAATAACGGTTGACCAGAACTTCGAGTATGGGGCATGCACTAAAATAAAAACCTGCAGTAGACAAAAACAAAAACTAAAAGTAAAAGTACGAGAATCTTTGACCAAAGGGTCTAGTAATTATCACGAACTTAATTGACACTTGTATTCCCCGGCAGCGGCGCCAATTTTTGATAACGCTCAATCTACAGCTCTCGTAGGAGTGTAAAGCGGTCGTTAGCAAATATAGAACCCAACTGGGTTGGGTATCGATCCCACAGGGAATAGCTTGGTCAACAAGTAAGTAAAGATTGCTAGACTTTTAGTGCAAGTCTCGTAAAAAGGGGGGATTGTAATGTGTCACCAAAACAATTAAATAAAAGCTGAAAATAGCAAAGCAAAAGAGAAAGATTGTTACGTAAGTTGTAAACAATGAGAATTGAGAAGTTGGGGTTATGTCCACCTTCTGAGGTATACGTCTCTATTGGCTATGAGCGTGTAGAATTCTGACATGCAACTGCTTATAGAGAATTGTATTCGATGGTAAATCCAAGCGTCTTTCGACCTAAACAAGGACTATTTCACTTTAACTCTCTCGAGCTTAAAGCGTATCTAACGGTACGAATTCTCCAAGAGGTTAGTCCAGTTACGGCACTAGCTTTTTAATAGGAAAGGGTGTCCTACTACCTTGACATTATCTCTTTTCCAGCCAAATAACTTTTCTCTCGAACAAGTTAAATGTTAGACTGGCGTATTCTTGCGTTTGCAACCGCAAAGAATGTAGATTAAGATGAAGAGAATAATGATATAAGCAATATACGTGCCTCGAACTCACAAACTCACAGCAATAGATAGTATCTCATACGGCTTCCATAACCCCAACAGAGAGGTTTAGTTACCCATGAATGCGAAGAAAACCACAATTGACATTGTTATTATACCACAATAATGATCAATTTCGTGTAGCCCAAGAGTGGTAGGCGTTAGGTGTGATTTCTTGTAGAGTAACGTTTCTCTTGTTGCGGAAATTTAAGAATATAAGAATAGACGAAAATAGAATTGATGGAAAGAGTAGAAGAGTTGTAGAATTGTTTGTATTGTAGAATAAGAGAGGAGTAGCAGATCTCCAAATCTCTAGCATGATAGGGTATTTATAATACCCATATCCTAATCCTACTAAGCTAATGAAATAAATAACCAAATCCTACTAGACTAATGAAATCCTTAACCCATATGTACTAGGTTAAGGTAACATTATCATAATCCACTTAAATAATGAAATACATAACCTAATTGTACTAGGTTAATGTATCATTGTCAAAATCCAGCTTTGTGTCTGTAAGTCCCCAAAGTCTTCAGAATTGCTGTTTTAGCCCGGGACAGATTTTCCATGCAGCAGTTTTGGTCCCCCAAAGTCTTCAGAAATGCTGTTTTAGCCCGGGACAGATTTTCTATGCAACAGTTTTGGTCCTTAGGCGTGTAAACTCCCTTCCCTTCCTTCGTGAGCTTTCTTTAGCGTCAAGTAAGCCATAAAATGCTGAATTATGCATCATTTATACCTGAAACTTTACTAATCATGTTCGTTAGCTCATTTACAGGAAAAGGGACTAAAAGTGCATGAAATATATAATTTGTTCTCAAAACTAGGCTAAAATATGGGCAAAATATATTGATATAGGCGCGTAAATTCGCCTATCATCAGTACTAAAGTAAAGTGAGTTGGAATAGATTGAATTTGGATATAGAGGGTTCAATTAACTGTTCCCGACTAGTTTTTCGTTGAGTCATTGATTGATAAGTTGAGTGGATTTCTAGTGCCATTGATTTAGTTCTTCATTTTTTTGCTATTGCTGATTATATATATATTTATTTCATTTTTGTTCCTGATAATTTTGCTAATAATGAAAACTATGTGGAGAGACTTTGTAAAGATGGCATCAGATAGTTGATACGGAAGGGGAAGCACAAACTATGAGCTTCTGTGTGATGAAATCTGCATGTTGAATGTCAAACGCCGCATCTTGTTCCTTTTGTTTGTTTATGTATTTCTCCTGGGGTTTGGAAGTAATTAGAAGTAGTTTAATAAGCTGACACATTCTTATTTCTAGTGCCTTAAACTACTCTATTTTGGGGGTTGGGGGTGGAATAGGGATACAAATGACTAACTTTATACTATTGTGGCTTGTAATGTCTGCCCACGTTTATGTCAAATAAAGGTGACCTCTGGTTAAGAATGAAAGTCATATCCATCCCATCACAATCTTTGGTGGTGCGTCAAGGCGAGTTATGAGAAAACTTTGAAGGCAAATATTAACTCGATGTGATCTTGAACCGTATGAGTTGAATTCGAAAGGACTTTAAATCCATCTCTTCTTCTTATATTGAGCAAAATCGTTGCGTAGGAATGAAGTTTTTCAATATGAAAGTTAGTTGCTTCCAACATTACCGAGTATCATATTGCTCGGACTCTCCAAAAAGGATGCTACAACCATGTCGGATCCTCCAAAATGCACTACTTTTGGAGGGGTCCAGCATGCACCCATAGATATTTTCTTTAGAGCGCGAGCAATATATATGATAGTATTTGATATAAAGAACGTTTAACTTTGAAATTTCCTTATAACAGGTTAAAGGACTATCCAAAGAGGAACTGGAGACTCGTGGAGAATTAGTACTTATGCCATCAGAGAGAATTCAGGCAATACCCGATAGAAGTACAACAGATGCAACGAAGAAACCAGGAGGTCGTGGGACTTTATCGTTCAACAAAAATATAAAGTTCGACTCAGGTAATATACATAATCAATGCCTAAATCCATCTCTATTTGGCTTTCGCTACGATTGATTTTGATGTCAAAAATGCGTATCAGAAGGACAGTTCGACGATGGTTACTACGAGCAAACTGATGAGGTCACTCATTTTAGATCAGAATACAAAATGAGGAAAATGAAACAGGCTTGTAACTTTCCAATTCTAGTTTATTGATTCCGTTTTCACTGCTAGTTTTACATGGAACCATCACATAACCGAATATTAAATTCGACAGGATGAAGGACTAGATGTTATTTCAGAAGTTCTGGACACATTGAAAAATTTATCTCGTGACATGAACGAGGTTTACCTCATGATCCCCGACTTGTGTACTAAAATCGTTCTGTTCTCATGAAATGAAACTGTTTCTTGATCATCGTTTTATTTTATTCTGTTTCAGGAATTGGATAGGCAAGTTTCGTTGATTGATGAAATCGATACAAAGGTCAGAATTACTATTTCATAAATCGTAACAAGCAATGTTGATACATCAATTTACTTTGTTTGTACTTACAGGTTGATAAGGCAAGTAGGCAACTAGTGATATCAAAAACAATAATGTCAAACTCAAGGAAAACATTAACAAGGTATCGCAGAGCAAATTACTTCTTCTTTGTTTTGACTCATTTTTCTAATGACGACTATCAACATTGTTCGTTCTTTTTTCTTCAGGTACGGTCCAACAACAACTTTTGTATCGATATAATACTTATCTGTATTCTTCTGGGAATTGCGACCTATCTTTACAAGTAAGTTCAATCTTTGTAGGTTACATTACATTGTTTCTTCTTATTCAGCTTTGTGATATCTTCCTTGATTGTAATTATGTTTAGAAGCTAAGTTACTCGGACTCTCCAAAATTGTGGCCGCACCCTTGTCGAATCCTTCAAAAATACACTATTTTTGGAGGATCCGACACACACCCGTGGATATTTTTAAAGAGTCCGAGCAACTTATCTTAGAAGTTAAGATAAGAAGTCTTCTGTAGTTTTGATTCTTCAATTTGGTATCTGCCATTGGTGCAGTAATGCTTAGTAAAATGTCATGTTTTCTTGGTCAGGTTACTTTGTGAACCAATATCAGTGGATGCATATTCATCCTAGATAATCATTTTTCACATATAGTAGTAGATAGTAGAGAGTAAATGGTAGATCAGTGAACTAATGTTTCACGTGCAGTGTACAGATTAAATTGTACAATGTACATTTTCACCTTTATTAAAGACATCAATTAAGATCCATACCTCGTCCCTTGTCTGTGTCAATCTCTCAAAATTTGTCCATTCGCAATTCTTGTGACAATTCGCAACGTGCAATTTTATAATAACAACCGGCTAATTCTTCTAATACATGTGTGCTTAAATCCAACAATTAACTTATTATGGAACAGAGAGAGAGTAATTATTTGTCAAAAGTAGGCTTTAAGTAACCTAGACATGTGTACCTGTGGACGTGCTTCTCTCTTAGACTTTTCTATTCTCTCTTCTTCTGTTGGTTCCTTTGGTTGTGGGAATTTTTTATAGAAGTTGTTTGTTGAAGTGGTATCTACATTACTCTAATTGCATGTTATTTTCAGTATATTGTTAAGTTGCTTGCTTTTGTTTACTGCGTTGTGTGTTCTGTTGCGGTAATTGTAATCTAAGGTATTTTTTCAACTTTGTTGAATGTTCTATTGTGGGAAAATCTTGTAAAATTGCTCGCTTTTGTTTACTGCATTGCTCTAGTACCACGACTGGATGAGGAAACTAAGTAGTTAAATATTTGGTGGCTGATTATTTGTAATTTTTAGGATAAAATGGAGGTCGTCATAGTTACTAATCTTTTGGGCTCATCAGATGATTCATCAAAAGATCAAGAACTCAATATAAATCGCATGTAATTTGATGTTGCGGGTGGATAAAAAAAAAGGTGTGTTTATGGATTGGGCTCTCAAGCTTCAACCTTGTATAAAGATCAAAATTCTGTCAATTCGGCAAATTTAGTGTCCGATCATGTTTCCCTAAGAGCGCATCAAAATACTTAAGAAAGAGGTGTGACAAATGAGAGAAAATCAAGAGAGAGTTCTTCAAGAACGTGTAGAAGCAGTGGTGCAACAATGAGTAGAGCAAGAGGTTTTCCGTTTGAGGCAATAAAGTGATGATCGATTCCAATCTATGGAGGAGCAATGGTCTCGCATGATGAGCGATATGACATTATCTTCTCGCTCATTTAGTAATCCTATTCTCCCTAATAGGGACTCATCTAATGCTTAAGTGTTTAGTATTTTGAGACTTTAGTTACTTGAAGTGTCGACTTGAACATTGTCACACCTTTTTGGATAGTTATATGCTTTAAATTTTAAACATTGGTAGACTTTTGCTTATTGAAGTCGTGATTTTGCATGTTTTAATTAACTTTAGATGTTTTTTATTATAAATCTTGTATTATGTTTTATATATATATATTGTGAGAGAGAGAATAGTATTTCGTAATTATTATTTATTAAAATTAAAAATTCAAATAAAATTTATGACAGATTTAATTTGTCACAATCTATCCTAAATTTGTTACTAATATAGGTAAGAGAGTCATATTGTGACTAAATTAGTCTGTCACAGATTATTTTTAACGAAATATATTGTCACAATTGTGGTGACTAGGTTTGAAAATTTGTTACGAAAATTTTTCTGTCACTATTTTATAATGGAATATTTTGTCAAAAATCTGTTATAAATTTGTGACAAAATTTAAGTCAAATTTAAGGATTTATATTGTGACGGACAATCTGTCTCAGTTTCATCACAATAATTTTGTGACGAAAATTAAATCCATCACAATGATTTTATGACCAAAGGTTCTGAGATGCACATTTTTCCG
The DNA here is from genome assembly GCA_030864215.1 of Capsicum pubescens. Lineage (NCBI taxonomy): Eukaryota > Viridiplantae > Streptophyta > Magnoliopsida > Solanales > Solanaceae > Capsicum > Capsicum pubescens. The sequence continues at coordinate 44,860,692 of CM061548.1, forward strand.
TCACAAATCCATCACAATCAATGATTTCTGACAGATTTGTGACTAAAATCTCTGTCACAATTTTCCCATTTTCTTATAGTGTATGTGCAATTTTGTGTTGCTCGAAATGCGTTAAATTCGACGCAAATTAGGTATAGTTATATAAGAAATGTATAAAAATTGATAGATGATTTAAAAAAGCACCATGTAAACCAAGAAGATAGTTGAGTGCTTTGGTTTTCGGGGGCTCTTTGCTAAAAGGCCACATCTAGAACTATTTTTGACATTTATACACTAGTTTTCAATTTTTTTTTGAGAAAATGGACACCTAATGAGTCCACAAAAATAAATGGCAACCCTAGCACTCAAGTTAAAAAATATACACTTTAGCCCCTCTCCCATTTCAGCTCCTATTTTTTAAAAATTACACTTTAGTCCATGTCCAAAAATAAAAATATTGGATAATTAATTTTTTTTTTAAAAAATGAAGCTTCTCAACGAATCCACTACCAAGCACCCAATTTTCCTTCATTACCTCAATTTTTCAGTCATTTTCATCAATTTTTTTGGCATTCATCGAAAAGTGACATTACCTCTATTGTTTTAAGCTATTTTCTCATATTTTAGCCCTAAATTTTCATCCATTTTCATACAACAAGCTTAAAAATCAGTCTCACATTTTGAAATCAATTCTTGGTTCAATAGAAACATTCCAACTCTCTTTAGGTTGTTTCTAAGTTGTAATCCGTTGGATTATTCCGGTGATCGTCAGAAAAAATGAGATCATGTTCTGTACGGAAAGCAGCTAAGAAGAAGACGACTACAGTCTATTGAGTCTAGGCTCATAAACCACTGTTTAGGTCTATTAAATACTATCATGGAGGTATATCATGTCTATTATAGAATACGTGGTTGCTGGCGGTATATTTTCTGGTGAATGAGAGGAGACTCCTAAATGTTGAGTTTCAAAAACCGCGTCTAAGGAGACAGTGTTCATTCCCCTTCGTCACAGCGGTTCATACGCCGATTTAGTTAAAAGCATAACGGAGAGCGGTAAATTAAGTTGTGATCAAAGTGATGTGGTAATAGTTACTTGATGAACAAGAGGGGTAAAATCTATCCAACGTTCATAAGAAATGATAGACACGTGAAATTATACATGCTTTACATTGATTCTAATAATTTCAGGACTATATTACGGGTTAAATTTATTGGAAGATTCCGGGAAGAAGCTTTCACATCAACCCTATCCCCTCCTTCGACAGTGGATGATACGTCAATGGAATACGATTGCATGGGTGGTGATGAATAGGATAATAGTGAAGATTATAAAGAAGAGGAGTATGGAGGAGGTGAGGACAAGCTGTTCGGACGATAAGGAAGCCAATCTTTCTCAAACAATACTAATCTTTATGTAGGACAAACATTCAAAGATAAGAAAACGTTGATTCTTTTCTTGAAGAAGGCATCGGTGGAAATGTATTTCAATTACAAAACGGTGAAGAGTTGTAATAAATACTTGAGGGTGAGATGTGTAGATCCTACTTGCTAGTGGATGGTCCGAGCATGTGCGATCGGAGAATTGGGTTGGTTTTATATCCAAAAGTACGTGAGAGAGCATGATTGTGGCGTTGATCATGTCACGGGAAAGCACAAGAATGTCACCGTGGAGTCTATTTCCTCACTTATTTTGAACTTTTTCATCGACAACAGAGATCCAAGCCCGAAAAAGATCGAGGGGATCATATTTAGGGAGCTACATTGAAGGCCGAGCTATTGGAAGTGTTGGATGGCAGACGTCATTGCGAAGAAAATAGTTTGAAATACACCCAAGCACTTATATGCTGTGTTGCCCACTTTTTCATGTGTTTTTAACGACATTAATCTCGGATCTATAAATTTTCTCATGGTCGATGAGGAGTCGGGTAGGTTTATTTACTATTTTGTGGTGTTTGGGGGTTCCATCCGTGGATATGCACATATGAGAAAGGTCGTTGCCGTTGATGGCACGTATTTGTCCAACAAGTACGAGGGCGTGCTTCTGTCTACTATCGCTTAAGATACACAGAATCATATCTATCCCTTAGCGTATTGTGTGATGGATAAGTAGAATGATGCATCGTGGGAATTCTTCTTCGAGAAGCTTAAGGACTTTGTCGTTGACGAATCAGAGTTATGCGTTATCTATGACAGACATGTAAGTATAGCCAATAGCCTTGCAAGGCATTATCTGCTTGCGCATCATGGTGTTTGTATGAGGCATGTCAATGAAAATCTCTAAACGAATTACCATTGTGCAGATTCTCTCTATTTGTACTACCATGTGGCCAAGGCGTACACGTTGAAAGAATTTAATAATTACTTCAATACCCTTAAAGAAAGATGCCCCAATGCAGCAACTTGCCTCGAGCATGATGTTGGATTTGAAAAGTGGAACCGACCTACTTTCCAGGTAATAGATTCAATGTCATGACCACAAATATTGTCGAGTTGCTCAACTCAATATTACTCGATGAAAGAGAGTATCCAGTGACGGCCATCTTCAATTCAATTGCACATAGGTTTGGAGAAATATTCAGGAAGAGGTATGCAGAGGTGAACAATTCAAGGACATCATTCGTTCCTGTAGCCAAGAATATCTTGAGGTAAACATGACCGAGGGCGATAAATTCTATGTGAACAACATAAATAGAAGCACCGACGAATTCACCGTGCTTGGTTGTGGTGCTTCCGCCAAAGTTAATCTATCGAGACGTCATGTTCTTACAGGAAGTTTGACTTGGTGAAATTTCCATGCGCTCATGCAATGGCAGCATTGCGTTTGAAGCATGGGGACGAAGATGACACTAGCATTTACAACTACTCTTTGCCCATATATTCGAAAGAATCATACCTCCTTGTATACTTGAAACCTATTTGTGCAGTACCTCTGAAGTCGGAGTGGAGTGTGGCGCGAGAGTATCTAGAAATGTAAGTTCTTCCATCCGATTTCAATCCCAAAGTAGGGAGGAGGAGGGTGAGACGCGTTAAGGGTGTGTTGGATCCTTCAAGTCCCAAGAAAAGGAACAAGTGCTCTATGTGCAAAAGGCTGGAACATAAGAGAACAACATGCAACCTTAATGTAGGATTATAGGATTGACATTATATTTTATGTTTTTGGTTAATGTAGGATTATAGGATTGACATTATATTTTATGTTTTTGGTTTTCTCAAATGCACTGGACAATATGTAATATGTATTCTATTTTCAAAGCCAAAGAACTATAGTCAAAATCGAATTTTTTTGCTGTGTATTATTAATTCCAGTTTATCTATGATATACTACGTACTAAATAGATTATATGCTGAAATAATCGACTAGCCTCATAATATATAATAAATCAGTGTTTGATCTACATAGTATATATTCAATACGTAGTGTATAATAAACCTTTCACGTTGTCTATTAAACAAACCCTTTTCTTCATACACTGTTGAGTTCAGAATAATTATGACGCATAGGAAAAGGTGCCATTTTGAAAACACCCATCCCAAGTTATTAAATCGACTATACACATTACACATCGACTGGACTGAAAGTATATAATAGATCGATGCATAGTCTATAGAGTATAGGTTAAAATACATAGTATATAATCGACCTTTCAAGTAGTCTATTATAAAAAATCTTTCTTTGTACACTAAACGTTTCAATCTAATTATTAAACTTCGAGAAACGCGATGATTTGAAATGACTCAACTACTATAACTGTCGCGACTTTTCATTTACTATTCCCACACGCCTTTTCCCCTTGTTCTAGTGTATTTAGAGAGTCCATTGTTGATTGTAAACCCAATTTCAAAAGAAAAGACTAAGAAAAGAAAAAAATGACAAGGAGAAAGTATCTATTTCGTCCAATGCACAGGATGAGGACAACCAACAACATCAAATTGCTTCGGATTAGGAGTGACCTAAATTTTTTTCAGGGTCTTGCCGCTGATCAGCGGCGACTGGACAGGGAATTCCGACGAATGTCCCATTTTCTTTGGGCCATAGCCGAGAGGCTCCACCTGGACCCCCATGACCTCATCACCCTCCCTTCTCCCCCTTAGTCTAGTTTAGTTTAGAAAGGTGTAGTTCGTTACTGAAGCTTTCATTGTGGGATTATGTAAATGAAAGCTTTCTTTTTGTCTTTTTGGTTGGGATTTTGTCCCAAAATTTATAAATGTACATGCAATGAACTTTTATCTATCTATGAACAAGTTTGTGTTTACATTATCGTCTTTTTCTGTATAATAATTTTATGTCTTTCAGTCTTTGTTGATGATTATTCAGTAGTGCTTGTTTAAAGATTTGCAAACACTGTTTCATTAAGCGTATGAAAGGAAATATTAAGGTTATAATCGACTAGGGTAAGTATGAATTATAAACTGCTGACTTTATTGATGATTAAGTGTATTGCCATATTATCGATTTAGATTAAGGTCGATTATCGATCTATTATATAGTCTATGCTAAACTTTCTGAATATATGGACAACTTAAAATGATGACAAAAAAGGAGAAATTAAATAAAATAAAATTAAAGTATATCAATTAACACCATTAAAATATTGTAAAGTAATTAGATACATCAATTGTGACTCTCAATCACTTTTGAACGTGATCAAGTATTATCTAAGGCACACCGTAGTGGTAGATCATGAGATGGGACTATAAAAAGAGAGAAATAAAATAAATTAAAATAAAATAAAATAAATATGAATCATACAAGCACTAAAGAACAACTACATATCATGACATGATATTTGACTTGTGTAATGACCACAAGGAAGGGTGATGGTTGTCACTTGTGGGTGTTCAATGGACAAGTAGTGTCTGAGAATAAGAAGTCTTTCACAATACAAACACTTGTTCTGAGTAATTGGTTGTTACTACCATTGCCTTCCCCTATACTCATTTGATCAAGTGTCCAATTATTTTGTACTCTCATATTATGATATTTAGTCACTTTACATTGCGTGAATGATGTTTATTTATTTTATTTTATTTCTCTTTTTTTTAATCTCACTTCCTTTGAAAATAGACCTATAATGATATCTTGCATATATTATAGATAGTTATTTTTATCTATACCAGACTATATTATTAGTCATGTATCGACCAATTGAGTCTATCTTCAAAGGAGGTGATATTAAAAAAGGAGAAATAAAATAAAATAAACATCATTCATGCAATGTAAAGTGACTAAATATCATAATATGAGAGAAAAATAATTGGACACTCAATCAAATGAGTATAGAGGAGGGCGATGGTAGTAACAACCAATTACTCAGAACAAACGTTTGTATTGAGAAGGACTTCTTATTCTCAGACACTACTTGTCCATTAAACACCCACAAGTGACAACCATCACTCTTCCTTATGGTCATTACACAAGTCTAATATCATGTCATGATATGTAGTTGTTCTTTAGTGCTTGGATGATTCATATTTATTTTATTTTAATTTATTTTATTTCTCCCTTTTTAGTTCCATCTCATGATCTATGGCTACAACGTGCCTTAGATAACACTTGTTCACGTTCAAAGTTATTGTGAGTCACAATTGATGTATTTAAATTGCTTTACAATATTTTAATGATGTAAATTGACATACTTTAATCTTATTTAATTTAATTTCTCCCTTTTTATCATTATTTTAAGCTATTCATATATTCAATAAGTTTAGCATAAACTATTTGGTAGGTCGATAATTGACCTTAGTCGAAATTGAGAATATGCCAATACACTTAATCATCAACAAAGCTAGAAGTATATAATTCATATTTACACTAGTCGATTATTAAAGACATAAACATTCTTTAGAGAACCTTTGAAGTAAATGATAAACCATTTGAATTTTTTTCTATGGTACTGTAACACCCCAAATCTGGTACCCGAAATGCACACGGTGCTCATGACCCCGAAGAACCATAAGCTAACCCATGAATGATATCTGTACCTGTATACTGCATAAAATACTTTATAATGCGGAAACATGAATTGAAAGACCATAAGGTTCAATACTGAACGTGATCTAAATGATATAACATCTGTGTGGAGTAATAGAATATCCAAAACAAACTGAAAATACTAAAGTCTGAAACATGATAGTTTAGAAAGCCTCTAACTGACTGAACTGTCCGAGTAAGGAGTTAATGGGACATGTCCCCAACTAACTCCAACTAATAAAACTGATTAATGATATAATAGTGAAATAATTATTTCCTCAAAAGATGAGGACTCACTTCTAACTCTGTCTGAGGAAATCTAGAATCTACTGTTGCTCTGGAGCTCATGTCTCTGAACCTATGGTATAACACACCATAGCGCAAATGCGTCAGTACTTTGAATGTACTGGTATACATGTGAGGTAGGCTGAATGCATGGATTTTAAATGCATGAACAATAATAATAACTGACTAACTATCATGAGCGTGAGAATACATGAATTAGACATAACAACGGATACTAATACTATGATAACATGATTACTGAATCTGAGTATAACTGATAACATGAGTGACTATATCTGACAGTCTTGAATCTGATGGAACTATCTGAGTTCCGTACTGTGTCTGAGTTAACTGTATCTGACAGTCCTGAATTTTGAAAAACTATCTGAGTTCTTTTACTGAGACCGATACTGAGACTGTGGGAGGTAGTCATCTAACCAACATGCCCCTGATACGCCATTATGGATGAGTTGGGGTCCAATCTGTAACCCCAATTGGAAGGGTATCAATACTGCACCACTGGTAAGGACAAGCTGTGGGAGACCCTCATCTAATAGTGTCCTCCATACGAGAACGGTGGGGCCCTTATCTGACAGTGCTTATCCACCTCATCAACCCTTATCGGACAGTGTTGATGTCTCAACCTATGATGGCTACATAGTTTTGGAATCGAAGGATGACTTCTAAGGATCACACCCTCATCTGATAGTGTGTGTCCCCATCCTTGGGTTCACTCGGTGCTAATTTCTACTCACATTTGAATAGACACTGAACATTATTTAACTGAACTAGACATGGGCTGAATTACTAAATTCCGTTGACTGACGGAATACTACTAATATCTGACAACTGACTGAGTTCACGAGATCATGGAGATTTCTTGAGTCATAAAACTGTCTGAAGTCTAAGGATTCGTAGCTTGACTAAGAGTTTGAAAACATGACATGGCTCTAGGCACACAGCTAAGGTTTCGGGTATAAGTACCCCCAGGACTCGATGGAAGGAAAATTGACCAAGCATAACTTACTTGAACATATAACTAACATCATAATCCATAATACATTTATAGAAGCGTTCCATCAAAACATGTGATAGGCATAACTTGTACATACATGGGGATTTCATGATATCATTCTAGTTGGGCATTGTTCCTTCATCTAGGCATTTAATCAAACACATGGTAGGCATAGAACATGTAGACAACATTATACAACAATTAATCATCATGATTCATCTCTAATTTCATCATCTAGGGTTTATTAATAGGTTCACACGAGTATACATTTATACAAATCAATTCCACATAAAATTGATCACCTAACATGGGTTTGAGTTCAATTGAGCATTCTCAACATAAACAAAACACACCCAATATGAAATTCATAAAGAAATCTATAAACTTAAACTTAGAAAAGAGATTCTTGGGCTTCATGGACGAAAGGAGTCCATGAATGAACACTACGCATACCTTGGTCCGTGATTTCATGAAGATTGACGGTGAAACCTTCTTGAAATTGGATATTCTATGAAAACCCTAGCTTGTTCTTAAGAGAAACTTGAGAGAAACTAGTATATTTTGGGTGAAAAATGGCTGAATCACGTGTTAAAGGGATTAAATAGAGGTGGGAAGTTGACCCTTTTAACCCTGGACGCGTCATTTAATTTCAGTGAAAATTTCCCAAATTGGACCCTTGGCGCGACGCGGCTCTATCGCGCCGTGTCACTGGATTTTAAAAATTGGGAAATTGAGGGATGGCGCGACATGGGGACATCATGTTGCCCCTTCCTTTGTGACCTGGAACTTTGGCGTGACACGGAGGAGATCGCGCTGAGACACTGGAAAAGGACAATTATGAATTTGGGCCCTGGAGCGACGTGCCATAATCACGGACCTCTACTGGAATTTGCCAAATGCCATTTCTTCTTGTGGCGCGGTGTGCCACTGACTAATATGGTGCTGTTTTATGATGGGAACTTGAAATAGTCATAACTTCTGACCCGATTATCAGATTTGGTCGAATCTTATATTGATTGAAAGCTTATTGGATTTCCCACATGACAAAAAGTGAAAATCTTGAAAATTCCTCATGTAATAGTCATCATTCAATTTAGAAGATAATACTAGGAATTCTTGGGATGAAATTAGCTAGAAAAAAGTATGGGGTATTATAATATCTCCCTCTTGAGAACATTCATCCTTAAATAAGACTGACTGAGAGGGGAAAAAAGAAAATTGATGTACATAATGAACATGAATAACTGGAACATGATCTCATGGATGACTTGACTGATAACTGGACATATCATGCTGAACATGCATATCTGATACATGTGTAATTGATCCATGAATGTATGACTGAGTGTTTTTATGAACTATGTTTCTCACAATGAGAATGCATGTCTGATGCATAATTATATAACTGAGCTGATACATGAATGCATGATTGAATATGCAATGGTACTTGATACTAAGTTTATAATGGGAATATGAGCATGAAACTGAATACCAAGTTTGTGATGAACACTGAACATGGAACTGAGTAATCTTAAGGAGAACTGTTACCTTGAGCTTGATTTGAGTTGGTGGAGAAGAGGTGAGGATACTTGGTACGCATATGTTCTTCTTCTTCCTAAGTATCTCCCTCAACGGACTGATTTCGGCAAAGAACTTTAACTAGAGGGACTTCTTTATTCCTCAATCTACGAGTCTGATAGTCTAAGATTTTCATCGGAATATTTTCATAAGAGAGAGTGTTCTGAACTCCAATGCTCTGAATAGGGACTACAACTGATGTGTCACCTATACACTTCTTGAGCAAAGAGATATGAAAGACTGGATGAACTGAGGCTAGATCTGAAGGCAATTCAAGCTCATAGGCTACCTTGCCAAATCGAGTGAGAATCTTGAAGGGACCGGCATATCAGGGACTGAGCTTTCTCTTCTTGCCTAATCTATTCACTCCCTTCATGGGAGAGATATTTGATATACATGATCACCAATTTAAAACTCGAGATCTTTTCTTCCAACATCTGCATAAGACTTCTGTCGGCTCTGAGCTGCCCGGAGTCTTTCTCTAATCAACTAGACTTTTTCTAAGGCGTCAAATACCAAATCAAGCCCTATGACTTAGGCCTCACTAACTTTGAACCAACTGATTGGAGATCTACATCTCCTACCACAGAGAACTTCGAATGGAGCCATCTGAATACTGGAATGATAACTATTATTGTATGAAAACTCAATCAAAGGCAAGTGGTCATCTCAACTCTCTTTGAAATCAATTGCACACACCCTTAGCATATCTTCTAATGTATGAATGGTCCTTTCTGCTTGACCATCTATCTGAGGATGAAAGGTTGTACTAAGATGAACTTGGGTACCAAGACCCTTTTGGAATGCTTTCCAGAAATAAGAGGTGAACTGGGTACCTCTTTATTAGCTAATAGATAATGGAACACCGTGCAATATGACCAACTCTCTGATGTAGATTTTGGCATAATCCTCGACTGAATAAGAGGTATGAACTGGAAGAAAATGAGCTGATTTGGTCATTCTGTCTACAATGACCCAGACTGAATCATGATGATGACGAGTTCGAGGCAAACTCATCATGAAGTCCATGTTCACTTCTTCCCACGTCAAAGTAGGAATACGGAACTCCTGCATAGACCCACTAGGCTTCTGATGATCAATCTTAACCTGCTGACTTGTAGAGCACTTAGCCACAAACTCTACAACGTCTCTCTTTATCCCACTCCACCAATAGATTTCCCACAAGTCGCGGTACATCTTTGTGCCCCCTGGATGAATAGAGTTGCGCACGCCATGTGCTTCTACAAAAATTTGCTGCCTTAAGTCATCTACACCTGGAACACAGAGACGACCCTGACAACGCAAAATACCATCTCCCCCTTGGGAGAAAACCTCTACTTTCTGATCCTGGACTGACTCTTTCAACTTGAAAATCCTGGGATCTGTATCTTGCTTTTCTTTCACCTTAGAAACTAGAGATAATTCTGAACTACTTTGAACCCATATATCACCCTCATCTGTATCGACTAAGCGAACGCCTAGTCTGGCAAGCTGATGGACTTCCTGAGCTAACTGCTTTTTGCTATCCTCAACATGAGAAACACTACCCATGGATAGTCTACTGAGAGCGTTGGACACTACGTTGGCCTTGCCTGGATGATAGAGGACACTCATGTCATAATCTTTCAAGAGCTCTAACCACCTTCTCTGATGAAGATTAAGATCTTTCTAAGAAAAGACATACTGAGGACTTTTATGATCAGTGAACACATCTACATGAACAACGTATAGATAATGCCTCCAAATCTTTAAGGTAAAGACTACGGCTGCTAACTCATGATCATGAGTAGGATAATTCCTCTCATGAGGCTTAAGCTGTCTGGAGGCGTAGTCTATGACCGTACCATGCTGCATAAAGACACAACCCAAACCTACTATGGATGCATCACAATACACTACGAAACCATCTGGACCATCTAGAAGAGCTAATACTAGAGCTGAGGTGTGTCGAGTCTTCAATTCCTGAAAACTCTTCTTGCAAGGATCTGACCCCTAAAACTTGACTTTCTTCTGAGTCAATTTGGACATAGGGGATGCAATAGAAGAAAATCCCTCAACAAACTATCTATAATAGCCGACAAAACCCAAGAAACTCCTAATATCTGATAGAGAGACAGGTCTGGGCTAGTTTCTTACTTCTTCGATCTTTTGAGGATTAACTCTAATGCCATCACCGAAAATGATATAACCAAGGAATGCTACTGAATTTAGCCAAAATTCGCACTTACTGAATTTTATGAATAGCTGATGATCTCTGAGAGTCTGAAGTACTATTCTGAGGTGGTCTACATGATCACGCTCACTACAGGAATAGACCAGAATATCATCTTTGAAGACTATGGAGAATATGTTTAAGTACTGCTTGAATACACAATTTATCAAGTCCATGAAAGCGGCTGGGGCATTGGTAAGACCAAATGACATGACTAGAAATTCGAAGTGAACATACCGAGTTTGGAAAGCTATTTTCTGAATGTCACATTCCCTAACTCTGAGCTGATGATAGACGAATCTGAGATCTATCTTAGAGAAATAACTGACACGCTAAAGTTGGTCAAACAATTCATCGATTCTGAGAAGAGGATACTTGTTATTGACCGTGACCTTATTAAGTTGACGGTAATCCATGCACATTCTAAGAGAACTGTCTTTCTTGCGTACGAATAAGACTGGTGCACCCCACGGGGAAATGCTGGATTTGATGAATCTTTTATCTAAGAGATTCTTCAATTATTCTTTCAGTTCTCTGAGTTCTGCTGTGCCATTCTGTATGGCGGAATGGATATAGGTTGAGTATTTGGAAGAAGATCAATTCCGAAGTCTATTTCCCTTTTGGGAGGAATTCCTGGAAGATCTTCGGGAAAGACATCTGAATATTTACCAACAACTGAAACTGATTCAAGGCTGGGGGTTTCAGAACTAGTGTCCTTAACTCAAACAAGATGATAGACATATCCTTTAGATATCATTTTTCGTGCCCGAAGGTAGGAAACAAACTGACCTCTGAACACTGAAGTACTACCCTTTCAGTAAAGGACGTGTTTATTTGGAAACTAAAACTGTACTATTCTATTTCTGCAGTCGACTGTGGCATACCAGGAATAAGCCAATCCATGCCAAGAATTGCATCAAAATCAGTCATCTCTAATTCGACTAAGTCTGCTGAAGTGACTTCTTAAACTATCATAATCGGGAAGTTCCTGTATACCCGCTAGGCTATGATGGTTTTACCCACTGGGGTAGAGACTGAAAAGAGCTTTGCTAGAATTTCGGGACTGACTTCGAAATCGCATTCTATATAGGGAGTAACAAAAGACAAAAAAGCTCCTGGATCTAGCAAAATATAAATATGCACATGAAAGATCTGTAATGTACCAGTAACTACATCAGGAGAATTTTCCTGATCCTGTTAGGACTGAAGAGCATATAGACAATTTGGACGTTGCCCACTAGTAACACTAGTGGTGGCACCCTGCTGATTCGGGCGACCGGACTGAGCTGAGACGCGAAGATAACTCTGATAACCTGACTGAGAGAAGTTTCTGAATCTATGGTCTAGCTTGACACAACCGAAATAGACATCGCTACCAACTCTGCAATCAACCTTGTGGTTCTTACTACAAGTCTGACAAAGGGGATTAGTTTGGGCATTGCTAACACTACCCTGAGACCTAGAGCCTGGCGCTCTATCTCTGTTACCCTCTCTGAACTTATGAACTGGAGAACTAGCTGAAGAAGGAGCTGGAACTGATGACTTAGGATAAAATTGGGAATTATTTCCTCTTTCTGATTTAGGCTGAGCGAAGTTGAAACTACCTGTCTTCGCTATCTTATTCTGCTTCTCCCTCTTCTTAATCTTCTTCTCCTCTATCTGTTGAGCATGATTCATAAGCCTGGCTAAAGTCATGTAACTATTCAGCATGTCGGATCTGCACTCATTAACCACGTTATCATTCACCCTTGAAACGAACTTACTCATCTTGGCTCTGCTGTCTGCAACCACATGAGGGGCATATCTGGATAATTGAGTAAACTTAAGAGAATACTCTTTCACTGTCATATTTCCCTTCCTGAGGTTGATGAATTCTAACACCTTAGATTCTCTAATCTCTAGGGGAAAGAATCTATCAAGGAAAGCAGAATCAAACTCCTCCTAATCAACAGGCCCTGCATCATCTGGCCTTTCTGACTTCCACTGTTTAAACCAGATGTGAGCAATATCCTACAACTGATATGCAACTAGCTCAACACTCTCACTAGAAGTAACCCCCATTATGTCTGTAACCTTCTGCACCTAATCTAGAAATTCCTGAGGGTCCTCGTCTGACATATACCCGAGAAAAAATGGAGGATTCATTCGGTTGAAATCCCGAATCCTGGATGTAGCTGAATTGGCCATTGGATTGGCCAAAATGATAGTTGGTCGTTCATTCTGAGAAACAACTGAGTTAGCAAGAGTAGTGAATATAGTTCGGAACTTTGCATTTCTGTCTGCAGATATCTGGAATCTACTGTTGCTCTGAAGCTCGTGTCTCTGAACCTATGGTATAAGACACTATAGTGCAAATGCGTTAGTACTTTGAATGTACTGGTATGCATGTGAGGTAGGACGAATGCATGGGGTTCATATGCATGAACAATAATAATAACTGACTAACTATCATGAACGTGAGAATACATATATGAGACATAACAACTGACACTAATACTGTGATAACATGATTACTGAATCTGAATATAACTGATAACATGAGTGACTGCATCTGACAGTTCTAAATATGATAGAACTATCTGAGTTTCGTACTGTGTCTGAGTTGACTATATCTGACAGGCCTGAATTATGAAGAACTATCTGAGTTCTTTTATTGAGACCGATATTGAGACTGTGGGAGGTAGTTATCTAACCGACATGCCCCTGATACGCTATTAGGGCTGGGTTGGAGTCCAATTTGTAACCCTAATTGGAAGGGTGTCAATACCGCATCACTGGTAAGGACAAGTTGTGGGAGACCCTTATCTAATAATGTCCCCTATACGAGAATGGTGGGGCTCTTATCTGACAGTGCTTATCCACCTCATCAACCCTCATCGGAAAGTGTTGATGTCTCAACCTATGCTGGCTATATAGTTCTGGAACGTAAGTATGACTTCTAAGGATCACACCCTTATCTGATAATGTGTGTCTCCATCCTTGGGTTCACTCGGTGCTAATTTCTACTCCCATCTAAATAGACACTGAACATAATTTAACTGAACTAGACATGGGCTGAATTACTGAATTCCGTTGACTGACGAAATACTACTGATATCTGACAACTGACTGAGTTCATGAGATCATGGAGATTTCCTGAGTCATAAAACTGTCTGAAGTCTAAGGATTCGTAGCTTGACTGAGAATATCATGGAAATATGACATGGATCTAGGCACACAACTAATATTTTGGGTAGAAGTACCCCCAGGACTCGATGGAAGGAAAACTTACCAAGTATAACTTACTTGAACATATAACTAACATCATAATCCATAATATATCTATAGAAGCATTCTATCAAAACATGTGATAGGTATAACTTGTACATATATGGGGATTTTATGATATCATACTAGTTGGGCATTGTTCCTTCATCTAGGCATTTAATCAAACACATGGTAGGCATAGCACATGTAGACAACATTATAATATAATTAATCATCATGATTCATCTCTAATTTCATCATCTAGAGTTTATTTATAGGTTCACATGAATATACATCTATACAAATTAATTCCACATAAAATTGATCACCCAACATGGATTTGAATTCAATTGATCATTCTCAACATAAACAAAACAAACCCAACATGAAATTCATAAAGAAATCCATATGAAATCCATAAACTTAAACTTAGAAAAGATATTCTTGGGCTTCATGGACGAAAGGAGTTGATGAATGAATACAATGCATACCTTAGTCTATGATTTCGTGAAGATTGATGGTGAAACCTTCTTGAAATTGGATCTTCTATGAAAACCCTAGCTTGTTCTTGAGAGAAACTCGAGAGAAACTAGTATATTTTGGGTGAAAAGTGGAGGAATCATGTGTTAAAGGGCTTAAATAGGGGTAGAAATTTGACCCTTTTAATCCTGGATGCGTCATTTAATTTAAGTTAAAATTTCCCGAATTGGACCCTTGGCGCAACGCGGCACTATCGCGCTGTGTCACTGGATTTTGATAATTAGGAAATTGAGGGATGGCGCAACGTGGGGACATCATGTTGCCACTTCCTTTGTGACCTGGAACTTTGGCGCAACGCGGGGGAGATCGGGTTGAGACACTGGAAAAGGACAATTCTGAATTTGGGCCCTGGCGCGACGCGCTATAATCACGGACCCCTACTAGAATTTTCCAAATGCCATTTTCTCTTGTGGTGCGGTGCGCCACTGATTAATATGGCGCTGTTTTATGATGGGAACTTGAAATAGTCGTAACTTCTGACCCAATTATCGGATTTGGGCAAATCTTATATCGATGAAAATCTTTTTGAATTTTCCACATGACAAAAAATGAAAATCTGGAAAATTCCTCGTGGAATAGTCATCATTCAATTTAGAAGCTAATACTAGGTATTCTTGGGATGAAATTAGCTACAAAAAAGTACGGGGTATTACAGGTACAATTCAAATGGTTACAATTTTCCAACGGTCAGATTTTGGTAGCCGTACTATATAAAGGGAAGGGACCTTTTTGAACTCCTCCATATTTATTCATTCATCACTTTCGAGTTTTGCTTCAACAATAACAATGTCGCAGTCATCTCAAACGTTCAAAAGTACTTATATTTGTCATTGTGGTAATCCCGCTATTTTAAAGACATCACAAACCAACAAGAATTCAGGTTAAAAATTCTACAACTGTACGGTTGAAAAGGTTTATTTTATTTTAAATAAAAATTTATTTATGTTCATCACATAATACAATTTACTAATTTATCGTCGTTATTTTAGGATAATGGTGGATGCTCTTATTTCAAGTGGATTTTCTCCGATTTTGAGGAATCAAAATTTTAAGGAGTTGCAAAGTTTAAAATGTTGGGAAGACTTAGAGATTCCGAAGAAAATAAGGATCTTCTTATGATATTATATAGAGAATCGGAGAACAAGATTGATCACTTAAAAGGATTGTTGAAAGACGTCGAAAATGAGAGGGATCAACTTAAGCATTGGTTGACTATGACTGAAGAAAAATAAAAGAACCTGAAATTTATGGTGTATGATTTACTATTAGTTTTGGCTTTTGGAATGGAGTAATGGGGGTGTAGTGGGATTGAATGTATTCTGTCTCTTTTATTAATCGACTATTTTTCACTTATATTATATATGATTTACTTTTTTCATTTATCGACTACACAACACTGTACTATATATGCTTTACCTTTTAGTCAGAGTCTATAATCAACGATGAAATTCATGACATTCATGTAAAAGCAATAATACGTTGATTATATAAATTATAAAATATTTATCATAAACTATAAAAGCAGTTTCAAAAATAAAATTGTTCAGCTCTACACATCTAGAGCTGAAAAATATAAAAGTTAGGATTGTCTTGTCTAACACAAATAAACATCACCCACAAATAAAAGTTAAATATTTTCTAAACATTCCTCAACATTTTCGTCTTCCACTTGCATTTTGTTGATGTCATGAGTTACTTCCTTAAGAAAATCATCTATGTTCAAAAATGCATTTTCATTTCTTCCTCCGCAATATCTTCTTTTTCTGGTGCATCATTTTTTTCTTCTTCATTATGTTCTTCTTCCTCTTCTTTCTATACTTCTCCTGCTACAATCTTTCCGTCTCCTTCTTCCTCTTTCGCTTTCTCTCTATCTCCTTCATTATTTTCTTCTTCACAATTACTTTTTTTATTTTTATCTTCTTCACCATGCCTGCCTCCGTCATGATTATCATTCTCCACACCAACTGATTCATCAGCTTTATTTTTTTTTCACAAACAACTTCTTTATTTTTTTTTTTCTCTTCATTGTCTTCATCGAAATTTTTCTTCTCTACAACAACTGCATTATCAGGGATCATCACCTCATCAGCATTAATCGAGGCCTGTTCTAAAGCTACTGCCTCAAGGAGTGCTTCTTTAATGCCGCTGTCATCACGAACAACCCACTGATGAATGCTGACTTTGGACCTGTATACCTCTATTTTTAAGTATTTATCGTTTATAATAAACTATACTATCCGTTGATGAAGAATGATATAGATTCTATTATAAGTAAAATGAATTATATAAAATATACAACTTTTATAATATAGAGAGCTGATATTACCTTAATCTTCATCTATCTTCTTTTGTTTCTCCTTTTCTGCTCTCCCCAGCCTCTCTTCTTTCATAAAATAAAAAATGTCCTTCATTGACTCCTCCAGCCTAAATGCGAGCTCTTCCAGATTTTCTATCATCGGTGTCTTTCTCGATGCTCTCAACTTACTTGTCACCGCACCGCGAGTGATATGTCTTGAAACATCATTTACACCCAAAATTCGGTCATCATATCCATACTCACCATCCTTCGATGAGGTGATGACAGTCATACCCTCGAAATTAAATTGGCCTTTAAGACATCGATGAATGTATCCTTCGGTTCGTCCGCGAATGATTTGAACTTTTTCATATAGTTCTGATTCATTTCACGAACTATAGGGGATAAGATACGGGTGCACTCTCTACAGATAAATAGGAAAATATGATTATTGAGCAACATAATATTGGTAAAAGTATTCTTCGAAAAAATAGTTTCATACCTTTGTGCTCCATCTATTCAAATATGGATCACCTTCGATTAGTTTTGAGGTGTGCCATTTGAGTAATTGGAGAATGGACAACGGGTCTTACATTTATTTACCATTTTCCTTGTCGAGCTAAGGCTTCGTATATCCAAATCTGTGATTAAAAAAAATAAAAACATATAACTCAGTCAGTATAGTATAGACACTATAGATAAATTATAGTATAGAAAAAACTACTTCAATGGTTTATAATCAATACTAGGAATGCCTAGGAAAATTTGTAGAGCACGTACAATGAAACTCCCTTTGTCACAAATGTATTCTTTTGCTTCGTGAAGTCTATCCGCTTCTTTAGATAGTCTAGGGTCAAGGCAAATGACTCCTTACCCCAAGGATATCTCCCAAAGAAGCTAAAGTTATCCAGCATCTTGATGATGTCTATGTCCACGATTTTTGACAAGTTGCATGCAAGCAATATGCAGTGTACGAACCAAATCAAGCAACATTTGAACTTGTCCTCCTTGTTCAGCCTCCCACCTTTAATAAGCTTCAACAATCTCTTGATATTTACACTTTTTTTTTTCACAATCTTTTTGAAAAAAGCTTCACCCTCCTCCATCGCTTTGATATATTTTAAATTACGGGGATAATGTCCACAGTTTAAATCCGTGATTAATGCAAACTCTTTCAGGCCAAAACATACAGGACTGTCGTTCTTGCAGAACCATATTTCATGCTGCTTCTTGTCCTGTTCAACTCGATGAAGAAGTGTATAGTGGATAAGCTGTCCATTGAACTTCATATGTTCTGACAAGTCCCATAAATAATCAAAAAAAGAATTCTTAAACCTAGACTCCAGACGTCGATCGACCACGACTTATTTGAATTCATAAATTATTTTCAAATGAGACCTAACAAATATCTTAGCAGAAAATGATTCAACATCATCCATGATTGTGGCGAGGTCGTACCTCTCAGCCGAAATAAATCTTTCATAGTAGGGCAAGATCAATGCTTCCTCATCTATTCTAGGCTCAATTTCTATTTCCTCCGACTTATCTCTAACCAAAGCTTCAACAGCTTTGTCGCTGCAATTTATATTCTCCGATTCATCGACTACTCATTTTTTTGTTTTCTCAGACCTCTCAATTTCTACAGCCTTGCGTTTATTACCTCTAGCCATTTTTTATGATCTATGTATAAAAAATAAGATTTTTCAACTACAACAGCAAAAATAATACCTAATCAACCTAACAGTCCTTTAATATGACAGCAGCAGCAGCACACCAACTGCCTATTAGCAGAACAAGAAAATGCATCTAAAACAACTCCATCACCCATAAGACATGCATCTAAATCACCATTATATTTGAACAAAAATAGGAAGAAACTCAGATTTTTAGCATGATAATCAAGAAAACTTGAATTTTTTTTTCAATGCAATCATCGAGGAAAATAAAAATCCATCAAAAATAATGCACAATCATACCAATATCAACTTAAAAACACATAATTTAAGTAAAATCAAGCCCCATTTTTTCAATTTTTTTTTAATTTTTTTCATCCAAATACCTAATCAACACAACAATGGATTAACAGAACAAGAACGACGTATGATTCAAAACAAGGAATCTCCAGCATGAACATGCATTTACAACACCATTACATTGAAGAAAAGTTTGAAGAAAAATCAGATTTCTTGGCACATTTCGATGAAATTAGAGAAAAAATTTCAGTATGCAATCACCAAGGATAATCGATATACACCAATTATCCATCAACAATCAAGCAAATACCAATTAAAAATAAATAATTTTAGTAAAATCAACTCCCATTTAAAAAAAAAATTCAATTTTTTTTCTCCCAAAGTAGTTGAATCGACACAAACTAAAACAACAAAAAAGCAAAAACCCCCATCAATATGGAGCACAAATTACTCGGGAGATGAATATAAATTACCTGAAGTTGAAGATCGAAGTTCTTCAAGATTTACACAAGCTAAAAATCTAAAATGGTGGATGGGTAAGGAAGTAGAGGGAGAGACGAGAGAGAGTGAGGAGAGATAAAAAAGTTTTTGGTATTTAATGAAAAGTGGGGTGTGAAAAATATTTAAAAAAAACATAAGGGGTGTCAAAAACTTTTTTTTTAACACTTTAACCCATACCCCACCATTTTATCCAAAACCCTAAAAATTTAAATGGAAAAAAAAAGGGTGTCTATTTATCAAAATAAGTGTTGAAAGTGTCCTACCAACTAAATATTCTCTGATTTTCAAGCGTAACCTTAAAGCTTTGAGCGTCAATATGTTTATTCGAACCTTCCAGACACCTACGATCCCTAAATCTCTATTCCGACATTGTTTACTGAAGTTGACTTAAAGAAGAGAAAAACAAATAATCTTGAGGTCTATTACATCAATGACGATGATAGCCTTTCTCTACTATTTTTTTAATTTCTTTTTTAATTTTTTTTTCTTTTTAATTTTATTGTTTTAAGGGATTGTTTCTTCCCATATTTGGCATTATACATCTAATTTTGATAAAGTCCAAAGAAAATTGCCAAACAGGCAAACACACTAGATATTTTCTAACACAACAAAGGATAAAATAAGTTAGATGTTTCTTCCAAGAGTATTGGAGCTAGGATTGTTAATTAACAAATCAATACTTTAAAATATTCAGAAGAGTAAGAAGGTGTGAAGATGACATTCTATTTTAATTTGAAAAGAAAAAGTCATTTCCTTATTATATTGATATTAGAATTGAATAAACAAGTTAAGAGGAAGCCCCACTTATGAACTTTTGTTTTGGATTTGTAATAATTTGATGGCATTGTATTCATTCTCCTGGAAAATGTTTAAGTTTGCTCCTAAACTATGGGAAAGAGTCTAGCTTTAACCCTCGATCATTATTAATAGTTGGAGTCAGATCCACACATGCCGTTAGTACTTTGTGTGTTAAGACTTAAGAGAGGCTAAATATTCAATACTTTATGTGTAAAATGAAAAGTTAGAATAATATTTAGGGATTAATAAAATAAATATAAGCATAAATATTGTGCACAAATAAGTAATGTGATACGACAACTAATCACCATTAGTACAACTAAGCATTACCAATTAAATCCTACCAAAATTAAAATGAAGCAGGCCGACCAATTAATTCTTCACTCCGATAATTGAGTTCTCAAATAGGACAATTAATACAAATTCGGAATTTAAACTTTATAAGTTTTTTTAGTTTTAGGATGAATGTTAGTTGTTGAATCCTGAGTTTGATTCTTGTATATATTCAGTAATTTTTTTTAGCACATATCAGGGGCGTAGCCAGATCGGGTCAAGGAGGTTCATTTGAATCCTTCCTGCCAGAAAGTTACAGTATATATGATTAAAATCATTTTTATGTATATATAGTAGATATTGAATCTCCTTAATTTGATTTTTTCGTGTCTTTATTTCTTCATATTTCAAACTTGGTGAAAATTCTGACTTCACCATTACATATACAATGTTTGAATCACAATTACTGGATTCTGCCGAAACTGTATATTCAAGCCTACGTCTGCCCCTACATGTTAAAGAAAATGTGTTGAAATTACCATTTTTTTTTAAAATTAAAGTACTCTAATCCACATACGAAAGTTAATTTTTGATGCAAAATACTTTGATGTTAAGAGTTCACAATCATGTCGAATTATTTAAAATGGAATTCCCTTTTTCGCAAGGCATGCACATGAGTAGAATGGACATCGATGTCGATATATTCAACTTGCGCGATTTGCCCAAGAATTCACTAGTCTGCAACATGATTTGGTATATGGCATCTACACATCCACAAACTCTTTTTTTGGGTCTATTTAATAGAGCAAAATATGCAAAAAGAAATTATTTTTTTATAATTAATAATCTGGATAAAAATTATAACTAATCTATTATATTGATTACCCCATGAATAATATTGCAGAGTCTCACATCAGATAAAGAAGGGAAGAGTGTCATTTTATATGGTCTTGAACAATTTTCTTCTCATCTGTTAGCTTTTTAGATTAAGTTAGACCTAATATCTTTTTTCTTGATATGTATCAAAACAGAACTGATCCTGATTATCGTGTTTGATGTTGGACCCTCATGTTAAATTGTCAACCGACCAAATGCCATACTATTGCGTGAGGTATGATGTTAAAGAGTCTCACATCGATAACGCACTAAATGTTCAATCCAAAAAAATGCACATGAGTTGGGGTGTTGAAGAGTCCCATATCGAATAAAAGATAGGTCTCCCACCTGTATAGGTGGTTATAAGTTGCAAGTAAACAATAATTTAAAGAAAGATTTTCTTCCTGTTCTGATTTACATCCACTTTGTAGTATAATTATATCAATAGTAAACTTGCACATGAAAAGAAATGATTTTTATTGTTTTCTGTTCTGCTGTTGGTATTTATATTAGGGCCAACTAAATTTGAATCAATGTGTTTCAGGCATATTTGTGAGAGCATCGCTTTTAACATAATTTTCTTAATTTTATTTGAACACGAAACCTCTAATCCACCACAACCTATGTTAGAATGGAGTTTCAAATCTCCATTATAAGGAGTAAAGGATCATTCCAAATCAGGATAAAGTAGGACAAACAGGAGCCTAGTTACATGCAGAATCAAATTCCATGAAGATTTGTTACCTGGTAATTAGGACTGGTAAGGTAAGAACTAACCCTCCTTGCTTGTATTTATTAATTAGGTTGAGGATTTTATTTTTGTATTAATAAAAGGTCGTTGTACGCTCTCTCTGTCTAGTGATATAAATTTGAATCAAATAAAAGAAGCTTTTAAATTTTTGATTCTGGTTTTTAAGTTATTGATTCTAAATTAATAATATGTAAAGGTTTGAACCAAACCTAATGGATTCGGCTGAACTCGTAACCGACACTCTAATTCCACCACTGAGTATTCAGATCCTACTAGGCCCGCCTAATCTGGACTCACATCAAGCAGTCATTAGTCTCACTACGGAGTAAGTAGGTGCTTCCTATCAAAAAGCTCTTCATTCTCGTGACTTGAATTCGACACCTTTGATGATAATATGTCATAAACCTGTCTTCATTCTTTGTCTTGTTTGCTTAAGCTGGCAATTAGCAGTAAGTACCTATGTTGTTTCCATTATTTTAATATGGTGACAGGCCCCAAGAATTAAATGTAGGAAATTTACATTGAACTTCTCATTCAATTTGTTCCCTCTGCGCTAGGGAATGTACATTATACCACATAATATTATTATATTTCATCATCATTCTTCTTATAGATTTGTACTATAGTCGTGACATTTATGATTTTGCTGCATATATATACGAAATACGTGGCTTCTCGAACTGTTTCGTCTTGCCTATTGATGACTGAATTAATGTTTTATCCACATCACAAGTAGATCCCTTTCTCTTTCATTTACGGATTGTCATAATTCGCCCAAATTTGTCCCAATCCGCTCATTTGCCGCCTTACTCGATCATTTGCATCCACGATTAGTCTACTTGTGGAGCCAGCATCTATCAAAGTGGAGGAAACCGGCAAAGAATTATATACATCTTTATAAAACTACTACATAATTTTGTAGATTGATTTTCTGTTCAACCGAAATGCTATTACGTGATAGGCTTGCTCAGTTAATAGATCTAGTGGCGGAAGCAGAAATTTCATAGAGAGGAGAACCCAAATAAAAAGAGAATGTTCTTTGTGTTTAGGTGATCTAGTGTCTTGTTGAGATTGTGAATCTCCATCCATCCATATATGGATGGATGGATGGAGATTCACAATCTCAACAAGACACTTCAGCAAAATCCTTGTAACGTTTCCTATTATTACCTCTAACTATATATATATGGATGGATGGAGGTTCACAATCTCAACAAGACACTTCAGCAAAATCTTTGTAACGTTTCCTATTATTACCTCCAACTATATATATACACACTATATTAAAAGTGTGAAGGACCTTAGAAATGTTATTTGAACTTTTTGTCCTTTATTTAAAGTATAGACAAAATCGTCTTTTCACTATTTTTTAATATTTTAAAATTAAAAATTAATTAAATATATATAGATAGTATAAGCTTTACTTATTACAAGTCAACAAAATTAATGACAACTAATACTTTTTTCCTTAGCTTAAAAATTCTAAATCAACTAAATTTGATTTTAAGAAGATTTGAAATTTTTAAAAATAAATATAAAGTTAGAATAAGAATAATTTAAGAAGTAGCAAATTTTAAAAGATTTAAGTACATAATAAAAATATAATAAATGATTTTGTAAATATTTGATTTTAAAAATAAGAAAAGATTTTAAATATAAAAAAAATTATCGTACCATAAATATAGTTTAAATTGACGCGTCTCTCTTAGCCTCTGACAACAAGAAAAAGAGGTACTGCATGACAGACGTAAAAGTGATGATCCATCAACCACTTGAAACTTCTGGTGATAAAATACATATGTGCTTACACTAGAATATATGCATATGCTTATATTATTATATTTAAGTGTGAAAGATCTTTGAAAAGTGATTTAAACTTTTTACACTTCATTCAATATTTTCGCAATAGATAAAATTAATTAATTTTAAATAATCAAATATTACACATGGGAGCTATGTGCGGTTAAATTAGTATATTCCAAATAATATGAAAGAATCAAGAGAAAAGAAAAAAAACCAATGAGTAGATACAGATACCGTTCGATTTAAATCCCACATATCCAAAAAATGAAGAGTACCTGATACAGAAATATCTAGAAAACCCTATTAGATCTGGCTGGCTCACAGAGTTTCCTTCTCTTTACATCACATCAAATTCTCTCTAGCTATATAGATTTTTCTCGGGTGTTAAGAACATTAAGCAAACAAACAACATACTGTTAAAATTGATCTTGGGTCTAACTTACACCTCAAAAACTAGCTCATGAGGAGGAGGATTGCCCAAGCCTTATAAAGAGACCACCCACCTCATTAACCACCAATGTGGGACTTTCTTCTAAATATTTAACACCCCACCTCATGCCCAGGCCTAGTTAACTTGGTATCCGAGCAGGGCCTATTCTCACCTAATGTTGGGCCCCCGATTTAGATTCGGGGAGATTGTCCACGCCCAGTTAACTAGGCCTGGGCGTGAGGTGAGGTGTTAAAGATTGAGAAAAAAGTCCCACATTGGTGGTTAATGAGATGGGTGGTCTCTTTATAAGGCTTCGACAATCCTCCCCTTCCTAGACTTTTTCCTTCTTGATCTTCTACTCCTGCGTCTAGCGCTCGATTTCTTCCTCCTCTTCATAGAACTGCTGCTGCAAGTCAGTTCTAGCTTGAGCTATTAATGTTGACTTGCTACCAGTGACCAATAAGTCATCAACTTATACTAGGATTGCCACCAGATCACTACCCGATCTCTTAGTGAACAAGGAGTAATCATAATGACTCTGAGTGAACTCCATTTGCATAAGAGCATCAGTTAATTTTTTATTCCACTGTCTAGGAGCCTATTTGAGGCCATACAGTGACTTGTGGAGTTTATAGACCTTGAGACACTCCCCCTATCTGGTAAACCCTTCAGGAATACATATATAAACCTCTTCTAAAAGATCACTATTCAAGAACGCATTATGGACATCCATCTGGTAGATCAACCGATTCTTAGAGGAGGCAAGTGCAATAAGAGGTCTCACAGTAACCATCTTAGCAACAGGTGAAAAAGTATCAGAATAGTCCACACTTTCTTTCTGACTATAACCCTTGGATACAAGTCTAGCCTTATACCTTTCAACTTTACCAGAGGCCCTATACTTTACTTTGTACACCCACTTACACCCAATAGGTGTTTTACCATATGGTAGATCCACAATGGACCAGGTGTGATTATCTTCTAAAGCAGCAATTTCGAGGTTCATGGCTTGCACCCATGCAAGATTTTTAGAAACCTCAAGAAAAGAGATTGGTTCAGGGATAGAAGAGTAAACATACAAGGCATGTTGATAGGATGGATTAAGTTGGGAGTAAGAGACATAGGATACAAACACTAATGTGAGGATGAAATAGAGGTTGATTTAGAAGTAACAAAGTCAGTGAGCCACACAAGAGGTTTAGTAACTCTAGTGGACTTTCTTTGAGGTACAACTGGTGTAGGTAAAGGGATGAGAGCAGAGTTATTAGGTGCAGCTGGAAAAGACATACCAGAAGAAGAACCTGGAGGTATACCAGTAGGAACCTCCTTTGTAGGTGCAGCTGTAGGTAAACTAGGAGAGATCTCCTTTGAAGAAGAGGGTCTAGGAGAATGAGATAGTGTAGAATCAAGAGAAGAGAGCTCAAGGACAAGAAATATAGGTGAGCCAGTAGAATGAGCTTGTAGGAAGGGAAAAACTGATTCTGTAAATACCACATTTCGACTGATGAAAAAGGACTTTGCCTGGAGATCATACACCTTGTAGCCTTTTTGAGTGGATGCATATCCCATAAACACACGAGGAATAGCTCTTGGAGAGAATTTATCTGAGATAGGTCCATTTATAGCAAAACACAAACATCC
The DNA here is from genome assembly GCA_030864215.1 of Capsicum pubescens. Lineage (NCBI taxonomy): Eukaryota > Viridiplantae > Streptophyta > Magnoliopsida > Solanales > Solanaceae > Capsicum > Capsicum pubescens. Next base: position 44,886,860 of record CM061548.1, read on the forward strand.
AAATACTTTCAAGTGAGACAGATAAGGAGGCTGCTGATATAATAACTCATAAGGAGTTTTATAGTGCAGTAACCTAGAAGGAATTCTGTTTAACAAGTAGGAAGCAGTATCTACACACTTACCCTAAAATTTCAAAGGAATTCCACATTGTAACCTCAATGATCTGGCCATACCAAGTATAGTTCTGTGTTTGCTTTCTACTACTCCATTCTGCTGAGGAGTGTAAACACATCAACTTTGATGCAGAATACCAAGGTCAGGCATTAAAGACGTAAATTCATGAATAAAAAATTCACAACTATTGTCAGTTCTTAAAACCTCCACTGTTGTAGTAAGCAAATTCTTTATTCTGAGTAGAAAATCTCTCAGTACAACTATTACCTCAAACTTAAATTGAACTAGAAACAACCTTGTGAATTTAGAATAGTCATCTACTACTGTGACAAAGTACCTCTTGTTATTGTGAGTAGGTACTCTATAGGGACCTGACACATCACAATATAAAATATCAAAAACACACTTAGACACAGTACTACTGAGTTAAAATGGTAGTTTTATGTGTTTAGCTAAGGGACATACAATACAAACATGGTCTTCAAACTTCAAGTGAATTAGCTCATCATGTCTTTTAATAACAGCTACTGGAGCATGTCCCATTCTTTTATGTCAAAGAACACTAGAATCTGATACCTGTTGCATATTACTTGCAAACTTATTCATACTTGGCTGAGGATGACTGTTTTTCATAGATTTTCCATCCAGGACATATAATCCCTGATCTTCTTTACCATGCCAGTAAAGAGATCCTGGAATATGTAGAAGCCAGGGAAAAACTCACTGAACACTGCAGTTCCCTGGTTAGTTTGGAGACAAACAACAAATTGAATCTAAAGTCAGGTAAAAACAAAACATTAGATATGGAATGACCATCCAACACCATAGCATTTCCTGTATGTGACACTAAGACTTCACCATATGTGGGGAGATGTACCTTACTATGCTTTGAGGTTGAGATTGTCTGATGGCTACATAGCAACTTTGAATTAAATGTCATGTGATTAGTAGCACCAGTGTCTACTATCCAACTAGCACTAGCATTTTCATCAAGCATATTATTCACACTATTAGCAATAACATCATGTACACTACTGATAGTAGAAGTAGTAGTGATACCTAAAGTACCAAACTGAGATAGAGCCTTTTCATCAACTCCTTTATTTAACAACAACATGATCTGTTGATACTGATCCTGAGTAAACTATGGCAACATTTTTGGTAACTCATCTTGAGAGGTACTAGTTTGATGTTGTGATTCAGTTGATACCTTGCATCCTACCTGATTGGAAAATTGACCTGGAGCTTCCTTCTTAACCTTAGGACAGTCAGGAGGATATCCAACCAATTTGTAACATTGCTCTTTAGTGTGACCATTGTAGCCACAAAAATCACACATAATTGTGCCTTTTCTGAGTGGTGTTCTCAGGTTACTCCCACTAATAATGTAATTGTGGTTTCCTCCAGAAGTACCACCATAATACAAACTTTCTCCATTATAACCAGTGTTGGAACTTCCACCTGTACTCTTTCCCTTGTTTCCTCTATATTTAGAACTAGATTCCACTCTATGAGTAAAGAAGGCTGTAGCATCCAGAGACTCTGACACCTGATTAATTTGGGAGAAACTAGCAATAGATCTCTGACTTTACTGATCTACTATTTGGAGTATACTTTGTTTAAGGATGGAATAAGAGACATCATAAGTATCTGACTCCTACATCGAGAATAGGTTTTATTAAGCTCCATCAAAAATTATAAAACCCTTTGATACCCAAAATGTTGAGAATATTTGTAGATTCTGGGCAACAACACCCTAGACAGGGCATGAGAGCATCAAACTTATCCCAGAGATTTCTTACTTTTGAAAAGTAATCAGCTACAGACAGAGTACCCTGAGATAAAGTTACAATATCTCTATGAAGGAAAAAAAATTCTAGAGCCGTTCACCTTGTCAAACCTTTCCTTTAGGTCAATCCATACCTTATGAGCATTGAAAGCATAGATAATTCTACTCAAAAGGTCTTTCCTTACTGCATTCATGATCCACGATAACACTACTGCATTCACCTTTTCCCACTGTTCATGCAGAGATACAGGAAACTTATCTTTGGTATATCTACCATCAACAAAACCTAATTTGCTTTTTCCTACCAAATCTATAGCTATTGACCTACTCTACAAAGCATAGTTCTCAAATCCAGTAAATTCAAGTAAAATTAGAGAGCTACCTGGAGTATCATTTAGCTGGAGATACAAAGGATGATTATGATCAATTTCATCTCTACTAGATCTTGAGTTTGCAGGTATAGATGGAGAATTCAACTCAGTTTCAACCGCCATTGATGTACTGCATAAATTGAATGACTACAAACCTATTTTCCTCACTAGATTATGTTTAGTCGTCGTTCTCTTGCGATGATAACGACTGTCAATCTATGCGAGTAGGCTCTGATACCATCTTAAAATTGGTCTTGGGACTAACTCACACCCCAAAATCTAGCTCGTGAGGAGGAGGATTGCCCAAGCCTTATAAAGAGACCATCTATCTCATTAACCACCAATGTGGGACTTTCTTCTGAATCTTTAACACATACCAAGTATAACCCTCAAGTGTATTCTAGTGGGTAGGATGTATACAACTTTTCTCCTACCTTTGTGAGATATGGAGCCGTTTCTGATAGACTCTCGATTCAAAAGAGCATTTAGCGAAGCAGGGTTGCAAGAAAATATGATCGCAAAATAATAAGATGACATTGGAGAATAAAAATTACGTGATTACGACAACACTCAAGCAGGGGCGGCTCAACCCTTTTAGAAGAAAGGCGACCGTCTTAGGCCCCCAAATATAAGAAGCCTCATTTTTATTAGCAATAATTGATTATAGCTTTTTTCAAAAATATATTAAATATAATTTATAGAAAAAGTAAATAAAGAAAAGAATTATTAGAAGAAGTTTGATATATCTGGAGTACTGAAGATTAAATGCATTGATTATGTAATTAATTAAGAAAAGTTATTAAAAGAAATCGGTTATATAATTTAAAAAATAGACTTTATAAAAAAAATAAAAATCTTGAGTCCTTTGTTTGATTTTGGCCTTAGGCCACAGATATGCTTGAGCCACCCCTGCACTCAAGTACCGGTTAGGTTTTTTAAGAGATGTGAATGGAAAATAAATAAGTTTTTTTTAGAAAGACACCAAGAGAAAGAATGCAATTTGATTAGACACCTTTCACTTTGGATGGTTATGATCTTTCTAATGGGTTACAATTTTTTTGAAGAGTTGCACTTTTATGAAGAGGTGCACCTTTCTGAATCCTTTCTTCTCTTCATGAAGAAACGCTTTGATGACTATAAATATGTGATTTTTTCCTCTGGTACATACATATATTTTTAAAGTAAAACCACTCTTTTTTCTTGAAAAATTCTAGTGTGATTTGCTATCATTGAGTGCGTTCGTAGTTTGATAGAGTTTGGGGTACCACTATTATGTCAAAGTGATTCATTTTATCTTGGGAGGATATATTCCATAACCTTGGGTATTTGAGGAGAATAATTTTCGTAAGGACACACCATGAATTCGATGGACTTGAATCTTCAATTTTTTTGCTTTTTCTAAGCATTTGGTTTTGCTATTTTTCAGAAAATAATTTGAGCTTTATTTTGTTAATATTCATACGTTGGGTTGAACTTATTGTTGAAGTTCAAAGTTGTGACTACAGAGTTACAACTTTATTTGATTGTTCATATGTTAGTTTGAACATGTGTTTGAAATTCTGTTGTAAAATACAAATTTTACTAAATCTAAATAACAACACTCTTAAGGAAATTAGAAAAATATTTATTTTTATGCTTGTTTGGTGTAAAAAATATCATCATTTATAAATCAAATACTTGGTTAATCTTTATTGGGTCTGATTTTGTGAAGACTAAAATCTTTTGATTTCTACTCTCTCGGTTAGAAGAATATAAAAACTTCATGGAGAAATTGGATTGAAAATTCAGTTTGAAAAATATAAAAACTTCTCAGATTCGTTAAAACTGTCTGTATTAGTTTTTGGAGATTAAAACCTATGATTTTCTACTCTGTTTGAATTTGATTCTGATTTGAAGAACATAAAAAACTTCATCAGGTTTCAAAGTTCGTTCGATTGACGATTTGAAGACATATAAACTTAATTGTTTACTAGTAATAAGTTGTTTAATGATTAAGCCTTTATTGTTAGTATTCTAAAATACTATATTATTTGCCTAAAATTGACTATAATATGATGAATGAAACTGAACAACAAATTAATTCGGTTGTGAATGATTCTGTCCCAACGACAATCAAAGTTGCGTCATTAAGTTGTTTAGATGTTGCTCTAGCAATGAAAACGACAGAGCAATCAAAAAAAATATTCTGGCGTGAATTTTAAAGAATGACAACAAATAATGTTCTTTTAGCCGACCAAACTTGAAATGCAAATGTTCATAAGTAGAGATCCTCATATTCCAGAAAAGAAATATTTGAAAATCAATTGTCTGGTTTAAAAGTTCTTGTGATTCGTCTCAAGATAGAAGGGGATAATGAGTTGAACGAGAAATCATCAATGATGGTTGCAAATCTTTTTAAAGATTAAGCTACACATAATAAGAAGAGGAATAAGTCTTCTGGACAAAAGAAAGAGCAAAATAAAAAAAAGTTCAAAGGCAAGTGCTATAATTGTAATAAAGTTGACCATAAAGCTCTAAATTGTCAAGTTCTAAAGAAGAACAAGAAAGCATATCAAATAAACATGTTGGAAACAACTGAAATGATAAAAAATCTATGTGTTATAATCACTAAAAGCAATGACTTCCGCCCAGGTGTTAACTCTTAACAATGTTCTCCATGTTCCTACTATTAATAAGAACTTAGTATCGACAACCCTTATTGTTAAAAATGAATTTAAATCTGTGTTTGTTTTAGAGAAAGTTGTAATAAGCAAGAATAAAATGTATGTAGGAAAGGGATACCTCATGTCTTTTCAAACTTGATGTATTAGTTGTTGAAATAAAGAAAGCTGAGGCTTCTTCTTACTTTCTCGAGTCAAATGAATGGTGAAATGAACGTTTAGGACATGTCAATTATAAAACTTTGTGAAAACTGATTAATTTAAAAGTTTTGCCTAACTTTGAGTGCAGTACATCAAATTGTTAAACATGTGTGGAATCTAAGTATGCTAAGCATCCATAAAAGTCTGTTGAAAGAAATTCCATTCCCTTAGACTTAATTCATATAGATATTTCTGATATAAAATCAACAACATCACATGGTGGAAAAAGTATTTCATAACTTTTATTGATGACTGCACTATATACTGTTATGGTTTTTTGCTAAATGGTAAGGATAAAATAATAAACACATGTAGGCAATATAAAACTGAAGTTGAAAATCAGTTAGATAAAAAGATCAACATATAAGAAGTGATAAGAGTGGAGAGTATATGTAACGCCCCAAATCTAGTACTCGGAACGCTACACGGTGCTCATGACCATGAAGGACCATAAGCTAACCCATGACTGATATCTGTACCTGAACACTGTATAATATACTGTATAAATGCAAAAATGAAGGCTGAAAGGCCATAAGGTTCAAAACTGTAACATAACTGATAAAACATAACATCTAGATGGGGTATGAAATACTCAAAACAACTGAAATAAACTGTCTGAACATGGTAGTCTGAAAAGCCTCTAACTGTCTGAATAAGGAGTTGATGGGACATGTCCCCAACTAACTCCATCTACTGAAAGCTAACTGAGATAATAAAATAACTAATAATATCATCCTCGAATGATGAGGACTCACTGCTAAAGCTGGCGGTTGCACATGCTCTGGAGCTCGTACTTCTGAACCTATGGTATAAAATACCATAGCACAAATACGTCAGTATGATTGAATGTACTGGTATGCATATGAGGTAGGTTGAATACAAATGGTACATATGCATGAACTAAACTAACTGACTATATAACATGAACGTGAGAATGCATGTATGAATACATAATAACTGTAACTGAGTTCTTGATAACATGATTCCTGAACCTGAGTACTGATAGCACGAGATAATGATAACTGTATAACTAAAATAACTGATGCTGAGTGACTGTATCTGATAGTCTAGGTTCTGATGGAACTAACTAAGTTCTGTACTGTTCTGAGTTGACTGTATCTGACAGTCCTAAATGCTGTAGAACTATCTGAGTTCTATTACTAAAACTGAGACTAAGACTGTGGGAAGTAGTCATCTAACCGTTATGCCCTAAATAACGCATTATAACTGAGTTGGGGTCCAATCTATAACCCCAATTGGAATGGTGTCACTACCGCGCCACTAGTAAAGACAAGTTGTGGGTGACCCTCATCTGACAGTGTTCCCAAAAAAAAATGGTGGGACCCTCATCTGACAGTGTTTATCCACCTCATCAACCCTCATCTGACAGTGTTGATGTCTCAACCTATGCTGGCTATATAGATCTGGAACGCAAGGATGACTTGTAAGAATCACACCCTCATCTGACAGTGTGTGTTCCCATCCTTGGGTTTACTCGGTGCTAATTCCTACTCCCATCTGAATAGACACTGAACATGATTAACTGAACTAGACTACACTGAATTCATAAAGTTCTGTTAACTGACAGAATACTATTGATATTACTGAATTATTGAGCTTTCCTGAGTCACATGACTGACTGAGTTCTATGGATCATAGCTTGACTGAGGATATCATGAAACATGTCACTGACTCTAGGCACACAACTATATTTTTCGGGTACAAGTACCCCCAGGAATCGATAGAAGGAAACTGACAAAGCTTGACTTTCTTGAATACAGGACCAACATCAACAATACATAATCCATTGGCTAAGGCATTTCATCAAACACTTAACATACATAACTTGTACACGAATGGGGATTTCATATTATCATACTAGTATGACTCTTTTCCTTCACATAGACATTTAATTCCTTCACATAGACATTTAATCAAACATATGGGGAGCATGGTTTGGTAATTCAATTATCAACACATCTAATAATCATGAATACATAAACCAACTTGTAAATTGAAGGGTTTATGATGAATATCACGTAAATCATCACATATTAGAATTAATTCTTGTAAATAAATAGTCTATAACATGGAACAAAACCAACCAACAACATGAACATTAATTTTCAATTCAATCAAATCATGAACATTCATAAATATACAAATCTTGGATTTTGAAAAGATATTCTTGAGCTTCATGGGTGAAAGAGACCCATGAATCAACACATGACATACCTTAGAATGTAACTCTGTAAAGATTCTTGGAGAGATTATTGATCCTTGTCCTTGAATTTTTAAGATTAGGGTTTCTTGGCTTTGAGAGTGTATGAAGAAATTGGGGAAAAATAGAGTGAATAATGATATCCTTAGGTCATGTAGGGTTAAATTTTGTGTTTAAGGCTGAACTAAAATCATGGAAAAAGACCTATTTAACCCTGGACGCGTCTTTTAAATTTTGTGAAAATTTTTCCGAACTGGAACCCTGGCGCTATGCGGTGCTATCGTGCCATGTCACTGGAATTCAACAACTGGGAAATTGAATGACGGCACGACGCAGGGTCATCGCAGAGCTTCACTGGATTTTGACAATTAGAGTTTGGGAGCCCTCCGCGATGCGGTGAAATCGCAGAGTCTTACTGAAAATTGACAAATGTCATTTTGGCTTGTGGCGCGACGCGCCACTGACTGAGATGACGGTATTTTACAATTGAAACTTTAAATCGTCATAACTTCTTACCCGATTTTCGTATCGATGGAAAGCTTATTCAATTTTCCTCACAACAAAAAGTGAAAATATTGAAAATACCACATGTATAAAAGTGGATTCATCTTTAAAACAAGTCTTTGACATCTTTGAGACGAATTTAAGCTAGATAGAAGTACGAGGTATTACAGTATGAATCTCCTTTTACAGCGATATGTTTGAAAAATAGAATTGTCCATCAAACTACTACCTCATAGGAATTGCAGAAAAGAAAAACTAAATGTTGAAGGAAATAATGAATGGCTTATTTATAAGTTCCGATTTATTGCAAAATTTATGAGAAAAAGCTATCCTTACAGCTAATCGAATATTCAATTGAGTGACCCATAGTAAAACAAAATCTAATCTATATGAGAAATGAAAAAGAAAAAAACTCAACTCGAAATATTTCAAAGTATCAGTGTGTCTAGCCAAAGTTCAAGTTCTTATATCCAAAAAGATTAAAATAGGAGCTAGACCATGGATAATATTTTTATTAGATATGCTACAAACAGTAAAGCATGTCGACTTTTTGTTCATAAATTCGAACATCTGAATATCAATAATAATATAATAATTAAATCAGATAATGTTGAGTTCTTTGAACACATTTATCCGTATAAGACTAGATATGTACAGTATAGTGAAAGATTAAAATGATCTAGGAATGAACCAAAGGAGAAAGTATTTAATGAAGAGAATCGAAGGTGTCGTAAGCAACAAAGGACATTGACTTTATTCGGATCAAATTTTGTAATATTTCTTCTTGAAAATGATCCTCAAATATTTAAAGAAGCAAAATCGTTTGTGGTCTCATCCTTTTATAAAGAGACAGTCAATCGTGACCAACCATACTTAAGAGTTGGTTGATCTTCCTCTAGGTAATAAACTTTTAGGTTCTAAATAGATCTTCAAAAGAAAAATAAAAGTTGATGGTATTATTGACAAATTATCACAATCCAAAATTATTTTCTTATCGTAACACAGTGCTTAGAGTCACAAGTGACCCCAAGCTAACCCATGGAATAGCAAAACACTAAGAATATTGAAGAAAATAATGAGATACTGAGTGGAAGCTAAACTGAAATAACCTGACTAATCAATACTGGATAACAAAACTAAGACTGTCTGACGAAATCAATATTATGAAAATATAACTATCTGTCTAAAAGCCTCTAAATATATGAGCTGTTGGGACAAGCCTTAAACTAACTCCAACTGTTTGAAACTAAAATATTACTAAATCCCATACCTTTTTCTCTGAGTTCAGATACATGATACGAGTGAACACATTGGATGAAACTATAGTAAATAAGCATGACGTTTCCTTTGATTTCCTAGTTATCCTCTCTCTGTGAGTTTTAATTTTTGCCACCGTGGGATTATTTGGGAAGGGATCTATCTCATACTCATCTTCTATAACCTCCTAAAGCTCCAAAGCTTCTAGATATGTCTGCATTCTAACTGCCCAGATTTGATAACTTTCTCCATTGAAAGTTGGTGGTGCAATTGAAGATAAACTTACTTCTCCATTCATGGTGTCCACTGAACCTGATTGATGCACACGCTCACAAGTTCCTGAAGATTAAAGATTTGATACTAATTGTTTGTTTTACACCATTAAGGGAAATAAGCAGCAAGGAAAGACAACAATTAGTGGCTTAAAATAGAGCTGTAGTTAAAAGAAGAAGAGACATGGAGAGCCTTTTCTTTTTTCTGGTTAACATGACATACTTTATTGGTTAATCGGCTCCTAACATAAATAGTCCCTATTACAACTAAAATAGTAAAAAATAGCAGAAACAACTAACAGTTTCCTACCAAAAAAAATCCTATTTGAATAGGTATACATATAAAAAAATGTAAGAAAAAAAAGAAAACGTCGTGCATTCTTAAAGCAACTTACAACAGAATCTAAAATTTAAATAATCCACATAAGTAATATTATATCATTTTTTTTGTTAACAAAAGTTCTTTTTTTTTATAACATTCGTGTTTGGGCCAGCTTACGTGCACCAGGATAATTTCACAAGATCCTTGTTAACACAAGTTTTTTCTTGTATATAACTATGGAAAGAAGTTACTAATAGCCTAAATCTAGCCCCATTTCCTCCGATTCATAATTGAAAAAAATGACATATTTTATGTAGTCTTAACTACTGCATAAATGATTGAAAATACATGAATATTATATTTTAAAATTTAAATAGTATGTGTAACTAAATTTTTCGTTAACAATTGAGATGTTTGCTTAAAACATTACTTCGTTTAAGTGCCTAGATAAAATATTCTACATGTTTACAGGCTCGCAATGTATTAAGGCTAATATACATCATGGTACTAGTTGGTATAGTACAACTTAATCCTTTTTAGGGAACTTGGATTAGAACAACAGTAGGATTACTTCAGCTGTGCAGGTAATTTTAGCGAACATCAACAAGTTAAGCACTTCATAAGTATTTCATCTTAGAGATTTTGTCTATAATCTGATAAGCAAAAGTAACAAATTTCAATGGAAGGAATCAAAAAATCCGCTAAATGCCACTCACTTTGGATTTTCTTATGGAACGAAAAGCTAATGGAGAATCGAATTTCACAGTCCAAAAGGTTATGCATGTTCATAATTAGAAGTACATTCATGACGCTTAAGCCTGGTGAGTGCGGTGGCTGCTGTTCTAAATACGACTACATAATTGAGGCAAAAAAGTATTCTACTATCATTTCTTTTGATTTGTCAAAACTACGGAATAGAGAAATATTATTAGGTACATTGATCATTTCTGCTACTCTTTAGTTTCCACTTCAAACTATCAAAAATTTGGTGGGAGATATCTCTTTCGGACTTTTCACTGAGTTTCAAGATTCTTAAGCTTTACTGCCACCGCGATAGCTAGCATATATAATCATTGTTGAAATCTCCCAGACTCGCTATATCAATTTTACTAATAAAAATTGATTTTGACATTTCCCCTAATTTCACAAGGTATCATCCCGTCATCCCATTGTATCGTAAGTTTGAGCAGAAACAGGGGGTTTCAACTCAACCTCTCTTATCTTCATGTGTTGTTTTCTAACTCAAACTCTTGATTCAACACATGGTACTCATTTATCCAACTTGGTCATTATCTCCACCTTTATTCTTACACACGTCTTTATTGATAAAGTATACTTGGACAGTGTGTCTTCGAATAACTTTCAAAGTATTTCATGTATTGTTGTCAATCATCAAAACTTCTCAGACCCTAAAAAATTCCCCCTTTTCTATAATGATAAACTCCTTGCCTCTGTGCAACCAATAACCCTACCTGTAAGTACTAAAACATGAAACACTAAATGAATAGACTATGTTAGATAGTGAGTTATAAATAATGCACAAGCTCAGGTAACTTCCCCCTTCTGGCATCATTGAAAAGCTGTGACAATAATAAGAATAACTAAGGAAGAGATTATACCAATCATAGCCACTGGGATAATCAATAAATAAATAGAGTGGACAAGACGTACCATAACGATGTAAAGAAACACAAGTCAGATGGAAAAGCAATAATAGTAAAAACAAGTCCATTCATTCAAAAAAAATATGAACTACAACTGAATAAGAGAAACTTAAACAGATGGAACTTAAGCGAAATACAAAGAAGGGCTGAGATAGAAAATAGGAAGGACTGGGATCAAATAGATAAAGAGCTTGGGGCTGAGGAGGATGGTGGAGCAGGTGAGATCAACTGTGTTAACCTTCTAATGGACTCAACATTTTCAATTCTTTCACGAGCAAGATAAGTCTCCAAGGTCATGATTCTATCTTGAAGAACCTCGTTCTCCTAAGCATGAGCAGCTTGATCCTTCTACAACTCTGCAACTTTTTCAGCCAATTCATTTCTCAATCTTTGCAGAGAAGTATCCTCCATGCACATTGAAACGGGTAAAGAAACATGGTTCACCCTTCCAAGAGCATCCTTGGTTGTCTGCAAGGACCATACTTGAATAGGGGTACAAAAATATTCAAATATAGGATCCAACCAAAAACCATAAGGAAGAACATGTCCCTTTTCATCCTTAAGAAGCACGCGCTGCATGTGCTTGACAATCAAACTAGGAAAATTAATCTTGACTTCAGTGTCAAGAAGTTCCATTAGTGTAAAATCTAGGTAATTCACCTCAGTACGCCTTTCCTTGCAAGAGGTGATCATCTTATGAACCACATTAAAAGACAATTGATGAAGAGGTGACATTTCCCTCTTGAAAACACTCCTGTGATAAGAAAGATTTGGATTTCCAGCAAACATCCTAGTAATGGCAAGGGCATATGACATGTTATCTTAAGGAGGCCACTCAAACTTAACATAATGATCCCATCCCCCAATAGGTACATCAAGAATGCGAGCCACATCCTCATCCACAAGTGTGAAAGACACACCCCACACAGTGGTAACAAAAAAAGACTCGTTCACAGAACCATTTGAATAAAACTTGTAGAATTTAGGTAAACCAAATTTTCATTGAGTATCACCTTGAAAAAACAGGTGAAACTAACAAAGAGCCTCTAGTTTAACAAGTAGAATAGCTATTTGAGGGCCTCTAAAGCTTGTAATGACTCTAACTCATACGAAGGATCTTTTTTGAAAGTTTAGAATGTGCAGTAATTTAGAATCTGAAGGTTCAGAGATCACATACTGAACCATCACCTTATCATGAGTGCGTTCTGATTCAGTGTCAAGAGATGGAACAAGTCGAGAGACCCATTTTGAGGTAGATTTTGATTTAGAGAGCAACTTAGAGGGAGGAGATGGTTTTTTTTTTGGTGTGGATTTTGAGGACTGAGATGGTTTAGAAGGACAAAAAGAGAAAGATTTAGGAATAAAGCATTTGACAGTGTTACCATGAAGAACTTTGTAAAGAAACAAGTAATCATCAGAAGGAATGGAGGTGAATTGAGGAGGAGTAGAGGTAGAGGACTTCTTTTTCTTACTAGGTTGAAAGGCTAGTGCAAGAGTTTCATCCTCCAGGTGTTTACAATATATGGTATGAGGAGTACGATGTGGAATAAGAGTTAAAGTATGGAAACAAGATACAAATTATATCACTACGCTGTGCAAACCTTGTCACTAATGTCTAGTTAAGAATTTTAAAGACATAGAAGAACCCACAATTGAATGTTTTCTAGCATTTTAAATAATTTTTTGTTTTCAAAGTAACATTAGTCAACACATAAAAAATCACTTCAATACAATAAGATACTACCAAAACGAATAAAAAATTTGCACTGATCTCAAAAGCTCATATTTTAAGCATTAGTCCCCATTATATTGTGTTTGTTCTTACAAAATGGATGATTCAAAGAGTCCAAATAATACAGTGGATAGATACCTCGACAACTTGTGCAAGTGTTGTTCTTGGATATACATGGAACGAGACTATAAAGATTCAGAGAAGGAGATTAAAAGGGTAATTCTATCAACTCTGGTAGCTAGCTTTTAAATATACTATATATAACTAACTGGACTTAAAGTGTAGGCCACTATCTGCACATTATCTACAACTAACTAACTAAAGTTAACTATTTGCTGACTCCACTATCTTCACATTATCTACAACTAACTAGCTGAAGATAACTATTCCTAAATATGCTCCAAACATCAGATACTTATTCAAATTATAAAAACTAGTAACAAGAGGTAAATAAAGATAGTTAATACACCCCCTCAAGTTAGGTAAAGTGAAACAATGCATAACTTGGAACAACACCTAATAAAGGCTGATTTAGGCAGTGGCTTGGTGAAGGTATCGACAAGTTGATCACAAACATGAGTATGAGTAACATGAACTCGATGAGCGTGAACCTGATCATGAACATATGCAAAATCTACAGCAATATATTTCATACGAGTATGGAACACTGGTTGTGAGATAAATAAGATACTCCAACATTATCACAGTAGATTATTGGCGTGTTCAGAATGGTGACATGTAACTCATGAAGTAAGTTTTGCACCCTGTGATCTCTGAAAATACATTGGCTACTCATTTGGATCGCCAACCCAGTTGGCATCAACATACATATACAAATTAGAGTCAGAGCTGTGAAGGCTATGAAGTCCTGAACTTGCGGTTTCTTTGAGATACCATAGTACTCTTTTAACTACTTTCCAATGTTTATCAGTCAGAGTATTCATAAATTGTGACAATTTATTGTCTGTATAAGATATGTCTGGTCATGAGAGGGACAGATACTGCAATTTGCCAAGGGTACATCGGTAGCATATGACATCAGTTGCTGGCGAACCATCAGCTACTCGAAGGGGTACACTGGAACACATGGGAGTGGAAACACCTTTACAATTGTCCATATCTAGTTCAGAAAGAATTTCCAAAATATATTTTGATTGAGAAAGAATGAGACCATCTAGTAATTGCTTAACATCAACACCCACGAAGTAGTTTAGATAGCCAAGATTCTTTAATGAAAATCTTTCTGCCAAGGAATTGATGAAAAATTTAATCACATGTGGATGTTTTCCAGTGAATATCCTGTCGTTAACATAGACAGACACATAAATGATTACAACCAAATGCTTCCATACAAATAAAGAGGTGTCAGATTCTGTTCTAACAAAGTGCATTTTCAGCAGATGTTCACGCAGAGAATTATACCAAGCCCGGGAGGCTTGTTTGAGGCCATAGATATCCTTCTTCAGTCTGCAGATATGAGTTAGAAATTGGGGATTAATAAAGCCTCGGGGTTGAGGTATAAAAACTTCTTCATCCAATTTTCCTTGTAGGAAAGCATTATTGATATCAAGTTGATAGATTGGACAATTATGTTGCACAACTATAGATAACACCAATCTTATGGTTATCGGTTTGACAATAGGACTGAATGTATCATGAAAATCTAAGCCAGCACGCTGCGTAAACCTTTTTGAAACTAGACAAGCTTTGAAATAATCTATAAAACCATCTTCTCTTGATCCTATACAACCATTTGCAATCCACAACATTTGTTGACATATTTTGCAGGACAAGTTCCCAAGTCTGATTTTTTATTAAAGCATCATATTCTACTTTCATTGCTTGTCTCAAATCTTCATGTTTATCATCCTGTTTGAAAGTTACAGGCGTAGGTGTCAAATGGGTCAAAAAAGAAAGTTTTCTTTTAGGCTTCAAGATACTATTCTAGGACTGAGTTATAATATAATTTGAAGATGGTGGTGGAATCGAGGCAATAGGTATTGAAATAGTGGGATCAAGTAATTAGTTTGTCGGATTTGAACTTTATTGGGGGTGGTAGGGGTAGAGGAGTGGCTTCACTGGTGGTTGATGGGATTGCAGTTTTGACTTTTTTCATCTCTGGTATGTGAGCAAAGACTTAGGTGTAGCAGTGTTATGCACAGAAGAAGAAGGGGCAGGAAGTTGATTAGAAGAAGGAACAGGGAGATGTGTATTACCTGATATCTCTGGAGCTGCTGGTACTTGGTCATTGCTATTGGAGTGAGCATTGCCAAGGGATGTCATGACCCGAGTCTACCCCTTAGTCACGACAATGGTGCTTACAGTCCCAAAAGACCACAAGCTAACCCATGAACTAGTACCTGCTGTGAGTACTAAATAATACACTGATAATAAAGATATGTGCGAAAAATAACTGAATATGCCATAAGGTTTTAAATACTGAAAATGATTAAATTATAATTTTGATTGTCTGAAGACATTCTGAAAAGTCTGATAAAAAAACTGATAAACTGACTAACTGAACAACATGTCTGAAAAGCCTCTAACTGACTGATTATGGAGTTAATGGGACAAACCCCTAACTAACTCCGACTGAAGGAAAATGCTAAACTACTGAACTAAACTGAAATAAAGTAATCACGACCTCGATAGATGAGTACTCACCACAACTGCTGCTACTGATAAGCTGAACTATCTAGGCATGGTCATGAGCCTGAGAGTACGAACCTATGATATTAAACATCATATCACAAGAAAAGAGTATGCGTTAGTACTTTGAATGTATTAGTATGAGAGATGAGTTCAGGCTGAAATGCATAGGTTTATGTGCATGAAATACTGATTGAATATCATGAGATAATGACTGATTGAATAGCATGAGATATATGATGCATAATATGCGTGAAAGCTGTAAAATCTAAGACTGCATGACCAAGCATATAACATGATACTGGAATATCTTGTAAGTTGAAATACTAAAGAGTCTGCAAACTGAATAATTGATAAACTCTATGCTATGGTCGCGCAAACCTGAACTGATATCTGTACTAAATACTGAACTGAGACTGTGGAAGGTATAATCTAACCGACATGCCCCAATATAAGCTAAGTAGGGTCCAACCTGTAACCCCAGTTGGAAGGGTGTCAGTACCATTCCACGAGTACCAATAATGGCTATGTAGATCTACTAAAGAGTCACCCTCAACTAGCAGGTGCTCTAATAAGAAACGTGTTATCCTTAACTGGCAGGTAAACACTTTATCAACCCTCAACTTGTAGGTTGATATCTCTAACCTACGCTAGCTATGTAGTTCTAAAACTAAGGGACTGCTACTAAAGGTCACACCCTCTACTAGAAGGTGAGCCCCCATCCCTAGGTTCACTCGGTGCTAAATCTTGCTCCCAACTGAATGACACTGAGTACTGGGACTAAACTGAGCTTAATTGAGCCAACAATTGAACATGAGACGAACTGAATAAAAAGGCTCATGGTTTATCTGAAACAATTCTGAATATACTGTAAACTATGTAAAAAGCTAAGTTTTGGGTATTCATAACCCCCACCACTAAATAGAAGTATAAATATGGAAACATGAAAGCTTTGAAGAACATAATAGGGGTCATAGTTCAAAATTCATCTCTTAGACATTTCATCAAACACTTGAAATTCATAGAGTTGAGCATGGGAATAGTTAAAACTTGTGCTACTAACATAATTGCAAAACTAAAATCATGGTTTAAGGATGCAACATGCAAAAATCACCATTCAAACGTGTCACAGACAAATTCTAATGAAAACACATGGTAAACACAATTTGAAATCAAAATTCATAATAGCTTCATGTAGATAATTCATAACAACATGTAAAAATCATAACGTTAAACTTGAAAATGGATTCTTGGACTCCTTGGGTGAAAAGGGCCCATGGATGAACATCACACATACCTTTAGTCCTTAAATCTTGAAAGAGAACAACTTTCTTGAAAGCTTTCTTGAATTGGGACACTTGAGTTCTTGGTTTTCTGTAAAGGGAGATGATTTAACTTGATGAATTTGGAGAAAGGTTAGGGTTTATTTGAGAGAGAAATTGAGAAAATTGGGCATATAATGCCCTAAACGATGACTTAATCACGTGTTTTCATGAATTGGGGCGATGGGAAAAGACAAAATCGCCCCTATGGGATTTAATTTCGTAATTGGAACGCCGATTAAGGATTCACCGCGATGCGCCAAGGGCCTTATCGCTATTCCACCGTGACGTGCCATAATTGTGGTGAGGCTCTGGAATTGAAATCCAAACGTGCCTCAATTCTCGTTCGAAAAATCCAAAACTTCCCCTAGACATGCTCCTTACTCCCCTGAACATGAATTAACTCAAAAACTTACGCCTCGGGGTCGGAAAAGTCACTTTAAAATTCATCAAAGTTAAGAGGCCAAAATAAAACTAAGTCACCAACACTTAAGTAAATTTTCAGGTTCTAAGCCTCTTATGCATACACTATGAGCTGAACTAAGTTAAGAAAAGTACGGGGAATTACTGCTTGCTCCGAGGTTGTATGGATTCGTGGATTACTTGGTGAGATTGGTTTTCCTCAATCTACTCCGACTCCTCTTCATGGCAATAATACAAGTGCTATTCAGATTGCTACTAATTTGGTTTATCATGAGATGACCAAACATATCGAAGTAGACTGTCATTATATACAAGAAGTTGTAGATAAAGGACTTATTACTCTTCCACACGTGTCCATTGATCTTCAAATAGCTGATGTGTTCACAAAATCCATGCCACAACAACGTCATTAGTTTCTAGTAGGCAAATTAATTCTTCTTGATCCACCAGCATTAATTTGAGGGGGGGATGTTAGCATCATAGACAACTCAAAAATCATGAATTAATAGTGAATATTGTATATATTGATGTAATTATATATTGTAGTATATTTGTAATTATAGAGATATGATATAGTAATTAAAGAGATAGAATAACAGATTATAAGAGATACAATATCAGATTCAAAGGGATAGAATACCCGATCTTTAAGGATAGAAAAGGTGGATTTTGGGGGATGTAATCTTTGAATACTTTCTATTTAATGGCAAGGCTCTCAACATACTGAGACATTCAATATAAATTTGACAGGCACATCAGATCATCCAGGTCCTTCAATCGTGCAACTTTATCCTTTGTGAATAAACTGTAATGTATAGCAAGATAGAGTATGAAGCACCACTTAGGTTCTCCCAAGTTGTTACAAATCAGCTTCCTCCAAGGTACTTTAATGAAGCCACCTCTCAATTTTGATACAGTTTCTTGATAGAGAAAGAAAGCAGCTGATTAACTTTATCACAAGTACACCCAACCTCCTCCAAAATTTCCCTTGCCTTGAGTATCTTCTGCATGAGCCAGGAGGCTCGAGGGATCTGAACATCCCATACATCCTTCCCTTTTATGTAACTATGTATCCATTAGACCCACAAGGTTTCCTTCTTTCATCTTAAATTCCAAATCAACTTGGCTATAGCAGCCTCGCTATAGTGGTAGATTCTCAGAATATTCAAACCACCTTCATTCCTAGGCCAACTCAGTGTTTCCCATGCTATCAAGGACTTTTTTGATGCACCTGCCTACCCCGTCTCTATAAAAACCTTCCGTACAACAACTTTATCTTCTGAACAATCTGTTGGGAAACACAAAGAATTGGGACCAGAACACTTAAAAGAAAAAGCACACCTAATGAACACCTAGTTATCATAAGACCTTCTAGGAAGCGAGCTATGAAAACTTAAGCCTCCAACAACCGGGAAGAAACAACAACTCGTTACACATGATCCTATGAATCCAGCTACTACTTTTATGTGCCTTTCTAAAAAATTTAAGAAGATCTATTCTCACTACAACTTCCTTATTGACTTGTGTTATGACTAGATATGTATGTACATTTAATCCTTTAAACAACTTCCAACTCCTGGCCCTTCATGTGTGATAAATGATAACCCCAAATAGCTGCCAGCACCTCTTTTTGAAATTGCCTCTAGTGCTTTCGTGCAATCCTTTTCAGTACCTTATTTACTCCACCAATCTGGACATGTCAACCAACCCATCAAAATAATGCAACCCGCACAATTGTAGTTCATTAACATTTAGCAAATAAGTGCTAGGCAATCTCTTGATACTTGCCCTCACATAAGCAACAATCAATATTATCAACCAAAATTTGCAGATGAATCAGTCTCCCTTTGGTCAGTAGTATTTTCTGTACAGTTACCCATAACTCGATGTTTTGGCTGCATAACTGAAGTTCGCCCTAAGTCAGCAATACTCCACCTTGTTAGGCTCCCTTTGACAGAACTATAGCTCCGTGTAATAAAGTAACCACCCCCTACTGTCCGCATGTATTTTCCTTGATGGTAACAAGTCTTCACGTCCACCTTGAATAAGTTTAGGTTTTCCAATACCAATTGCAATCTTAGGGCGACATATGATCCCAAATATTGGTATCAGTTTTAATATAAATACCATGAACCTAGCAAACCCATAGAGTTAAAAGATATATATGAGAATAATTTGTAATTATATCATTAGTTATTTGCTTGTACATCTGTAATTAGTTATTGTATCATTTTGGGAGTGTAATTAGCTGTTGTATTACTTTAGGACCTCAGTGTTGTATTAGAGCCTACATATTCTCCATTAACCTATGAATAAACGAGATCTATTTTTATTCTCTGTCCAGCCGTAGTTGCTTTATGGTATTAGGGCTCTAAAAGCTCACACTAGTAGATCCCAATTTTTTTCTCCAACCCTAACTACTACCTCATGTAAAAAAGATGGCCACCAAAGCCACTGTTGTTAATACAGATAACACTGCCAGTAGTATTACCATCGTCCAGTTTAATCCTACATCTCAACTACCCATCAAACTTGCAGGCAACCACAACTTCACTACTTAGAAGGCACAGGTGTCAATACTCATGTATGGACACAACTTTTTTGGTCACCTTGATGGCACAATTGATACTCCTTCGAACACACTTACAAAAAATAATGAAAGCACTCCTAATCCATCTTATATTAACTGGTTTTGCCGAGATCAGCTTGTTCAGAATGCCATCTTGGCATCGGTGGAACCTGCACTTTCATCTACTGTTGCAATAGCCAAAATGACAAACAAAGCATGGGAATCCCTGCACACTGCCTTCACAAACAAATCACATACTAGAATTATCAGTCTCCAAGATAAATTGCGCCATATTACAAAAGATTCTCGGTTTGTCACTAACTATCTACATAACATACGTTCCTTTGCCGATGAGCTTGTAATCAGTGGATCACCAATCATGATGTGCAACTTACCATGTGAATCCTCCAAGGCCTTGGTCCCGAATATGATGTTATTTATGCAGCCATCCGGTCACGTGAAACAATGATCATCTATGAAGAACTCTATGAGAAACTTCTTGATCATGAGATCTTTCTTAAGTAGGAAGAAGCCAAACGGACACCACCAATTACTGCTGCAATTTCTCAACGAAACAACCAAGCTCCTTCAAGAAACAACAACAATAAAAAACAAGGAAGTAATACCTCACAAGGTAGCCAACCATGGCATTCCCAGACAGCTCGAGACTCTTCAAATACCCAACATTGGCGTTCTCATAGAAGTCAGTAGCCCTGAAATACTAACAGTTTTCTTTACTGTCAACTCTGTGATCGCCTTGGTCATTCTGCCAAAGTGTGTAGATCCAAGTCTAACAACCACTTTCAGGCTCATGCTAATTATGCTGCTCAAATTTCACAGCAAAAAGATCAATGGATTGTTAACTCCTGGGGCTAACGATCACATCACAAATGATGATCGTAGTTTAGTCAGTTCTCAGGATTACAACGAACCTGACGAGATCTTAATGGGAAATGGTAATACCATTCCAATTTCTCACACTAGTAACACTCACTTATGTGCATCAAATAAAATCTTCAAATCAAATGATACCCTCTGTGCCCCATCCATTAAAAGAAATCTTCTCTCTGTCTATAGATTTTCTCATGATAACAAAACATCCATTGAATTATTTTTGTTTAATTTTGTTGTGAAGGATCTGAATACGAGGGTGCCTCTAGTGTGCTGGCAGAATAGAAATAGGTTGTACGAGTGGACGCAAGAGATAACGCGCATATTCCAACCTCAATCAAATTTGGTAGTTAGTCGTCTTCCTATTGACCTGTGGCATCGACGATTAGGGAACCGAAATTGTCAAAGTTAACATAAGCTATTAAGGAATTTTTTAATTCCATTGTGTTATTCAAAAACTCATTTAGTTTGTATTCTTGCAATTCAAATAAAATGCACAGGTTACCTTTTTCTGAAAATACTCTGCAAAGTTAACGACCATTGAAAATTATTTATAGCGATTTATGGGAACTTTCTCCGGTGTTGTCAATTGATCAAACACTTTACTATGCACTATTTGTTGATCTCTTTTCAATATATATGTAGATATATACTCTGAAAAATAAAAGTGAAGTTAAAGATGTTTTTAAAAGTTACATCCATTACTCAAACGTCGTTTTAACACAAAATTCTCTCATTTTACACTGATGGTGGTGGTGAATTTGAAGGATTATCTCTATATTTAAAAACACATGATATTGAACATATTGTTTCATCTCCTTATACACCTCAACATGTAGCTTTAGTTGAACGATGCCATAGGCACGTTGAAATAACCAAAACCTTAATCCGTCAAGCCTCCCTTCCCTCAAACTTTTAGAGATTTGCTTGTCACCAAGCAGTTTATCTTATCAATAGGTTACCCTCAACTACCATAAAAGTTACCTGTCCTCATGAAATACTTTTTCAAGACACCCCAAAATTTGATTCCATAAGAGCTTTCGGGTGTTTATGTTATCCTTGGTTGCGAACTTACACCAAAAATAACCTTGAGCCTCGTTCAACTCTATGTGTATACCTTGGTTTTTCCAATAAATACTACAACCATTAGTGCTTTGATCCAATCTCTTCAAAAGTATATTTATCAAGATATGTTCTACTTTTTAAGAATAATTTTCCTTTTCAAAATATCTTCTCTCATTTATCAAGTTTTCAAATTAAATCATGGGAAACGGTAGAAAAGAAAAACAACCAAATTACATGTGAAGCTCAAAAGTTAAACATGGAACTTCCTCCTGCTATTGCGTATGCACCTTGCCCACAAAGTTAGCCCATGCCAATCGCTACAACCAGAGAGCAATCTCAAGGTTCAGGTATGATCCTCAACTCTCCCCAGAATTCTTTATCTAAAGAAGCTGTGATTTCCTCTTCAAATTATAGGCAGCCACTCGACCTTCCTACACCTTCAATAAAGCAAACCACCTATTTCCAAACAAAGAATCCACCTCTTTTAACTTATAAATGACGGAATCTACCTGCATCTCCTAAGTTATTGCCTTCATCTAGTAAAACCATACATTTTCCACCTTCTGTACCTTTCCCTATTGCAGCTTCTTCAACTCCAAATTTATCGGCTATCATCACCTTCCCAAACACACAACCAAGCCAAATCACTTCAGTCGTACCTTTCACCACAACGCCAAGTCACCCAATGGTTACCCATTCCAAATAACATCCTTAAGCCCAAACATCAAAATAACTTTCTTGCTTACCAATGGTTACCCATTCCAAATAACATCCTTAAGCCCAAACATCAAAATAACTTTCTTGCTTACTTTCCAAGTCCAAAATGCCCTCTTCCTACAAGAAAGCTCAGTGTGAACCCCACTGGAAAGATTCTATGTAAGTTGAATTTGATTCCCTTGTGATAAACTAAATATGGACTTTGGTTCCCAATGATCCTTCGAAGAATGTAGTAGATTGTAAGTGGCTATTTCGCAATAAGCATCATCTTAATGGTTCTATTGACAGGTATAAATCTCGATTAATGGCCAAAGGCTTCACTCAGTGGCTTAGACTTGACTACCATTCCACTTTCATTCTGGTAGTCAAGCCTATAACTATTCGCCTAGTTCTCACCATCGATGTTCAATATAATTGACATTTGCATCAACTTAATGTAAATAATGCATTTTTGCAAGGTCATTTAGAGGAACAAGTTTATATGAGACAACCTCCTGTCTTTGAGCATCCGACTTTGTCCAATCATGTCTGCAATATTCACAAAGCTATTTACGATCTCAAATAGGAACCTAGAGCTTGGTACACCGAGCTCAAGAACTTTCTTGTAACATAAGGTTTCTTCAAATCACAATCTGGCTCATCCTTGTTCATCTTACATCATTTAGGATTCACTGTTTATATCCTTGTATATGTGGACGACTTTATTGTTACTGGAAATCAAGAACATAGTGTTCGACAAATTATCAATACCCTTGCTCAACGTTTCTCTATCAAGGACCTTGCCCACTTAAACTACTTTTTGGGTGTTGAAGTTTTGTCATATCAAGGTAGACTTCTGTTATCTCAACAAAAGTATATAGAAGACCATCTCCAGGAAGCCAATATGCAAGACAGCAAAGGAGTTTCCACTCCTATGTCGTTCTCTACTTTTCTTAGTGTAAATCAAGTTGATCCTATTGTTGATGGCTCTCTCTTTCAAAAAATCGTTGGTAAGGTACAATATTTGTCCTTCACCCGACCTAACATCACTTTTACAGTAAATAAACTCTCCCAGTTTATGGATTGTCCTCAAGCTAATCATTGGAAAGCTGTTAAACGATTTCTTTGATATGTCAAACAGACCTCCTCTTTTGGGATCCAAATAACCCATGAGACTGATAGTCGAATTATGGTGCACTCTGATTCAGATTGGGCTAGTAACCTTATAGACAGAACTTCCAAAACTTGCTATGTTGTATACCTTGGAAGTACGCCAGTATCGTGGTCCTCCAAGAAGCACTGATCCGTCTCACGGTCATCCACCGAAGCTAAATACCGAGTTGTAGCTGCTGCTCTTGTAGAAACCAACTGGATCACCAACCTACTGCGTGAGCTTCATTTTTCCCTTGCTTGCATTCCGCGCATACTCTGTGATAATATTGGAACTACATACATCTATGAGAATCCTGTCTTTCATAGTAAGATGAAGCATATTGCCATCGATTTCCACTTTGTCCGTGAGCAGGTGCAACACAAAGAGGTTGAAGTCAAGCACTTACATGTTGCTGATCAGGTTGACAAGTTAGGTGTTGAAAACGTCAACACCAACTTGCGGGGCATAAAAGAGATATACGAGAATAATTTATAATTATATCATTATAATTAGTTATCTGCTTGTACAACTGTAATTAGTTATTGTATCTATTTAGGAGTGTAATTAGCTGTTGTATTATTTTAGGACTCAGTGTTGTATTAGAGCCTATATATTCTCCATAACCTATGAATAAACGATAGCTCTTCTCATTCTTTGTCCAGAAGTAGTTGCTTTAAGAATGTCTTTCTTCACAGCCAATTGCCATAACAATTTGCCTACTGATGCAACATTCCAGAGATCTTAGGAAACCAAACTTTATCCCAAGAGACCAGTGTCAACTTCTTTTTCTCTTCATTACATCCCCAAAAGTACTCTCTTCATAATCTGTCCACCTTTTTAAGCACTCTTTGAGGGAGAATAAAAGCTGCACCCCAAAAATTATATATAGAGAATAAAACAACATTAATGATCTGAAGCCTCCCGGCATATGAGAGTTGTTTAGCATAGCCCTTAGTGACCCTATTTGTTATCTTATCAATCAATTGATGACGCTCCATTTTGTTCCACTTGTTAGACGACAGAGGCAATCCTAGATATCTAATGGGAAAAGTACCCACTGACTAACCTGTAATCCTCAGAAGTTGCTCGTGTTTGCTCACTAATACCTGCTGAGATACACTGGATTTTTCTAAGTTGACATGATTTTACCAAGTATTTTATCCAATAGTGGTTTATATTGAAGAACAATGGTCTTTTAGGTGTTGAGTGGTATTCCAAGATACCTAAATGGGAGTTTACCAACTTTACAAGCACTATATATTTGGGACAGTTTAACGAAGTTGCTCCGTATTAAGAAATGAAGTAACTTGTTACATTCAAGCTAATGTTCCAACTCAAGAGGGTTGAGAGTGTGTTAGTTCATTATTAAACTATACAATTCTAATCAAATATAAATACATAATATGTGACTATTATGGTGTCCTAACAATTACTAATGCTTAACTTGATGATCAAGTTTTAATTTTAACATCAACGAGCTTAACTTGAAGATGAATTTTTAATTAAACACCTCAAATTCTAATAAAATATTATAATTAGATATTTTCAATTTAAATTTCAAAAAGAAAAATTACATGTAAATTCATTCGTTTATTAGGTAGTTAAGTTAATCGTACATCTATAATCTATAACGTATAATATAATGAATAATCTATATTTATATCTATACTATAATCTGTAATAATATATCTAAGGTGCGAAGGTTTTAGAAATATTGTTTGAACTTTTTGTCATTCATTAAAAAATTCTATAATAGATAAAATAGTCTTTTCACTTATTTTCTCAAATAATTATTTAATTTTATTAGATTAATTAATTTAATTTTCCTTTCATATTTCTCTAGGATTAGAATTAGTGTAGGTGTGGAATACTTTCTTCCATATTTTAAGAATTAGAATTGATTTAGGGATAAAATTTGGTGTGCAAATAAAAGGAAAATACTACATATGGTAGTTTAATTGCTAGTAATCTAATTGTGGCTCACAAGAAGCTGGATGCACGAGACCTGCGGTTGGACAATAAAATTCTCGAGACCGAAAATAATAATCAAGACAAGAAAAATACTGCAACAATCAATTTATTGATTTCAATAAGTGAGTATTACAATCTCTATGATTCCTCTGATTCGCCTTTTCAACTATAAATTCAAGGGCTTCGAGCTTGATCTTTAACTTGACGGATTTGATCTTGACTTGTGCTTGAATCCAAGGGCTTGGTAGCTTGTTCTTGAATCTTTCGATCTTGATCTTGAACTTGAACTTGATTTGAAGACTTGATGAACTTGATCTCGACTTGTATTTGAATTCAAGGGCCTTTGAGCTTGTTCTTGAATCTCTTAGTCTTGATTTTGAAGCTTGAACTTGTTCTTGAATCTTGAACTCTTGAGCTTATTCTTGAACCTTGAACTCCTGATCTTGAAATCTTGAGCTTGTTCTTGAACCTTGAACCTTGAACTCTTGATCTTGAAATCTTGAGCTTGTTCTTGAATTTGTAGAGAAATCTGCTGCTTTGATCCACGAGCTCTCCCTTGATTATTGTTAAACTTGTTGGTCCCTTTTATGAATTATGAAACCCTTATTTATAGTTGTTGGAAGTAGAGAGTCATGATAAACATGAACTTTCTTTGACCAATTAGATTTAAGTGACATGACATTTCTTATGGACTTTTAATTTACTGCATTATTTTGACACATGGCATGATCCTATTGGCTCCTTCACTTGACTTGGCATGCCACGTCATTTGACACGTGACGCTTATTTGGGCCTCTAGAATATGACAATATCTTGGGCTTAGTACAGTGGGCTCATAATTTGTAGCCCAAATCAATGGGCTAGCCCAATAAAAATTGGACTTTAATTAAACCCATATATGTTTGGACTTAAATAATTAATCCAATTATATTAATTCGTAATATTTATTTGGGACTAATATATTTTAAATTTAATATAATTCAAATTTTGTACGTATTTAAATTTAATAAAATTGGATCGCCCACAAATGCCCCCTACATCAAGACTTGTCGAGACATTTAATATTTTGGAGACTAGCCTTGAAGTATGATTATTTAAGCATGTTTCCTTCGTTCTTCAACGATCATCATACATATGAATACCTTATTTAAAATTTAAAGCCGAACCATATTGATATTGCCTCTCAAAACTCTCTCATTTTTTTCCATGAATCTCTACACTTAAGACCCATTGGTGAGGCATGATATCCAATTTCAAACAGATTTTGGAAGACTTTTTCATCGCCTTACTTAATCAGGAATAAAACTCTTCCAATTTGAACTTAGATTGGAGAAGCAAAGAACCTCAAATTTGAATTTGTATGAGAGAAGGAAATAATCTCCAATTTGAATTTGGAGATGGAAGCTATTCCAATCTGAATTTATATTAGAGAAGGAAACAATCTCCAATTTGAATTTGGAGATGGAAATTATTCCAATCTGAATTTATATTGGAGAAGAAAACAATCTTCAATTTGAATTTAGAGATGAAAATTATTCCAATCTGAATTTATATTGGAGAAGGAAACATCCATCCTACAACTCTATAAAAGGAGGTAGTTTTTCCACTTTTTCAATATCAATTTTGGGGTTTCTAAGTCATCAATAATATTGAGGTAATTTCTTTTGCTCCCATTTTTCTCTTATTTTCGTCACTTTTTTTTCCAGCACAACATGTTAGTGGTAGAAAATTCATATCTCATTGTAAGAATATTGAAATCATGATCCATTTGATGTTTCAGAAACTAGACTTCAAGATCTACAACGTATCCAAAATTCAAAATTAAACTCCTTCAATATAATTCTTGATATTTTTTTTGAAGTTAGCCCTAAATTTTATCATGCTGAAAATTTTAGATCTGCGCACCTCTATTAAAATCTTCATATCTCAATGTAGGAATGATGAAATCATAAGGCGCTATGAAACTAGACTCAAAGATATATAACATATCTAAAATTCATGATTTAATACCTTTATCATTATTTTAGACAAAATTTTGAAGTTGACTTTAAATTTTGCCATGCTGAAAATTTTAGATCTGCGCGTCTTCACTAAAACTATCATATCTCAAAGTAGGACGATGAAATCATAAAACGCTTGATTTTTTTTGAAACTAGACTCGAAAATATATAACATATCCAGAATTTATGATTTAAAACCTTCAGAATTATCCTAGATAATATTTTGAAGTTGCCTCTGCCTGCTAATATGTTTTCAATTTCAGGTTTGCGTGGCTTTACAAGACAAATCATATCTAGGCGTGGGAGTGTTGAAATTGTGAGTATCCTTTTTTCGTTGGAGATAGAACTCTAATATTTACAACACTTTTGATAGGCGAGCAAACTCAAGGGTGTAATTTTATCCATCTTTACCGATCGAGATACTCGCCATATTTAGGTAAGCAGTCCTTTTTTTTTTTTCTTAGGTGAACTACAAGCTTTGATCAAGATAACGCCTTTTATGTAAAGGATATAGTCTTACGATGCAAAGGGATAGATATTCTTTCCTACCATAAGTAAGGTAATCCTAGAAGGTAATCTTACGGAGCATAGGGACGGCTACTCATCCCCGCCATAAGAAAGGTAACTTCGTGGTAATATTATGGTAAAGTTAAAGGGAAACTTCATGGTAGTATTATGGTAAAGGTAAAAGGTAACTTAATGGTAGTCTTATGGCAAAGGTAAAAGGTAACTTCATGGTAGTCTTATGGCAAAGGTAAATGGTAACTTCATAGTAGTCTTATGACATGAAGAGATGGCCATTCATCATCCCCATAAGAAAAAGATAATTTCAGGGTAATCTTATGGCGCATCGGGATGACTACTCGTCCCCGACATAAAAACAGGTAAAAGATAACTTTATGGTAATCTTATGGTGCAACGGTATCACCACTCGTCCCCGCCATAAGAAAAGGTAAAAGGTAACTTTATGGTAATCTTATGGTAAAGATAAAAGGTAACTTCATTGTAGTCTTATGGCAAAGGTAAAAGGTAACTTCATGGTAGTCTTATGGCATGAAGAGATGGCCATTCGTCCTCGCCATAAGAAAAGGGTAATTTTAGAGTAATCTTATGGCGCATCGGGATGACTACTTGTCCCCGCCATAAGAAGAAGGTAAAAGGTAAATTTATGGTAATCTTATGGCGTAAAGGGATGACCACTCGTCCCCGCCATAAGAAAAGGATAATTTTAGGGAAATCTTATGGCTCATCGGGATGACTACTTGTTCCCGCTATATGAAAAAATGTAATTTCATGAAGATTGAAAGGTAAACTGAAGAAGGTTAGTAGGATTTAAAGATTTCAACTTATAAATCAAAGAACCTAATGAATCCAACTTTCAAACTCTGAAAGCTTTAATATGGATGACTTGAAGACTTCAACTTATAGTCGCAGAGCATCTGGAGACTTCAACTTGTAGACTTCGTGAACTTGCAGTTTTCAATATGGTGAATTTGAAATCTCTAACATAAAGACTTAGTGAATTTGCAGACTTCAACTTATATGCATAGGTCATTTGAAGACTTCAACTATCAGACTTCGTGAGCTTGCAGGCTCTAATATGGTAACTTAAAAGCTCCAACATGAGGACTTAGTGAATTTGAAGACTTCAACTTATATGCATAGGTAATTTGAAGACTTCAACTATCAGACTTCGTGAACTTGCAGTGTCCAATATGGTAACTTGAAAGATCCAACATGAAGACTTGGAGATTTTGTAGACTTTAACTTATATGCATAGGTCATTTGAAGACTTCAACTATCAGACTTCGTGAACTTGCAGGGTCCAATATGGTAACTTGAAAGCTCCAGCATGAAGACTTAGTGAATTTGAAGACTTCAACTTATATGCATAGGTCATTTAAAAACTTCAACTATCAGACTTCGTGAACTTGCAGGCTCCAATATGGTAACTTGAAAGCTCCAACATGAAGACTTAGAGAATTTGAAGACTTATAGTCTTACGATGCAAAGGGATAGATATCCTTTCCTACCATAAGTAAGGTAATCCAAGAAGGTAATCTTACGACGCATAGGGACGGCTACTCGTCCCCGCCATAAGAAAGGTAACTTCATGGTAATCTTATGGAAAAGGTAAAGGGTAACTTCATGGTAGTCTTATGGTAAAGGTAAAAGGTAACTTCATGGTAGTCTTATGGCAAAGGTAAAAGGTAAATTCATGGTAGTCTTATGGCAAAGTAAAAGGTAACTTCATAGTAGTCTTATGACATGAAGAGATGACCATTCGTCATCGCCATAAGAAAAAGGTAATTTCAGGGTAATCTTATGGTGCATCGGGATGACTAATTGTCCCCGACATAAGAACAAGTAAAAGATAACTTTATGTTAATCTTATGGCATAAAGGGATCACCACTCTCCCCGCCATAAGAAAAGGTAAATGGTAACTTTATGGTAATCTTATGGTAAAGGTAAAAGGTAACTTTATGGTAGTCTTATAGCAAAGGTAAAAGGTAACTTCATGGTAGTCTTATGTCATAAAGAGATGGCCATTCGTCATCGCCATAAGAAAAGGGTAATTTCAGAGTAATCTTATGGCGCATTGGGATGACTACTCGTCCCCGCCATAAGAACAGGTAAAAGGTAACTTTATGGTAATCTTATGGCGCAACGGGATGACCACTCGTCCCCTTCATAAGAAAAGGTAAAAGGTAACTTTATAGTAATCTTACGGCGCAACGGGACGACCACTCGTCCCCGTCATAAGAAATGGGTAATTTCAGGGTAATCTTATGGCGCATCGGGATGACTATTTGTTCCCGCTATAAGGAAAAAGTAATTTCATGAAGATTGAAAGGTAAAATCAAGAAGGTTAGAACGATTTAAAGACTTCAACTTATAGATCAAAGCACCTGATGACTCCAACTTTCAAACTCTGAAAGCTTCAATATGGCTGACTTGAAGACTTCAACTTATAGTCGCAGAACATCTGAAAACTTCAACTTGTAGACTTCGTGAACTTGCAATTTTCAATATGGTGAAGTTGAAATCTCCAACATAAATACTTAGTGAATTTACAGACTTTAACTTATATGCATAGGTCATTTGAAGACTTCAACTATCAGACTTCGTGAACTTGCAGGCTCCAATATGGTAACTTAAAAGCTCCAACATGAAGTCTTAGTGAATTTGAAGACTTCAACTTATATGCATAGGTAATTTGAAGATTTCAACTATCAGACTTCGTGAACTTGCAGGCTCCAATATGGTAACTTGAAAGCTGCAACATGAAGACTTAGAGAATTTGAAGACTTCAACTTATATGTATAGGTAATTTGAAGACTTCAACTATCAGACTTCGTGAACTTGCAGGGTCCGATATGGTAACTTGAAAGCTCCAATATGAAGACTTAGTGAATTTAAAGACTTCAACTTATATGCATAGGTAATTTGAAGACTTCAACTATTAGACTTCGTGAACTTGCAGGCTCCAATATGGTAACTTGAAAGCTCCAACATGAAGACTTAGTGAATTTAAAGACTTCAACTTATATGCATAGGTCATTTGAAGACTTCAACTATTAGACTTCGTGAACTTTCAGGCTCCAATATGGTAACTTGAAAGCTCCAACATGAAGACTTAGAGAATTTGAAAACTTCAACTTATGTCCAAGAAGCTTATACTTCATAGGGATCTTCCCTCATTGAGTCACCAACACTTGGTGCAAGTCTGAAGATTGATGATGTTAAAAGTCTTTTAAAGATTGAATTTTCTTATATGAGGGGGAATATGTATTTTTTTTGACACTCATGCAACTGAACTCAGAATAAAATCCCAAGCGCCTACGTACCTTAATGAAGAGGATCAAGTCACAACTTAGTTCTGGGGTGAGTGTTATTTTTTTTTTGCGTCCTAATGATAACGCACAAACTACACCTCTCATGTGAGAATGTAAGCGATCGTTGCCAATATATAAACCAACTAGGTTGGGTTCAAATCCTACACAGAACAATGTGAGTGGCGATTAAACTAGTTTGAAACTAAAGCTACAAGTTAAATTCAAACAAATGATACGAAAAGCTAAAATGGGGGTTTTCAATGATCAAACAAATGTTAAAGTTTAATTTGCTTCAGATCTCAAATCGTAAACTACAATATTTCAAATCGATGATATAGAGAAACTAGAGTTGTGATCACTATGATTAGTAATTCTCCATTGAATAACAGTTGTAGTATTGGATTCTCATGACTTATGGAAAACACCAAATTATCAGTTTCGACGGTCCATCTAAGTGTTTCTCAACCTACCAAGATGTTGAACACCCTAATTCTCTCGAACTTATGAAAGCATTCTATTCATACTGATTTTATGTCGAGTTGATCAATCTTGTTACAACATTAATCATTAGATGAGAACTTAACCTTCCCAAATCCTCATTAATAATTCACTTCTTACTAGGATTGATTTCTTATGTCAAGCAAATCAACGGTAAGCAGGGCCTATTGTTTGCAACTAATAGAAAATAATTAATACAAAAGAATTATCAAGATGTTCCCACAATCACTCGAACCCTAACAAAATATTAAATCCATTGAGGAATATTCATAGATCCCACAACCCTAGTTGTGGGTTTTAGTTCCACATGAGAAAGAAAGAGATAACAACAATTATATTCATCATTCAAAGTAATTAAACTTACAAAAGATGAAGTCTGAAGTTGATTCTCTTCCAAGTTCAAGAGCAAAACCTCAAAACCCAATTAAAGAGTTGAATATTCAATTCTAAGTTAAGAGCCCCAAAAAGAAAACTAAACTCCCTTGGAATAAGTTCCAGAATGTCCAGTCTCCTGAATGAACCCTAAAAGCTGCTATTTATACCCATAATTTGAGAAAAATTCAAAATAAAAATTTCAGAATTTTCCTTTTAGGTGATGACATGTGTGATAACTTATCACAAATCTAATAAGTTATCAGGGATGTCGTCAGAACTTCTGCTTCAATGTGATGACTTCTATGATAACTTATCAGGAGTCTATCGACTTATCACAAATGTCGTCAGCTCCCTCTTCAGTTTTAGAACTTTCTGCTTAAGGCTGACGATGAATCCTGACGACTTATCAGAAATGTGATGACATATCAAACAATGTCATCACTTCTCCACCGCAGCTCATATTTTCTGCCTAAGGCTGATGGTGACTTTGATAACTTATCACAGGGCTAACAACTTATCAGGAATGTTGTCATCCTAACTTCTCTTCTATTTACTTCAAATTTCAACTCTTTTGCTTTCATCCTTGTTGGTTTTCTTGCATCTTGGCTTCTACTGCAAAATCAGAGATAAAATAATAAAAAACAACAAAAGTTGCTTAAGACCTTGCAATTATTCTCAGTTAAAAGACTCAAATGTGTTTGCATCTGCTCACACATCAACACCCTCAACACCCTCAATTGCTTGTACTCAAGCAACTCAAACACAACCAAAAGGATACAAAGTACATTCGGCAGTCAATCATCCATATTATCTCAAAACATCTTCATTTTCTCCAAGGTCAATTAATTTAAAAACAACAACTGTGCATATTTTTGAAGAATAATAATGCGACACTTAGGAATCAAGATATGGACTCAATTCAGCAACAACAACCATACATGTACCAAGATTACACTATCCAAACAAGTTAGCAACTAGCAACGCAACCAGTGTGCCCTTACTACAAAGTAGTCCCACTTCACTTTTATCAAACATCACATATGTAACCATGGGGACAATCAAAAGACACTCACTCTCTGAATAAAGTTCCACTCAATGTATGCCAAATACCATAGACTTGCCCTTATTTTCATTACCAAGATTTTCAGACAGGTCAACTAGGACCACTATAGGTCTTCTCTTAGGCTTTTAATATAGGCTAGGGGCTGGTGTGATACTCGATGATATTTAAAATGGCTAAGCCTCCTTGAAACTACACTAGCTTCTGGGGTCTCACTTATTAACCTTTTTATATTCTTCTCTTTTCTTGATCACACTTATTCAGGATGGGTACGGTTCTTTTCTACAATCACTTTTTTTTTCACAACTTTTTGTTTTCTTGCTCTTTTCTACCACACCCAATTTTTTATTCTTTTCTTTTACTCTACCTTTCTTAATACTCATTTTACATCACGCACCCTTATGATAGCCACCCTCAACTTAGTCCATTTGCCTAAGTCAAGGTGCACAGTATCCAAGGAGGACCAAGGCCAAAATAGGTTCATTATGATATAAATAGGACGGTGATAGGTTTCATAAAAATAAATAGGCTATTTAGGATCAAAATAGGGATAAAGGGATATTATGCATACAGGGAAGGTCATTTAGGCTAAAAGTGGGCTAATATTAACAACGACCTATGATCCTTTCCTAGCCGCTATTCTACAACCAAGGTAAAACCAACCGGGAAAGTTCTGGATTTAACACACAATGGGAACTAGGTAGTATCTCACACACATATGGCACAAAGGTACATCACAAGATACTACCCATTCGGTTCATGCAATTATTTAGCAGTGGTTATCATGTCACTAGTACTAATGCCATAACAAGATGCACAGTGGTCACACATAAATGCATATCATACAATTATAAAATAGACCATTGGAGAGGTGTTCAAAAATCAAAAAAAATATGTTAACTTCCTAAGGTACTTGTTTTTCCCCCAGTTAATCACAACACATCACAAAACAAACATAATACAGTTAAACATGCCGGCTCTACTAGGAACAAGACTCTGGGGAAAAGAGGCACGACAACAAAACCCCCAAGAGGACATCAACACCCACAAGTAGCCCCACCCTCAACTTAAAATCATGCAATGTCCCCAATGCATCAAACCAAAAAAAGAGAGTTAGAAATATACCTGTGGCACCACAAGTGCGAAGATTTGATGTCAATCACATAATATGAATACAAATAACAAAATACCTTGGGTTGTCTCCCAAGAAGCGCCTAATTTAGTGTCGCGGAACGACATTATTCAATCATCCTTTTTCCCTCCACTTAGACGATTTGAATTATCGGCCCATCTTTCGATCTTTACTTCTTTTAGGTCCGTTGGGCAAAGATGAGGGCATAATAAGGAATGTTCTATCATTCCACTTCGAAGACTTGAATTGCTTGACCAATTTTGCATCAAACTTTCGTGTGGGCTCATTGGGGTTGTGGTATACCCTTTTGGAAAGATAAACTCCCAAAATGTAAGAATTTTCCTCCTCATTTTCAAAATTCATCATTTACTTGGGTGATTCGACTTTCATTACATCCACTACGAATAATGTTGAAAAGTGGTTTGAATGAGGAATACCTCTTACTTACGGAGTAGCATCCCTATTAGTATCTTTACCTCGAAATGGACTAGAGTATTCAAAAGGATTGTGCTTGATTTCTTCTTTTGCCTCTAGCTCCATTTCCCCAATCTTGGAATCATACCTCATGGTGTGTTGGGAAATATCCAAGGCTTTCTCAACATCAAGCACATCGTCAGTATAGGATTCTTTCTCCTCATATACATAGTCTTCGATTATTTTAAATGATTCCACTGACAAGATATTATCTAAACATAATGTAGAAGAGTTCTTTGGATGATTGACCTAGATATCCACCTCCCCTATCCTTTTTTTTCCTTGTTAAATGCCCTAATGTATTGACGTATATCACATATGATATCATTCATTGTGTCCATATGATCCAGCATTAGTTGAAGCATAGCTTCAATGCCACTCTTTCCGGTGCTTCGTTCTTCCTTTTACTGACCAAAAGACTTATCAAAATCATAAGAAAAACAAGAATTTAGGTTAGCACAATGGGGGGAGGAGGCATTTGGACAATCACTCCAATGTCCATATTTACCACCACATATAGAACAATCATACTCCCGATAGGATGGAGATGGTGCACACATCTCTCTCCGAGGAGCATATCTACAATCTTGCCAAAAATAAGGTCCATCACAATATGGACATAGATCATCAAGATAAGATTTGCAACCACCAAGATCATGTTCATTCCAAGATACCATAGTAGTAAGTAAACTAAAATAAAAATCTACCTAACACAAGAAATAAAAGTAAACTAAAAACAAATATTTATAAGTTTGAATTCAAGAAAGTAGGCTAAAATTCCAAACCAACTCAATACGCCAAATTATTCCCCAGCAATGGCGCCATTTTTGATAACGCTCAAACTACACCCCTCATGTGAGAATGTAAGCGATCGTTGTCAATATATAACCTAACTAGGTTGGGGTCAAATCCCACAGGGAACAATGTGAGTGGAGATTAAACTAGTTTGAAACTAATGCTACGAGTTAAATTCAAACAAATGATACAAAAAACTAAAATGGAGTTTTTTAATGATCAAACAAATATTAAAGTTTAATTTGCTTCAGAACTCAAATCTTAAACTGTAATATTTTGAATCGATGATATAGAGAACTAGAGTTGTGATCACTATGATTAGTAATCCTCCATTGAATAACAGTTGTAGTATTGGATTCTCGTGACTTATGGGAAATACCAAATTATCAGTTTCGACAGTCCATCTAAGTGTTTCTCAACATACCTAGATGTTGAGCTCCCTAATTCTCTCGAACTTAGGAAAGAATTCTATTCATACTAATTTTATCTCGAGTTGATCAATTTTGTTACAATATTAATCATTAGATGAGAACTTAAACTTCCCAAATCCTCGTTGATAATTCACTTCTTACTAGGGTTTATTTCTTATCTCAAGTAAATCAACGGTAAGCAAGGCCTATTGTTTGCAACCAATAGAAAATAATTAATACAAAAGAATTATCAAGATGTTCTCACAATCACTCGAACCCTAACCAAATATTAAATCCATGGAGGAATAATCATAGATCCCACAACCCTAGTTGTGGGATTTTGTTCCACATGAAAAAGAAAGAGATAGAAACAATTATATTCATCATTCAAAGTAATTAAACTTACAAAAGATGAAGTCTGAAGTTGAATCTCTTCCAAGTTCAAGAGCAAAACCTCAAAACCCAATTAAAGAGTTGAATATTCAATTCTAAGTTAAGATCCCCAAAAAGAAAAGTAAACTCCTTGGAATAAGTTCCAAAATGCCCAGTCCCATGAATGAACCCTAAAAGCTGCTATTTATACCCATAACTTAAGAAAAATTTGAAATAAAATTTTTAGAAATTTTCTTTTAGGTGGCGACATGTGTGATAACTTATCACAAATCTGATAAGTTATCAGGCATATCGTCAGAACTTCTGCTTAAATATGACGACTTCTGTGATAACTTATCAGGAGTCTGACGACTTATCACAAATGTCGTTAGCTCCCTTTTCAGTTTTAGCACTTTCTGCTTAAGGCTGACAATGAATCCTGACGATTTATCAGAAATATGATGACATATCAGACAATGTCATCACTTCTCCACCTCAGCTCACATGTTTTGCCTAAGGCTGATAATGACTCTGGTAACTTATCACAGGGCTGACGACTTATCAGGAATGTCGTCAGCCACACTTCTCTTCTATTTGCTTTAAATTTCAACTCATTTCCTTCCATTCTTGTTGGTTTTCTTGCATCTTGGGTTCTACTGCAAAATCAGAGATAAAACAATTAAAAACGACAAAAATTGCTTAAGACCTTGCAATTATTCTTAGTTAAAAGCCTCAAATATGTTAGCATCTTCTTACATATCACCTAAATTTTGCCTAGGCTTCTTCTTTTGAGGTTTTTAACCTAGTGGATATTTTTTTGGAGTCGTTCACAGTTTATACTTTTGCAGGCCAGGAGTAGACATGCAGTTTATACACATGCCTTAAGGAGTGTCATTTTCATTCAAGGATAGTACTTCTTGAAGAACTTGGCATTGATGGGGCCAATCCTCATGCCATCTGCATCAACAATCTTGTAAGCACCATTTGAATATGCCTCTTGTATGATGTATGTTCTATCCCACTTCATGGTAAATTTCCCCCCAGACTTACGAGAAATGATAATGGGTCTTCTTACTGCAAGGACTTGATCTCCAACTTAGAATCACCTCAAGCGAGCCCTTTTGTTGAAAGAACGAGATAGCCGGTCTTGGTAATATTCAAGATTTTGTTGAGCCTCCAGCCTTTTCTCATTAAGAGATTCTAACTCCGCAAGATGCAACTTAGTATTTTCTTCATCGGTGAGCTTTCTTGAATAGCCAGTCTCAAAGAAGGTATTTGATGCTCAAGTGGCAGGACTGCTTCAACTCCAAAAGCAAGTGAGTATAGGGTTACTTTCGTCAGTGTACGATAAGTTGTCCTATACGCCCATAAAACTTCTTCCATTCGCTCCTTCCAGTCTCATTTAGACTTGGAGATAATCTTCTTTAATAAATTGCATAAAGTCTTATTGAGTGCTTCAGCTAGACCATTGGCGGAAGTATGGTACATAGAGGACTTATGCTGCTTGAAACCAAAGATATCACAAATTATGTTCATCATCTTGTTATCAAAAGGATTTCTATTGTCAGTTATTATGTACTGAGGAATTCCAAAGAGGTAGATGATGTTTACTCGGATGAAATTTGCAATATTTTTCTTTTTTACTTCCTTGAGAGCAACAAATTCGGCCCATTTTGAGAAGTAATCTGTTGCGGCCAAGATGTATAAGTGTCCACCAGAAAATTTTAATAATGGACCAACAACATCCATTCCCGAAGCATTGAATGACTAAGATACTACAGTTGGGTGTAGTACCTCTGGAGGTTGATGTATGAAATTTTTATGGAATTGGCAAGCTTTGCATATTTTAGCATAGTCTAAGCAGTCTTTCACCATCGTTGGTCAATAATATCCCATCCTTTTAATGTGAAAATGGAGCTTTGATACAGACTGATGTGATCTACAAACTTCCGAGTGCGGTTCTTGCAAAGATTGAATTGCTTTTTCCTCTTCCAAACACCGTAAGAGTACTCCTTCAAATGACCTTCGGTACAGTGTGTCTTTGTAGTAAAGAAAGCGAGGTGTATGGCGACGAATGTCAACTTTCTCATTGTATCTTCTGGAAGTATTCCATAACACAAGTAGTCAATGATAGGTTATCACCAATACTCCTTTACATCTTCGGACACGGCTACGAGGTATTCAACCTTACCTTTTACATCTTTGTCTTCATTTGATGGCGGTACGATCCATTCTTGGAGAATGGTAACTTGTGTCTGATTTGGAAAAGTTAGAGTTGAAGCTAAAGAAGCTAGGGTATCTGATTGCTTATTTTATTTCCTTGGCACATGCTAGAGGGTTACTTCTCTAAGACATCCCATCAACTTCTGTGCATAATCATGATATGGTCTTAACTCAGGCTTCCAGACTTCGTAGCTTCCCAAAAGCTGCTTGATCACCAATTGTGAGTCACCAAAAACTTGTAATTGTAGTTTCTTCAGATCGATAGTCATCTCAAGTTCGAGTATGAGAGTTTGATATTCAACAATATTATTGGAGCAATGATTCATCAAGGTAAAAGAGTAGGGGATGACTTTTTCTTGTGGAGTGACAAACACTACGCCAACACCAGCTCCATCTTGATGTGCAGCACTGTCAAAGTACATCTTCTATGGGGATCTAACTTCAACAACCATTGCATCTTTATCAGGATGTTCATCACTTAGCTCCCAGTCATCAGGTATTAGGTGATTTTTCGAGAAGTTAGCCAATGCTTGTCCTTTTACAACTTTTTGGGTAACGTACACAATCTCAAACTATTGAAATTAAAGGTACCACCTTGTAGGTCGGTCACTGAGGACTGGTTTTGACATCACAAACTTGATGGGATTTGCCCTAGACACAAAACGGACAACATGAGCTTGAAAGTAGTGTTTCATCTTTTGGATAGAGAAAACCAATGCCAAACATAACTTTTTAATCGGAGAATACTTTAGCTCATTTGGTGTTATCATTCTGCTCAGATAGTAAAGTGAGTTTTCTTTGCCTTCACTATTTTCTTGAGCCAGTAGTGCTCCAACTGACCTCTTTTGTGCCGCGATGTAGAGTATCAATGGTTTCCCAGGTATGGGTGCCGCAAAAACTGGTGGCTTCATTAAGTATGATTTGATACTTTCAAAGATGTTACTACAAGCTTGGTTCTATTCAAAGGAAGTATCCTTCTTCATGAGACAACTAAATGGCTGACATTTTCCGACCAAGTTTGAGATGAACCTCCTTAAATATGCTAACCTTCCTTGAAGGCTTTTTAATTCGTGAATATTTTGAAGCTCGGGCATCTTTAAAATTGCATCAACCTTGGCTTGATCAATTTCAATTCCTCGATGTTTCACAATGAAACCAAGAAACTTTCCAGAAGTAACTCCGAAGGCACACTTCAATGGATTCATCCTAAGTTGATATCTACGAAGTAACTCGAATACCATTCTTAGGTCTTTTAATTGGTCGTCTCTCTTTCTTGACTTTACCACTAGATCATCCATGTAGCATTCAATATTTTTGTGGAGTAGGTCATCAAAGATGTTTTGCATAGCCCTTTGATAAGTGGCACCAAGATTCTTCAAACCAAAAGGCATCACCTTGTTGTAATAAATACCTTTGGGCGTACGAAATGCAGTGAGCCCTTCATCCTTTGGCGCTATGTGGATTTGGTTGTAGCCGGATGAACCATCCATGAAGGACATTGACTCATAACTAGTGGTGGCATCAATCATCAACTCTGGTATGGGGATTGGAAAATCATCCTTAGGGCATACATTGTTGAGATCTGGAAAGTCAACACAAACTTGAATTTGGCCATTCTTCTTCCAACACAAACTTGAATTTGGCCATTCTTCTTCCGTACTAGAACAATACTTGAAATACACGTAGGATATTTGACTTCGCGAATAAAGCCAGCCTCAATGAGTTTGTTAACTTCATTTTCAATCAGTGAAACTAACTCAGGCCTAAAGCGTCTCTGAGTTTGCTTAACAGGACGAGCGCCATTCTTGATCGCTAACTGATGGACCGCTACTTTCGGATCTAAGCCAGGCATTTCCTTATATCTCTAAGAGAACATATCCATATATTATTTGAGTATGTCCATATAAGCGATTTCTTTCTCCACCTTTAGAAAAGCACTTAGATAAGTTGGTCTTGGGTCTTCATCATTTCCAAGATTAACTTCTTCCAAGGGATCTATTGTAGCCTTATCCTTCTTCAAGTTGAGATGGAGCATCTCCAGCATCTTCCTCCCCTTGAGGATCATCGTCTTTGATGGATATGTGGTGACACCAAAAAGTATCTTCCATCTCTTCATTAACCTTCATTTGAGATGAGGCCTCATTCTCATTCTGGGCCATAACATGATATGAGGAGCCAATACTTTCTTTATCTTTCTCACGTTCCTTGGTATAAACCACAGTTTGAGCCTTTACTTTTAACACCTTGTTGCATGAAACTACCAGTTTCGTCTGTCGCTTTATTCTAGAAGGAATCACACTTTTGAAATCCTTTTGTATTTTAAGTAAAGAGTGCATCATCGTGCTTTGATGACTCCTCTTACACTTATTACTTTTCCTTTTATTTAAAGGTCCCAACCTTTCAAACACATAAGTTCTTGCAGTTGACCCTCCAAGTCGGTCAAATACAGAAGGTATTTTATTATCAGCAGTGGATTCTTCTTCCACGGTAATGCAATTACTGACTTCCCTTCTTATGGAGATGCGAATTGGAGGGGGCTGCGTGGATTTGAGGCCTTCAGTGCCTCCCTGGTTGTACCCTCCGATGGAAGTTTTCCCAACCTTGATGACTCATTACGATTGTATCTAGCCTTTACAAATAGCTTATATGCATTTGGGTCAAAGACTTCTTTCGTACGCTTCGTAGGAAGTGTCATATATTGTGGCAAATTTTAAGCCACAGACTCATCAAGAAGTCTTGAGGATGGATTTATTGCATCAATCTTCCTGATAGGAAAAGTTAGCGCCTTTAGCACATTATCTTGGGAATTCGATGGGTGATTTTTCTCTTTCTTTACCTTCGGTACATAGCGAAGAACGGGAGTTGCCTTTTTTTTGTAGAAGCGACACTTTCTTTATTTGAAGTGGAGAAAGGCTTCTTGGTGGTGACTTTTTTGACAGTCACCGTGACCTTCTTAGATGCAAGATCATCACACTTGGTCTTAGTGACATCTTCAACCCTTTTCTCATCCACAACATGCTTCTTTAAGTAGAATTTTGCATCGGCAAAATATGACTCAGCTTCAGTAAATGGCTTGTCATCGGCAGCTATCTTTCTTTC
Source organism: Capsicum pubescens (assembly GCA_030864215.1). Classification (NCBI taxonomy): domain Eukaryota; kingdom Viridiplantae; phylum Streptophyta; class Magnoliopsida; order Solanales; family Solanaceae; genus Capsicum; species Capsicum pubescens. Next base: position 44,928,981 of record CM061548.1, read on the forward strand.
TACTTCGCTTTTGAGGTACTTCAAGAATTGATAGTACGAGGATGAGATAATTTTATTCCCGTTCACCCAGGGCCTACCAAGCAATATATTGTATGAAGTGTTGGCATCGATCACATGCATCAATGGGTTTGATTGAAAATAATCCATACGAATCCCTAACTTGATACATCCTATGGACCTCTATCCCCCTTGGTTGAAGCCTTGGATCATTATATGACTTTCGTCCAGTTCGCTAGTAGCGATGTCAACTTTTTTCATTGTGCAGATAGGCAGCATGTTGACTCCATATCCCTCATCTATCAAGATTCTATTGATCTTATTTCCTAGAATTTGACCCACCATGTATAAGAGATGGTTATGTAGGGCCTCACCAAGCAGAAAATCATTATTTGTGAATGTGATTTTTGTATCACACACATGTGCCTCTTCGCCAAGAGTTTCAGCAAGCTTTTCGGAAGATGAAGGAACTTTTATGGGTAGATTCTCATACTTTGCCCCCTATTTTGTGGTATTAAAACAAGATGCCTTAAGGTTGACTTGGGCAGCCTTTACACAAAACCAACTCGGTAAGAATTCCTTTAAAGTCACCCGATGCCGAAGTTTTAGGGGGTGAAGCTCTGTGACGATCGTCCTTTTTGGAAGTTCAACCAGCTTCTATTTCCTTGGTTTCTTCACCATTCTTCTTGTGGTTGGCTTCTCAGCCGACTCCTTTTGCAGACTTGTCCTCCTGCGTCTGCGCCTGGTCTCCAGAGTCCAACTTTCATCATCTCCTTCGTTAACTAAAGACCTGGGAGGCTCTAATATTTTTTTATTATGATATTTGACACATATTTGGACTAGATCGAGCGAGCCAAATGTGATAGAGAATTGATGAGAACAGGCCGTCTCATCGTCGAAGAAGATCTTCTTCTCTTTTGCCAGTTGCATGACTTTATCTTTAAAGACAAAGCACTTTTCTAGAGGGTGACTTATGAGCCTATGATATTTGTAATAATTAGGGTCATTGGCCCTCTCAGTTTTGTTGGGATGTTTCATCTCTGGGATTTCAACGAGCTTATGCTCAAGGAGTTCATCAAAAATCTCGGCAACATCAGAATCAAGGAAGAGATATTTCTTTTCTTGCATCTCCTTTAAAGTTTTCTGATTTGGACGTGCTCCAGAAGTCATCTTCACACTTTGCTTCTTGATCACCTTTATGGTGACCTTCACAGGAGACACATCCACATTCATAGACTCCTTGTTGTCATTTTTAGGGACAAACTTGCCCCATCATTTGGGTTCGTGCTTATCCTTTCCCCTTCGAGGGTCATGGATAGGCGCTCCTTCCTTTCCAGTAGAAGACATGCTCAACTCCATATTGTGGGCACGAGTAGCTAACTCTTCAAAGGATTTTGGTTTAATTCCTTGCAAAATGTAGAGAATCCCCCAGTGCATTCCTTGGACGCACATCTCTATTGCAGAAGCTTCATTGAGCCTATCTTTGCAGTTTAGACTCGCATTTCTCCATCGATTGATGAAGTCAATGGCTGGCTCATCCTTTCGTTGTCGAGTATTTATGAGCTCTATCATGCTCATCGTACGCCTTGTGCTATAAAATTGATTTAGGAACTCGTATTCCAATTGCGCCCAACTATCAATGAAGTTAGGCTCGAGGTCTATATACCAATCAAAGGTGTTTCTCTTTAGGGAATGAGTAAACTGTTTGACAAGATAGTCACCGTAAGTTCCAGCATTATTACATGTCTCAACAAAGTGTGCAACATGTTGTTTCCGATTACCTTTGCCCTCAAATTATTGAAATTTGGGGGTTGATAGCTGACAAGCATTTTGAGGCTATCTATTCTCACAGTATAGGGCTTGTCATATGCAAGGGAAGACTTGGTGACAACATCAAACTTGTCTTTGAGGGTCCCTTCAATGAATTCCCTCAATTGCCCAATTGGGATCATTCCTTCAGCAGAAACTTGCACCTCTTTAGTCGGTGGTGTTTATTTTACAGGATTTTCTATCCCATGAACCTCTGGAGCTTTTCCCGGTGCATGGGTAGATTGTCCGTCTATCAAACCTTCCACCCTATCCATTATCTTATCAATCCCAGCCTTTTGATTCTGAACATAGTTGGTCAGGCTTTCAATTGCTTTTGTCAGATTCGCAAGCTGCTCCTCCATAGACAAGGCATCAGTTACCATTGCTTGCATGATCACCGGAGACGTCGAAGAGTAACATAGATTATCGCATAGGTTGATCTTCAAAGTGCTCAACTTATGTGGTGTAAGTGGAGATGACGCGTTTGTTGAACGACCATCGCTCTTTGCGCCAGAGTATTTGGAACCAGAATACTCAAGTAGAGAAAGAGTCTTCTAAAGCGATTCCACAACACTGATTTCTCCTTCCGAAGCACTTGCATTGGACTTCATTCCTTTTGGAGTTAAAGATCCAAAAAATGGAGTTGGCGCGGACAACACTGGATATGTTTGTTATCCTAACATGTTTTCCTTACTCCTCGTGATAGCTCCCAAGCTCCCAAAGTAACACCAAGGATGCTTTCTACTTTGGCAGAGAACCTTGAATCAACAACCTTGGAAACAGTTGATTGAGAGTTGATCTTCTTGGAAGTTATTTCGGCGTTCTTAATCTTTAAAGTCTGAAAAGTTGAGATGAGAGCTAGAGATCGTCCCACTGGGCGTGCCAGAGTTTGTTGGACAATTAAATTCTCGAGACCGAAAATAATAATAGAGACAAGAAAAATACTGCAACAATCAATTTATTGATTTCAATAAGTGAGTGTTACAATCTCTAGATTCCTTTGATTTGCCTTTTCAACTATAAATTCAAGGTCTTCGAGCTTGATCTTGAACTTTAACTTGAACTTGACGGATTTGATCTTGACTTGTGCTTGAATTCAAGGGCTTGGTAGTTTGTTCTTTAATCTTGCGGTCTTGATCTTGAACTTGAAATTGATTTGAAGACATGATGAACTTGATCTCGACTTGTATTTGAATTCAAGGGCCGTTGATCTTGTTCTTGAATCTCTTAGTCTTGATCTTGAAGCTTGAACTTGTTCTTGAATCTTGAACTCTTGATCTTGCAATCTTGAGCTTGTTCTTAAACCTTGAACTCTTGGTCTTGAAATCTTAAGCTTGTTTTTGAACCTTGAACTCTTGATCTTGAAATCTTGAGCTTGTTCTTGAACCCTGAACCTTGAACCCTTGATCTTGAAATCTTGAGCTTATTCTTGAATTTGTAGAAAAATCTGCTGCTTTGATCCACGAGCTCTCCCTTGATTATTGTTAAACTTGTTGGTCCCTTTTCTGAATTATGAGGCCCCTATTTATAGTTGTAGGAAGTAGAGAGTCATGATAAACATGAACTTCCTTTGACCAATCAGATTTAAGTGACATGACATTTCTTATGGGCTTTTAATTTACTGCATTATTTTGACACGTGACATGATCCTATTGGCTCCTTCACTTGACTTGGCATGCCACGTCATTTGACACGTGGCACTTATTTGGGCCTCTAGAATATGACAATATCTTGGGCTTAGTAAAGTGGGCTCATCATTTGTAGCCTAAATCAATGGGCTAGCCCAATAAGAAAATGGACTTTAATTAAATCCATATATGTTTGGACTTAAATAATTAATCCAATTATATTAATTCATAATATTTATTTGGGACTAATATATTTTAAATTTAATATAATTCGAATTTTGTACGGATTTAAATTTAATAAAATTGGATCGCCCACACCTACATATATGTCAATTAGTTTACTTTTTACTCCTTTTTTTTAGTTAAACTTTCTTCTCTTTCAATTAAAACAAGGCAAAATGGTTCGATGGACCCTTGTACTATGTCGATTTTGTAAGTTGGACGCTTCTATTTACATGTTTGTCATCTGAACTCCTGAACCCATTAAAAAGTAATATTTTAAACCCCTTGACCATTGACCTGTCCTAGGTTGCGAGTGGGGGTCAATTTTATATTAATTTTTTTTTTAAAAAGGGCATTCAACTTTTTTTCAACTTTTAAAATTTAAAAATATTTTAAAAAATTTAAAAATAATAAATTTAAAAAAAAAAAAAAAAAAAAGGTCACCCCACCAAGCCCCGTCCAACCCCTCCCCACCCCACCCCAGCCCCTTCCAGGCCCTCCCCTCACCCCAACCCCATCCAGGCCCTCCCCACCCCCGTCCAGCACTTCACCTCCCCACCCCAACCCCATCCAGCCCTCCCCATCCCACCCAAGCCCCGTTCAGCCCCCTCCCCACCCCAGCCCAGCCCCTCTCCACCCCACCCCAGCTAGCCTAAAAAACAAAGAAAAAATAATTAAAGAAAACACATAACACATAGAGAACACAGAAGAGGAAGAAGAAAAGAGAAAAGGGGTGCATTTGATTTGATTTTTTTGTTGAATTCTTAGTTGATTAGAGAATCCAGCTAAACCCAAATCTCCAATTTCAATTTAGAGACTCTGCAAATTTTGCAAAGTTGAGAAGAAAAGATGTATTTAACCCGTCCGCCCCCCACCCAGTCCCCCACCCCCATGCCCCTCCCCAGTACCACCTTCAGTTTATTTTTTTAAATTTTTTTTCCCAATTCAAATCTTTTCATTTTTTTGATTTAAAATTTAAATTTAAAATTTTTTCATACTTTTTTGGGATTAAAATTTAAATTTGAAATCTTTTCATATTTTTTTGGAATTAAAATTTAAATTTGAATTGAAAGTGAGTGATAGTGGATATTGAACAATTAGTGAATTTCATGAATTAAGCTTGAAAAAACTTAGAGTTTTTGAGAATTTTTTAAAGATATTCAAATTTAATAATAAAAAAATCATTATGTTTGTATATATGAATTTACAGTTAAGAATTTAAATTAGTTGGAGAAGAATTTTAATTATTTGGAATGAATTTGATATTTAATTTGTGAGCAAAAATAAAAATATGATTATTTAAATTTTTCTACAATTTATAAATTTTTTTATTTAATTAAATTTATTGTAATATTTAATTTCTTATGTATCATTTTAAAAATGACATGAAATTTAATGTAATACCTGAAAATGATGTGGAAGCTGACGTGGCAGACGTGAAAACTGACATGACAGCTGATGTGGTGAGAGTGTGTTACACTCACCAAAAAAATGTTTAAAATGTTGCTTTTTAGTGGGTTTAGGGGTCCAGATGACAAACATGTAAGTAGAAGTGTCCAACTTACAAAACCGACATAGTCCAGTGGTCCAGTGGTCCAGTGAGCCATTTTGCCTTAAAACAATAACACATGACTTTCATATTCTTTAACATGGATCCTAATGTGAGTTTTAATTTGTTTTCTTCATATAAAAGATCAAGCCATTCGTTGTTGTTTGCTTAGGAAATAAAGAGGTCATCGGACGATTCAAGAATTGCTCTTTATGATTTGATGAGTTAAATGTACTCTATTTGTGTTTTTAAATTATGTAATATAGACCATAATTTATCATGAGTTTTTTCTTTATACCCGAAATTTATCAATGGTCTCAATGTAGGGCCTCGAGTTTTCATACTTAATTTGTTCGTGTTTGTTTAGGAAATAAAGAAGTTATCAGACGACGAATTGTCCTTCATGATTTGAGGTAAATTTTCTATATTTTAAGCTTATTTTTGACGTCTTGTACTCCATATAATTTATCATAGTTTTTCTTCCTACTTGAAATTTGTCAATTTCAAGTGTCTCATGTTAGGGACTTCAATTTCCACTCTCTAGGATAGACTGCCAACTTTTAATTGGAGAGGAGGTCATGTTACATTCCTTGGAGACTGTCCATGCTACACAGCCTAAATTGGGTCAACGGGGATGCATGGCCATAAAGGTAGACCATTCTATGTATCGTTTTTGTCTTTGCAAATACACGTAACTTTTTCATGTAAGACTATCCGAAGAACTGGAACTCGACAAAGTATGGAGCCGAAGTCTCGAGTTAGGAAGCCCTGTAGATATATCATCTCATCTTTAAGGAGGTAAATTCATTATTTTTTGGCTCAAGTGGCGGTGTTTTGATTTGTTGAGTACAGGTTTCCACTTCATGATAATTGAAAGGTCATCCGCAATTGTGTAAGTCTTAACTTCACCCTACCGCTAGCCTTGAGGGCCTGTTTTAAATGCCTCAACTGGAAGTGGATTGATTTGAACAGTTGATCCTCTTATGATTTCCCTTGTCTATAGCTATGAAAGTGTTGGAAAGCGTCAAGTTGGAGTTATTCATGGACTGGCTAAAATGGTCCCAGTCATGGCATTAACTTAGGCCCGAAAAAGATAGGTGTACCTAGAAATCACCTCTACCCTAAAGATAGAGAGGTGGTTTTTGATATTCAATTCGATGAGTTAATTAAGGAAAAATTGTATTGGGCAGGTAAATTACGGCATGTTGATGCAGATTTAGTTGATGCAGATTTACAAGTATTGAAGGAAAGGACAGAAGTAGTGAAGAGTAAATAGAGATTAGAGAAATGTTTGGTATGTAAGCATGAATGGAATTACATAGCTGCAAGTGCAAGTTTATATTTACAAAAGAAAATTTATTAAACTTTCATGGATAGCCGTGGGACTAATGGATTCACTATTTTTGGTTGCACTCTCTGCTGTCTTACTTCCTTTTTTATTCGCTTAAATTAAATCTTTGCAACTAATTAGCATGAGATTGTGTTCAGTGTTGAATATGTACATTTATAACTATACTAATTAGGTGTACGCGCCTCGCACGTATAATTCACTTTAATGAGTTTAAACATTACACTAAATAAGATATTTTTTGAATAATAAAGATGAATACAATTATTAAATTCAACATCTTTTGTTCAAGATGAAAAATTTACTTAGTTAGTTATATAGCAGTTGTAAATATCTAAGATACAAATGAGGTAGATGAAAATACATTGACAACCTCTTAAATTACGATTGGTGTCTTTAGTAAGCCGATGATTGGTGTTTAGTAATTCACAAAGTTGGACAATTTGACTTGGTTCCATCCTAGAAGTGCAAAATTTGACCTTCAGATTTCATGTCACTTCAGTCCCTCTTCTTAATCAAATAGTCGGTATCACTTTTTTACCGCTCCAAATATAGTCATGCTCTTTCTCTGCACTTCACCCATGATTTTAAAATTTAACTTGTAACATAGATTCAGAGAATCAATAAAAATAGTGTCTTGAGAAAAAAATAATCATAATACTGAATATGATTTGATCAAGTAACATACATAATGATAGGTTAATAGTAAAAAATACACAACTTATAAAAAAACAACCTCATGCTAATCAAATAATTTCAGTAAATTTTTCTATAATGGAGAGACAAATTAAAATTAGTCTAGAGTTTATCAAGTTGGTATTTTCTTTTCTTTTACAAGATCTCCTTTTTTATTTTTAAATTGATTCAGGATAATATTCCTATTGATGTTGCAGTGAGGAGACTTAGATTTAACAGTCCTTTTATGTGTTGTTCATGTAAACATCAAATCATTATTTTTTTCAAGTCTCCATTGGTGTTTATTTAGTAGAAATTTAATTAAACTAATTTATGATGCCATTACTTATTGATCATGAAACCATTTGAATCCAACTTTGTCCATATTTCAAGTATAAGTGCTGAGGTATTTTAGCACTGGATTTTCTTGTGATGATTTATGTATTCTTGTCAACCAGACATCTAATATTGCTATTGTATTAAGTTGCAAAGAGCAATTTAATTTCATACCACTCAAATTATGGTAAAACAGATATATAGAATTTTCACACAGACCACTATTGTTGTAGGTATGAACAAACTATCTAGACAAATTATAGAATAAAAGTTATTAACTTTTACGCAAAAAAAAATCCTTTAAGACGATCGGTATTCATCTACCTACCATTTGTAAACTACAACAAATAATACGATAATAGAGATATCAAAATAATACAATTACACAATTTAACCTAACCATTGTAAAAAATAAATTTCTCAAAGCCAACCAACATTCGTCTGCCACCTGTAAACTACCACAAAACAATATGATAATAGAGATATCAAAACAATACAATTAAACCTAACCTTTACCTAATTTTTTTTTCAAAGCCAACCGACATTCATCTACCACCTATAAACTAATCTTTACACAAAAAATTCTCAAAACCGTTCAATAGCTATCGACTATATGTAAACTAAACTAAAATAATATGATAATTGACAGCGCCCAAGTGCACACGCAAGTGTACGTGGTCTACCAAGTAGTAAAGTAGCCTTCAAGAGGCCAAATATCGATCTCACAGGGACTTGATCTAATAACGATTCAATTCTAGTTTAACTTCTAAGATTAATTTGATGCAAAGGTAACCAAAAAGAGCTTGGAATGTTGTAAACTAAAGTAAAGGAAACAATACATAAAATAAAGTCTTGAAACAATCGATGGAGTAAAGCCCAGGGTTAAAGCACCTTGAACAATCATAATATGTTATTGAACTACATTCGTTAACTTGCTTATCTTAGTTGTTGACTCATAGGGTTAATTAAGTGATCATGGTCTCCCGACCTCTAACCATTTACCTAATGTGGACATTACAACTACATCGTTGAGCGGGGATGTAATAATTCAATTAAGTTCTTTAAGCTATCATCCTACGTAGGGGTGTACATAGGCCGGGCTGGTTTGATTTTCTATTGAATAAAAACCAAACCAATTATGCCGGTTTATCAAAACTATAAACCAAATCAAACCAACATAAAATCGATTTTCTGGGTTTAGGTTTTAGTCGTTTTTTTTGTTTTTTTTTGAGTTTTCTCATTTTTTTTTTATAATATTTATTTTTTACAATTATATTGTGATTGAATATTAGATCAAGTATGTTTTCACACACGTGCTAATGAAAAAACTCAATTATGAAAAATTGAGGAGCAAAAAACTCTCTTGAAACTAAAAAGTAAGATTAAGAGTGAAAAGTTTAGGTTTTAAGTTTATATTGGGTTTTGGATCATTTTATTAGCATATATATATACACCTACTTTCTAAATATTAAAAATTAATAAAACTAATTGAAAAAGTAGATTATAATTAATATTTTATGTATAAAAAGTTAAATTATATATATGCATTTATGTATAAAAAGTTAAATTATATATATGCATACATACATACATACATACACATACACACACAAACACACAGACACACAGACACACACACACACATACACACACACATATATATATATATTATGTCTGTTTGATTTGAGTTCGATTTGACTTTTTTTTTGGTTAACACCAAACCAAACCAAGAATGGTCGGTTTTTTTTCCAACGCCAAACCAACCAAACCAAATCATAAGTCGATTTTTTTTCTCGGTTTGGTTTGGTTCTTCAGTTTGGTTTGACTTGATGGTTTGATTTGTACACCCCTAATCCTGTGTGTGAATCAAGTAAGATATCTAAGTACATCCCTGTCCTAAATGATAATTTGAATTCCGTATTTCATAAAAGAATACAAACCATACTTAACAAGAATGAACACATAACCAAATATAATAAGCAAATTAGACGAAATCAATTCAAAATAATAGTACTCATGTTCTTGGCTTTAACCTCGGAAAGAGGGCGTTTAGCCACATATAGTCATAATTGTAATCACACGATTGTAATTAACAACTAAAGACATGAATTAACTAAATTAAAATAATAATAACCTAAGATATGAAGTTTTAGCAGCCTCCTTTATTCTCCAATACATTCCAAGGTGATTTAAAATGTGTACAATGATGTATTTATAGTAAAGTCCAAAGCCCAAGTTGTGTAGGAGTTGAAGTGCACTTTTGGTCGTGTTTGAAGTTGGGGTCGCGCTGCACCATTTGCTTGACCTGACTAATGGTCACGATGCCCTACTGGTTTGAGTCAACTAGGGGTCATGACGCACCCCTTTCTTGAGTCAAATAGGGGTCACGGGATGACCCTATCGCGACACCTCTCTGGAATTTGCTTCTTGAAATTTGGTTAAGTGCTGGTCGTTCTTCTTCTCATCCATACCATGTAGTGTTGTTTTCACTTGTATTTGCAGTCTTTGTATCATAAAGATATCACCATATTCATCTCACAAATCTTCCTACATAATCACACCATACGAATTAGAGATTTAAACAACACAAAGTCCATAATGATGAATCAAAACAAGAGTTAAGACTAAGCTAGATTGTGTTGATCTTCAACTTATTATTCCACCTTTACACTTAATCAAATTGAAATTCGCACACTACCAACAAGTTGTTACACTCATAAGTACACATTTAAACTACTTGGGACCCTTTATACAAAATAGAATCCAACAGGATCGACTAAACAAGCACTTAGTTCAAGCTAGTAACCCTAGTTTCCACGATTGAACTGTAAATGACTCATTTAAGTACAAATTTGTTTGGAATTAACTTTGAACATTGTTAACACGTCCTTTGACACTTAGATGCACATTTATCTTGTTATCAACACATATAGCATACGAATCATCCTTAAAACAAGAATGAAAATGCTAGAATAGTCACACTAGAATGCATAAATATACCCAACATAACTACCCCACACTTAAAGCCTTGTTCGTCCTCGAAAAACTTTTTACTCTAAGAATCATAATTTGAGGAGAATATACACTTCTATGACATGTAAGATACTCAAGCTAGTACTACATTAACTACACATAATACATGTTTCTACACACATCGTGTTATTTACACAATTGAAAGCTTATGAACACTACTTCAAAATATCCAAACCTCAAGAATTGACTCACCAATTGGCACACTCATGCATATTGATCAATCAAGGACATCATACAAATCACCCACATTCATCAAATATGTAACCCTCACAACAAAAGAGTTACCCATAATCACTCATAATTATGCAATTTATAACATAATGGGTTCATGAATCAAATTACGCTTACTCTCACAAGGAATTCACAAGTTACACTTAATGAACCATAGTCTTGACCTTAGTGTAGTGCTCCACTAATATCAGAATGTTAACTATAGGATCAATTAGGTCTTTTACGGGTTGTAATGTAGGCTAAGAGACTAGTAGGAACTATTTTGGCTTATTAGTGACTATCTTCCCTAAGTGCTTTAATACATCACTTTTTTTCAATGAAAACCAATCTTCAACAGCTAAATTACACCATTTTTGTTTACCCCAGTCTTTTATTTTTCACCCCATCTAATTAAACTCATTCTTAACACTATGGTGAGAATATTTTATGCTCAACTCATTCAATTTGAATAAATTTTTATTCTTTTCATTACTCAACTCCCTACCACAACACATTTCAATTCTTTGAACACCAATAACTAACACTTTTGGGGCTTCAATTTTACCTTTTCTTCTCCTATTTCTCAATTTCCTTACTCAACTAATTTTTTATTAAAGCGCCTAGGAGCTTTAGGATTAAATTTTGGTCTATCAAAGAAGGGATTAGGCTACTTATGAGGTTACCAAAGAAAAAGCTAAAGTCTCAATGGGGATATCTAGGATTAAGCACAAAGGGTAGGTCAAAAGAAGGTATAAAATAAGGCTATCAAAAAAATGCCTAAATCATCTCCTAAACTCACATTCCATATTTCGCTTTGCACACACACCAGACAAGTTCTAGACATCACATGCAACAAGGAATATACTACACCTCACACGCGCATGGCACATGCTCAACTCATGTAGGATCATCATAGACTCTTAACCAAACAATAGCATGAATCAACATTAACCCAACAAGTACAAGAGTCATAGTCATGAGCCTAGGTGTCTCAAAAATAGAAATTCACTCAATCAACATGCTTTTACCAAACAAAACACTTGCATCATATAATCACATATAGCACCAAAAAGAATATCTCACTTATTACTAACATAAATTTTTTTAAATTGAGCCCAAAATTGGGAATTTCTCCACCTAACACGTAAAAATCTACTTTGTCCCCAAAGTGAACTTAAAAGTAAGAAATAGAAATACTCCCTGAGACCTCTAGGCTTAGTTAGTAGCATCCTTTTAAACATAAAGAATTCGTGGAACCCTATACTCAGTCCTTGCCATGCTCCTTAGCTTAGGTTCTCGGTACTCAAACTTCCCATCAACCTGTGGCTCAACAAAACAAAAAACTACGTGAAGTAAAAACTAAAAATTAAAAATAAAACATACCTACTTAACTTGGGTTGCCTCCCAAGAAACGACTGATTTAGTGCCGTGGCACGACCTAGCTACCACTTAGTCATTTTCTTTCTCATACTTGGTCTCCATCTTTTTATTCTTTTCACCCCTCTTGAGTGTGAACTCTCCATGGGAACAAATTTCTCAACTTTAGCCTTTCTGGCTCATCAATTTGCATTATGTCAACCAGTAGTGGTAGTGGTTATGGCATAGACAACTCAATAAGGTAGTCCGAAGAGGTCTTTTACGGACTAACCACCACACTTATCCCTTTCGATAACAGTTATCATGCATAAGTTTTTATAGTGGGATAGTGTATTAAGCGGTTTGTGAACTCTGAAAACCGCCTCTTCATCCTCCAACCTCATTGTGAGCATACCTGCTTTCACATTAATTAAAGTTCCACTCGTCGCTAAAAATGAACGCCCCAAGATAATTGGTACCAGTTCGTCTGCCTTAAAATCTAGAATAATAAAGTCAACAGGAATAATGAATTTACCAACCTTTATGAGGACATCCTCTATCACTCCTTCAGGACGGGATATGGTCCCATTTGCCAGCTGCAGTAGTACAAAGCTCGGTCTAGGTTTCCCCAAACCTAATTTATTGAACAAAGATAGGGTCATCAAGTTAATACTTGACCCTAAATCACTAAGTGCCTGCACCACTTCTCTATTGCCAACCTGAATGGGGAGAGTGAACTTCCCAGGATCCTTAAGCTTTTTTGGCATCTTTTGAGTGACCACCGAACTACACTTCTCAGTGAGTGTTATTGCCACCACATCCTGTAATTTTACCTTATTAGAAACCACACCCCTCAAGTACTTAGCGTACTTGGGCATACCCTGCAAAACATCTAACAAAGGTAAGTTAATGTGAAGCTCTCTGAATGTGTAAAGAACTTCTTGAACATTGCATCCTCCTTCGCTTTTATTTGCCTCCGAGGGAAGGAAGTGGCGGCGTCTGCTTCTTCTATGGTTCACCAACTTTAGTTTTTGAGTACTCAGACTTTCTTGATTTTTTCAACAACTTTTTCGGAAACCTGTGGGGGAGTTAAATTTGCATCTACCTCTCCAGTTACCTTTGAAGGTTCTTGTTGAAGCTCTTTACCATTCCTCAAAGTAATTGCCATAACTTATTTTGGATTTTCTGTATCTGTTGGCAAACCTCCTTGAGGCCTAGTCTTTAATGCTTGTTGTAACTTCCCCAACTATAACTCTAAGCTTCTCTAGGTAGGTTGGTGATTTTTTACGTCTGCAGCCAACTGTGTTTGATTAGCTAGAACCTGCTTCAACACATCTTCCACGTTGCTCATTGATTGATTCACTTGTGCCTGCGGTTGCTGAATTTGCTGCTATTATGCGTTCCAAGGTTGATTTAATGGTTGAGTCTGCCGCTTCATTTGTAGGCATTACCATAATTTGTCCTTTGAGCATTGCCCACATACATAAATAATTTTGGATTTGAAGCACACATAACTGCTAAATTGCCACTATTACTGTACACTTCACACCAAATTGCAGCTTGTTGGATTGCATTGACGGTGGCTGCAGGTTGTGCTACTCTCAACTTCAGACTGCTAATTTTGCAATGCAATAATCTGAGCAGATATGGAAGTGAATTGATCAACCTCTAACACTCTTGCAATTTTTTTTGTAGCACTTCTAGCATCTGAATACCACTCGGGATTTCCTTATGCTATGCGGTTCAACAATATGTACAACTCATCATAAGTTAGCTCCAATGCTTGACCGCCTACGGCTAAATCTAGACAAAATCTTTGTATTGTGATCGAGTGCTTTTACAAAAGTATGAGCAAGTACCTCATTGGACTGTTGGTGATGCAAAAAGTTCTAAGAAGAGGCTTGAAGCATTTCTAAGAATGATAAAGATTTTTATCTGGCTTCTGCTTGAAGCTTATTATCTCACTGCGAAGTCTCGCAGTATTTCCAAATGAAAAGAATCTGATGAGGAACTTTTAAGCTAAGCCGTCCCATGACGTGATTGAATTGGTCGGCTTCGCATTAAACCATCTTTTTACTTCACCTAACAGTAAATGGGGAAAAAACATCAGCCTCGCATAATCTGTATTCATACCAGTCGAAATGGATGTATCAGTAAGCTCAATGAAATTCTGCAAATGAACTTGTGGATCCTTGTGTGAAAGCCCTGCAAACTGTTCACTGCTAATAAGAATCTGCTCCATGTTGTGCTTTAACACGAAATTCTCCCAACAGTCGGTCTTTGAATTGGGGAAGTCAAGTTCTTCGGAAGTGAGACTGCCACTTCCCTAACTGTCCTTCGGGCTGCTTGTTGTTCAACCATAGGAGTAGGATTCTCTTGGTCTTCTTGTATTTGCAGAATTTGGGAGAGAAAGATTGCTTCTCTCCTGCATTGATGGAAAACTTATTCAGATTTAGGGCTTGGTTCAACCAATTTCCGAGCCCTTGCCAGCTTCCTACTTTAAAAACCCATTTCCAGCAAAAACAAAATCAAGACCAAGCATAAAAACACCAAACAAAACTAAAAGTAAAACTAAAATAATCATTTGCCAAAATATAAGTCCCCGACAATGGCGCAAAAAACTTGACAGTGCTCAAGCGTACACACAAGTGTACGTGGTTTACCAAGTAGTAAAGTAGACATCAAGAAGCCAAGTAATGATCTCACAGGGACTTGATCTAACAACAATTCAATTCTAGTTTAACTTCTAAGATTAATTTGATGCAAAAGTAATAAAAAAAAGTTTGGAATGTTGTAAATTAAAGTAAAGGAAATAATGCATAAAATAAAGTCTTGAAACAACTGATGGAGTAAAGCCCAAGGTTAAAGCACCTTGAACAATCATACTATATTATTGAACTTCATTCGTTAACTTGCTTATCTTGATTGTTGACTCCTATGGTTAATTTCATGATCATGGTGTCTCGACCTCTAACCGTTTACCTAATGTGGATATTACAACTACATCGTTGAGCAGGGATATAATAATCTAATTAAGTTCTTTAAGCTATCATCCTACGTGTGAATCAAGTAAGACATCTAAGTACATCCCTGTCCTAGATACTAATTTAAATTCCTTATTTCATAAAAGAATACAAACCATACTTTGTTTATTCCCCTGTTCTATCTCCCTATTCCCTCTCCTGAGTTCACAAGGTTGACAATAGGTGTGTTCTAATGGTGATCAACCCTCAAAATAGTTAAAACAAGAATGAACACACAACCAAATATGATAAAAAAATTAGACGAAATCAATTCAAAATAATAGTACTCATGTTCTTGGCTTTAACCCCGGAAAAAGGGCCTTTAGCCACGCATAGTCATAATTGTAATTACACGATTTTAATTAACAACTAAAGACATGAATGAACTAAATTAAAATAATAAAAACCTAAAATATGAAGTTGTATCAGCCTCCTTTATGCTCCAATATATTCCAAGATGATTTATAATGTGTACAATGATGTATTTATAGAAAAGTCCAAAGCCCAAGCCGTGTAGGAGCTGAAGTGCACTTTTGGCCATGCTTGAAGTTGGGGTCGCGCTGCACCCTTTGCTTGACTTGACTACGGGTCGCGGTTCCCTACTGGTTTGAGTCAATTAGGGGTCATGGAGCACTCCTTTCTTAAGTAAAATAGGGGTCGCGACACGACCCTATCGCTACACGACCCTATCACGACACCTATCTGGAATTTGCTTCGTGAAATTTGGTTAAGTGTTGATCATTTTTCCACTCATACATACCATGTAGTGTTGTTTCTACTTGTATTTACAATATTTCTATCATCAAGATATCGTATATTCATCTCACAAATCTTCCTACATAATCACACCACACGAATTAGATATTTAAATAGCACAAAGTCCATAACAATGAATCAAAGCAAGAGTTAAGACTAAGCTAGTTTGTGTTGATCTTCAACTTATTGTTCCACCTTTACACTTAATCAAATTAAACTTTGCACACTACCAACAAGTTGTTCCACTCATAAGCACACATTTAAACCATTTGGTACCCTTTGAACATAATACAATCCAACGGGATCGACTAGACAAGCACCTAGCTTAAGCTAGTAACCCTAGTTTACACGATTGAACTCTAAATGACTCATTTAAGTACAAACTTATTTGGAATTCACTTTGAACATTGTACATACGTCCTTTGACACTTAGATTCACATTTATCTCATTATCAACCCATATAACATACGAATCATCCTCAAAACAAGGCTAAAAAGACTAGAATAGTGAAACTAGAATACATAAATACACCCAACATCAATAATAAAGATATCAAAACAACAATTAAATCTAACCTTTTAAAAAAAAAATCCTCAAAAACGATCGACATTCATCTACGATCAAACTACCACAAATCAGTACGATAATAGAGATACTAAAAAAATACATTAAAGAAAACCTTTACCTAAATTAATTCCTAAAAGTTGACTGACATTCATCTACCACTTGTAAATTACAATAAAATACTACGATAATAGAGATATATAAATAATACAATTAAATCTAAACTTTTCACAATTTTTTTTTCAAAGCTATCCGACATTAATCTATGATCTGTAAACTACAATAAAATAATACGATAATGATGGTAAATCTCCAGTCTCCAATGAAAATAATTTTTATCAAATTGAAAATTTTGATCCGAAAGATCCAAGTCTTTTTCTTGTATAGTCTCCGATGGAAATATTTTTTGTCTGATTGAAAGTTCTGATCTGAAATATTCAAGTCTTTTTCTTGTCAATTTAATCCTTCGATTTCTTATGAGAATTTGATAATCTGTTATAGATTTTTTGTTTTTATTAACAATTAGGTAAAATCTATTTTTAAATATTAGAAAAATAGTAGAATTTAAGATAAGATCACCTAAAACACATACAAAGTCGGAGATTGAATCAAAGGACTAATATAAATGAAAAAGTGTAAAAGTATTAAACTATTGGGAGAATAACCTACCACCTATAGCGAGAAGAAAAATAACATATAATAACAAAATATAAACTACAATAAAATAATATGATAATCAGAATAATATAATTAAAACCAACCTTTGTACGAAAATTTCTTAAAGACTGACCAAACAGTCATCTATCGTCTATATTAAGCCCCAAAAAATAGCAGATAACAACAAACATAAACTATAACAAAATAATATAATAATTAAGATATTAGAGGTGAATCGAGAATCAAGTTTAACCAATACAATAATGAAAATAAGCAAAGTGAGAATCAAGTTTCACCAATACAATAATGAACTATACATAAAACATCAATATTGAAGAAATTAAAATTCGAGATAACTCTTAATTAATTTTAAAATTAGAAAAACCAAGAGATCTAACCAAGAATTTGTTGAATGTATCATTTTCTCGATGAGTCCAATAACATTTAAATAGTCATGTGCTTGCTTACATATCTTAAAGTTGTGGTGAAGAGATTGGTGGATCATGAAATACGTATTACCACTTCTCAAATATGAACAGAAATATTCTAATCAATGTATAGATTATAATATGTAATTGATTTCTATTGAAATTGGAACTTATTGGCAGAAATATTCCGTTGCACGCACAAAGTTTTCAGTCAACGAAAAATTTCCTTTTCACGCACAATTCCTTTAATTTTTGTACCTTTTACATCATTCTAAATAAGGAAAACCTTAATGACTAATTTTAGGTGATTTTAAACTCCTAAATATTACATAAATAATTAAATAATAATTGCAGGAAATAAGTAAAAAGATAATTTTATCTATTGTAGAGTCTTTTAATGAAGGGCAAAAAGTTCAAATCACTTTTCTAAGCGTCTTCACACTTTTAATATAATATAGATAGATTTAGATTATAGATATTGATTATAGATTATATATGTATGTTTATTTTTATTTTCACACATTCTATTTATGGAGAATGAATTAATTGCTCTGTTTATTGCTTAAAATACCCTGCTATATTGATATTAATCTGAAATTTGTTGTAATGTTTCCTTTCTTAAAAGCCAAAAGAAATAATAAGATCATTTTGCTTTGTTGATTCATGTATTCATGGTTTCAGGTTGCAAGGATACAATATTTCATGATGTGAGTAAATTTTAAAAGAGCTCTACTGCTTATATTGGATGAGAAAAGGATATTGTGTAGCACTTTTTAAAATAAATAGCCTAAGTTTGAGATTTTACCAAAAAGTGACCAGTCGGATAAAGTATTTTCACTTTATAGTCATTTCCTAATTTGGGTCATTTTGGCCATGTAGTTCAGATACAATCCATATACAATACTGATACAGTTCATATACAATACTGATACAATTTTCAATTTGGGCCATTCAGGCCTTTTAAAAATATTTCAGTTTTTTTTGCTATAAATTTTTTAACTGAAAAATATTCTGCTTTTTTTGTTGTTTAGAAATAATACTTAAATATAGTTATGTAAAAACGGTATAATTGTTATACAAAATATGTATCTATATAAGATATATGTATAGAAATTGTATAGTTCTATCAAATATGTATATGCATTAAATATATATAAAAAATATATAGAAAGAGTATAAAAAATATATAATTATTGTATAAAATATATAAAAAAAAGTACAATTATTGTATAAATTTTGTATCAAAATTATATAATTTTCGTATAGAATATTTATATGTATAGGATATGTATAGAAGTTGTACAAAAGGTGAGTAGAAACTGTATAGAACAAGTTAGTAAATTAAAATGGTTAGAAAGTGCAATTTAAATTCCATGGCCATTTTCATGGAAATAGTTTAATTAAAAGTGTCGTTTCTGTCTTTTCCCCATATTAGATTTGCTATTTTTAACCACATGACCCCTTAGGCTACATTATATATGATTGTCACTCAGTGAGAATTTGGAAAGAATGAAATATAAGAGTCTAAAATCTTTTTCTTCAAACACAAAAGAAGATAAAACAATTATATATAAAGATGTGTATTGTTATGAACAAACAGGAATAAGCAATACCACAAGCAAAAGAAAAACAAACAAGAACACACAGATTTACGTGAAAATCCTTAACAGGAATAACCATGGGTAGAGATGGAGGAAATTCACAATGAAGGAGAGGAATACAAGGTGGAGACAATAGTCTCAATGACGTGTAAAACAAAACCCAAAATAACCCACTAAATGCACTTATATAATACGTGCATACAAATAAATCTAAGCCAAAAAATATACAGGTTCATACCGTAGCAAATTCTCCCCCGCACCCTAACAGGATCAGTGGTGGGCTCCGGGATTAGGCCTATCGATTCGATCCCTCCGCTACCACCACAAATCCCATAAAAAATCACAAACATGGATCGCACCGCAAACTTTTCAAGGACAAATCAATAAAATTCAGGTCACAAACTCCAACAATCTCCACCTTGACACGACTTCTATTTATGAACTCAAATCTGTTTCACGAAAACTCTCCATCTCTTCCGCAAAAGCCCCTAAGAGCACATCTTAACTGCTGACACCAACCAAGTCCAAGCAATGCTTAAACTTAGCACTTGGTAGTGTCTTGGTCATCATATCAACGGGGTTATCATGGGTACTAATCATGCTTACCACAATATCACCAAGAGTAATAATTTCACGTACAAAATGATACCGAACATCGATGTGCTTTTTCCTCTCATGAAACATCTATATTTTGTAAGAAAGATAGCACTTTGAATGTCGCAAAAGATCATAGTAATATGTAAGTCTTTGCTAAGTTCACCAAACAGACCCTTCAACTAAATAACTTCCTTGCAAGCCTCTGTAATAGCCAAGTGCTCTGCCTCACTAGTTGACAAAGCAACCATAGTCTGTAAAGTAGATTTTCAACTTTTAGCACAACCACCAATGGTGAAAACATAGCCTCTAAGTGATATCCTTTTATAAATGTCTCTTGCAAAATCAGAATCAACATACCCGATCACACCATCTCTATTCTGCCCAAATTGCAAACAAACATCAGCAGAACTATGCAAGTATTTGAATATCCACTGAACTGCTTTTCAATGTTCTTTGCTAGGATTTTCCATATATCTACTAACTGCACTGACTGTAAATGATAAATATGGTCGGGAACACATCTTTGCATACATAAGAGACCTAACAACATTAGAGTATGGAACTTGAGACATATAGTCACGCTCATCATCTGTCTTTGGAGATAACATGGTCGAGAGTTTGAAATGAGCTTCCAATGGAGTACTAATAGGTTTGAAATTTTGCATATTAAACATGTGAAGAACTTTCTCAATATACCTTTTCTGACTCAAGTATAACATACACTTCTCTCTATCTCTCAAAATTTTTATGCGAAGGATCTTCTTTGCTAATCCTAGATTCTCCATCTCAAATTCCTTACTAAGCTGAGCTTTGACTTTTATTATCTCTCTTATATCCTTTGCTGCTATCAATATATCATCAACATACAAAAGAAGATACACGAACGAACCATCACTTACCTTCTTGAAATAGACACAACTATTATAACTACTCCTCCTAAACATATGAGAAGTCATAAAAGAGTCAAACTTCTTATACCACATTTTGGACGACTTTTTTAAGCCATAAAGTGACTTTTTCAGCAAGCATACACAATTCTCCTTTCTTGAGACTACAAAACCCTCTAGTTGTTGCATGTAAATGTCCTCCTCAAGTTCTCAATGTAAGAATGCAGATTTGACATCGAACTAATCAAGCTCAAGATTGTGCATGGCCACAATACTAAGTAAGGATTGAATTAAACTATGCTTTACAACTGGAGAAAACACATCTATGAAGTCAACACCTGGAACTTGACTGTAACCTTTAGCAACTAGCCTTTCTTTGTACCTAGCATTTTTAACTCCCGATGTTTTTTTTTTTTTTAAATACCTACTTACAACAGACAACTTTCTTACCTTTAGGCAATCCCACCAAATTCCATATGCCATTCTGATGAAGTGATTCCATCTCCTCCTGCATAGCAATCATCCATCGGCCAGAATTTTCACAACTAACTGCCTCCGAGTAAGAAGAAGGTTCTTCGTTAAAATCAATACCTACTATTAAATAAACTACATAAACTAATTTATCTTTACCATACTTCATAAAAGGTCAATTTATCTCCTTAGACTATTTTTTGCAATAGAATATTGTGGCGCCACTGGTAGTGAAGAAGAAATAGTATCTCTCTGTATCTCTGGGCTAGAATGAGAAGTAGGCACTCGTGTGGACTCTGCTCCAATTTGCAACTCAACGCGGGTACTTGACTTTTGCTGATTCATGTCACTAGGCTCATCTGGGGATGAAGCACGAAGCATGACAGTTTCATCGAACACAACATTCCTGCTAATTATAACCTTTCTGTTTTCTGGACACCAAAACTTATATCCTTTAACACCAGGCATATAACCCATAAATAAGCACTTGACAGATCTAGGTTCCAACTTTCCATTATCAACATGAGCATAAGTAGGACATCCAAATATCTCCCAATCAGAGTAACTGCTAGGAGTACCGGACCATACCTTTTGTGGAGTCTTTGTCAATCGTAACTGATGGAGAGCGGTTAATAAGAAAACAAGCTGTGGAAGCAACTTCGGCCCAAAAAGACTTGGGTAAACCAACATTAGATAGCGCACAATGCACCTTGTCTATTATAGTTCTATTCATTGGTTCAACCACATCATTATGCTACGAGTATGATGCACTGTTAAGTGCGTCACAATTCTTTCTGACTTACACAAAATATTAAATTCATCAGACTAGAACTCTAAACCATTATCAGTCCGAAGGCGTTTTACTTGCTTCCCTATTTTCTTTTCAATCATAGTCTTTCACTCCTTGAAAATACGCAACACATCATTCTTTTGCTTCAGGAAGAACATCCAAACTTTTGTGGAGTAGTCATTAATAATAGTCAATATGTAATTATCACCTCCTCTAGAAGGTACTCTATAAGGACCCCAGAGATCAGAATGAATGTAATCAAGTGTGCCTTTAGTTGAGTGGATGCCTTTAGTGAATCTGACACTTTTCTGCTTTCTAAAAAATGTAGTTCTCATAGAACTCCAATTTAGTAATACTCTAGCCATTAAGAAGTCCTCTCCTACTTAGTTCAGCCATCCCGTTTTCACTGATATGTCCCAGGCACATATGCCAAAGTTTAGTAACATCACTATCTGATAGAGAGGAAGTAGAAACAACTGAATCACCTATAATCGTAGAGACTTGCAAGACGTATAAATTTGCATTCTTTATCTGTCCCTTCATCACAGTAAGAGCACCTTTACAAACCTTCAGGACTCTACCTTCACCAGTGTACTTATATCTGTTCGAATCAAGGATACTTAAGGAAATAAGGTTTTTTTTCAGGTCTGGAGCATACCATAATCACCAAGTGTCCTCACAACCCCATCAAATATCTTAATCCTTATTGTTCCAATACCAACTATCTTACAGGGTATGTTATTTCCTATCAATACAACACCTTTAAAGACCATTTCATATGTTATAAACCAACTTTGATTGCGACACATATGAAACATGCAAAGCTGAATCAAAAATCCAGTCCTTACAGAGTTTGGAGTTATCATAAAAAACTACCAAAAGTTCTCCATCACTACCGTCATCTTCAACAAAATTGGCTTCATTAGTCTTCTCTGGTTGTTTTTCTTTCTAGTTTTCAGCTTCCTTTTTTATTTTTATTCTGTAACTTATAACACTCAGATTTGATATGGCCCTTCTTCTTGCAGTAATTACTGGTTTTTTTTCTGTTTCTAGATTTTGACTTATTCCTATCATCACCTCTAGAGTTCCTCTCACGAGTCCATTCTCAAATAATGAGACCATCTCCTTGAGTCACTGACCTATTCATAAGATACTTCATCTTCTCCTTAGAGAATAACACATCATAGAATTCATCTAGGGTTAGGGTATCACGACTATATAAAATCGTATCCCTAAAGGTCGAATATGATGCAGGAGGTGAACACAACAAAATTAACCCTAGATCTTTCTCATCGTACTTAACCACCAGAGTCTCTAAATCAGAAACAATTTTCTTAAATAAAGTTAGGTAATCCTTCAAAGATGCACCCTCAGACATGCGATGGGAATAAAATCATTATTTGAGATGCAACTTACTAGTTAGGCTCTTTGTCATACATAACGATTCCAGTGTCAATCATAACGCAGCGGCAGTGGTCTCCTTCAAAACATCCTGTAGAATCTGATTGAATATATGAAGTTTGATTTGAGATAGAGTCCTTTGATCCTTATGCCGTTTATTCTCCTCTGTCCACGATGAGAGAATCTTATCAAATCCTAATAGAGCATCATCTAAATCCATCTGCGCAAGCACAACCCGTATCTTGACCTGTCATAACAAAAATTTGGTGTTGCGGTCCAATAACGGAATATCATACTTCATGATTGCCATCTCAGAGAAAACAATCGCTCTGATACCAGTTTGTTATGAACGAACAGGTATAAGAAATACCACAAGCAATAAATAAATAAATAAGAACACACAGATTTATGTGAAAATCCTTGACGGAAAAAATCACGGGCATAGGCAGAGGAAATTTACTATGAATGATAGGAATACAAGGTGGAGAAAATAGCCTCAATTACGTGTAAAACAACACCCCAAAACAACCCATTAAACACACTTATATAATACGTGCGTACAAATAAATCTAAGCCCAAAAACATATAGGTCCATACCGTGGAGGCTTCGCCCCCATACCTCCAACGGGATCAGTGGTGGGCTCTGGAATCGGGCTTATCGGCTCGATCCCTCCGCTACCACCACAGACCCCACAAAAAGTCACTAACATAGATCGCACCGCAAACTTTTTAGGGTCGAATCAACAAAATTCCAGTTACAAACCCTAACATATATTTTTCTTATAAGAAAAAGAAACATAATCAAACTAATATGATTTTTGTGACACATAAAATAATTTATTTTGCCACACCAATTATTTTTATAATAAACTTAGTTGAGTGATTGTGAATGATATAAGCCTTGAATTTAGTGATTTTATTAATACAAAACAAAGTTTAAAGACTTTGCTAGAAACTTTTCGAGTGATCTTTTGAGATATTAGATTAAGTTTTTTAGCACTTTGAACTTTCTTTAAAATTTGTTTGGCCAAGTTTTTGAGAGGTCAAATTGCTTATTTAAATAAGTAAGGTGTTTGACCTATTTTTGAGAAAAAATAAGTATTTTGGGAAGTATCAGAAGTTATTTTTCAAAAACGAAAAATAGATACTCCATAAAAGCATTTTTTTGATTTTTCACGTTAGAAAATTTATGGCACGAAGTATTAGAAAAATTAATAATTAAATGGACTAAAATTTTGTTTGATTTTTTAACCTTCATAAGACTATTCTATATTTAATATATAGTTATAATTTCTATCTAATTAATTAATATTTTAGAGAACAAATAAAAATATTGTCGCTTATTTGTTTTGGTCAAGTCTCCTCTTTGTTTAAGTTTAAGATGTTTTTAGCTTTTCTTTGTTTATAAGGATTAGAACCCTGTGTGTAAATGTGGCTGTGCAGATTTTGCCCTTCATTTAAGGTCTTTGATTTAGATTAAATTATTTTTCACCTATTTTTTCCAATTATTGATTAATTATTAAAAAAATTAAAAAAATTAAAAACTCTAAAAATATATGATACGATCGAAATTTTAACAATAAATTTTTTCCGTTGATGATCTCCCACGCTCAAGGACTAAACTCATAGGAGATATATTATATAAAGCTGAGACCTTAGTTAAGAATTAAGATGATGGAATATTGCTGCAACTGGTGTCAGCGAGACGGTTGTGTCTAATTTGTAATAAAATTAAAGTTGTGATTTTGAGTTAAGATAATTCGTTGCACAGAAAAATTAGAACTAATTTTAATTTTATGTGTATTTATTCTTTCACAAATTCAAAGCAGTATTGTGAAATCGATCCCTATGTTGAATCACGTCAATACTCTTACTTTCTTAACTATCATGATAGTGATATGACAATGGTGTAAAGCTATGTTTCTCACACTCTTCAACAATGTAGATGAGTGCATGTCATAGTTTTTATAAAATAATGTATTTCTTAAATTTTTTTTATGGTTCAATAATATTCTTGAAGTGTATAAGAAACTTACGTGAAAAACTATTTCAAAATTCAAGCAAAAGGTTAAGTGGCTTTGGTCCATTAAAGGAGGAAAAGAGTTTAGTTTTACTATGCTTATGTCATGACCCGATTCATCAGGTCATGATGGTGCTTACCATAACCCACCAGTAGGCAAGTCAATCCATAGTTCGGAATGACTAGTAACGGACTACTCAATAATGTAAGAAAAAGGATGCCAAATAAATGAAATAAAGATAAATACATAGAAGAATTCCAAAACCTGGTGGTATCAGTACCAGAGCTTCTAATATAATAAGAGTACAAAAGTAAATTATCAAGAGAAATACACTTATACAACTTATCTCCGAATACAACTTAGAGATTAGTCTAATACATAAGAGAGAGACAAGTAATACTTCGAACGGTAGGAGCTCACTCTAAGTCTCCGAACCAGGTGTAATACCCCGTACGTTCCTAGTTCAGCTCAGCCCTAATACTTGCTTAAGACACTTAGAACCAGAAAATAAGACTAAGTGTTCAGGGACTTAGTCACTTTTTGTGTCCCTTTAACTTTGAAATTTTTAAAGTTAACCTTTCGGGCTCCGAGACTAGGATTTTTGAGTTAATTCACGTTCAGAGGTGTAAGTAGTATGTCTCGGGTAATTTTTGGATTTTTTGGATAGGGTTGGACCACGTTTGAATTTCCCAAACAGCAGCTCACCGCGATTAGACCGCGTCGCGGTGAGTATAGCGGTGAAGGAGTCACCGCATCGCGGTGAAGGGCAAATCGACAATTGTCTGATTCCAGTAAGTCATCACGATTACACCGCAACGAGGTGGGAATCGTGATGAGACTCTTGACGCATCGCGGTGGAGTGTAAATCAGTAATTGTCAGTTTTCAGTGACTCACTGCGATTGTACTGCGTCGTGGTGAGTATAGCGGTGAAGCTTTAAACAACATTCCAATTGTGACTTTAATTTCAAAAAGGGCAATTGAGTCATTTGCTCCCACCCTAAGTCATGAAAACAGAAGATTTAGCCCTATTCCAAGCAGAATATGCTCATTCCTCACCAAAATTTCTCTCCAAGAAACCCTAAAACTTCAACTTTAACTCCAAGAAATCCAAAGCTTCATCCTTCCCTCTTCAAGATAATTAAGAATCCAAGTTTTCGGGTTTAAGAAACTTTAAGAGAAAGCTTCAAGAACATCATTAGAAATTCAAAGTTTAAGTTTCTTCATCCAATTAATCAAATAAGGTATGTGGGGTTATGAACAAGGATACTTCTTCCATCCTTGTGCCCAAAACTAGTTTTTAAAATAGATTTTACATGAATTTACATGAATTCCAAATTTAGGGTTCATACCCAATTGCCATTGTATGAAGATTATGACGCTACAAGTGATTTATTTGTTGAATTGCATAACCACTTTCATAAATTCATGCGTGTGATGTGATTTCATATATTGAGAATTAAATTTCATTATCTTGACTAGAATTGTTAAAGTATTTCAAGATTATTGTTGTTGGGCATGAAGTTTGTTGTGATTTGACATGAATTTCAAGAATAGGTTTGAAGCCCCAAGTTTAAATCTTGATATTTCAAGAAAGATGATATTTAAGAATTCTATGATTAGTTATATTCAGATTTTGAACTAGATTTGATCTTTTGATTTCCAACTAAGATATGGAATCCACTTCACAGTTTTGATTATAGTTTAAAGTAAACATATGCATAACTAGTTTTCATTGTAAACCCTTATGCTAGTTTTAAAGTGGATTTCCTACAGAATGAGCATACAAATTAAAGGAAGTAGTATTTAGCACCGAGTTGGGCATGAGTCTTAGTTCACATATCCCAAAAATACGAGCCAACGTAGGTATAGATTCAGATTATTTCCATTTATATGGAAGCAGATACAGATTGTGATAACTCAGCTCAGGTTATACTCCTTGGCAAGAGTATGACACCTCTCCCCAACGTAAGATTTTCCCCTTAGGGGGACTAGATATTGGACGCCATGATAGCTCACATGGTTTATGTCGGTTAGAAGAACCTCCCTAACAGAAAAGAATAACAAAAAAACTTTTAGAAGAAGCTCCCTAAGTCTTGAGACAAAATAACAGAACAACTTTTAGAACTAAGTGTAATGGCTCAGAAGATCTATGCAACATGCTTTATTATTCATGATTTATGATTTTCAACTTTCGGCTACTCAAGACGATATGAGTTATTTGCACTTAGCATGCATTATTTACAAGTTATAAGTACTTTCAGATTTTTGTTTTACTAGTGCATTCACCCCCATATACTCAGTACATTCCAAAAGTAATGATCCACATATATGTTTATATGCTATATTGTTTAATAATGTAGGTTCAGGTGCTCAGTTATAGCAGCGTGATTGATCGCGAGCATCTCTATCTCCATCTCGACAGTTGGTGAGTCATAGTTCGGGGACTTAGTTATTCAAATTTCCAGCTTTATCAAGTAGTTGTTCAGCTGTTTTTCAGTCAGTTCAATTCAGCTGGGGGTCTGCCCTAGTGGCTCTCTAGTTAATAGTAGTAGAGGCTTGTTCGACTGTTAGATACATTTCAGACCTACAATGTTGGTTGTTCAAATTTTCTAGTTAAATACTTTCAGACATTATGTTCTTTGAAACTTTGTCCAGTTCAAAAAGTAGATTCAGTATTTAAGTGTTTTTCATGCTTAGATTTCCCTTAGTTTTGAGTTTCAGAATGAGTAATAATCTTACAGGGTTAGTTCGGGACTACTTGTAGTTCGGAGCATCGTGTGGCGTTTTGAGACTCTTTTTTAGGGCGTTACAAACTTGGTATCAGAGCCTAAGGTTTAAAGATTCCTAGGGAGTTAGACAAGCCGTGTTACGTAGAGTCTTGATCATGGATGTGAAACACGCAACATTTATGAGCAAGGGGCTACGGAATGATTTATGAAATCATTCTTTTTCTTTCATGAATCTATTGTGCTTACATTTGTCTCTATGTGCGTTTAAATCATACTCCTACATGACAGAATATGCCACCTCGCTGAGTTAATGCACGCAGAAATAATAACCAACCACCCCAGCCTGCCGATCCCTTGAATGAGATTGTATCCCACACTGAATTTTGGGTTGCCTTTCAGGCGTTGGCCGAAGCCGTGACGGCCTATGTTCAGGGCAACCATCAAGCTGCCATCCCACTTCAATAAAATAGTGATTTAAGTGTATCCAGAATTCATGACTTCATGAGAATTAATCTGCCTGAATTCTTTGGGTCAAAAGCAGGTGAGGACCCCCAACTTTACATTAATGAGGTGAGAAAGATCACCTAAGTTTTGCATGTTACTGAGAAGAAGAGTGTAGAATTGGCATCCTATAGGCTGAAGGATGTTGAGTATGATTAGGTGGTTATGTGGAAGAATAAAAGAGGTGAAAATGCAGCTTCTATGAGTTGGCAGGTATTTTAGGTGCGTTTCTGGACAGGTTCTTTCCACGTGAGCTGAGAGAAGCTAAGATTGAGGAGTTCATGAACCTGAGGCAGGGCTCAATGACAGTGAAGAAGTACTGCCTCAAGTTCAACCAGTTCTCTAAGTATGCTTCTGACTTGATAGCTGATAATGCTCAACCCACTTCCATAATTTTGGTGTGAGGTGGTCGTTGTCAAGTAACCCAATGTAGATTAGGGTCGAATCTCAAGTACTGAATACTATAGACTTCTAACTATGGGTATTAAAGTTACTATAAGGTTACCCGGAATGCTAGTGGAAACAACATGAATAAGTAAATCAGGGAAATTATCTAGAAATTTTTTGCCCAAAATTTCAACAAGTACGTGGTAAATGCTATCTTCGGTTTGAATTCAAGATTTGGAGAAATCTTGGGATTATGTCTCCTTAGAGGTAAAACATGTTGGATAATTTTGGTTTATCATGAAATTTAGTTGTTAATTAATGGATAGGATAGGTCTAAGATCATTGGGGTCAGTCTTTCGACAAAACCCCAACGATTTCACCTTTTGGCTCTTTCGAGCACCTGACGAGTGTAGAGTTTATATAGCCACCCAAAACTCAACCAAGCATCCCTATTTATAGGATGATGCTCTTGACATGATTTACACTCCCTAAACACTTATTTCTAAGATTGTAAAGGGTAGTAAACCATAGGCTTAGTTGTTCACCATTGCTTTGTCCCCCGATAACCCTCTTTTGAGGATGTTATGGGTTAACTAATATTCACCTAAGTCTTTTTTTTGAGGATGACAAAGGGTTTATAGATATTGGAGCTTTCACCCATCAAACCCATTTGAATATTTGGAGTTTCCACCCATTAAATCCCAACTCATAGGCTCAAGCAATGGCGAAATCCATACTCAACCACTAAAATCCATGCAAACACAATAACACACACACACACATAATTACTCACTAATTCAACATAATCCCAAGACTAAATTATTTAGCTACTCATGAAGAAAGTAATGAGAAATATACCATGTGGGTATACCCAAGCATTCATTCTTCAATAAGAAAATAAGAAATTTAAGCCTCCAAAGTTGATTACACACTTTCCCAATTAGGATTTCAAGCTTAGAATTCAAAACTCTATTATGAGACAAGCCATCCCCAAAGAAGAAAGGGTTTTTGCTTATATATGATTTGGGATTCGTCCATGATATTTTACAATTCTTCCCTTGGTCTAGTTCCCGCTGATCCGCAATCGCGTGTATTTGACTGCGACTGCATTGCTCTGACCATCTTGACTGACCGCGACCATGGCTAGAGGATCACGGTCGCGGTAACCGAAGTTGATGTATTCCAGGTCTTCAGCTGTACTCTTCTTTACTTTCTTTTTATCATTTTAAGCTCCAATCCACATCTTTTGACCTCCTTGGATTTTTACCTGTATTGAGTGAATATTAGTGCATCTAACCCCAAGTTTGTCTCATTTAAGAATTCAAAATCAAGGCATTGTGCACGAATAATGAGTATGAATGAGTGGTAAAAACACCACTCATCAACACCCCCAACTTAAGACTTTGTTTTTCCTCGAGCAACACTACCCCTATATTCTGAGATAATGTGTGTCCTTACTCTATCAATCAATAATCATGATGACATAACTTGAGTGCCACCACTAAAAGCGTTTCACACATGGGCAAATAAGTTTGTACTCACTCCCCTCATCATAAAATTAGATAGCGCAGGTTGCAATAGACTTTGGGGAGCAACCATGTAACAACTACTAACACTGTAAAAATGACTTGCATGCTATACCCTTATTTACCTCATTACACGGGAGATGGAAATATCACCCACCTTAATTAGTTTGCATGCCTCTTTATGAGACGGAGAAAATTCACACACCTAATTACTAATTATGTAACAAGGAATTTTAAGTGCAGGCCCTCACTCTCTCAAGAGATTCTCCATGTTAACAAGCACTATACCATAGGTTTGCCCCAATTTTCAATTGTCACTACAAAGAAGGTAAGTGGTTAGAGATCCCAAAGGACTTTCTAAGCTTGTAACATAGGTTCGAGTTAGGGTAGGATATCATTTAGGAAACAACATGGCTACACCCTTTCTTGAACATCTACATCACACTTTTCAAAATTCTTTCTTTTTCTTTAGAACTATGGGCCACTCTCATTGCTTTCTTTCTTTTATTATGCCTACTATTTGCTTTCTTTGTTCACCCAACTTCTTTAATCTCATTTTCTTAAAACTTTAAAGCTCTCAATCCTTTGTTGGGTCCTTTCCTCTTCTATTAGGTACTTTTCAAAACTTGGGCATATTGAGCATACACTAAAGCTTTGTGGCACCAAACTTTCTTCCAACATTCTTTACCACCCCCAACTTAGGATTTTTGCCTCAAATTACCTTTTCATGTTCAAGAAGGGTATGGTTTAAAAGAGGGATAAAAAGAATGGTTCACGGCTTATAATGCATTTGCCAAAGAAAGGTCCAAAGACTTGAAGTGGGTACTAGGGATTATAATTATGCAAGGATAGTCTTTCTAGGCTTAAAGTGGGTACCAAAATCACAAAGATGACCTATGATCATTTATCCAACTAAATACAATCTAAAATAGCTTTGAAAGACCAAAGAGGCAAGTTCTCGATAGTATAAGTACACAAGAGATGAAGACAGTCAACCACACACACACGACATGTGAATATCGTCAAGAGGGTTCAATTGCTCTACCCGCTTGAGATAAAGATGGGGTATTTATTACTTTTATGAAGTTAATTCTTGGAGTCATAGAAAGAAGGAGAGTATCATTATAAAGTTGCTTACGTCCATGCCTTCGGATTTTGTAAGAACTTTTGGATGGAGGGGGTTGTTTGCCTTTGCATCTGTACCACATATAATTAGATAATTATGGTAGCAACTCAAGCCATAGTCTCACATTGTAAATAATAAGGAGAGCTAACTACCCATATGGTTACTCAGACTTCACCAATGGATATGGATGTGATCCCAAATCATCAATGCTACAGGTTGATACAAGATCTAAACCTAATACACAAAATTATGGACTCATGACATAAAAATCAGCAACCACAAGACAAAGAAAACAACACAATAAGAAAGAAGATGAAGAAGAGATGCATAAAAGTAAAGATAGGTAATGAGGCCCTTACTATCACCAATGATTAGCACAAGAAAGTGCATCAAACCTTCAAACACACCTCATCAATGGTAGTTCAAACCTTACTCTTAGGTGGACCAAAGGAATTCACACTCCTCAATTACACCTTTCTTTCCAATTGATCAACACAAGTGGAATCCATCAAATGTATTAATCTCTCAAGTTTGGATGTCTTTTCCAAGGCTTGCACTAAGATTACAATCTAAAAAGTCATTCAATTCATTATGTCAAAACTAAGGAAAATAAGAACTAAGGTGTCTATTTATACTATTACAAACAATGACAAAAATACCCTTAATGAAGGGTGCTCCCTTAGAGTGTAAAAAGAAGTCATTGAAAGGCAAGAATGCCCTTAATGAACCCCCAAATAGAGATGTCTTTGGAGTGTATTTCAAAGCTCCTCTTCACACTTTAGTATATACACTCCAATAGGTGAACTCATGACACAATCACAAGCTTCCAACTTCATAAACATTGCTTGAAGACCATGTAACTCTTTGGCTTGACTCTTTGTGAAAGGTCTTATGCTCTTGATGCTTCTCATACTTGTATCATCCTAGCCATCTTGAAAGGAATTTGTCCTCAAATTCACACCTTGCAAAACCAAAGAGAGGGAAAACAAACACACATTCCTCAAGGGAGGAGGGTTAGCATTAGTACCACAAGTTATATAGACAATCCAAGGTTGTTCACTTTTGACATACATCCATATATCCTTGGTATTTGTCATGAAAAACTTGGAACAAGAATATAAAGAAAGTGAATAGCTTTAACACCAAAAGGGAATGAACATGACCAGAAGTTAATCCACCCACATCCTAAAGGAACTCCGAGATCAAATGGAAGTAGAAGACAAAGGTCTAAGCCGAGTGGAGCCATTCTTTTCAGTAGTCTATCAAGCCAAGGGGGTACATATTTGAAATACAACCAATAGTCCTTTGTTATGATCATGAAATACTTACTACAAGCATCACAAAGGACATAGTTAAGAGAGACATCAACAAAAAGGAATGCAATCCGAAACACAACCTTCCCAACCCCAATAGTATACCGGGATCAAATGAACAAAATAGACAAGAATCTAAGCCGAGGTTAGCCATTCCTCTTACTAGAGAATCTAACCCACAATCACCCAAGGCATTTCTCACAACTTTGACATACACATGGTCACTATGAACAAGACTAATATCAATACTTTCATCACACAAGTTCAAAGGACCATACTCATTATCTAGATCAACATTACAAGCACCAACATCTACTTGAGAGATTTCAAGCATACCATTCACATGTGCAAGTTGTGAGTTATTCTTAGGAGCACATTGATCATTATACGCAACAAGAGAACTACAAAGAAAAGAAGCACATATTTCTACACCATGTAATTCTGAATTCATATCACCTTGGCTACTAATAGACAGATCATAATATTTTAAGCTTAAGAGAGGGTAGAGTGTACCAATTTTAACTTTATTTAAACTAGGGCAACCCACTTGTTTTTCACAATGGCCAACTAGTGTCTGAATACTATTGTCACTTGGTAATGGAACCTTATTCAAGTTATAAGTGCTAGCACTAGATGAACACAAATCGTTCTTACGAAAAGAATCGATTTTGTCATCTAAAGGATCAACTAGTGCTTGCATACTCACAACAAGATCTTGGTCCTTATTCAACCTAACAACACCAAGAATATCACCAAATGAAGATTCATACACTTCTTCACTAAGTAAATCCAAAACTACACCACTTTGGCCACTACTAGCCACATCACAACAATTCACGTTTGTAGGAGTGTGGAAGATAACTTTGTTACCTTATAGATCTTGGGAAGTGTGTTCTTCACTTGGTTTTGCATTGGGTCAGACTTCATTCTCAACATTACAGGGGAATATGTCAAGGTTTCCCTTTGGACTCACTTCTTCATCACCTATCCCAAATTTGGGACTTTCGGCTAAGGGCTTTAAGGGAACTTCCTTGGACTTCTCCTTGGGACTTCTAGGCTCTTGACCCTACACATGAGAAGATAAAATACTAGGCAAAATTCTAGTATTTGGGTTAGTGAGTAATAAGGATTCTTTGTGGATGAGATCCGCAATCAAGCATTTCTTTCCCTTTCCAACTTCACTACCCATGGTTTCCCTTTCCTTTTCACTTTTTTTTTTCACATCCTCTTTGTACCTCACCATTTATTTTCTCTCCATCTTGAGGATTATCCTTACTCTCCTTGGGTGATAACTCTTCCATTTATCCTACTTAGATGGATTGAGTTCGGTTTAGGGAAGTTTGGAGAGGGGGAATCGGATTTGGTTGATGATAGGTTTGGATTTGTGGCATGGGGTTTTGTGGAGTGTAGGGTCTTTGGTCAAGTGGATTTGGGACTTGGTGGTTTGAATTTTGTGAAGGCTTTGATGGATATAATCTATCAACCCTAGCTTTCATTATAATCATACCACCCGTCAAGGATGCCATTTCACTCCTCCATGAATCCATATCACCTTTTATGTCTCTCCTTATCGCATCCATATTACCTTTCAACTCTCGGTTTAAGGCATCAAAGTGAGACTTCAAGGCCCCCACAATATCATTTCCCAAAGGTTGGGATGAAGAACCCTCGGGTTCTATGGTCAAATGTACCTAAAAAGAGCAAAAAACAGCAAAGGCAAAAACCTACAAAATGAACAAACAAGTTAGTTCAAAAACCTCACTTCATTCACACTCAACCTCAACTCACACTTGGCCTCACAAGTGTTAGATAATTGGCAATACTTGGTAAGTTACTTGAGTGGTGAGAAGCTTTAGTCCAGAATCGATCTTTGTTTGAAATGACTCAAATAAAGTAATGTACGAACTTGAACCAACAAAACACTAAGACTTTAAAATGAGAAAAGCACACAAAAAACCGAAGACACGAATTAAAAGAACTCTAGACTAATTACCAACCTAGTAGGTACTTACTAGTTTGATAATTAGTGATAGAATTAACTCAAAAGAAACTAGAATAAAAAATTAGAAACTAAGAGATCTAATTCTAGAGAGGAATTTTGGTTGATCACAAGTGATGATGTGGCACTACGGGGTTGGTTGTCACTTTTTGGAATTTCAAATTTTCCAAAAACTTATTTCAGCCAAACACCACTTTGGGAAAGAAGAGTTTTCGGATTTGGAGGGGGTAAGAAGGAAATTTAGAGTCCCTTCAAGTCTCAAATTGAAATGAAATGCAATGGTCCCCCCCTAATAAATGCAATTGTACTTGGTTTGTTCTTTGGTCCCCCCTTTCTGTTGGAAGAATGGAATATTCTTTGAATATGCTTTTGGACCAACAAATTTTTCACTCTCTTTATTCCCTCTTTTGGATCAAACAACACCTTTGAATATTCTTCTTTACTAAGATATGAACATCAAGGATGAACAAGATGAATATTCAAGTGTTGACCAAGTTTGACCAACAAGCAAGTGGATTCCAAATCTGATTTTTTTTTGTAGATCTACGTTCCTTATGCTTAAACAAACTCAACCCACTAAAAATCAGACACAAATCAAGTCACCAACACAAGCCCAAAACGTCACCTTCTCCAATAAGCTTCAAACAAGCCACTACAATGGTGGATCTAGCTCAAAACCAACCAAACTTCACTCTAAAAGTAGATCTAAACTCCCTAGGCACATTAGAGCAAGGATCTAGTGCAAGAAACTTAAAATACAAAGTAAAAACTTGTAGATTTAAGTTCTAAATTCGGATCTAACACAAGACAACACTAAATACCATTTTTTTTTGTATTTTCTAATTTTTTGACTCTTTTTTGTTGAGATTTTCTAAATAAGAACACTAAAACCAAGATTTAGGGATGTTGGAACAACCCTAAACAAGGCTCTGATACCAAATGATACAAGATCTAAACCTAATACACAAAATTATGGACTCAAGACACAAAAATCAGCAACCACCAGACAAAGAAAACAACACAATAAGAAAGGGGATGAAGAAGAGATGCATAAAAGTAAAGATAGGTAATGAGACCCTTGCTATCACCAATGATTAGCACAAAAAAGTGTATCAAACCTTTAAACATACCTCATTAATGGTAGATCAAATCTCACTCTTAGGTGGACTAAAGGAATTCACACTCCTCAATCACACTTTTCTTGCTAATTGATCAACACAAGTGAAATCCATCAAATGTATTAATCTCTCAAGTTTGGATGTCTTTTCCAAGACCTACACTAATATTAAAATCTTAAAAGTCACTCAATTCATTATGTCAAAACTAAGAAAAATAAGAGCTAAGGTGTCTATTTATACTATTACAAACAATGACAAAAATACCCTTAATGAAGGGTGCTCCTTTGGAGTGTAAAAAGAAGTCATTAAAAGACAAGAATTCCCTTAATGAACCCCCAAATAGAGATGGCTTTGGAGTGTATTTCAAATATCCTCTTCACACTTTAGCATATACACTCCAATAGGTGAACTCATGACACAATCACAAGCTTCTAACTTCATAAACATTGCTTGAAGACCATGTAACTCTTTGGCTTAACTCCTTGTGAAAGGTCTTGTGCTCTTGGTGCTTCTCATGCTTGTATCATAGGTACTCAGACTTCCCTTGCATTTTATATCTTCAATGCCACGGTTTCTCAGACTTTCCCTGCACCTACTGATAGAAACTCAATCACGATGACAAGATTCATCTAGTGAAATTTAAACTAAAATGGCTAACTAACAAAAACAAGCAACTAGTCCATGCAAATGTGGGCATCTTCAAAGTGATTGAATAGTACAACTCAAAATGGAGGTAAGGACTTTCCAAATGATCAGTGAAGTACGCAGAAATATCAATATTACAGGCCCAAATATCATGAATAAGGAAAAACCCCCAACGAACAAAGTAGTAGTGTCCCACTGTATAAATAACTAAGGATAGAAGAGATAAGGGTGCTCCCTGAAACTACATCAAGGGTTGCTATCATTTTTAGACTCTACCCTACCATTTATCTTGAAATCGGATCGACCCTATATGTAAGAGCTTGATCGAGGTTATGAGGAATATAGGGTTGTAGTCACTGAATCAGCTAACTTTGGTAGCCGTGATTGCATCCATCCGATTGCGATTGCAGACAGATAGGTAACCGCGACCATGGGTGGGACCGCGATCATAATAACCTAGGGCATGCTTGCTCCCTTGTTTTCCCTTGATCCAACTTTTCTACTCATTTGTTTCCTATTTACCCATTGTTAGATCTTTAACTCAAGTATTTGTATAGTCCTCCCCTTCCAACTTATGCCAAGCTCTCCATAGTGTCACACCAGCATGAGTTATTCATCTGCAAAATCTAACATTCATAGTAGAAAAATATGATAAAAAATATACGAGTTATCGTAGTGGTATTTGTGGGTTGCCTCCCACATAGTACCATAGTTAACGTAATGGTACAATGTTGGCATATATCAACTCATCAATAAAGGCCCACAGGACCCCACTTATCAAATTCCCCTTCATCAATCAACCTTTTAATAATGCATTCCACCTTTTTTTTCTCCTTTTTGATTTGACTTTGGGACATTCTCTCCGTTGGTTTGGTTTTGGGAATTTTCCCCTAAATTTGTCTGGAAAGTGCTCCTCCTTTGGCTTTCTATTCTCTACACACATTACCAAAAATTGACCATCGATTTGAAGATTTATGGTTTTGCCACTAGTGGAGTCACCCTTAGGCTTAACATCTAAACGCGCAGAGATTTGTCCCATTTGATTCTCTAATTTTTTGATGGAGGCAGAGTGAGACATCACCGTCTTGGAGAGTACGGAGTATTCACCTTTCAACTCATGGATCATTTTTTCCGTAACTTCAACTCTATTCAAGATTTAAGCTAAAATATCTTTGGTCTTGAACTTTTCGGCGTCGATGACATTTGACTCTTTGGCCTTAGACCTATCATGAGGAGGAACATAGAAGTCATAGTCATATTCCATTTCTCTCTAATCTCTATCTCGGTCTAGATCCACCCAACCTTGATTTCCAGGGACCTCCCGAGTGGTTTTCCAAGTACCAAATTTCTTCAACCATTTCCCTAGCTCTTTCATTTTTGTAATGAGCTCTAAGTGGCATAAAGCTTGCCGTGTCCATGGGTCTACCCATGATGTACTTGGTTAGTAGTTCAAGTTGATCTAGGATATTTTCCAAGATTAGCTCTTGATCCTCTTCGTTCTTCCTTTGGTCTTCATTAGTCATGGGTTTAGTTGGAGGGCGATTCAAGTCGTGGATGTCTCGAGTGTGACCTTCCCGATTGTGTTTAGTACCTTATCTCAACAATTTTGTAGCTGCATGAAAGTGCAAGTTTAAGAGAGGACCTTCCTCCACATTGTCCACCACCGATTGGTTCAAAGGATCTAGTCCCCGATAGAATATTTAAAGGAGTGCCTTCCCTGGAATCTCATGGTTTGGGAATTTGACCAATATTCTATGGAATATCTCCCATACTTCATGTAATGGATTTCCGTTCTTTTACCTAAAATTCATAATTTCATCTCTTGAGTCTCACACCTTGGATGGATAGGAGTATTTATCCAAAAACTCCTTTGTGAGATCATTCCATGAAGTAAGTAAGGCTAAAGTAAGTGTACGGAACCATAATAATGCTTCACCCTTTAGTGAGAATAGTAAAAGGCAAAGCCGATAGGCGTCTTGAGCACTATGGGAAATATTGAATGAAGTGCAAACTTCCAAAAAATTTCTCAAGTGAACATATGGATCTTCATGGGCTTCGCCTCCGAATAGCCCCTTTAGTTGCAAAACCTGAAGCGTGACACTAGTCACATGAAAAGTCTCACTCCCAAGGATCTGATATTGTAACGATACAAAATCGCCTCCCAGGACGTCACACTGTGCTTAAGGATACAAGTATCCCCAAGCTAACCCTTTGAGCCTGTTTCTACTTATAACACTCATTTCAAGATGAAATAATTCAAACACTAGCATAGTCATATCATATGAAAAGAAATACGGAGAAAATGCTCGGTCCAAACGACCAAGCAATACTCGAAACCTCAACACAACCACAATCTGATAACTAGTCTGACAAAGCCTCTACTAATCCATGAACTAGAGAGCCGTTGGGATAGGTCCCTAACTAACTTGAAATGAATTGGAAATAACAACATAGTCTCTCAAAATATGGAGATATCTGAATATAGGTCCTCAAACCATGGGGACTCACCACTGAAGAAATGTAAATAGAGGTACTCGAAAATCATTGACGAGGTTGGGACTGAGCACTTGAACCTACATTATAAGACAATGTAGCACATAGACGTATATGTGGATCAACACTTGGGAATGTACTAAGTATGTGGGGTGTATGCATTTATATAAAACAACATCAATACTCTTTAATAAAATCATGCATGTAATAAGTAATGACTCACATGGCTTGAATAAGTATAAAATGCGAAGCTCATGAATCATGTAAAATGAAACATGTAACACAATCTCGTGAGTCATTATACTTTCATCTTTGATTTGTACTCTTCTCTTATTCTCATTACTCAAGGCTAAAGGAAACTTTAAGAAATACTTTCAACTCATGCATATGTCTCATGGAGAGTAAAATTTCTTCAATGCTCAAGACTCATAACTCTTTTAAACTCAAATACTTGGAATTCGAAATCATTTAACTTTGGAACATATCTTTTAACTTTGGAACATACTTGAAGGCATTTCATTCACGTTAGGAAAATATCTCATTTCAAGCTTTAGGGAAAAATACTCATATCAAGGGAAAGTATTTTAGTTTTAAAGAAAAATATCTTATCTCAATGGAAAATACTTTAGTAGGGAGGTAACTGATCTCGAAGTTTAAATGTCAAGGGAGTTTCTCTTAACCGACATAAACCATGCGAGCTACATGGAGTCCAATGTTTTGTCCTCCTAATGAAGAGACCTCACATTGGGGGAGAGGAGCCATACTCTTGACAGGGAGTATAACCAAGGTCCAGTGATCACTAAACAAACTCAGCCTTGGGACTAATATCAACTCGGCCTTAGGCCCAATAATAATCATAAACTCAGCCTCAGGCCCAACCTACGGTGGCACGTAGTTTTTGGGTAATAAACCATAGTAACTTATCCGCTCGGTGCTAAATACTACTCCTTTTAGATTATCTGCACTCATCTCATAAAAATCCACTTTTAGAAATAATCTCATGGTTCACCATGAACCCAATAATCAAATCTGAAATCTCATGTAGTAGAGTGGATTTCAAAATTCAATGACCATTAGGTCAAAACATTTCTCAATAATCTCAGAATACTCAAATCATGGGTGCTTATAGCACACTAGTTCATAAAATCTCAAGTCTCAAGTAGGTCTTAATAACCCATAATTCAATATTGAGTTAAAACTCATCAAAAGCATAATAGATTGCATATAGAGTCATAACTCATGTAGAAATCTAGAAATTTCTGCAATTGATCTCAAAATCTCAACATACTCATATACTTCAATGTTTCAAACATTTCAACTTTTAACTTCTCAAGGATTAAAATCATGGGGTATAGACCCAGTTGCAATTTCTCAAGAAAACATGTAAAAATCATGCCATTAGACTCTCAATTTGTGGGAAATATCAAAATCTTGCAACCAATAATAGTGGATGAAAAATCCCAATTCAATTTCATGTAAAATCTCAAAAATTGCAGAGAATTGTAGTTTAAATAAGCTTTTGGGCATAAGGGTGAAAGGATTACCCTTGTTCAAAACCCCACATGCCTTGAATTAGAAGCTTTGGATGAACTCTCACTTTTGGAACTCTATTCGTACTCTTGAATGAGGGTTCTTGAAGCCCTTGACTTGGGAACCTTGAATCTTGACTCAATTTAGAAAATCTATGGTGGATTCTTGGAAGAGGTTTTGGATGCTTAGGATTTTTGTTGAGAGAAAGCTTGAGAGAGACTTCATATAATACTTGTAAATGACCTTGATTTGGTGTTTGCATGGTTTAAGAGGCTTGGAAAAAGTCCAAAGTGTCCTTTTTAACTTCTGTATGAAGCTGGAAAAAATTGAACTGGGAACCCAATTTCATGGGCCACCGCAATGCGCCACTATCGCGGTGGCTCACAGAAAATTGACAAATGGGAAATTGGTAGTCACCGTGATGCGGAGCCATCACGTTGTCCCACTAGTTGGGACCTAGAACTTTAGCGTGACGCATCACAATCGCGCCAAGCCACTAGAAATTGACTATTGGGAAATTGGGGTCCTCCGCGATGTGCCACTATCGCGAAGTTCCACTGGAAATTGAAAATTGTCAAATAAACCCTCTCCTCGATG
This sequence comes from Capsicum pubescens, assembly GCA_030864215.1. NCBI lineage: Eukaryota > Viridiplantae > Streptophyta > Magnoliopsida > Solanales > Solanaceae > Capsicum > Capsicum pubescens. The sequence continues at coordinate 44,970,306 of CM061548.1, forward strand.
CGCCAAGCACTAAAATGATGCTGTTTTATGACTAGGACTTAAATTAGCCATAACTTCTTATCCGAGTATCGTATTTGGATGAATATTATATTGACGGAAAGCTTATCAAATTTTCCATGTGATAAAAAGTAAAAATTAGGGAGATTCTAAATGGTTAAAACTATACTCACTTAGGAAGTCACTTCTAAATCTTTTAGGGATGGAATCACGCCTCACTGACACGCCTTAAGGTTGATGCTATGAGAGAATTTTGCGGGGTCTTACAGATATTCACCCACTTGATACCCATCACTCAAGGGATTTTCTCCGTGAGCCGGTAAAACACCCAACTCCACAAGGTTTGTTCCTTCACTCGTTATTTCATTTATGCTAAGTTTACCTACAAAGGATCCCAAAACAACAAAGAAAATAAAATACGACACTCCGAATACTCCCAAGTAAGAATCACACCGCACAAGCGAAATCTATATTTCACTCCCTAGCAACGACACCTTTTTAAAAATGCTCAACTCACTTCCATAAATTTTGTATGAGGCGGTTGTTGTCAAGTAACCCAATGTAGATTGGGGTCGAATCTCAAGGAGTGATGTAATACCCTGCATGTTTCTAAGCTAGGAAGTGAATAAGTTTTTCTATGTATGAAACCTCCTATCCTGTGAGTAGCATTTTAGTGCATGACTTACAATGAATATCCTAGCGATAGGATAGCTTGCGATGTCTTAAGCATGCTCATATGAGTCGCTTAGAGTGATGCAAGCTAAGAGTTTTTGAATCCATCAAGTCTTAGTGTTTGATTTTGCAAGGGTAATCTTTGAACAAGAATAACATGATTGATATGTGACATTTTGGCATATTTAGACCCACCAAATTGTAGAGAATTAAATTAGCTTTCCAACAATACCAATTTCATCAAAATCCGACACCTGAGCAAGGAGTTATGGCCTTTCAAAGTAGAATGCGTTTCCTAACCAATTGCACATGGCCAATGGAAAGCATAGGCGATATCATATGCGGCGCCTATGTAAATATAGGCGATATCATATGCGGCACCTATGTATGATTTTATCCACGAAAATACTTAGTTTTTGAGTTATTTTGAGGGTAGTTAAGTCTTTTAACACTCCTTACATGTCCCTAAACCTAAACTCACGAAATTTATAGCTTCTAAACACATTACAACCTTATTAACATCTCAAAGTTCATTATCTAAGAGCACCATAGGAGAAAAACAACTAGGTTTGCACAATCAAGCTTGAAGATCAAATTTCAAGGAAATTCCTCCGTCAATCATCAAGAACCTCCCTTCCAAGGTATGCGTAGTGTTTATCCACGGATTCCTTTCATCCGTGGAGTTCCAGAATCAATCTTTAAAATAAAAAAGCTTGGTTGGTTATGGTGATATGATCATACCCATGTTGATGTTTGTTTGTTTTGCTATATAATAGTATCGTGACTGTATATCTCATGAAAGTTATGTTGTTAGTTGAAAAACATGATCTTTAGATGGATTAATAGAATACAAGTATGAAATCCACCTATGCCTTAAAAAATGCATGCAAGGTGTTCGATAAAATGCCTAGTATGTTAGAACTTCATATTTACATAATTTCATGATATCTAAATAACAAGTTCATGTTAGTTATACACTCCAATATGAATTTCCATGCAAATTATGTGTTGTTATTGTTGTGGTATAAAGCATGTATCATAATGGATATATAAATTATGTACAAAAAATATATCCATGCTTTTCCTATCATGTTTGAAATATTGAATAAATACATGAAGCATACTATCCCCTGCTTATGATATTGTGAATTGTGGACTCAAATCTTGTGATCAAGTCATGTCATGTGTTTCAGTTTCCTCCTATCGAGTCTTGGGGGTAGTCATACCCGAAAACTATAGCTGTGCGCCTAGAGCCATGTCATGTTTCACGATATCCGAACTCAAGCTATGATTCCATAGACTTCAGTCAGTCATGTGATTCAGGAAAACCTCATGATTTCAGTCAGTTGTCAGATATCAGTAACATTCCGCCAGTCAAAGGAATTCAGTAAGGTTAAGTCATCTATAGTCAGTTATTCATGTCTATTCCCTCCAGATGGGAGTAGAGGTTAGCACCGAGTGAACCCAAGGATGGGAACTCACCCGCCAGTTCAGGGTGTGATTCTTAGAAGCAGTCCTTGTGTTCCAGAACTACGTAGCCAGCGTAGGTTGAGACATCTTAACCTGTTAGATTAGGGTTGATGAGGTGGTTTAACCTGTCAGTTTAGGGTTTCCACCATTCTCATTGAGTACCTGCCAGATAAGGGTCACTCATAAGCTGTCCTTACCCGTGGCACGGTATTGACACCCCTCCAATCGGGGCAGAGATTGGACCCTAGCTTAGCCATAGTGGCATACATGGGGAATGTTGGTTAAACACTACCTCCCATAGTTTCAGTATCAATCTCAGTAAAAGAACTCAGGGTGTTCTTCAGATTTCAGTATATACAGGACTGTCAGATATAGTCGTCCATGTTATCAACTTGCAGTATTAGTCATGATAGTTATCAGTAAACCATGTATTAGCTTACAGGTCTTTCTATCACGCATTCACAGTCCTAGTTTCTATATATGTATGTTTGCACTCCCACGTTCATATTAGTCAGTCAGTGTTGTTTATGCATGAAACCCTTTATGTTCAGCCTACTTTGCTCGTATACTCAGTACTCCAGTTGTACTGATGAATTTGCGCTATGGTACTTTCTTTTAATGTTACACCATAGGTTCTGAGACACGAGCTCCAGCCCAGCTGTAGCGGTAGCATTCCAGTCGCAGAGACACAGTGAGCCCTTATTGATTCGAGGACAATATGATTTGATACATTTATTTATTTCTTTAGTTCAGTGTTATGGAGTTAGTTGGAGACATGTTCCTTCAACTCCTTCTTCAGATAGTTTAGAGTCTTTCAGATTTATGTTCAGATTTACGTTCAGACTTAGCTTTCAGATTGAGTTGTTTTGGGTATTTTTAACCACATGGACGTTATGATTTTCAAACATAGTTTTATTCAGTTGAACCTTATGGACTTACGGTTTTACGTATTCTGCATTATTATGTGTTAATTTGTAGTATACAGGTACAAATATCAGTCATGGGTTAGCTTGTGGTCCCTCGGGGTCATGAGCATCGTGTAGCATTTCGATTTAGCATATCAGGGCATTACAAGTGAATACTATAGACTTCCAATTTATGGGTATTCAAGTTACTATTAGCTTACCCAGAATTCTAGTGGAAACAACATGAAT